>CM031242.1:18255341-18962841 GCA_018340775.1 Taxus wallichiana var. yunnanensis | reverse complement strand
ATAAGAGCTACCTTTGTTCCTTACATTACTCTCTTGGGGAAACCCCCCACACTATACAAGTGTTTTTATTTTATCATAGTTCCTTTCTACTTCCCTTCTACTTCCCTTCTAATTCCCTTCTACTTCCTCATTGTGTTTGATTACATATATTATCCGATTGATATCTTTCGAGCTAATAAGGCTAACACGTGTGTCTTATGCAACTCGACATATCTTGCTTCATGTGCCTTTTATTATTACTTCTTTATGATGCTTTTATCAATATTTGACATCACAATTTCCTATACATGTTTGCTACTTGTTGTCTTGTTCATTGTATGTGGCTTACATGCCTTGTTTTTCTTGTGACACTCTGGTTATCTCATGTGTGTGGCTCTATTCCTTTATTGTGTGACATTATATCTCTTATATGTGTCCTATGTTCCTTAATTTTCTTGTGACATTACGGGTGTCCCATGATTGTGGCTATATGCCTTGATGTGACTCTTCTTTGCATGTTATTACTCTATTTTCTTGTTTAATCATTATTGTCTCCTTTGATTATTTTATTAAGCATACATTGTTGTTATTATTGCTTATTTTATTTATGTGTCATGGTTTCCATCATGTGTAACCCATTTTGAGGTGAATGTTCTCAAATGTGGCCACCACTTCAACATTCCACATTCTCCTATAGATTGTCAAATGAATAGTACATGTGTATGCATATATTATTTTGAGCCACATGCTTAAATGGTTTATAAGATACACCACAAAAGAGGGGATATTCATCAGGATAAATTCTACACTTGCAAGCAAAATTTCAAGTTCACATGTTTTCATAGGGCACAGGTCCTCATAAACATCTCCAGATACATAAATTTGGCAAAAATTGAACAAGTTCAAAACCGTATTGAAAGGTCAAGACTATATGGACATTCCTAACCCTAGCATACATTTTTGTTTGGGGGTAGTTATACTGGACTTATCTACAATTTCAGATTTCCACTTGTGGATGTAGGATTTTTGGCATAATTTCATAATTAGTTGACACAATTTAGAGTAGTTTATAGGGGCATGAATATTTCGATCCTTCTCCACTTCAATACTCGATTCCCTTACAAAATATGGGGTTTTGGGGGCATGTGTCTCCTTCTCCATCACTAATTCAAAATCTTACACACTCTTACTCAACCGTGTGGCACATAGGAGAGCATGGGGGCACCACTTATATTTTATACTTTGTGTCTATATATACAAATTTGGGCTTGGATCCATTTGTAACAGGTGGTCCATGGGGTTATGGAAAGTATTAAAGCAACTAAGTTCTTCATAGGTAGTCTTTCCTATCCTCTTTTAAAGGGGAAGATATCAAGGTTACTAAAAACTTTGATACATGGTCTTCTTCTTTCATGGGGTGTTTTGTTACCTCTCTCTTATCCTCTCTCTACCTTCTATTTGGTGTTGGTATACATGCACCCAATACTTCGATTATTCTTCAACACAATTGAGGACTAATCAACCTCAAACCTTTGACAAGTTCAATAATAAAATCCAAATCTCCAAGTACAAATAAATCATGAGATCTCTTCCCTCTTCGGGACAAACAAGTTTATTCCTTCCATGTTCTAAATCTCTATATTTCACTTTATGTGAGTTCAAATTCAATATTTACATTTGAGTTATATCTTAATTTATACTATGGACATTGACTACACTATGTGTTGCATGTTTCATCATGGAGCATGCCAATACCAACACATCTATATGACAAAAATTTCAAATGAAGACAAAATGTGTCTACACACTTAGGTATCTTTTCCTTTAAGCATGTAATTTTCATTTCATACTTAAAGGGGGGAAATGTAAACACTCAAATTTGGCAATTTACCCTTTTGACACTACTTGTTGAATTATGCTTTTGAGAAAAATACCCACATCCTATCATGTCACTCGGACATCTTTGTTATTTGTTTTCCAACTTGCTTATTCCCATACATTAATATGTCATCACATTCTGAATATAAATGCATAAAATCAGTACTTAACCCTTACTTGTCATGATGAAACTTCCAAATTTCACTTACTTTCATCCCGTTTAAAACCGTATAAAGTAGGGTCAAGATGTAATTTTTGGTCTTGGTTGACCTATAAGATCTTGGAATGACACATCTTCCAAAATTGTTTTCAATTTGATTATATTCGTTGGGTGTTGTTTATCCTCTTGGGTTGGAATCATCATGAAAAATTACCTTCAAACCCTTATATAAGCAAGTTAACATCGCCTCATTTAGGACCTGACAATCACTTAACACTCTCATTGCAAATACTAATACAAAAGGCACCCATGACTCCCTAAATATTTATAAAGTTGATGTACATCCACTAGGGAAACCACTACTATAGTTCTGAAGCACTCAACTAGGTCAAGGAGTTCAGCTTCCCTCATTCCCAAGCACTTAAATATCCCAACTCAATATATCAGAAATAGCACAATCATCTCAATCATGATCAAAGAGGTTCAAGTTGCTAACCAACTGTATCCATATAAATATCACATGCTAGGTGGAGAACTATGTGTAATTTAGGCCTCTTCGTAGTAGTGTCGAGTAAGTGGTGCATGGATTACACTTCAACCCAAACACTAACCTTTTTACTGAGTCTCCAACACATGGTTAGGGTTTGATTTTGATTCAACTAATTTCATATGGTTTTAGAATGTGAGACACTTTGGGTTTGATAAGAACACACATTTCCATACTCATCAAGGGCACAACAAGTTGTTAAACCTCATTCCAAGTAGGTCTAAAACTGTATAGTAGGTCCATGACCACACAAATGATCTTAGAAGATCTGTACGATTCCATCTAAGACATCTTCTAGTCATAAACTCAATAACAAAGCATCTTCAGTTCAATACTCCCGCTTGTCCAAGCTTAGCGTACTAAGATCCCTCTCAGTATCACTTTGTATAGCTACGTACATCTCTTCCTTTGTGTATCCGAACTTGTAACATATTGTAATCACTAGCTACGAGTATTAATGTGTTATTATGATATCGCATAATTATTCACTGGAAGTTAATTATTTAAAATAACCCATGCAATGAACCTTACATTTTTTTATTGTCGTGTATTTTATAACATAAATATATCAAACTTAAAAAGAGTGTAAATGATTGTCTTTGCCTTGATGTAAAGAGGGTAAATGCTCAGTATGCCACTTTAGGGCCCTTATATGAATAAAATGAATGAGAAACACCTCCTCGAGCTCTAAAAAATGCTCGTAGATCCACTAGGAAGGTGGGTAAACTAATACATTGCATCACTAGATAGACTTTATGGGAAGGCCTTTAAACATAACTTATAATTGTTATAAGAAGCCATGGTAGATCTATAATAATTAAGATGTAATAAGGGTATGAAGTCCCATTAAATAATTAAAATTTAGGCACGAAAATTTACAAGGAAAAGGATGATCAAAATATTATACACCTTACGGGATTGCAAGTATAGTATTAGAATCAATTGCGGCGTAATAAGCCTTACTCTCTAGGTTAAGTTATGTACTTGACATTGTAAATCACCTATCTGCGTGTATGAGAGAACAAACCTCTTGAGGAGGTATCACATAATCACTAAGAGGTTCATTCAAAGGTTGCATTTTTCCATTTATAAAAGTCATAAGAACATTATTTGGTTTTTCAAAACTATCATCATGACCAAACATATTAGGGTCTTGAGAT
The DNA here is from genome assembly GCA_018340775.1 of Taxus wallichiana var. yunnanensis. Classification (NCBI taxonomy): domain Eukaryota; kingdom Viridiplantae; phylum Streptophyta; class Pinopsida; order Cupressales; family Taxaceae; genus Taxus; species Taxus wallichiana. The sequence goes on along the minus strand of CM031242.1, from coordinate 18,959,117 downwards.
TTAGTTCTATATTTAGGGACCTTGTGTTAGGTATATCCACTTTATCTATATTGGGCTTGGTAGAAGTGCTAGTATTAGGGTCAACATGCGAGGAAGGTACATGCCCAATCATTAATACATATGGAAAGAACACTTTTATTCACATTATTTACTTGTATAAGAGGTATGAAAGAAACACTAGTAAGAATATCATTTTTACATTTAGTAGAGAGAGTAGGGACACAAGTAACATACACATTTTTAGGAAGACATGTACAAGTAGAAACATCATTAAGCATAAAATCATAACAAATAATAACACCATTGTTAGAAACATCATTACGAGATATAACAACATTTTAAGGATTATATTATGCATGGAATTATCATGAAGAATGACAACATCATTAGAGCACTAACCTCCTACACACAAAGGCATACAACTCTTATACGCTTCGAGGTAATCATTGGCCTTTTAGTCAACATTATTAGAAACAACATCATGAATAAACATACCCTAAAAATAAGAATATCATTATTATAATCAATATGTGCATCACCATCTATAGAAGTAGAAGAATATTCATGTAACACCCTGATTTTGTAAGTTATCTTGGTGATTATTTTTCATACTGTTGTAACTGCTGAAATGAAGGCAAACATGTTAATATATATTTTGATCTTAAGGGAATGTGTTGCAAATCTGGACTCTTGCATGCTGTAATTTATTTGCATGGGACAACAGTTATTGTTACTTGTGTGTTTGCTGACGTGACGACAAATTGTCGTATACTTGCTGAATTCTATATGTTGTGGCCTTCTTGTGATCGCTTTGTCGATTTACTCTTGAACCAAATTACAGGTTGATATAAATGTGCAACACCTGATTACAGGTATGAACAGTTGGCACGTAGATGCCAACGGAAAAGGTTCGATTCACGAACCATACACTGTCGTAACGTGAGACCCCGTAAGGCAAGAAATGCCGGGATACGGGTGGCTCGGGCATGTTAACAAAGGACGGAATGTCCTGCACAGTGTTGGAATTAGAAGTCAGTCAGGAGACTTGACAGGATTGAAGGTGATTAGTGTTAGGTGTTAGAGGGAATTAGATCCTAATCTAATCCTAAGCTCTACCTTACATCCTAAACTACTATCCTAAGTGGATTTTTAAATTATATAAAAAAAAGGTGGAAATAAACCTAAGTTCTATTAACCTAAAGACTAGGCTATGACCTAGGTCGAACACTAATATGAATCCTAAACTAATCCTAACCTAGAAGGGGACGCGCAGACCCTTGGGGGAAGAGGATAAGGATGAAAGGGAATTAATGGCAGTTAATGTGAGTCCTTACGTGGACAGCGCCAGTTTGGCGGGAACAGGAGAAAGATGGAGGTAGCTAGTTGGTTATGAAGCTAAACTTGGTTTTGCATGCAAAATTCGAATTTGATGGTTCGCCAACCCAAGTCGGCGGTGGCGTGAGAAAATAGAAAAAGGCAGAGCCTTTAATGCATTTAAATTTTTTTGGTCTTCGCGACCAGCTCGCCTTGGAAAGTGTATGAAGGAAATTTTGATTGTTTATTGTGTTGTTCGGATTTTTGAGAAGTTGCTCTGCATTTGGTTTTTGCTTGGTTCAGTCGAACCAGTTTCATTTGGTTTTTATCACTGTTTTTGGAAATTTGGAGGTTGTTGCTGAGCCTGAAGAGGAAGGGATTGTTTGGAAGCTCGTTGTTGTCACCGTGGAAGGAAACACCTTCTGTAAACACGGTTTTCTTCGAGTTTCGGGAAAGAAATTTGCAGGCATGTTAAGCCCTTCTCTTTAAAACACTTGCTTTGTTTAAGCGTCTCATTAAAACAACCCTGCTCTTGGGTTTTGGGTTTAATCGATTTTGCTGTCATTGTTTGGAATGAAATAGGTAAAATCGTTTCTTGTTGTTGTGATTAATCTGTCCTTGCATTTTCTTTTAAATGGAAACACCTCCATGTTGTGCTGGTTTGGTTGACAGTAATGAGGAACTCGTCATGTGTGTTATGAAACTGTACATGTTGTATGAATTGTTTTCATTATTGAATTAATCGTTCCGTTGCTAATACGAACTGGAATGATAGAAACAGTAGATGTTTGAAGTAGTTTCTTATTGAAATTGTTAAGGAAATAGATCCTTTTCCTTCTGCTGTTTTGGTTTTTGATGGAAATGGCTTTTGGGTTTTCAAGAGCATATGAACTCGATTTGAAGGAAGTAATAACAATATTTTTATTGCTGTGCCTTTTCTTGTTTATGGAATGAACGAATACGTATTGGGTATTCGTGAAAGTAGGAAAAAGTTAATGGTTTTTCTTCTGAACTTGCATTTGATTACATTCCTTCCTTGCTGTGAAGGTAGGATGATTTGTTGTGTTATATTGATGTTGTTTGGTCTTCCTGTTCGGACTGTGGACACGATTACAAACTTGGCTTTGCATTTCTGTGCAATGAATGAATATTTATGAACTGTACTTCCTCTTGCCTTGGTGGAAAGTTGATTTTGTTATGTCTTATTTGATGTGGTTTGATCTCCAGTTCAGACTGTAGTTGTGAACAAGAACTCGGCTTTTTATTTATGTATAATATGGAAAATTTTGGAAATGAGTAGGCGGTTTGGATCTGTCTTGACTGTACCTTGTTGTGCATCTGATATCCTATGCGGGTTTTCATTAATAAGGGTATTGTTGTATGAAAATCGCATTTTGGGTTCTGTACATCATTGTGAATAGAAAAATGGATTCGGGTAGAAACATTTATTGGTAAGGAATTCAAATTAAGTCTTCATTGCTTATGGTGTATTGAATTGAAACAGTTCAGGCTATGTGAGTTTGCTATTCATTGTTGAACGATTGTTCAGTTGTCATTTGGAGTTGAACTGTCATGCTGAGATGAACACGATTTGGGTGTTTTTATTTCATTCTGAACAAAATGATTGTTCTCACTGAAATTATGGGGAAACGAATTCTTCTTCTTTCTGTTGTTTTGATTTGATAAAATCAGTAGTCGGGTGGTTTATTGAACTTTACAAGTTCAGTCGGTAGAGAGGACAGTGGCATTTAAATTGTTTCCTGAGTCTGTTTTTTCGTACAAATGGAATATTTAAATGTTTCTTGCGGTCTCCGATTTTGCACAGTCATTTAAAAGAAATGAAACCGACCTGAAAATTCTTGTTGAGTTTGAAGAAAATGGTTGTTTTCTTATTGAAAGGTGAAAGGAATGAATTCTTCTCTTCTTGCTGTTGAATTCTGAAATAGCATTAGAGCCTTACTGTGCATTATGATTTAGTCTTGCTGTAGGTAACAACAATGTGTAAATTGTATTTTGAACTGTATGCGATCATGGATATAGAAGGTCATGTGAATAATTGATTGCATGATTGTATAACTGTTTATTTGGTTAAAAATACAGTGAAAGAAGTATGGAGTCTTCTAGTACAGTAAGTACATAGTATGCATCCTTATACTATTTGATCTATGATAAATATGATGTTGTACTAACCTGTCTTTGGGTATTCATATGAGCCTGATTTAAATGAAGTATTGATAAGGACGATAAATTCTTCCTTGTTTTCATTTAAAACTGATTATGAATGAAATTATTCTTGCTGCTGGAAAGTGAATTCCGAATGGATTTTGTAAGTTTCACTCTGAACTGTTATCTTGAATTGTGTCTCGTTTGGATTCAGTTTTTAGGACAGTCATGAGGAAAGAAATAGGAATGTGGATGGATAACTTGGAAAAATGATCTTTTCTTCTTTCATACAGTTGGAAATCTGTAATCGTTAAGAACGAATTTTGTATCGCTTGGGTATGAGCAACTATATGCATTGTTGTTTGCTTTCTCGTCTGTGCGTGATTGCTTGGAATCAAATGTGTTGCATGAACTGAAAGGAAAGTAATTGGTTACGTTTCAGTTAGTTTTACCCTTTGCATTTATTACTAATGAAAGGAATAGAAAGGATAACAGTTAAGTTATATCAGCAGTATGCTACTTGTATTCCTAAACTTTACAAATATTGTAATTTGGAACTTGTAACGGTTATGTGGAAAATAGGACAGCAATTCTTGGCTGATTGGGATGGTATTTAGATGGTTCAGTTGTTATGCTGTCCATTCTTTTGATGCTTGATTCTTGATTGATGTTCATACTGTCGTTTCATAAAAGCAGGGTTCTTTTATTGAGACAGTTAATTGAAGCACCTCATTTTAATGACAAGTGCTTAATATGCTCAGTTCATTGAACTGACCCGTGCAAGTAATTTTGCAGATGGAAATTGATTAGAATGAAGACATGGCTGTTTTCTGATGCTTCTTTTGATTATCAGAAGATGAATTGTATTTGTTAGTTATTATTCCTCTACGAGGAATTGTGAAAAGAAGAAAGTACATTCTTCTATCTATGAGTTGTAACGATATTTTATATAAATAAAGTCCAGTCAGTTGGATTGGCAAATGTATGGATTATGAAATGGATTGATGAATACAAATACAAGTGTGATATTTTAATAACTATATCAGTTTGATATTGTTGATTAATTGGAAATAAAATGTTATTTCTTGATTTGGATTTATTTAATTGTCCTTAGATGGATGTTAAAAAGGAATTGATATCTATTCTTACCTAAATGCAACTTTTAAGTTGAAATGTGCAATTAGTTCATACTTGGGTAAAGATGAATTCTTAATTGACATTAAAAGGGATTAGGAAGAATATGATTCCATAACTGATAGGTATTCAGGATTAGCATGGAAGCTAAGGAATATCAATTAAATTAGGAGTAACCGAACTTCGTTTTCGAACTCCATTAATAACCTCGTATGTTAAATTCAGAAAGAAAGGATATGGGATAAATATATCCAGAGCTAATGGACCTTAACTATGTAAGGTTAAGGAAAATAAATGAATACATTTATTGGGAATTAGACCTCGTTTAAATGACGTCTAATAAGCTGGAATTCTGAATTTAGTTACAGTTGGGAAAATCTTGGTTAAGTTTAATAGGTTAAACTTATCACGTCCGTCGGTAACAGGCGGCTTAATCCAAAGATTAAGAAGAAAACCAAGTAGAGAAAATGCAGCCCTTCTACGAAGGAGAAGATGCATAGCAAGCTAGAGGACTGATTTAGTCTCTCTTAGCTACATACAACTATAACGGGAACGAGGATAAAGGATCAACATGGTTACTGAAAGTTGATCTTAAATATTAAGATCATATCCAAATCACTTGAGCAGGATGTGTACTCTCGATGGGAGGATTCCGTAGGACATTGACATACGCCAGCTACAGCACGGTGTCTTCATGAAGACGGGGTCTTCATGACGACACAATGTTATAGCTGACATATTACAATGCCCTCCCGAATTAAAACATCAAGAATACATAGGCTGAATGTGAAGTTCTTGGCTGGGGATAGGAGTATGATCACGTATACGGAGTGACTCAGAGGACTAAAGATAACTAGACACACGGAGTCGTGGGGAACGACATCGTATGTCTGCGTATCTTTAGTTACCATGAGTACCTTCCTATATTCGTTCATATTACTAGTTGGAAATTGGAAATTTGAACCTAACCGTAAATTGAAAGGACTGGTAGGAACCAGGAAAGACCATTCTAGATAACAGGTGAAGTGAAGTGAAGGACGTATTCCATTGATGTGTATCACATCCAGGAATATGATCATGCAAAGCATGTGAAAATCTTTGGCCAAAGTATCGCAAGTGCTGGTTGCGTTGTCCTAATCACTTAATTTAAGATGCAGGATGTCAGATGAATATCAATAACAGATATTCAGATAGGCTTCTTAAATGGATCACTTCGATAACCGGTAACGGTTAAGAGAACTTGTATATATAATATACTATGCATGAACGAACATGAAGGATCGGTTGTTGCCGAGTCATGAAATGAGAGATCGTTGAAACTCCGAGCCATGAAAATGGGAGATCGGCAGTTCTTCGAGTCATTTACAACAACATATAGAATCTGTTATAAGATTGAATGGCATTGAATGTGTGTTCCATATTGTAAATATGCGAACAGGGAACATTAGTTTTAAAAAGAAATTGTGTGTTCCAAACTGTGTTGTTTGGGCAGAGAACAATTATTAAAACTTGAACGTGTGTTTGAATTATATAATTCATAACAGAGAACGTTATACAATTTTTTTCCCTTGTTCTAGTATCTTAAAATGGGGATGTTACAATTCATCATCACTATCATCATTTGTGTCGATTCTTGGAAGATGGGTAGGAAATACCTAATTAGAAGAGAATACATCATAGAACTAGGCAACTCGGTATGAAAATACAAGGCAAGAGTTTGATCCTTATTAACCCAACCACTATTACTAGATGCATATTCAAAACCAAGGTCATCATAAAAATAAGGTTCTCACATTCATTAATTCTAGGTGCATTAGTGAAGCAACAAGATTACGAAAATCAAAGTCTCATGAGATGTCTAGGATAGATAAAGAACTAGCTAGAGAGACATCAACAAAAGGTGTATTGACATCGGGTGTCACATTAGGAGTGGCGAAAACAAGGTGGATGTTGAGCACAGGAAGCAATATAAGATGATGTATCACCATAACCAAAATCCATATCAACTAGAAAAAAACGTTGGAAGCATAAACACTAGGGTTTGGGGTGGACAAATCCTTTTTTGAACCCATAAATGACATGGACTTGGTAAGAGGGATGGTAGCCCTTATGGTTTTGCAAAGCAAGATTAAAATCCACATCTATGCCAACTTAAGGAAGAAACCTAAAACCAATAGGGGTTTGGAGATCACAAGAGCCTAACTAGTGAATAAACAATCTAAACCTTGAGCTAGGTAAAGGGTTCAAATAATAACGGGTTCACCAAAATGTATCAACCCTAAATTAATTACAACAAATTGATTGATTAATTTAAACATGATTGCATAAAATGTTATAAATAAAATAATAATATAATTATTTATAGTTAAATACAATGGAAACTAAGTCATTTGCATCATGTCAAACTTATAAAGCAATTAGAAGTACTAATAGGGTTAGGAAGGCAACTTAACTAGCTCATGATGTTTTTTACCGTGTCATTGATAGATTTGGAAAGTATGAAGGATTTTGAATGTTCGTGGATTAACTATTTCTTTCTCAAATCATGCGGGGTAGGATCATACAAAAGATTAGGACCAAATTCTACAAACCGACTCGGTTCTACTATCTTAGACCTCTAGATGACATAATTCTAATTTTCGTGTGATGCTTCATTATCCCCCTGCATCACACTTTGTTATCCTCATATTCACATGTAACCATAGATTCCACACATATACCTTATTAACTTCCTACAAGAACCTCAAACACTCATTAGATAAAAAAATGCAAATTCTTGAGTCGATTGACCTTGATAGTCACTTTGTTTGTGATTCACCAAGTACTACACTACATTTCAAACTTGATGCAGTTCTCTAATGCGTTGTACACGTGTGTATACAATTAAAATTGTTTGCTCAACTTTTCCTTTGTGCTTCCACATCAATAGCGAGATAAGTTACTTTACTCCCATAAGAACCCTTATATGCAATGTGCAAAACGTATTTATGTCCTCATGTGATATGATATGCGACACAAAGATAATACTCTTACTTTCATAGCTCAAGATAATTGGTAATTAGATAGGTGCTTGCTAGATACTAAATGGTTAAAGTGAACATGTATATATAAGAGTCTAACACTTTGAAATTTGAATCTTAGTGGCACACAAAATCAACCAAAAATATAAGATGTGAAAGAGAAGAGAGTAGCAAAGAGACCCAACAGTCAGAAAGAACCCAAAAATCAAAAGGGTCAGTACCCTATATCTTGGTGAGGACCGTACCATTGTCTTGACCAATTTGTATAGTCCTATACCAAAGTCACCAAAAAGTTGAGCAAACAATTGCAAAGGTCATATATCTTCGTGACACATCATAAAAACATAAAGAAACATCAAGTAAGTCACAAATCAAACAATGTAAAAGTAAAACAACAAGGACTTTTCATTGTTCTCATCCACATATATAATTTTAACTAAAGGCACAAATGTAATAATGAATTTGTGTAAATTTTATTATCTACACTTACTAAGTTAAATCTATTATCTATAAAGTTATCACAAAGTCACATGACTTGTCGTGTTTTGTGGTTATTAAATTCAACAACTACATCGGGTGACATGGGATGTAAGGTCCCCCAACATGTTCCTATTTCTACGGTTTCATGTGTGACAAGGACAAGCAAATTCCCCTCAATATGGCGTGACCTCTAATTATCCTCAAACACAAAGGCTTGACATTGCAAAAAGAAATTGTTGACATTGAGAGTATTGAATGACAAGGGTTTACTTTGAGCCATCTCCAGAGTACGTTGCCTCGAGGATCTATGCATTACACCCTTTTCCTTTGAGCGATTTGCATAAATAACACATGGTCCATATATGAATTATCATTAAATAGAAAAGGATCACATATGTTCCCTCCAAGAATGCTACTCATGCGGTGATTAAACCAACTAAGAAGGGTGACGCTCTGTGTACTTTGGAAGGTGGTAAAAACACGAGGGATTCATACATATGTAAGCTTACCTATATACATGTGGTGGTGAAGGAGGCTATGAATACATCCACCTGGTTCCCTCTTATCGTGGGCTTGCCTCTCCACCTACATAGCTAATGGAATTTTCTCGTGTTCCTATGGGCACCACCACTATGGTCGACATGTGGCATCTTCACTTCATGTAATTCCACCTCATAAGAGTGCCATTCAAAGATTAATTAGGGCTATTTTTTATTGATTGTGTGTCAAGAGTTAATGTCCCTTACATTTTAATGTATTTGATTCACATTTTACTAATAATATCTAAAGTTATCGATTTGATGCCACCCTTAGAATACATGTCAAACTTTATTCTTAATATACCATGCTTTTTTTGTCGTGTTTACCTTTTTTTGTATTAGTTTAATACTTATGTTATTAAGACACATAATAATGTGATTGCAATCATCCCAAAAAGTTACAAATCCATTAAAAATAGGGCTTTTCATGTTGGTGGTTATTGAGATCGATTTAATACTCAACAAACGATGCATTAAAAATGATTACGTTTTTTTTCCTCACTAAGTTAAATGTATTATTCATAAAGTTGGTACAAAACCCCTTGCTTGCCATGTTTTGTGGTTATCAAATTCAACAACTACATCAATATGACATGGGATGCCAAGTCCCCCAACATGTCCACATCTTTATAGTTTCCCGTGGCAAGGATAGATATGCAAATTCCTCCCAACATGGCGTGGCTTCTAACTATCCACAAAACACAAAGAGTTGATTGACATTGCAAAAACAATTGTTGACACGGGAGTATTGAATGACAAGGGCTTAATTTTAGGGCTTTCTCTAGAGCATGTTGCCTCGAGGATTTGTGCATCTTACCGTTCTCATTTGAGCTCTTTGCAAGAATAAACTGTGGTCCATATGTGACTTTTGAAGAAAGAAGAGGATCACCTATGTTCCCTTCAATAGATTCTCCATCCCAGATTTCTTCTCCCTCAATCCCCTTCTTCATCAACCCTTTTCCCCTAGAATCTCACCTTCAATCCTTCAACTTTAACTTGTTTGAGGCCACCTTATTGATATCTCATTTGCACTACTTGCTCTAAATTGCTAGAATAATAACTATTAACAAAATTACATTTATTTCGACTCCGTCTTACTTTTGGGGAATTTTGTTGGTGATATGCTTAGCTGTACTACACTAAGCGCAGGACCGGTACTGCATTTAAAAATCAAACAATAGTTAAAAAGACATAAATTCGTGGGGATTCTGATGATCGTTTCCATCGTCTATTAAGATAATAATTTTTTTCGTCATCATCATCGGCAACAGCAGTAAAAGAGAAAAAGAAAGATATATTAAAAATTAAAAGGTTTTAATTTTTTCTTTTTGCAGATCATCGCAATAATCATAATGTCATCCGTTTCAAACAGAGGCAGTACTATGCGCACCCAAACCCTCAGATTCAGCAATTTTTCTCATTACTGAGGACCTCTAGTCTTTAAACCTCGAAGTTTATCTTCAAAGCGCGTTATTGCGACTGGCGGCGGGCGTGCTAATGGCCTGTTAGGCGAGATCTTTGATTTGAGGTAAATTTCGCTTGATTTGGCCAAGGATTGATATATGTTTTAAAGGTTTTCGTACGAGAGTGCCGATTTTCTGCGTTTATTAGTCTTGGATGCTCCGCGGACGTAGGCATTGCGTTGCCTTTCAGATTGGTTGGCTTTAGCGGTTGTAAAGGGTTTATTTTCGGTTTGTTCAGTACATGAATCGGATTTGTCATTAATTACCGAGATGCAACATTGAAATGAAGATGAATAAACAGGCCAGTGATGCAGAGTGATGCTCAAAGTGGGGCAAAGCTGAAGTGTAGTGATATATAGGTATTTAAAGCTTTTGAAGGTTTGTTATTTCATTTTTTTCACGTCGATTGGACGTGACAGTAATTATCGAGATACAACACGATTAAGTAAGCGAGGGATTCCGAGCGATTCTCAAAGTGTTTGATGTTCGAGTAAGCCAGACAAAGATGCAAGAAGAGTGATATTTGAGTATTTAAAGATCTTTGAGGGGTTATCTTTGCTTTGTTTATCAGATAGATCGGATGTGCTAGTAAGTATCGATATGCAACAGATTGGAACATTTAAATTAACGTAAATAAACAGGTCAGGGATGCAATGCGGAGTGACACTCAAACTGTTTGATTCTGTAATAAGTCCGTTGAAGATGCTATTAGGGTGGCATTTAAGCGTGTAAAGACTGTAGCTTAGGGATGAAGCGTGTATAAGTTTTCAGAGAATGGGAATAGAGCAAGTGTGAGCAGGAGATTAGAGTAAAGAGATGTCCTTTTCAGGGACGGATCTTGGGAAGGCGGCAGCAGGGAGAAGGTCTTCTACTTCTGCTGCTACTCTGGATGGTTTTCATGGAGCGATTGCTATGGGGAGAGCAAGTCCGCCTCTTAAGGGGAAATCCACGGGGGAAAGAGAAAATGTTGTTAAGGGGAGTCCTGGTCCGTCTAGACTGCAGGCTGTAGCTTCTCAGAGACAGAGGCCCTTGCAGAGGAAGCCTCCAGAGCCTCTACGTCGTGCTGTGGCAGATTGTTTGTCCTCATCTCACCATGGAATGCCTTCAGCGCTCCAATCCGAAGCCGTACGGATGCTTCAGGTAAGCACAATATAGCTACTGATACATCATTGTATGCTGAATCATGAATCTTCAGGTTAGGCTTTTACAAACCTTTCCTGCACTTTTCGCAGGCGATCTGCTTACACTTAAGTTTAGATTGAGTTCGATTGGATTTAGTTTGAAGCTTGCATTAAATGTTCACATGAGCTTCATGTTAAATTTGTTTGGATCTATGTATTGTGATTTTTTTGGCTACTGACCCTAAATGCAAACGTCTTTCATTGATACTAGTCTCATCCTACTTGAATCCTCTATTACCAAAAATTGCAATCAGGATGAAAACAGGGAAAGATATAGGGCTATATGTAAATAAATTACAATTTTTTTCTTGGTTAATCGCCAATTTAAGGTGAAATCTATTAACTTAAGGTGAAAATAACCGAGACAATTCAAATTAACAAATACAATAAAGGTTTAAAAACTGTACTAAGCATGTAAACTGTAGTATGTAATGAATAATGCAACACACCACATGGTGCAACATTTGACAATTCATTTGATGTCATAATGTCATAGTCAAATGACAATAAATATACAAATGAAATTTGAAAGCACGAGAAGTTAGAACCATAGTATATGGCAAAGACATATTTGGAGTAGACCATTTCAATATCATGTCTCCTGTCATAATTATCCTCTGGCAGTTTCTGCATTACGTAGGAAACAAGAAATGTAATGGGAAACATGAAAGTAAATAGCACGGAGGCTTGAAAGTTGAATCTGATGTATTATATAGTTTGTCAGAGGTAATTTTGGCTGGGAGATTACGGGAAACAAAGCTTGGATTACCAGCTTGTGACAATTCTACAAGGACAACACACCTCTTTTTCTTGAACGAAATCCCTGTCATCAGAAGTGGAATAACTAAAGGCCTTTTCCTTTCCTACTGAAACATTTTTCTTAAGAAACCAACGTTTCTTAGACTATATTTGGCCGGACAGTTCCCAAGCAGGCGAGAACTATGTTCACTCTTCAGTAACCATTTCAACATCGGTACATAACAATTTCTACCATTTGAACTTCTACCTCAAGCTCTCCATGGAGGCAGACTTCTGTTCGGTTGCCCATTTCATAGATTTCCTGCCAAGCAAAATTGCTTTCTGGTACCTTCTATCTCACTCGTTTTATGTTAGATTTTCCTTACATACCAACTAATTTAAACTGTCTACTTGTGTTTGTGAGTCCTATATTAAAATATGAATATAGTATATCTTTGTATTGTATAAAGTTGAATGATTTGCAATTTGTCTTTTTCTGATGATAATTAAAATTTATAAATTCTTAGATATTTTCAAAAAATCCTGTTACATTTCTAATCCCCAAACCTTAGAATACACATTTCTTGGTTGAAGCTTGTTTCTATCTTATTTCTTGTTTCCTGTTTCTGGTAACATAGAGTTTAATTGGGTTCTTATATTGCAATTTTTGTTACTCATCCCAAAGACATAAACTTATTTTACTGCTACTGTCTCTCATCTTCTTTAGTCTGATGTCTGTTGATTCTTTGAGTAAAAATCAAATCTTTAGCTAGGAGAACATGGAAAACAAAGTTTGGATCAGTGACATGCAACAATTTTTCAAGGATATCACATCTCTTTGTCCTGCAAAATAATTAAGGTTTCTGGATGTCATGGTTTTTTTCGTAAGTAAACTTTTACATCAAAATTACGAGGTCAGGCCTAAGTATGCAGCTTGCGGGATATTAGAATGGCAGGGGAGAACCATCAAAATTGTAAGCCAGATCTAAAAGTGTGTTTTCATAATGGAGGCAGATAAACCTAATACAAACAAGATTACATCAAAATCACAAGGTTGGGCCTAAGTATCTTGCATGCGGGATACTAGAATGGTCGTGGGAGAACCATCAAAATTATAAGCCAAGATCTAAAAGTGCTTTTGCATAATGGAGGCAGATAAACCTAGTACAGACGGGGTCCTATACCATACACAGAGCCTCAAGAAAGATGTCGAGAGCATATAGTTTATAACAGTACTATATGTGGATATAAAGCAAAGGAGAATTAGACAAAAAAAATACATTGCATAAACAGTTCCACACAGGAACATATGTGTGGATATAAAGCACAGGAGAATAGACAAAAAGTACATTGCATAAACAGTTCCACACAGGAACATATTCTTTGTCCTTGAGCAGCATCATCCTTCAGGCTTTTTGCCTTCAACAGGAGTAGCTGGCATTGAGCGTAAACCCTTATTACTTTGAGAAAGGCCAAGGGGTTCCATGATATCACCTGTGAAGTTAGGGGCGTGTTGTGGACACAACAACATATATATTTAGGATGTCTGTACTAGAATTTAATTCTTTAATTTTTTTAAAAAAGAAAAAAACTTTTTTTTTTTTTGGCAGATATCAGGATGTCCCCTAAACATTTCACTGATAAGTTCAAGGGATGTCCCCTTTCTTCTGTGCATTTCCGGTACTTTGGGGAGACATTTTACCTGTCTCCACTTTTCAGTGCATTTTTGTAAACTTGGGGGTGTTTCGCCCATCCCAAAGACATCCCGAATGTCTGAGACAGCTGCAGGAAAGGGTTGGGCACTCCCCTGCGTAACCATATGGTTATAACTGAGTCTCATGCATTGTGAACATGTTGCTTTGGTTCTTAATGAAATTAATTTTTGAGGTAAGGAGGTTGCGAATAGTCTGTTTCTAATGCCATGACCATCCCAAACTAATGATCTCACAATCTTTTCTGCTCTTTTATCATTGGACCGTATTAGTATAAATGTGCCTCTCTTCCTCTCTTCATAAACATATACATACATATGAGATCATGCTTGTCAAAAGTTAGAGAGCTAAGAGAAACAATCAAACCACATACTTTTCCAATCTCTAAATAATTCTAAATGTCAAGTGCAGCAATTTTTTCCCTAGTTTGATATCATCTCTCTCCAAACGGTTGTCTTTGAGTTGCTGCTAACTAATTCTGTGCTCCCATTCATCCCTAGCTTGATATCTTCTTGCTCTAAACGATTATGCCATTGAGTTACTGCCAACCAATTCTGTGGTGCAATTCATCCCTAGCTTGATAGCATCTCTTTCCAAATGATTATGCCTTTGAGTTGCTACTAACCATTTCTGTGTTCGTACATCCCTTCCTTTTAAACTAATTCTACCCCATGTAGGGCTTTGTAACTAAAAATGTTGGACCATTCATATTATGATAATCATATTTCATTGCTTTCAATAGTGTGTGTGATTATGTGTGCAACTCTATCCAAAAAAGGCTAAAACGTAGCTTACTATATGTTACAGATTCATAATATTCAATGGCAAAAATTGGTTGTTGAACCACGATACATGCGTCTTTTATCCTTAGTGACTTGTGAGATTTTGAAAATTGAGGACTTTGTCATGGCAGTTAGTTGCTTCAAGCCTGTATTGGTTTTTCCCAATGTTGATTTGGACTTTATCACATCAATTATTTGCATCAAGTTTGTATTGGTCTTCCTAATATTGATTGTTAGGATTTCTAGCAACTTTTATTTCTTATAGATTGATTCATCTTCCTTTTGGTTTGGATCCATTTTTATAACAACAAATTCCTGTTTTATTTGCTGAAGATTTCATCAAGTTTTCCAAGGTTGTTTCATTCTCAGTTACAAAACTCTGTGTAATGCAAACGAAAAACATCGGTAGCTTCTGCACGTGACTGCTGCATGTGACAAAGGAAAGGAATATTAGTTCTTTAGTGCTTTGCCCATAGGTAATGAGTAGTGCACATTGTCATTGAAAATACGAGATGAATCTTTCAAAGTCTGCTATCACGGGTCAATATAGACTGGTAGAGACTCAAGAGTGGATTGTTTTATTGAAAACAGTATATATATGTGTTGATAATCTTGAGACCTTATAGGGTACTAGATTGATGTTAGTTGTGTATTGAAAATGATACAGGGTAGAGCTATTGTAACACTGTAGCGACTATTCACAGTATTTGTCCTTGGGCATTCTTATGTGCATCGGTACAGGGTAGAGCTATTGTAAGTACTGTGTGAGTACCTTGAGTTGCTAGGAATCTTTTATTTCTGAAAGTAGTCAGGTATTATGGTCTTGGCGGGGTAGGCAAATCTGCCGACTTCTGCATTATTTATTTAAGAGAATGAGAATCATATTCATGATGTCGTCATTATGCCAGCCAGAGCATTGTGAGGCAAAAATATTGTGCGTATATTCTGTTCTATAACCTCGAAGAATCTTTTTCCACACTTAGCATCATGTTAGTTTGGTCCATTTTCCAACTATCTCATGAAAATCATATTTATGATGTCCTCGTTATGCCAGCCAAAGACATTGTAAGGCAGAAATAATGTGTATATTTTCTGTTGTATAACCTTGAAGAATCCTTTTTACACTTACCATCATGTTAGTTTGGTCCATTTTCCAACTATCTTATGAACAGTCATCGATCATTTCTTGTCTGATTCTGCTTCAAAACATCATTGCCTTTTCCAGCCTATTTTTGATTCAGTCACTTTCACAAACTGTCTTATGTAACTTACCTATATTTCATTTTTTCACTTCTATTATGGATATAAGCACGCCCACGTATTTCTAAGGTCCCAGGCTTACCATGATAAGTGGCTAAAAGTTTTATTTAGAGATAAACATCAACTTACATTTGTGATTCTACTGTTCTGTTTTTGTTTTTTCATTTTGTTTTTTTGAGTTCAATGTGTGTTTTTGAACTATTTAATTTTCTTTCATATCATCTTATGGTAGAAGTTAGAGCTACAAAAGTTATTCATCTTATGGTAGAAGTTAGAGCTACAAAAAGTTAATTCATCTTATGGTGTTGTGGGGGCCTCTTCTGAATTATTGGCCAAGGTTGTTAACAAACGAGCAGATTTCTTAGCAACAAGAAACTGTCCATGAGCATGGAGAGCTTGAAGTTACTAATGTTTTATAGAAATAATTGTATAAACACAGAATTATATTCATATTTTTGCTTGTTTCTGTCTGGGATAGGATTACTTGGCGAACACATCAACCATTGACATTGGCTATACAGTACTTTTAGAGCATGCACTTGCAGAGAGGGATCGAAGGTATGTTTTGTTTATCTTGTTCTTGTAGTTCCCATTATGGTCATGTACCACTAGCAATTGAGTAGCTCTAATACAGATAAACTGCACTTTTAATGCATTTTCGCTGTAATTTGAAAATTTTCTAATGTTTTTAAATCCTTTACAGTTTGGAACTGAGATCCATTTAGGATCTGTTTTATTTTAGTATGATGCCGTTGGGTACTGGTTTATAGATTTTGAATCTTGATTAATAGTGGAGGCTTTTATATTTGGTCAGTTTGCTTGGCAATGCAAGTTTGCACTATTGCGTTTGATCTTGCCATATGTGTTTGTTGAGCTGTATATCTTGTTGTTTTGAATTAAGACAAGAGGAAGAAATATAATATATACAAAGACTATATACACAACTTACGAGATGGAAATCAGCAAAAACTATCCCACAAATGTGTAGATGAATTCTTGAGGGCGAGCTTAGCAGGATTTATTAAAATCAGAGAACCACGTGATTAGTTTCGAGAAGAAAACTTATAGAAGCAGCCATCGATCAATCTCTCCCTAAAGCTGAGAGCCATCAAGCAAAAATGAGTCTCTCGCTGAAGTACAGGGTCTCCTTCATGCTGTTGAATTTTATACTTGATATTTCTCTGCCTGGATACAGATCCAAGGACAGGTATTCCAAGACAATAGTTCCCGCTACTGTCGATGAGTGCAATAGTGGATAAAACTTATTTGCAACCGATAGGCTTGAATGGGAGACTGGCTGCTGATGAGTCATCTTCTTTCTCATAACTGGTCTTCAGGATTCAGCTTGCAATAGATGCAGAGGCCATTGAGTAACCTTGTTCGTGGGCTTCATTGTTGCTCTTTTCGTGCTTGCATCTGACTGTGTAACCTCTATTTTTGTTGAACACACAACCATAGAGTTTGTGATAGGAAAAATATATCTTAGTGCTCACATTTTCTATGATCGGGTTATTTGATGTTGTTTGTAAGATGAGTTGTATTTACAACTCATCTAGCTTTTTAAGGGTGAGTGAGATATAATCTCACGTAGAGATATTAGGAGAGTTTATATGAGATATTTTAGGTATTGTTGAGATGGAGATTAGTCTTTGACTCCTTGTGTCGTGGAGTTCAGTTGGCTATTTAATAGCTTTGCTTTGTATTCTTCAAATGGTCCCGAATGAATGAATAAGATTTGAGTATTATTATTGTTGCATAACTCTATACCAAATTAAATTTGATATCAGAGTGCGATTCTATCCTATCCTGTGCAATGGAGCAATGAGATTCATGTAGAAGAAATCTAGTTATGTTCTATATTTGATTAGAATATTAAGATAGTATTAGATTGAGGTCGTCCAAATCATAGGAAGCGCCATTTGCTGTAGGAAGGATGTTGAGGAGGGATGAGAAATTAAGTTTTGCCATTGGCTGGACTTGCCTTGCTTGGATCAACATGATCCTACACCATTACAGAGCTTGACACCATTCTGACCTGGCCCAGCTATGAATTTTGCTAACAGTCAGAGATCTGGTAATTAACTCTGCGTATAGATTCCTATTTAGTGACTTGTATTGGCTTCAATGTTATTTGCATGCATTGGCCGCATTCAAAGCTATTTTTGCATCCACCTTTTTGCATTGTTATAAAAAAACAAACTGCACGGCTTAGCAATCAGATCTGCAGCAGACGGCCAAGAACAAGGCTGTTACAATTTCAAGGCATTTCATATTTGTGCTATCAGTAGGTAGATCGAGACTGTAGTTTTTGACTGTCAAAGAGGCCGATTTAACCTGCTGTTAAGAACTCATGAATTCAGACCTGTGTGTCTATTCTGACAAATACCCATCTGATCCTTCCATTCGGCATACTATAGTTTTTAACAATCAAGACATTGGTGCCACGCGGCCTATAACAATCAAAGGTCTATTTTTGAAATCAATACTTCCTTCTATCCTTTTACGGGAACGACTTTGACCATAAACAATGGTATTTTTATTTTGAAAATAGTTAGTCGTTCTAACTTCTTGTTAGTCAATACTATTTAGTTCATAGTCTTGTCATTTGTTATTTTCATGTATCTAATATATTCTTTTTACAGTCTTTTTTTGTTGTCTAAAAAGCCTTATGTTAAATCCATGTAATTTGTATTAGGAATTAATAAGTGTCTCATTTTTTTTTCGTTAGTCAATTTTTTTACTAATAGTATACTGAGCTGTAATTGTCCATTACAACTCAAGTATAAAAGAAGAGTCATTTGCAATAAGTCAGTGTTATTGAGTTTAATGCTGCAAGTAATATTTTTGTTGGTCCTTGTCATATGCATGTATGTCGTCATGTCATATTAGTCATTTTGAGTGTAGGTTTATTGTCAATCAAAGTATTGTTATTGTTAATCACAATCTTAAAAGTAATTAAATATTACTTTTTATTATCATTTTGTGTCCATAGTTCTAGAACTAGTATTTTGTCGTCAAAAGAGTTTTTGTGCTTCTAAAAGTGTTGTAAAAATAAATTATATTTTTTTGCCTCACGAATGCACTTTTAGTGTAACCCGATGTCCGAATGATTTCGGGAATTGTAAAAATGAGCTTAAAATCTTATTCTACTAAGTAGCGACAAACTAGAGGATAGAGGCAATGGAAGTAAAGAGGACTTTCAGCGTCCTCTCGCAAGCCGCTAGTGACGGGGCCAAACAATGGAGTAGCAGTGAATAAAGTGCGTGGAAGCGATAAATGCCGAGACTAGAGACCAGTAACAACGAAACTTGGTTTGTTTGTGCACGAGATCGAGTGGCGTGTCAGTACGAGAGGCTACGGAGGTGATGAGGACTTACTCCTCATTTGTTTGTTTTTCATATTTTCAGTGTGGTGTGTTTTGGTGAATAAGAACAAAATCAATATTCATGTTTGCATTTGTAATAAATGAGCTTCATTTTCCTATGTAAACCCCTGATGTAAAAATGTTGTAGAGAGAACAAAAGCACCAGTGTAATGTAGATCATAGATCTTGAAAAGGTTTGTGGTGATCTAGAAAATCACATGAGGTGAATAATTGATGGATTCCTGTTCATGTCTAGGTTTGTGGTAAACTTATGGAAAACCATGGAAGGTTGAGAAGAGGTCCCTTTCATTTGTATCAAGGTCATGAGCCATGAGAATGGGCGTGCCACCAGAGTCGGGCATACTGCTGTTTGGAGTGTGAAAGTTTTTCCACCATGTTTGTACTAAGGGGGGTAATGTTAGGAAAAATATATCTTAGTACTCACATTTTCTATGATTGGGTTATTTGACATTGTTTGCAAGATGAGTCGTATTTACAACTCATCTAGCTTTTAAGGGTGAGTGAGATATAATCTCACATAGAGATATTAGGAGAGTTTATATGAGATATATTAGGTATTGTTGAGTTGGAGATTAGTCTCTGACTCCTTGTGTTGTGGAGTTCAATTGGCTATTTAATAGCTTTGCTTTCTATTCTTCAAATGGCCTCGAATGAATGAATATGATTTTAGAATTATTATTGTTGTATAACTCTATACCAAATTCCAGTTTGTAGGGCCTGAATTTTTGTGAATTTTTGCTGGTTCCTCTCTCTACTACAGAGAGCGATCCTTGGCTGTGGGAAGAGGGACGGGAGGCAACCGGGGCAAACAACTTTCAACTGAGAGGAATTTAGATGAAGGGGCATTTTCTTGACATAGAATTTGATGGTTAGAAAGTACAATTGGATTAGTCGGAGAACTCTTTGCTCTCCTCCTATATACTGAAATAACGACCTGTTCAAAGTTGGGAGGAGATGGTGAAGACTGATGAAGGAGGGAATGGAGCTGGTACAGATATAGGCTCTTTATAGTGTAATTTTGGGCAGGTTCGAAGTAAGTGACCATACTGATGAAAATGTTTAAGCCATACACCTAAGAAAATGTTCTCATAATCAGTTGGCTTCCATTTTCCACTGGTCAACATGAGCTCAATCTACCCTGGCAAGGGGTTATTGGTATATGTGATAACAGAACTATGGGCATAGCTCAGTATGGACCGCTGCAAAGTGAAATCTGAGGCTGCCAAATATTCATTAGCGGCATTCCCATGTCTTCTTAGAGAGGCCTCACGCAGGAATTCTTCTGTAAGTGCAAAGAGATGGGGCTCAATCTGGAATAACAATGGGGCATTTATAATATATATTATATATGTCAAGACAGATAATAATGGCTGAGAGATTGGGGTATACAATGTGTATGTGATCCAGTTGCTTTACCCTTGGGCTTCTGTAATATTGTTTTATGGGATTACTGAAGTCGAGATCAACGTTTTGGATTACACTCCATGATCCATCATCAGGATATCATAATGCTGATCTCAAAATCAGTACATTTGTGTTCTGATGATGTATCACGGAGTGTGATCCGAATGTTGATTGCAAAATCTTCTACACAGTTTTTCCAGAAGCTGATTACATCATATTTATGGACTGAAAATCTTGTGGGATTACTTATTGTCAAAATCTGTACTTCATATAGTTTTTGCTTTGACCTTTGGCTTATTTTATATAGGACTCATCTTTTGCTTTTGTCTACGAAGAAAATTAATACTGTTGTGTACTTGGATTGGACAGCCCTCCAGTTGTTGCAAAGTGTGTGGCACTTCTCAAACGGTACCTTTTTAGGTGAGTTTACTCTACTGGTGTTGTTGATTTTTTACTTCAATATCAGGGAATACAGTCTTTGAAATTTCATATTATGTTCTTTTTGATGTTCTAAGTTTTTATGGCAAATTAAGAGAGTTTCAGATAGATACAATAAAAACTATTTTACTGTTAAAGAAGATGAAAAGATGTTTCTATGGTAACTATATTATTATACACTTAAATTTAGATGAAATAAATGGAACTTTGAGATTTCTATGCAATTTATTTATCATTTTCTTGTTACGTGTGTAAAACTGCGGGCATGGTTTGTCTTTGATTTTATTCCAAAAAATGTGGTGGCTTATGCAGATATACTCCGAAAATGGAGACTCTACAACAGATTGATTTTTTTGTGTCAATCTAATTGCTGAGTGCAATGCTGTTGCCAACAAGAAGTCATCTCCATGGGTACAGTCTGCAAACAGTGAGCATACGGCATTAAACATATCTGCAAATTCGTCATCTACCAATTCAACATCAGCAGCTTTTGCCTCTGAAGCTCTTGTAAAGTCATTGAATTATGTTCGCGCTCTGGTTTCTCGTCACATTCCAAAACATTCTTTTCAGTCAGCACTATTTGTTGGACATTTTCCTTCAAAACGATATTTTCCAACGCTGTCATCTTTGAGGAGCAGATCGTTTGGCTCCCAACTAAGTCCAGGTGGCATTGTAGGCAGGGGTTCACCTGAGAATAAAGAGGCTGCCAAGTCAGCTATTATGAACGTAGTAGGTTTGGAGACAATTGATGAGGAGGATATTTATTATATCGCACTTGATATATTCAAATCACGATGGATTGGGGGCAGGCATCAGCAAAGTTGGACCCCGTCTCCTGTTATGACAGACAGGTATTTCTTTAATTATTTGGATTTGCTTTCTTTCTGTTGAGGTTAGCTATATATATCTGCAGCAAGATGAATGCATTGACTATCTAGTTTGTGAAACTGGTGAATTGATTAAGTGGAAGATGGCTATAACTGGTCTTATGAAATCAACCTCTGTTGATGTGTCACAAGGATATTAATCATGCATTGCCGACTTTTCTCCTTTTACATTTTGTGCCTTTGGATTATTTGTAACTTCTCTTAATCTGGTTTTCTAACGAGTGAGATTTCTGAAGCTCTGTTTGTGCAATTTTTGAGTAATTTACTAAATTATTTTGTCGAAGGCAGTGGGGGTATAGCACGTCCACAAGTAGACAGCAAATATGATTTATTAGATCGTGGGGCTGCAGCATTGTTAATGAAAGGTCAACTAGGGAGAAATACAGACAGGAGACCAAGTCTCGGCGTCCTTACCGAGCAACTCTTGCAGCCTTCTACATTGACAACCGTTGCTGACACTGCATCTGCCCGGTCACATTTGAAATCTATAGCAGCTTCAAAGCGCATCAAAACAGGCACCTATCAAATTTGGTGAGTTGTCCTCTGCATCAATCATTTTCTTAGTCTTTTTATACACTGCTGCAGACAGTGCACACACAATATTCACTCTCAGATGCATGCATCTACTTATGCGTGCGTTCAAATTGAAAAATTACATAGCTTACACATTTTTCTGTTTAGAAGGCTTACATTCATTTGTACTGTACATATGATATACTGCTTTCACTTTGTTCTTATTCATATTTCTTTTTGGATCATATAGTTTGTTTTTCTTGTGATTCTATGCTTCATCAGATATGGAATTTGAGTTATACAACTAATTGTCTAGAAATGCAATCTAATTCATCTGACTTTCAGCTATAGAGGGATTTATACCTATTCTGCAAATATATGAAACATTTTGATGTTTTTGTAACAATCCATTAGAAGATCTTTGAAGGATTTAAAATGTTTTACATGTCTACTTAGATTCAAGATGTGTAATATAAATAAAGAGTTTCCTGACATACTTGTGATAACTCAGAGCTCACCCTACCTGATCCATAAGTCAAAAACGTGCATTAATTAATTCAAGCAAATATTATGCTATTTATGGCAATAGGGCTTCCTTGAAACTCAAGTAGTAAGCTTCCAATGCCTGTATAGAAAATCAGCTCTCAGCTTTATGTATATTATCCACTGCAGTCTTATGCAATTGCATTGCTCGAGAGATTTTGATGAAAACCAAAAGCCATAATGTTCAAATCCAAGGTCACTGGTCTGAGCCACTGTTATAAGAGAATGAATTTGAAATAATGACCACAAGGAGAAGCTCCAAAATTGCAGATTAAATTTCCGAAACCCTATTTCAAATCTTGGAACCTTTAAAATTATTAATTAGGATGTGTAAACAGTTGCTAATGTTTACAAACTGTTTCTCATTTTCCAACCACTTATGTTCTTGATAGCCTCTGATGGGATTTGCTGAGTTGCTGGTATAGGTAGGAAAGTGTTCTTATCAGTGATGCTTGTCATCTAGTGCAATAAATTTGTTTTCATAAAATTTCATTTGAGACTTATTGACTCAAAGTGGACTCTCTTTCATTATTCATATGCCTTTTAAGGGCCTAAGGATAATTTTGATTGGGGGCAAGCTTTTAATGATGGAAATATTCCAGGTCTATTGGAATATCAATGATTGATAGGTGGAGACCTTGAATGTTGACTGAGGTTTGATTCTTCTCCTGTTACATAAATGCAGGGTATTACCTGATATAATATAGGGATGATTCAAGTATGAGAAGTCTTTTGGTGGAAGGAAGTGGGGTGCTGTTGACCATGAAAGGAGTTTAGGTGTCAATGTTTTGCATAACCAGGCAAGGGTTCTCACAGGCCTACAGTGTGGGTTTTAATTTATGTCATAGCTTCTGAGGGAGTAGGAGAAAGCTAAACCTTAGTTTTCTCCTCTTCAAATGCTACCATCTAAACCTGTGCCTGTTAAGTGGTTTTACTATGATACATGGATTAATTTAACACGGGGGATTTACCATGTATGGTGTAAATTGTTTTAAGGATTTCCATGTTGAATTCAGTAGTTGAAGCAAACCGTTGCAAGCTGCACCTCATCAACTTACTTATGAATGGTGGGCATAAAGATCGGCTTTGCTGATCTTTGTTCTTAACTTCAAAATTGTTGATCTCCTTGTCTGTATTTGTTTGTTGAATATTGTCGAAAGTTGGCCTTTGATGAGGTGCTAGCCTTTAGTGCAGTGTTAGCCTGCTTTCTGCATTAATGACAGTTGCTTTTCTTCCATCGAAGATTTTAAAATGAAGAAATACCATCCAAGTGACCCGACATCTGTGTTAGGTATGTGTCCTTGTAGTGCTGTCTCTCTAATTATATTTCTTTTGGAGTAGAAACTGCATAGTGAAGTTGGTAGTCATTCACGTTTATGAAAATATCTAATTATCAGGATGGTAATACACGAGCTTGAAAGGGGTGTTTCTCACTATACATGCCCCTTTCACCTTACTATGATGGGAGCAATTAATACAGTTGTCAAAGCAGATATTGGCAATATATTCATGTCATTTGGGTATCCCTATTCAGCTGCTTAGCCCTAATACGGTCTTTTACACTGAGCATTTCTTGAAGATTGTTGATGGCACAATTGTTCGTCCCGATTACCTTTTACATCTTTCGCCACATGTCCTAAGAATCCCCCTAGAAGTTTAAGGGAATGCAGACATCGGTTATGAGTTGAGACATATCAGCATATGTTTCGCTGCTGTCTTCATGGGATGGAGATGTAGATGGAAAAACACTTTATCTTGAGGTGCCCTAAATGCTTATGAGATATGAGAGAGATATCGTTGTTTATACACATCCAATATCATTGAGGTGCTCTATATGTTTGGTCCTTTACCTTTGGTAAGCAGTTAATTTCAAACATCGGGCTCTTCAAGGGACTTCCAATTCCAAGGAAACCAGATTGATTACTTCTTTCTTTTTACCTATTTTAATCATTGGAGGTGTCAAGCCTCCTATCAACTACGACAGGCACTAACATGGATGGTGATAGATCCACAAGAAAACATCCCGCCTTTCTCCATGAGCATGGCCACCAAGGTTCTTCAAACCGCTAATTCTCACTTCCAGTTCAGAGTATCAGCTGCACTTCACTGTTCACAGCTCACGTTTCATGAGTAGACATCCTTTTCCAATTTTCTGTCTACATTTGGAGGATCATCTCCGGTGGATGTTAATAAAGTTACTGCGAGGAGCACCTTTTTCTTCCTCCTAGGATTGATCAGCCAGGCTTTCTTAGCCCAAGTTATTCTCACAAGGACATTATTACACTCTTTGTTGGCCCTTTTTGGTGATTCACAAGAATGCTGGCTCTCTATTCTGCTCCTGTCTTTGAGGCATAATATAGCCTTGTTCTCCATTGGCTCCCCTCTCCTGTCTCTATTGGCTGTACTCCTTTTAGCTTGGGACCTTCCTTTCATAGGATTGTTTTGTACTACATGGACTTGTATATACTGATGAATGTAGGGCTTACCTATTTGGGTTTATTTCTCCGTTATTAGGCTCTTTGGCTTCTTAGATCTACCTTTTGCATAATTTGCCACACTTCTGAGTCCTGTTGACATACTTTGGTCATTTATAGACACATTAATATGAATTCTTTCTTCTTACTTTATTGCTTATTCCTTTTGTGTGGTCAGATTGGAGCATTTTTTGTGACCCTCATTTTGTATTTCCTTTGATTTTCATTGGCTATTGATTCTTTTCTTCCATCTGTCTCATTTGTGTTAGGGATCTTATATGTTTCTCTGTACGAGTCCATTGTTTTCTTGTCACCATTTGTATTTACAATGTTGTTTACCATATAACTTAAGTCTTCTGCCATATTTCTGGGTTTTAACTTTTTAAACATTTGGGCTCCCTCTCTGAGTCCCATTGACCTATTTTTGGTCACTCATGGGCATTAATATAATATATTAATTGATTAAAATTGTCAACAAAGTGGCATGTAATGGAGAAGAAATGAGACTCTTTTTCTTGGCACTCTTGTGTCAGATGGTCTATATGACTAGGTCCTTATTTTGGACCAATCTCTTTAGGATCCTTCAACCTTTATACGATCTGTCTCCTGAATGAATCCCGTGATCAAGAAGGATCAAAGATGAATCTTATGATACATTTTCTTAGCTGTGTTTAACCTGCAACAAATCCTACACTGAAAACTCCAAAAGGAAAAAGACACCAAAACATCAAGTAAGAAAGAAAACGAATTTCAAATAAGCTGAACATTCTAAGAGGACTAAGATTTATCTTAGATTTCTACTTTCTGCTATGCCATATTTGATTTACTTGTCAGTGTTTGCAGCTTTCTCATTTATCATTATATTGATTGACTGATATGATTTTGGTATGTTTCATTTGACTACTTTAAAACCCTAATCTTGACAACTTCCCTTCTTGTAAAAGTTTGAGAGTTTACCATCCCCATATCCTCCTTGCAATGATACTTCTTGCTCACTGATGTGCACTTGCACTTTTTCCCACACTAGCAGTTCTGCTAACCTCTCATAATGTTTATACTTGTGCAGAAGACTTTCTGTACTGAAGCAGTTTTCTTAATATAAGCATGTGTTTTACAACTATCTTATATTAATACTTTTAATACTTTAATCCTTTTTAATATAATATCATCTTGACTTTAATTTGAAAAAGATTCTGACTAATGTGGATGTTGTCCAGCTAATTCTAGACAAATTAATGTTGCTGCTTTTCTCTCTTCTCTAAAATGTGAAATATATTTTTGTCAATAGTTTGGCACTAAATAGAGGTTATTATACTTTCCAGGGAGGATGTGCCTGTGAGCACTTGGCGTCGCCGGCCACGCCCCCTTTTCCATTACAGACATTACAGGTACCTTGTTCTAACAATTTATACAACAAATAGTGAGACTAATTTGAATATTTTATTTGTTTAGTTAAGTTGGTTGAAATTGGGTTGCATGTTTAGGGCAATATGCATATCTATACAGTACATTGTTTGGTTTATGGAAAGTTTTTTTCCCAACAATTCTACATATATTTATGTCATGTCCTTCCTTTTCAAGCTAAACGCTGGGGTTTTGGGCACCGAAGAATACATCTTTTGGGATTTTTCAATAGTATATTGTTTTTTGAAGATCTGCACACCTGTACTCTTTACCTGACCATCAATAAAATGATGTTGCCTAAATAGACTTCCTTTCATTGGAATGCAATGATCCCCAGTGGAGGCATTTTTCGCATACAGTCACTAATTTCATTGCACCCTTTATCTGATGTTTGTGTATATTATTTGAGAAATTGGCAAAATGAATGATAAGCCTGATAGTTAATGTGCTGATCTGCATACAACCTGATAGCTGTTTTCAGTTTATCTCATTTGGTAATCACTAATTAACTCTAAAAGCTAAAGATGGAACTAGAAACATTGATGGAGATGTTCATACTAATTGGCAGAGCATGCCTCTGTAATATCAAGATATTTAACAACTAAGCATATTTATTTAAGATGACATTTCTTTAGTTGCTAGTGTCAGTTGCTGTAATTTTTCTTTTTCCATTTGACAGTGTTAAAATAGACCTACAGGAGTGGACTTGGTTTAGCTGTAATGAATGTGCAGGGCAGCATTTGGTTTGATTTTTTGTTTTTGTTTTTATGCTGATAAACGTTCTACAATGGCAGCCGGGGTGGTGGAGGGCTGTAATTTATGTTAGTTGTGAACAATTAATTCAGACCTTAAATTTGATTTGACTGCCAGTCAGAATTTTAATTTTTTTCCTATTTTTGTAGAAGTCAATTGAAAAGTTGTAATATCTTGGCCATACAGTGGAGTTTGAAGCCCATTTTTTTGATGATTTTTTTTTTTGTGCTGACACCATTTATCTTCTGAAGAAGGTAATGGAGTTATGAATAAGTATTTGAAAATTCTAAGAAAAGGGTCTTGAGATTGATCTCTTGGTATTTTTCAGATAGATTTATTTAAGGTATCTGTAATAGTTCAAGTATTATGCAAGTAAATCCTCTGAGAATGGAGTATGTATATGCTAAAATTTAGTATATGAGGATGTAATTTAAATGTAGCATATACTAAATGGTGACATTCTATTCATTTTACCCAGCAAATGATGGCAAATATTCAATCCTCTTGTAGCTTACTAAATGTTGACCTTCACATCAATTTACATAGCAATCCTTTTCACTCTAGAATGAACACTTTTTGAGACTATTTGATATATGATTATCAGTGCACATGATATTGTTATTACCTAGAGAAAGGCATCTGTATTACTGTATTAATCACAATTCGAAACCTTCCTTAATTGTGGCTATGTACAATTCCCGTCTTTTACCATGATGTAATGATTGTCACTATTCTTCTACTAAATATGACAGTCATTTTACAAACTATAAGCCATTTCAGGCTGATTTGAATAAAGATGTTTGGAGACAAATTTCTATTATTCATGTGTCATGTGAAATTGGGAATCGTGATAGTGACATTTATGATGCCGTCAAAAACCTAAGGGCTGTCTTCCTGGTTTTTGAATGATGAATATTTGAAGAATGCGAAATTTTAGTATATATCAGTGTTTTAAAATGCACGTTCTTAGTACATATTAGTGTTTTTAAAATTTTATGTATAAACATGGTTAAATTGTTTTTCTTTTTTTGCAGGAATCTCCTAACTCTTCTTATTGTGTTCTCATATGAATTTTGGATTTGAAGTGACATTTTGAATGGATACTGCTGAAGGTTGGCATTCGAGAAGTTGGCTATATGGCTTCTTGAATGAATACAACCATGTAACCTCAATACCGGGAATAAACTTTGAGTATTGACTTGCAATTGCAAAGTCATGTTCTGCTAAAAACACCCCTTTCTGCTGTGTTAATTTAGTGGAGTGAATGTATGACAAAGTATTATAGGTTTTATAACTTCAATCCAATAGAGTAATACTCTTTGTGAGCTGAATCAATGGATATAACTCAGGTGTACCAAATTTGTTAAATTAAACTTACATGACAACTACCTGACCTGAAATAAAACATATAAAACCTTAGTCACCTAACAGAGTTGTGCCCTTAAACGGCCACAATTGAAAGATGTGAAGTACATACAACAAAATCATAAATTCTCCTGAAACAGACGTTTCCAAATTTGGGGTTATCGAAATATATAAAGTTATAAACTATTTTTACATTTCTAACTTTAAAATGTAATTCAGAATTTAGAGTACTTGTACCTTTTACAGTTTTAAACTATGTTGCTGGCATTTATAGAAGTTGAGGCATGGTTGTTGGATGTACAATAATGACACTGTAATCTGAGAGATAGTTTAGTATATGCTTACACATAGCTTGAAAATGCCATGGCAACACACTAATTGATGGTTTAAAGATATGCATTTGGGAATTTGGCATGTAAAATGTACTTGAAAGTTGATACAGTTTCACTGATAAATATTAAAATCTAAATTGAGCATCTTGTGCAATTCTGGAAATGGTCCTCCATTAAGCATACAGATGATCATTAGATTTCTGATTTAGGATGATTAATGAATAGCTTTTATACATTAGTTTTGCCTTGTTTGTAAAGCACATTCCTTTGCAGCTTGTTTGCATTTTCTGAAATTGATGGTGAGAGTATTAGTGTTAGACTGTTTTGTCTCAAAGATATTCAACTATGTAGGCTTCTTTGATAACTTTGTGAATTAAGTATACCTTGTTTGTGAAGCACATCCTTTCCACCGTGGTTGAATTTTCTGGAACTTATTGTGAGTATAGATTGTCTTTTGTTGAATCTATTTGACAATGTAGATTTCTTTGTTAACTTTGTCATCTTCAATGCATAGAATAAAATCATTTCGCAAGCTCTGCTTATTGTAGTTTGTTTAACTCATGGCATTTTAAATGGATTATTGACCCCCAATGGATTTGTGTTTCTTTGGGCAGTGAACAACAACCTTTGAGATTGAGTGCCGTTGAAGTTGAGGAGGTTATAGCTGCTGTTTGTTCGGAGGGATCTATAACAAGTACCAATACAATGGGCCCTATGCCTTCATTGCCAAGTAATCAAGCTGGAAGGGTAACTGTGGAGACAGCCGATGTTGCAGCAAGTGTCCTTATCAAACTTGTCATTGATATGTATGTTTTAACATTTGGCATGGATATTGATGGAAGTTGTTTAGTAAATATGTATGTATACATGTGCATTTTCTCAGATTCTCTTACTGGGAGGGGCATAAATGCATGTTTGGATGATGTGCACCTTTGTGCTGGGATTATTTATTATTGGGTTGACTTTTCCCATCATTTTTAAGTGAAAGAGAAAGGGATGGACGAAGGGGTATTAAACATCATGTAAAACATGAAAATCTGTCATTTATACGTCAAAGTAGACTATGTTCGCATGATAAAATAAAATTGTAAACATCCATTATTACATGATGGTTTGTTGACAGCTAAAGTTTTAAATATTTTAATACATGCTAGAGTTCAATGTAAAGAGTATACATTTGTAATTTCCAAATTAAATTTACATAACATGAATGGTGAAACAAAATCTAGTGACATACTTTGAGGTCTGAAATCTTATATCATGTAATGCCTAACTAGTTGAGGTGTTCATCTACCAATGCTGCCTCTGCCAACTTCACGATTGAGTTTGATGGTTTGTTTAGATTTACATTGCTGGCTAAGTACCCCTACTCTCCACCTACTCTCTACAGGCCTTGGTAAATCATTCATCACTTATAGCTATAGTCAGTTGTGTTTGTAGGATACGGAGTTGCTACCTCATATCACAATATTGCCTCATTTTAGAATGATATATATGTGTGTGTATAAATATATATAACAAGTTATATCGTAAAGTAGGATATAATTGATGTTATAACCCACTGCGAGGTTTTTTAGAACCTATAAGGTATAACCTATTATAAGGTTATTAGATATACATAAACCTTTTGAGTTATCACCCCACACACACACACACACACACACACATATTTGTGGGCGAAGGATAGGGCTGGTCCTGGGCCATATCTATATATAGGGTGG
Source organism: Taxus wallichiana var. yunnanensis (assembly GCA_018340775.1). Lineage (NCBI taxonomy): Eukaryota > Viridiplantae > Streptophyta > Pinopsida > Cupressales > Taxaceae > Taxus > Taxus wallichiana. Next base: position 18,928,112 of record CM031242.1, on the reverse strand, counting down.
TTGTCCGTTGGCTGTATAGAATATATGGTATGGGGGCCCTATCCACCCATCCCCGTGGGTGCCCTATCTATCCCATATCTGGTGGTGGGTTCCGAGAATCAGTAGTTCCATAAGTTATAGGAAGCCTATCTATCCTATCCCCCGGCCCTATCTATCCTATCTCGAATCCCCTCTGCGAATCACTAAGTAGTAGTGACATTTGGGTCACATGGATGTTGGTAACAAACATAACATGGGTTGCATGGTTGCATAAATGACCCCCAAAGACCTATATGGTATGGGCTGCCTCCGACCTCGGGGTCAAGTGCATGAATGTATAGATTCTCTCCCTCGACCTCTTATCTGGTGGAATGCCATATATATAATATATATTTTGATAGGTGAATAAGAGTTGGCAAGAGCCTTTCCCGGAAAAATATGAAAGTAATATGACAGATGATTAAGACAGGATTAAACCTGGATAAAAAAACACTCAAAACTAAGAGAGACACACCAAAGAAATTAACAATAAAGTTGAATCTTCTAAAACTTTCCAAATTAGTTATCGAGTAGTGCTCAACTAGGCACACCCCATGAGCGAGTTTTATCTCTTTGAGAGAGAAAGGAATCCGTTGTCCACTGGGAACCAACATTGATAGCATTCAGAGCTTCCATTTGTAGTCACCTGCCTCAGATTTTCTACCTCTCCATCTTGAGGCACCACATTCAGGCTTAGATATGAGTGCCTTAGTCAAGGCAATGGTACAGGGGACAACTGAGGCAACTTCATCTTGAGAATAGTTTGCCTCTGAAAACATTTCTTTGTCTAAACTAATGACCCGATTACTCTGTTCTGAAGTTACATTAATTTTTTTCAACACTTCGCTGCATGTGGTCAGGATTCCTGAAGCCATACCCATGATCTGGGGTCAGAACAAGCCTTTGTCAAGTCTCCAGCATTATTCATTGAATCAACAAATTATGAGTTGTCAATGGGAGAGAGGGAAGAGCACCTCACAGAGGGAGGCAGCAAAAGATTCTGAGAGGGCTCAAGCTTGATTGAATTGCATACAGCCTGTGAGGGACAGTGGGCCGAGTTGTCGCCTAACATTGTGCTGAGAGGGACAGTAGAACAACCTTGACCTGCGGATCCCAAGAGACCATGAAGACGAGGTGTGGATTGTTTGCCCTACGCAAGAGAAGAGCTAGTGTTCCCATCAATTTTTTTCTGGCCAATAGCCCCAGAATCGAAGCAGAGGTTGCTGTCTTCTTTTTCCAAGTCAATTGTGATGATCTGGATTCTGGAGCCCGTGGTAAGATTAGAAGTGCAGCTATCCCGTAAATGCCCTAACTTATTACATTGGAAGCAGTGGAAAGGAGACTTTCATAATTCGTGTGTATATATATATATATAAACCTACCTTACCTGATAAAGGTTATATATAAACCGATGTTGTAACTTTCTATATATTCTGCATCATCTTGTTAGAACTTTACAATCTACCTTATGTTATAACTATTGTAAACTATTTTATAATGTACATTTCACAAAAATGCCTCAGCCCCCTCATATCGGTGTTCGAACGTTTTGGTGTGGCGATAACTCTCTCTCTCTCTCTATATATATATATATATAAACCTACCTTACCTCATAAAGGTTATATATAAATCTATGTTGTAAATTTATATATTTTGCATTATCTTGTTAGAACTTTACAATCTACCTTATGTTATAACTATTGTTAATTTATACATATTTATAAGCTTATTTATAACCTACATTTCACAAAAATGCCTTAGGGCCACCATATCGACGTCTGAACATTTCTGGTATGCGAACATTGCCGAAATGTCACATAGTAACTTTACAATCTACCTTATGTTATATCTATTTTAAGGTTATATACATTTTTAAACCTATTTTATAACTTACATTTCACAAAAATGCCTCAGGACCCCCATACCAGTGTCTGGACATTTTTGGCGCGAAACACTGCCGCAATGTCACATAATAACTTTACAATCAACCTTATGTTATAACTATTGTTAGGTTATATATATTTATAAATGTATTTTGTAACCTACATTTACAAAAATGCCTCAGCCCCCATACCAATGTCTGGACATTTTTGGTATGGAAACACTGCCAAAATGTCACTTAGTCTTGGGTCCGTACTGTTTCCGATATATACTTTCGTCTTGTTTTTGGTGGCACATGACACCAAAAAGTAAAAAAACAAAAAAACCCAAAACCCAAAAAAACAAACCCTAAACTTGTAGAGCAACACTTCTTAAAAGCTATACAAACACACCCTTGGCCCATTACAAAACACACTTTTATTCCATTGCTGATTTTCAGATTTCACAAACTTTTAGCAGTATTAAAATAATTGTTGCAACATATGCCTTTATCCACTTAGCTAAACGAAACAAGTTGGCATCCAAGAAGGCTAAGGATTTGGTATTTGTGCAATCCAATTTGTGCCTCTTGTCACACAAGAATGAGGACTGTACTAGAGGGCCTGATAAAATTTGAAAAACTCATCCAAAGGCTACTGATTTGATTGCTTCAGTAGCTACACTCTCCCAACTTTCATTGCTTGGTATCGATGACTACAATCGGGGATTTCTACACAAGGGGTGGAAAGTGGAGCCAATGGGAGTGGTATTCATGGAGATGCTGATTTTGACGAGAATCTAGAACCTAGATGGGTCATATAGGTCTTGTCCTTTTGTTATACTAATAGGCGTAGCTACAATGATAGACAAAGGGGTGGGAGCAACAAGTGTAATAACAAGGGGGTCGAGAGGAACGAGTGTATTAGTGTGAGATGTCAATAAAAACGAGTGACCTTAAATTTGATGTATATTTGACCATCATAGGGAGAGGACCCCATAATTGTGCAGGTACCAATATATGTACATTGATTTTCACCATTGGTTGTTGAAAAAATGACTAATAGTTGTTCACTATTTGATTAATGACACTTTTTAAGAGCCAATGACAATGTGACACATAGGGCGCTCGGTCATTGGTACCTCTTTCAAATGCTTTATATTATTTTTTTCATTTTAAATCAATTCAAAAACTACTTTTCCCTCCAAATAAACACGCGAAATGAAAATACTGATGTGGCATGATGATACGCTATACGATGATATAATTTTTTTATGTTGACGAGACCCCTACATATATCTACGTGCCCCTAAAGTTAGGGTGCACGGTTATGGGGTCCTCTCCCTAGTGCAGTTTTTCTTCTTGCTTGGAGAAGGTGTATTTCAGATGTGACGAGGGTTTTAAAGATTTGGGATTGGTCACCACATCTGCAATTTCAATGTGAATTCAAAATACATTTAACACTTGTTAAGAATTGTATGCATGCTAAATGTAACTAAGCTAATTGAATGGACCTAACACCAAGTAGGTCCTTAACTAAGTTCATTTAAACAAATACATCATGATTGAGCATAAAAGGGAAAGCTAACTAAATTGCACAAAACATGAATCTAACATTAAATGTAAACCTCCCTTTTGATGTTTGGATGTGCTCCGATATGTAGATGCTCCCTTATACGAACTGAACGCAAGTTACGTGCAATCAAAGGGGTTTTACTAAGGTGGAAGAGATCTCATCAATATGGCTTAAGTGCCATTTTTGACTCTTCTCCTACTAACCTTAGCAAAGAGGTTTCTCAATTTATGCAAGCTTTTCTTGTGAGGGAAATGCTCTCTTGAGATATGTGATGTCTTACAAGGACAAGGTGTAAGGTGTGACAAGGTGTACTAGGTTTCTTATATAGCTTTCCAATTTGGGAGAAGCTTGCAACCTAGTGAATGTGGGATAAAGTGAATGTAGAATTAGAAAAGGATAAACATGATTAGAAGAGATTAATTAGAGGTTAGTAACCCATGGGAGTTTGGGAAGGTTTAATTAATCAATTAGGATTAATTAATAGGCCAAGTTTAGCTTATAGAAGCTATTTGGAGGGAAATTAGTAGAATTTGAAGGGTTTGAGAGGGGATTTAACTAATAAGAGGGTTTATTAATTAAATACAAGATTGTGGAAGGGTAATTAATTAATAATGGTTAATTAATTAATTAAAAGAGGATTTTAACTAACGAAGCGACGTTAATTGGCATCCAAGATGAGGGACAAAACTAGTTAATTAATGAAATGTCGTTAATTGACTGAGAAGATGGGGATATTAGCTAATTAGCAGAAAATCACTAATTATAACGAAATGACGGGAAAGAAGACAATTAGTGCAATTTTAGTATTAAAATTGTGTGGTCGGAATTAGGTGTCTACAAGAATGAATGGGTTCTTCTCTTGAAAATTTCCAATCCGTGTTTCAATCATGTGCTTTAAGAAACTTGTACAAGGGTGGGTATAGGGATCCACCTTGGGCTGATCATCAGTTCAAAAAGACTAGGGATTCTATGGCTGTAATTTTCTCCTTAGTGGTTATTTTGTCCAAAATGTTACCTAAAACAATCTTTCGTACATAACATAAGATTTCAAACTTCGTCTTGTACAGAAGAATTTTAACTGAACCCTGCATTTCACCATTCCTTTGACATGTGAGTCATGATAGCTGTGGCATGATGCCCGAGTTGTTCAAGAATGGCAAAGAACTTTTTAACTGAAAAAATTAAGAGAAATATTCCTATTCCCACACATCTAATTTTGTGTTCAGAATTAGTTGAAGCCATATCATCTTCTTTGGCATCTATTGAGTAGGGCATCTCGTCATTTAATTCTGTCCTTATGGCATTCAGCCATTTGTATCTGAAACTGAGTCAATATTGAGCATCTTGATGTTTTCAGTCCATGACTTGGAGAATGTAATTTCTGGGATTAAACTGTGTGAGTGTTTTTGATTGACGCGTTTTGAATTGCCTCCTGTGATAAATTTCTTCCTGTTGATGAAACACAGGTGATGATTTGAAATGTGTCGATCAAAAACACTCACATGGTTTAATCCCAGAAATTACATTCTCCCGAGTCAATATTGTTTGGTCCTTTAAAAATGTTGAGCATTTGCCCTGGTTGTAACTTAGATTGAATTCCAACTGCATTATTTTAATCACGAGATGCTTGCTTTTCACCTTTTACCTATACTCATGTTGTTGTGTATTCTTCCTGCATTTGTGGCTCATTCCCAATTATTTTCTTCTTCATGATAATCATATGGTAGTTCAATTTTCCATTCTTCCTGACTCTGGTCTTGTGTTTATAGTTTCAACTTTCAACCAAGATGACAAATGAAACATCAACATTTATTTTCTTAACTTGATCTATTAGTGTTTCTAAATCTTAGACATTTGGGTGGTCTTCATCTTCTTAGAATAAAATATGGAAATCCTGCCAATAAGCTGAACTTCCATAGTTGTACCATGGACTCTTACCATTGTATTGACGTGTTTTTATTTTCTTGAAATGTTATATAACGTCTTTCTTTTATAGATCGTAGCGGGCCAAAAAAGAAACTTATCTCTTTTATGTCTTCAAAAGACGACATATATGTGCTTGACATTCTTGTTATAATACTTCTTACAGGTTTTGGTTTCATTTGCAAGGTGTATCTGCCATTACTTTTGTTTATACACAGTTGCCCTTGATTTGGTCTGAACAACTTTATTATTCTCTATTATAATAAAAATAAGTATAAAGTTATGCTTTACATTCTTAGCATCTAGGCATATGTTAAATTTTAAATTTTAAATTTGGATGAATCCAGTTAGTAAATTAGAACTTTGAGTTTGGACGTTACCTGGGATAACCCGAGAAAGTAGTTTTGTCCTGACTGTCCACTGTTGTACAATTCGCACATTGTACCTGCAACATATGTAACAATGATGCATATTCTAGGTTGAGCCGTGAAAATCATATTTCTAGTCGGCATATCAAGAGGTTATTCCATATATCTTCTTTGCCTTTGAAAAATACACGATCAGGTCCTGTAGGAAACAACCAAAGTGTTGCACGTGCTACCTTGACTAATTCTACCATGTAATACATTTATAACTTTTTGCTCTTCGTTTTCAGTATGAAGGTAAACCGTTACTTGGGAAAAACTGCTTACTGGTTTCTGAAGATCTTTGAAAGTTGGACAACAACAATATAACTTCAAGTGACTGACTGAATATATTTTATTTTAGCCTTCAATTTGCTACTTTTTAGGGTTTTGGATTCCTATGATCAAAGGGTGAATTTGATGGTGAGGTTTTGTCTTCGTACTCTTTCTTTTTGGTGGGGTGTATGTGCATTAGCTTTCTATTTTTGCACATTTATTAATTACAAAATTATCTACTTATAACATTTTTATGATGAGTAATTAGCATTGCAACAGCTTGTCTATTTGAGTTTGGCTTCTATTAAAATTTAGTAAGTAGTCATTCTTACTTGCTCATTCTAGCTTTACTCTTTATTTTTTTCCCTGCATTCAAATGTTTGTTTAATTGCAAGAATGATAAGTTTTGCATTTTCTTTCCATCTGAATGGCTATATTCGACAAACATATTTTAACATCGAATTGCATTGTAGGTACATGGCAGATTCTCGGACTGCTGCTCCACTTCTTCTTTCTATGCTAGAGGTACATTATACTTTTATGCGGTCTGTCTCAAATGTTTTTAGTTTAATCTATATAATTTAGAAAGGATTCCATTGCTTATATGTTTTTTTTTGCATTTCTATTATGAATGTTTTTCTTTAAAGAAAACATGCAGTGCCGGCCTCAATAGATTTTGCATGCTTTATCAAGATCCTATTGATTTATTTTGCTTAAATGTAGTACAATGTTAATATTGGTTGATTCTTTGTTGCTTTTTTCCCACATAAAAACATGAAAGTCATTCAAAAATGGACATTATTTTCTGACCTATAATTGATGCAGCCAACATTAGCTAATAAGCTTTTACTTTTTCTACTAATCTGGTGCAATTTATTGCATCTGAGTACTGAATTAGAGCAACATGGTTCACTTGCAATTAAGCATCTGAACCAGGGTCTTTTACAGATTCAGTGTTTGGTTGATCAGTTTCAGAATTGCTTTATACTTCAAAATGCAAATATGTTTTCCAGATGTTGTTCTTAAATGTTTCCTGCCTGTTTTGTCCACCTGATTTCTCTTCTTGGTTGTTCTAGTCAACTGCCTTTAATGTAAGCTTGCCAGTTCAAGGTATTAAGTGCTGCTATTTCTGAACCTCGAGCTGGCCTGCTTTAGGTAATGATCAACAATGTTGATCTTGTAAAGGAATTTCATCATGGCTTAGTGTTGATGCTGCAAAGAGCCCTTTGTGTTTCTTTCATCCACACGCTATCTTTACAATTTCCTGCTCTCTCAATTGCTTTGTGTGTGTACTGAAGTATTTATATTTATTAATAATTATCCTTTACATTCTACTTATGACATCTTTAAATTCTTACTTAGAATATACACTTACTATTAGGTAATGCACATTTCAGAATTGCTTCGTACTTCAAAAATATGTCACAAGATATGTCAAATTTTATGTAAAAATGTCTAACTTCTTCTAACTTTATCCCCGTCGATCATTTGCTTTCACTCCATTCCTTTAACTCAGGAGGTTTTTGACATGAATTTGCACTATTTTATACATGTGTATAAATACATATACTGAGCGAAAGCAGAGAACAGAAAGTTCTCTCTACCCTGGTCCTCCGATATATTTATGAATTGTTCTTAGAAAATTTAAATAATAATAAAATTCTCCTGTTTGAGGGTCTTGGGTAAAAACATGCATAATATGCCATCCAGTGGAAACCCCATCAAATATGAGATGTCTCCAGAGTATTCTTGAATATAACCTTATAAAATTTGCTACTGACTCTAAGTCTTTAAATCAAACATATTATTGCTTCTAAGTTTGCTCATCTCTTCTATGTTTGACCTTTCATATGTATGTAAACATTTTTGTGGCTTTTATGCATGAATTCAAAGTTGGATCCCCTTTGTTCGGCATATCATACTTAAGAATGTAAAAACTGTACTGCAATTAGATGCCACAAAAGTTTTTCTGATGATGCTGGAGTTAGTTTGAACCTGGAATGATTGCAAAGAATCCAATTCAACACAAATGCAAATGTCCTTTTTATGTAAGGTCTTCCATGAGCATATGGTTTATGCCAAACTGCTGTAGATTTCTCAGTTTGGGCTATCCAAGCAAATTTGGTATGCCATGACAAGGAAACTTTTCCTGGTTGCTACTCATTTTATTGCTTGTATTATAGAGCCCTGGATACTCTTGTAAATTGTCCAGCTGTTGCCCATTGACAACTTCGCCAAACAAGGGTATTCTCAGACTTAAATACAGTCCCTCCTGCAACCCTCTTGTGAAGAAAAATGCGTCCTCCTTGTCTGCTGCCTCTTATGGCATTTATTGACCAGGATTAGCCCTTTCTTTAGAGACTTATGTAGGAGAGGCTTTTCTCCAATGGCGGATAGACATTTTTCCAAATTGAATCGAGTTCGATATGTTTAAGATTTGATACATTTACAAACCGCATTGTCAGTATAAAGTTATGTTACTGGGTCCTGGTAACAGCAGGAACAGTCCCAGTCCTAGTCCGTTTTGACCTAGCTATGTCTGGATGGAGCAATCCAGGGTGTACCCACAGTCATTTTTTAAAATTTTATTTTAATAATATAGCTAGTTGTATCACCAAAAATCTCTATTATAAAATGTAATATCCCCTTCCCAGTCAAAGACCCTTAGCCCATTTTGTCTACCCGACGGCTAAGGAATAAAATAAAGGGGACTTAAGTTATAATAATTTATTATAAAGTGCAAATAAAATAAAAGAAAATATTATAAAGCACTTTTAATAAAATATTATGGACTTAATAAAAAAATAGAAAAGTGAATCAAAGGAAAAAGCACTTAGTAAAATTGTTTATTTCTAGAAAAGTGTGACTTGCACTAAGGAGGCAAAAGAGCATAGAAAAAGGCAAAAGGTTAATGGGCCAAAAGTTATTCCTTCTAAGAAAATGCGACTTGCATTAGGAAGGCAATTTGGAGGGAAAAAGGCATTTAATATGAGAAAAATATTAAATGAAAGCAAGAGAAAATATTAAATGAGAGCAAGGGAAAATATTAAATAAAGTAAGTGGAAAACATTAAATGAAGCAAGTGGGTGAAAACATTTAATGGAGGAGAAAGGTGATTGGTTTCATGTGTGGCCACTTTGGGTCACTTCCTTAAAAGGACAAGTCGACTTGTATTGGAGACATTCTATGACCATTTGATATTTTCTTAATTTGCAGCTGAAGCTTGAGCTTTTGCTTAAAATTTCTAAGGACGAAAACCCTTAGGATTCATCCCTCTTGTGGACGAAAACCCCAAGAGAATGTGAGGAATTTCTATTCAGGAAATTCTATTGAGCTTACACAGATTTTAGTCATTTCCAGTAGTTGTATGAAGGAGTTTTTGCAGATTTCTAATCAAGGGTTTGAAGAAATATTGCAGCAGTGTTTATTCTATTTACCTCTAGTGGAGCGACCCATATTTTGGATGTATTGATGACATTCTAAGGTGTTTGTGGACTATTCTGAGCTGTTGTTATAAAATCAGGTTTTTATGAATCATCTCCAATCATTTTCTGAATTTTTGGATAAATAAAAGTGCCATTTTTATTCACTTTCAGGGGCAGCAAGTCTGCAGACTTATATAAATTTTTGCAGCCTATTTTACCTTCAGAAAACTGTATTTTTATGCATGCATGAGCTGTTAAAAATATAGAAATCAGTTTGGAGTGAATGGGTATGAATGTACTTGCTGATTTGTGTGGATTCCTCTTAAAACCCTAGTCGCATTTTTTTGGGTTCATTCAGATCTGCATTAAATAAATTTCCATGTTTTCTCTAATCTGCAATTTTGAGTTTGGGATTTGTCTAAAGTCCAACTGGGAAAAAAATAGTCCCATTGGGGACATTACATAAAAGTCCTCTAAGCATCTACAAATCTTTGTAGAAAGCAGCCTGCTGGATAACAGTCAACACTCACAAATTCATGCGTTAACAAGACTGACAAGAAAGAGTCATAGAATCGGAGACCTTCTTTATAGAGTTAATTGTAATGTCTTTTAAAGTATCGTAATTGTTGATTGGTTTAACCACAGTCAGTGTTAAAAACATAGATATAACTTTAGCAGATTCCACTTCAATAATGACATATTTCTCATCTGACTAGAATTTCTCTTTTGATAAGAAATGTAAATATATTTCCAAAACCATAGCTTGCATACTGTACTTGGCAAATAATTAGTAGACCAAAAACAAATTTACTCAACTTAAAAATACCTAAATTACTTTAAAAACATAATTCTTATGCAAAATATAGTTACAAAATGTATTAAATGAGTTTGTAAAACATGTAAGTGTTTTCTATTAGATTTGAATACAAATGGAGTACAAAATCGCATCTTCATGTGAATTCAACAACTAGTTGATAGGTCTTATGAATTTAGGATGATTATCATCATAAATTGCATATCTATATTGTAATTTGCAATTTCTTCTTCCTTGTTCTATTAAAAAATTGGGGAGAGGGTCTAATGACTCTATCCCCAAACTCGATCACATTGCTTGCTCCTCTTAGAAAGGTATGACTGCGGCTCCACCTTGGTAGTAGATGGCATTGCATGTTCGGCATCATCTACAAAGACGTTGTAAAATCTAATCTCTCTTGTTTCGCTTCACCCTCCATAGCTTCTCTCTTGAAAGTAGCAATCTTGTCCTTTGTGAACATGGGGATCTCCTCTTGTTGCATGCTGAGCTAGTCTCTGTATGATCTTATCCAAATCAATAGGCTCCTACAATGTGTCATCCACCTTCCTCAGTGCGGCCGAATATTGTATCAGCATGCACAAAACTAGGTCATTGAGGTGTTGTTGAGTAAACTTGTTATGCTTCTTCGTGTGAATGACTTCAAATGAACTCTAGTTGCACTCATATCTAGAAGCGTTATAAGAATGGGATAAAATTTGGATGGCTAGCTTTTGAATATTTGAGGTATTTCCACCCCAATCTTCCCACCAAGAACCTACAAACAAGATAATCAAAAGTTTGTAAGTAATTAATAATTATAAATTTGTAACTTGTACATATAAGTAAATACTTTATTTTTTTGTTCTTTGGTGGCTAGATGGATCTCCTTCGTACAACTAATCGCAAAGAAAAAAACCTCTCCTTAGCATGCTTGTAATTTGATAATTCTTAAAGAATGAGGTCCTTCACCTCAACCTTTAGTGTCATCCTCTCAATGAGGCCGTTTATAACCTCCTTGTTAACATTTGTGAAGCCTTTAGAGAAAATAAACTTAAGGTTAAGGTAATACCCCACTACATGAATGGGTTGGTGGAGTTGATTGTTCCACCTCTAATTAATTAACTCCCAAAAGGGACCAAATTTGGCTATATATCCCCTATAATAGTTTTGGATGGCCTCTTTGGCACTATCCATGGCTTTATAAATGTATCCCATTGGGTTTTGCTCTCCATCAACTTGTTAGCATATGCAAAGTGAAGAAAGAATTCAAAGAAGGTTGAATGCACACTCAAACAAGTGTGACAACGTTTATTATATATGAAGAGGTGGTTACAGATTGGTTGAGAACAGTTACCAACTGAATAACAACTAAATAATTGCACTATATGCTATATAATGCTCTATATTTTAACACCCCTTCTTAATGACTAAACCAGAAACAATACTAAGTTTATCCCGAAATTCGACAAATGTTCTAAAGCCCACATGTTTAGTAATTAGATCTATAGATCAAAAGCCATAGGTGGTACATCAAAATCAACAGTATCCATTGTTGTGTTGTGGTTGTCGAATGGAGAAGAACCGCAAAACAAGAATCTGGTCGTGTGAACAGAGGATATGGCAAGTGGTCCATTGATTCTTCGTTATGTGATTCATTGACTAGTGATGAATCATCAATGGTTGAGAGTGTTAGCCCCATCTCCAGAGTGCTGGAATCAAAAACTTAAAGAGGTGGATTGAGAAATCTGTTCCAGGCTTGTGTAACCTACTGGAGTCTATATAGAGACGCCGCTAGCCTTGTAATTGAAGTCACCTCGACCGTGTCCTCGCAACGACATGTTATTGCAATATCCCTTATAGGATATCACTTTAAAATATGCAAAATACAGACAAATTGCAGCCAAACAGAAATATGATTTTTGCAGAAAATTAAATCTAGGGCAGCGAACAGAAAATAATGGATAACTCCGAAAATACTTGCTCAAATCTCTTGAAATTTTAAATGGAGCTTGCTAATACAATAATAGATATTATAGAACTGTTTTTGGAATTTTTCGAATAACAAAATGCTGCTAGAAAATTACAGCGTGCCCTAAACAGCTGAAAACTTCTAAAATTAATATCTTCCGGAATATAGATGCAAAAATTATGAAACCTTGGAAATATTATCTATAAATATAGGAGATGATATCCCAACCTTCAAATCAGAATTTGAGGAAGTGGAAACCCTCCAAAACAGGTCTGCAATCTCCAAAACAAGTCGCCCCACCTAGGAGATGGTTGGAAACCCTTGCAAATGCCTTCAAACTGATGCTAGACCTTGCCAAAGAGGTTGCCGTAGATCTGCCCTGAAAAACCCTGAAATCTCTCCTCCAAAATACCCAAAATCCTCCAAAACCCTTCACTGAAACCCTCTGGAAATATCTCTAAAGAACAACCCTGATTTCAGCTCCAAAAATGACAAACTAGGGTGGATCTCTCACCACCGAAGAGTGCCCTACTAGCTAGGAGTGGATCTCTCACCACCGAAGCTAGGGTTCCCGTGGGATCTTACTCCACAAGCTGGATATTTGCAAACAACAGTTGCACATGAAAGGAAATATAAGTGTATGCATGAATGTTCATCTTTTCACCCCTCCACTCCTTATATAACTTTTCCCATGCCAAGGAAACCCTAAAAGCCCAAGTCGCATTTTCCCCTAGGGAAGACCAAATCAATAAAGTAACTTAAAGTTACTTTTTCCCTTTCAAGTCGCCATGGTCCAAAAGGTGACCCCCAACGCAAAATTAGAACACTAGGAGTTAAGTGGCCCCTTCCAACGATAAAACATAACATCTAGTCCCTTTGAAAGCACTTTATACTCCTGTCAACGGAAAATTATAACAACTGGACTAGATATTCATACCCAATAGCTCACAGCGTCCATAGCCCCTTAGGTATGACCAAGGCTTGGACTCGAGTTGGCACTTAGGCCTATGTCATAGGAAAGGGACATTACGCTTATGCTCATCCAACCTTTTCAGAAAGAGAAATGTGACCATATGTGTAGTAGGAGTTCGAACCAACTCCGCAATAGTAGGCGTGAGAACCAACTCTTCCTCCGTCTCATCTATTTGCTCATTTATCCCCCTCTGTTGGGAAAAGTCTTTCACAATACAATGAACAAATTGTTCATGCTCTACTGTCCTTCGAGCAAGTACCTTTGAGTGAGTGGCTTGGCATGCCATCTCACCATGCACCTTCAATGCATTTGGAATAGTGGAGTCTCTATCCACAACAAACTATTCTTTAGAATGAGGAAATCCATCCTCCCAAGGCATGTCCGCCTCCCGTACATTTGGTATAGTGGAGTTGTCCTCCACATGTGTATTCATGTTGACCGTAGCAAGGTCAACAAGTGATATTGGCCACCCCGCCTAATACCAAGGGCAATCATCTGTTTTGTTTCATATCGAAACAACACACTTCTTCCCACGAAATATTGGGATTTTCAGTTAATTGATGAATAGATAGAATATTCTTTTGTAAAGAAGGTACATATCTAACATTCCGTACCAATAGTTTATGAGCATTATTCAATACAATGCATATATCACCTATCCCTTCTATCATAAGTGATTCTCCATCGTAGTACTACCGATTTAAAACATATATTTGCAGTAAATGAAACATACCAATCCTTGCGACATGAAAAGTGTGTGGATGCACTAGAGTCAATGATCCAACAACTAGTACCACTATCATGCGAGCATGATGTCGTAAGACAATAAAGAGCATGCTCGTCATCCGAATCTCGTTCTTCTGCAACTGTTGCCACATGTTCCTCATCACATGATTTTTTGTTCTGTTGCGAAAGATCACACTTTCACTTCCGACAATCCTTCTTAAGGTGCCCAACCTTGTGACAATAATAGCATGTGACCTGATACCGAGTGGACTCACCAGAATGACGTCTCCACTTTCCTTTTGACTGTGTGACAAGAGCACTCTCTGATTGGTCACAATTAGATTTTGCCTGAATTTGTCTCTGCTCCTTTTGCAACAGGTAGGAACTCACCTTGTCAAACATGAGAGTTTGACTTTCAACCATTAAATAAAGTGCCTCCACAAATGACTCATATGAAGAGGGTAACTTGTTTGGAATCAGAGCCACCATATCATCGTCGTCCACCTTTTTGTTGATGGAAGATAATTGGTCTCGAGAGGTCTTTCATCCAAAGTAGGTGCTCAGACAACGATCCACCTTGTAATTTTACGGAAATGAGCATATTCTTCAGGTATAAAACTCGACTCTTTTCTGATGTTTGATATTTATCTCCGTAGTTGGTCCACAATTTACTTGCCTTAGAAGCATTCCGCACTCTTGGTATCATATCATCCGACATCGACAACTTGAGAAGTAATAGAGCCTTCTTATGATCTTTGTCATAATCCACGAAGTTTGTTGTTGGTCGACCTTCATTACTTGTGATTATCTTATCACAATCACGAAATTTTGCAAGGGTCAGAATCTTATGGCTCCATACATTGAAATTTGTGCCCGTCAATTTTTGCGTCTCCGACAGAGTCAAGTTTGAAATATTTGCCATTTTATTATTCCAAAGTAACGGAAAATAATAAAATAATATGTTGCCCACTCCAACAAATAGTATGAAATTAATTATTCAAATGCAAATCACAAGGTGAATACCTTTGTTACTGAAAATGAATATTATTCAGCGACTTTCAATGGAAGAACTTTTGCCCTTGAATTGCCCTCGAACTGCCCTTGAAAACTGTGGAAAATCAATATTTTGTCCTCGTTTTTGGAGGATGCCCTTGTTTGTTTTTGCTTTTCCTCACGATTCTTCCCTCACAACTGTATTCGCGTCTTATTAAAAACAATATGAAACAAGAAATCGCGATAGACTTTTGCCCTCACGAATAGGAAAATGAAACAAGAAATCGTGATGGTATATGCGACTGTAACCCTTCACCATTGCACACGACTTCTGCAAATGGAGACCTCCACGACTTTAATGATGACTGCTGCCCTCAAAACTGAACTTTCCTCAACACGACTGTATTTTTCTCCAAATACCTTTATGTTTTACCAAATTTGTGCTTTGTTAGGGCTTCAACGAATTTCCAGATCGTGCCTCTTGGAGGCTTCCTCGAATTGTGACCTTGGATGCTTTGATACCAATATTAGTATATGTAAAGAGAAGAAATAATTCAGAGAAGGATGAATGCACACTCAAACTAGTGTGACAACGTTTATTATATAGGAAGAGGTGGTTACAAATTGGTTGAACAATTACCAATTGAATAACAACTAAATAACTGCATTATATGCTATATAATCCTCTATATTTTAACCTAACCAAATGCAAAATCCTCACTATAGGCTCCGACACTTACAAACAAATTAAACTTTAAAGTTACAAACTTACAATTAAAGTAAATAACAATAGATTTAAAAATGAAAATAAAAGAATTGACTTGAAATTTAAATTGAAGTTTGAAGTTATATTGATGATCTTTGTAACTCTCTTCGCAATAAATTATAAAACAATGTCTTTGCGGTCCTCGCTTCAACTTTCTTTGAATATGGTGAGTCTAGCCATGCTTGACTCACAAACATTTGTTTCAACGGTGTCAACAAACTACAAATACTTTGTAACGTTAGGAAGCTAGTTGCAAAACCTAGCGACACCCACTCCAACAAACTTTTTCCCTTTGGTGTGTTCTCTGATGAAACTGAGAACACAAGGGTGATTATATATGTATTTTGTTATATTTCTTGCATCTTCTACGGCCGGTCTCACCCAATCAAATTTGCTTGTCCTCCAAAAGAAGATCAAGGCAATGAGCTGCACAAGGGGTCAAAAAGGATGATGAGTGCCTCTCCTGAAGTAGTCTCCTAGCTGCCATATATGCTATCGCATATCAATGACAACTCCCACAACATTCTCGTTTCAAACAAAAATAAAAACAAAAGAAACAACATTTAAAAATACATTCCAGCAATTTCATTCATTAATGATGATAAACTAGCATAAATCACAATTAAAATTAATTGGAATTGAATGGAATGCATGCAAATTTGCAAATCATGTTTGGAAACCTAATTTTAACAATATAGAAAGAATTTACATGCTTGAAAAGAAGGAAAAAAGAGAGAACTGACCTCCAAATGTTTTGTTTTGAAAATCTGCTTGTCAAATTCACTATAAAATTGCTTCAATTCAGTCAAAGGATGCTCAATAGCTATGTGATTACAAGTTGTGGGGGTGTGGGGCTTATAAAGGAGAAGAACCAACATTTTTCCGTGTTCCGTGTTTCTGCTGCATTTGGCGAGTTTGACAGTCATATTTGTCAAGTTTTGGTGAGTACTCATCACCATTAATTGCCAAAAACTCACCTAAAACATGGCTATAGGGCTCAAACCAAAAATTGTGTAGTACTCGCTGAGTCTGTATACTATGCCTAAAGCATCTCACCGTAGTTGACAAGATTCAAATACAACACTTTGGATACAAGACTTTGTCTATCCGAATCATCAATACTGTTTTCAACCTAAGTCACTTTGCATTTGAATTCGCGAGTATAAAATTCGATGCTAAAAAAATAGAGATAAAATTCATGATTAAATTCGGCTAATAGAAATACAGTTATAATTTTACAAATGTTTTTTAATAAAATAACTATTTACATAAATATGTTCAAGTTTTTAACCTATAAACTATTAACTTATTAACTTTTAAATTAATAGTTTATAGCTTAAAAACTTGAACGTGAATACCCAGTTTATTAACTTATTAACCTAAAACACAAAATAAACATTTATAAATCAAACTACAAACTAAAACTTAATAAACTCTAAACCGAAAAAAAACTATAGTTTTTGCGGAACCGTGGAGTCGAGGCAGTGATCGTAGAAGGTTGTGAGAGTTCGTTTTTCGCTGCCGCCGCTGGTGGAGTCTGTGAAGGCTCGCGTGAAGGCTGTGAAGGCTCTGTTACCCTCGTGGAAGGCTTAGACGACTCGCTGAAAGCTTACTTGACTCGCAGGCTCTAATACACGACTCGTTGAAGGCTTACATGACTCACGAAGCTGATGTGCTTTATTAAATTTGGTGAATAGCAACGAATTTCAAATGCTTGGATAACATTCGGTGAATTTCGAGGTTTTTTCATTAAATCCGCCGAATGCGGTGACTTAGTTTTCAACTATCTTGTGGTTATTTAACTTATTTTGTTTACTTTTATGCAGATCATGTGGTTAATTTTGGTTGTTTGCCCTTATTGTTTAAATTTTATATGGCTGTACCCAAAGCCTTGCTTGGGGCAAAAACAATTGTTGCACTGACTTACCCAAAATCCGTATTGGTACATGTACCAATACCGAGTTTGGCAATGTACTAAAGAAGCATTTCTTCTCATCTTTTCATTAAGTTGCTAACATCAACAAGCACACTCCATGAAAATTCAGTTTCTGTATTCTAAGGTTGATCACTTTTTATCTCAGTATCACAAAAGTGAAATTATGTCCTGATATTCAATTGAAATGGAAACACTCGACCTTGCATTTTTTCTGCATTGGTGGTTCCATTTGAAAATGTGGAGTTGACTCCTCTTGGCTGAAAATAAATTAAGTACTCCGCTAGCTAAGTAGTTCACAAGGTTGAGTTTAAGGATTGTTGAGTGCCATTGGTTGTAGTTGGCATTTCATTAGTTTACCTGCTGAAGAACGGCACAAATAATTATTTATTATGCATTTTATTTTCAGCAAAGTTAATTTCTTTCTCTTGCACAAACTTTGCACTCTAAAAAATGTTGAAAGATCCCCAAATGGATCTTGCTTGTTCTTCAATGCAATTTAGATCAATTAAGACACCAAAAGCTGATTTATGACTTTTTATAGCATTCACACTAATACAGATCTGAATTTATGGAAGAAGTGCGATTAGGGTTTGGAATAGAAACTAGCCTAAAACCGAACCCAAACTGGTTGAAGACTGTGCAGCATTAAATATAGATGTTTTCTATCAATGGCGACTAGTCTAGATGATGAAAGTCCACATAAAACCACTACCAGCATTATCCATTCTTGCCATAACAAGTGCAGAACTTCAGCAGTTTATTATAAAGTAAAAATTGACCTTTTTGAACATATAAACAGGCTGGGATTTTACACAGAAATCTGCAGATTTAAAGAGGCTGAAACAGTAATATAAATCCTTCCAAAATATCGAAAGTACCTTCTCTTGAGCTGTAAAAATGAATACAACAGGTAGCAGCACAGATCAGACCTTGGAATGACGTCAAAACATCACATGACAGCCACATATGAGTCGCTCCATTATAGAAAATCAGTACAGCACTGCTGCAACACTGGTATTCAACTTTTTATTGCAAAACTCCACAACTACCGCTGGAAAATACTGAAATTCTGTGTAAGCTCTGTGGAAAATCCTATGTAGAAATTCCTCCTAATCTCCAAGAGGGTTTTCGTCCTCTAGAGGCAATATACTAAGGGTTTCCGTCCTTAGAATATTTTAATACAAAAGCACCTGGCTTAAGATCAGATTCAAAATGATAAAATGATTACATGATGCTCTACCCAAGCCGCCCCTCTCCTTTTTATAGGAAAAATATTACAAAATGACCTTTTCATCTTCCAATGAGAGAAGAGTGCCAAAATACCCTAAAAGTATGCCCAAACCAAGTCGCACTTCCTCCTTGGACAAATAAACATTAAATAATGGCCCTCCATGCCAAGTCGCACTTTCCTTGGGAAGAGTAATAATTTTTATCCTTTCTAAATTCCACTTTCCTCCTTTGTCCAAGTCGCATTTTGCCTAGGGATGACACAAAAATAGCATGGGTCTCTTTTCTACTCTCCCTAGAAAGGATACAACATAATATTAGACCCAATGCACCTATTTAGAGATTACAAATTTATTATTAAGTCAAATAAATTAATACAAGTGCTTTATTAATATTTTTTTGCACTTTGTAATAACTCATTGTGACTTAAGTCACCCTTATATTTTTCCTTTGGCCGTCGGGTTGACGAAATGGGCCAAAGGTCTTCGATTGGGAAAAGGGGACATTACAATTGCTGACTGCTATCAGCGGAATTAAGACTTTAATTAATTATCTCTTTTGGCTTTGCTATTCTCTCCCTTTCAATGGCATTCTATGTATTCCGGATTTGAGTTTTAGATTGTAAAGATTGTGTCTTAAGGAGTGATTAGGATTCTGGATACTAAACTAGTCTCTCAGACCCCCACCTCCTCCTGTTCACATATTTGCTTTAGTTTGGGGCTTTATTGCTGCCACTCTGTGTCCTCTTCTGACATGCAGTTTTCCACTAATATGCCCATGATTTATTTAAAATTGAAATCTACTTATATAAATTTGTTTTGATCCTTGGACAATATATGAGATCCCAGAGACGTTTAGAGTTTAGGAAAAATCTTAACAATTTTTCAATCTTCCTGTATTTAGTTTTTCCTTTGAATACAGCTCTATGATCTCTGTCCATGGTGATAATGTTAGCCGACTTTCTGCAGTTTCCTTGAAATTGGATGTTTAATAAACTGTTTTGCCATTCTTTGTCAATGAAATTGTTTGATATACTTCTTTTCCACCTTTCAAAATTCAGATGCCTGAATTCAAGGGCTGCTGGAAGTGAGTTTATATTTATATTCATGACCACATAACAGGTCTGAGTAGTCATGTATGTTGTATTTTGGAGCTGCATATAGTTTAATGATTGATGATTGGCGGAGAATGCAAATATTTGAAACACTTTATCACAGACTGTTTTGTATGTTTAAAATTTAAATTGGAAAATGATTTTCAGGGCATGCTGAGTTCCCCTCAATTGACAGTCAGAACCCGAGCCTTCGATTTGGTTTTGAATCTTGGTATTCATGCACAATTATTGGAACCTATGCTCAGTGAAGATCAGTCTGCCATTGTGGAAGAACCAGCTTCTCAGTCTACCCATTTTAGTGATGGAAATCAATTTTTGGTACAGAAAAAGGGAAATCAAAAAGCTACAAACTAGAAAGTGGAACTCCTCAGGCAGTTAGTGAGTTTGAGATCTGGCTCTTGAACATACTCAACGAGATACTACTTTACCTGGTCCAGGTATATCAAACATTTTGTTTTCTTATTTTTGGGTTGAATTTTGTATTTACTTGTTTGTTTCAAATAGGTAATCTGTTATGCAAATCTAATTTGGAACATCATGAATTTTACTTACCTTCAACAATTTAAAGATATGCTGCCTCTGGAAGACTATGTGGCGAGTTGAAAAAATCTTCGAATGCAAATATGCTTCCAGTTGTACAATTTTGTTTATACCTTCTCATTTCTTAAACTTCTTTATACATAGCAAATAATAATGAGTAGAAATATCCCTGTTAATGGGGTAAAAATAATAAGTCCATGCGTAAGACATCTCTTCCCCACCCCTTCCGACCTCCTTCCCCTCTCCCTGGCCTCGGATTTTGATAAACTAAACTTCAATGGAGCCTTTTTCTTCATCCCGAGGGGCACTTATAACGAGGCAGAAGCAATGGGGTTGGTTGAAGGCTTGAAGTCTGCTCTTTTCAAAGTTTGTTTGTTCTGTCTAAGTGTAGGGGGACTCACAAGTAATTATAAATGCTATGATTAGAGGATCGACCCCAGCTGGAAATTGGAGAGCATTCTTGAGGAAGGTAGAAATTGCTTGCCCAGATTCAAGGCAGCGAGCTTCAAGCATTGTTTCATATTATAAATAGACCAGCAGATCTTCGTGCATGTTGACATAACCCAGTCCAACTTATCCTCTATTTTGAGTCTATTATTGTAAGATTGTACAGGCTTGCAGCTAGTCTTTTTAGAGGATATACTGAACTGTAGTTTCTATTTTTTGTAAGAAGGCAATCACTACAAAAAAGGAGAATATATTTTTAAATAAGAGTATTATAAGTGCCCTCTTTTCAAAATAATAAATTTAATTGAGAAGTAAGGAGACTTGTGAAGGTAAATAATCATGCCCCAAAAATTCATATCATGGATAGGTTGATGGTGTTTGGCAACGCTATTAAGCACTGCAATCTACTTTAGGGAATTGTCTATCATTATTCTGAAATTATGCATTGCTTCTTGTCTTTTGGATGCTAATGACTCTGTGCAGGTTCTTGGAGAAGAAAATGGCTGGTAATAAGACTAGATGGGACGCTTCATAACCTGGGGAAGTTATGAGGAGGAGATTAAAGAGCATAATCTAGATTTAGGAGGATCCTGCAAATATTTTCCTGATAAAGTTGGTTATTGGCATTGAGGGATTGTTGGAGGAAACAAACTCAAGCTTCAATTGAGCAGTGTTTCATGGAGAACCTTGCTCACCTTGTTAAGGAAAAATCTGTGTTCTACTGGATTTTTGATATGGTTTCAAAAGCCAGAGAATATCCAGCCTGGTCTGAGCTCCAAATCCAGGAAGAACCTGTACAAAATGCATGGGCTGAGGGGGAACTGGCCCGATTGAAGGCTGAGGTAAAATCTCTGCCTGGGAGATTGAAGGCTGCCTAACAACACCAGGGTAACCTTACTAAGTGCATAAGGGTTTTGAATATAATTGAATTTGAGGGAGGCAAATTCTGTGGAGTGGTAGGGCACTGCTTATTCTTCACACAAAAGCCCCGATGAAGAAAAATCACTATTCTGATTACAGTGAGATGAGGAAAAGATGAATAGAAGAACCTCTATGTTCTGGCAGAAGAGGCAATTGTCAAAGTGATGGATGTTTTTTTGTATGAGGGAAGTGTGTGAGGTGGAGGCAAGGATTCAGATGAGGAAGCTATTTGCAGAATTGCATAAGGAGGCTGTGGCAGGGGAAGTCGGGACTTCAGTTGATGCTGCACTATTCACCACCAAGAGGGGCCACTTGAAGGTTCCTGCACAGTGCAAATGATGTCCGGGCCTAGGATGGTCAAGCAGACATGCCTCCTCGGGTGTTTTTGGTGGTCATTATTTTCAGTTTGTCCTTTCTGATTGTGGTTGTGCACAGCCTGTACTTAGCCCTGTGGCCAGTAGTATTGTTGGGAAATCAAAGTTATTACATATATTAGTAATGCTAGTAGGCTAGGAGTAAATGATAGTTGTTTAATCCTATAAGGTAGTTTATTGGGTGATTGAATTAAAGTTTGTTGGGTGATTGGTTATGACACCCACATAGGCAGGTTTGCTAGGCAATCTTATGAGGTTGTTCATGTAAATAGGATTAGCTGTGATATTACTGTGGAATAGTTTTGTGAAGATTGGAGTCATATCCTAAATAGGAAGATCGCACGAAGTGTATAAAGCCTCCTCTTGAATATGAATAAATAATATTGATAACTAAAATTTTTATTTTGATATCAGAGCAGGAGATCTCAGAGACCCTGTGAAAATTTGATTCTGATTGTAGAGAGCAGTTTGGTCTGAGTTGACAGCTTAAGAGAGCATATATTTTTTGTTGTGTGAAAGAATAGAACAGGTCTCAGCAATAGAAGAGTGAGTGCATTGTTGGCTTGGCATGCTGTCAGGTAAAGGAACAAATCACAACTTCACATTTCTTATATGCTTGCTGAAATGCATTGACAATAGTGAGAGAAAGACCAAGCGATTCGTATGGCAAAGGAGCAACCAGAAAAAGACATTTTTTTGGTTTTAGGCTTTTAGCAGTTTGAAAGTGTTGGTAAAATTGCAATATATTTCTCATTTCTTAGCGAAATTTGATGATTAAGCATGTTTTGGAAATCTAAAACATAGAAACATAAAAGCTAGAAATTTTGAATTTGATTTTTTTGAGGTCAAAGAGCAGTTTGACGCAGAAAATAAAGGTCTTTCAATTTGTTAAAAAAATGGCATAAGGTTTGTTGAATGCAGTGCAGTTTGTGGTGGCTGAGAAAACCTACGTTGCCAGGGTTCGCCCCCAGCCCACTGAACCCTGCCTGATACGTATCTGGTACAGATACGTCAGGCTACGGGTATGGATACGTGGTGGGTACGCGTCCGAGTTCTTCCCGGTACATCACGGGTGCGTCCAGACGTGCCGGGAAGAACTCAGGCACGTGCCAGCGGCCTATGTCACAGAAATCGCTGAATTTGAGACAAGTTTATTTAAAAGAAAAATATAAAATTGTTTAGAAATGATTTCAGATGAGTTTATATAAAACAAAAAACCTAAAATCGGTTAAAAATGATGGGCGAAAGTACATTAGGGCTTTGGCAATCATTTCTGTCCTGTTCGCTGTCACACAGTCACTGTAAGCTTCATTTGTGAGTTCGTAATTTGCATGGATGCCATATCAATGACCCGCTGATAGTGGCCATGCAGAGCTCTTTCCGTTCCTCATCGCCACTCAATATTCTGTATCCGCGATTGAAACAAAGATAAAAAAGAAATAAGTTTTTAACTAGTATTTTCTTTTCACGATTTAGCTTTAGCAAAGGTTTTAGGTTTATTAAAATAGTTTTTTTTTCACGATTAGGCTAATCATTAAGTTATAGCTTTTTAAAAATAGTTTAGCTTTTTATTTTATTTTTTTCTTTTCCAACTTTAATTTTAAAATATGAACTTTACTTATTAGATTTTTTAAATTAATTGTTATTTTGTTGTTAATTTTAATTTAAAAATATTAATATTTGACAAATATATATATATATATAAACTTATATGTATTTGAAGCTCAAAATTTTTATTAATAGTTTATAATTTTTAATAGTCTTTACATTTTTATATAAGTTTATTTAACAATATTATTTATATTTTATTAATTTTTATTATTATTATATATATATATTTAATTTTTTAATATATATGTACGGATGTATCGTACCCAAGGGTTTTTAAAATTGACGTATCTGCATATCGAACCCATACCCGTACCCGTATCCTGGCAACATAGGAGGAAATGAGCATTGAGAAGTGGCGTGACATCTTGGAGGAGGATTTGGAAGATCAAAGTGGTGCCTCAATAAGTACAATTGATTTTAAGCAGCCCAAGAGGAGGTGTGATCAGAGAAAGTCATATTTAGACAAAGCATCATACATCTATATTTCTATTAATCTGTAATAAATAGCCCATCATCAGAAAAGAAGCGCACATTGATTCAAAAGATGGTTAGCCTGTAAAAATAAATGGTAGTGAGGCATGAGAAGATCAAAGTGCCCAACAAGCATATTCAGCCATGCAACAAAAGTGCCATCCAAGAGTACTGCAGATTCGCAGACCAGCAGTAAACAACAGAAATCAGGTGACAAAAGTGCAACCTATGTAAAGGAGAGGCGTTCATGTGGAAAAACAGCTCGAGCAAGAGAAGGCGGCAATCAGAGAAGGTGTCATAAGAACAAAAGCATGGCGCTTCAAAAAAATAACTTATAAGCTTAATATACTTATTATAAGGTGTTAATAGTTTTATTAAAAATAGGGTTAATATTGTATACAAATATTTAAATAATAGGTCACAATATATTATATTGTGTCTTAAAAGGAGTAAAAAAATAAAATTAGACATTAGGAAAATTAAATATTATCTTAAATTGGGAAGTAGAATTAATTTCATATCTACTAAATTGGGAGGTGGTTTCACCTGAAATTTTTCTAGCATGTATAAAATTACACCATAAATCAGCTCGAGCAAGAGAAGGCAACTATTGGAGAAGGCGTCATAAGAACAAAAGCATGGCGCTTTAAGGAAAAATAAGCTTAATATGCTTATTATTAGGTTTTAATAGTTTTATGATTTTTTAGGTTAAGATTTTATAAAAAGTTTTTAAATTAGGACATGATATATTATTTTGTGAGTTTTAAGAAGAATAAAAAAACTAAATTAGACATTAGGAAAATCAAATATTACCTTAAACCAGGAAATAGAATTAATTTCATATCTTCTAAGTTGAGAGGCAATTTCACCCGAAATTTTACCAGCATGTGTAAAATTACACAACAAATCATATGGACTTTTTTTTTTTTGTCTTTAGTCATCACAGATTTTGATAAACAATTGTTCTAGCTTTTTTCCATAAAAACGTAGATAGATTTATCTGTACATGGGTTCATTGTGGGGTGTAGGTGACACTCAAAACAAAATATTTTGATTTTTGCCGGGGTAGGGGCGGTGGTAGGGGAATCCCACTCGTGTAAAAGATAAAGAACCGCACAAACGAAGTAGAAGCCATTGGATCACACCATGGAGTAAGTTTGGCCCATCGGGTTCAATCATGCTTGTAACTATTTAGTGACTCCCGAGTCCAACTAGAGGAACAACGGTGAAGAACGAGTGTATACCCATGCCACACTTGTTGTGAATAATGAGTTTGTCCATATTCACGAGATCATAGCAAGAATCACTATCAGTAAGGCCTAGTCTGACTGATTGTATTATGGATAGAGAGGTTTGTCCATGTTCACACATGTTGGAGAGTATGAATGAGTGGGAGTCTCAGTCCATTTTTTGTTGGTGTTGATCAAAGTGCTTGTCTTCATTCACAAATTTGTACCGATTAGTGAGGACCATTCCAATCGAGGTTGTGTAGTGAAAGGCCCAAACCCACTACTATGTTTGGTAGACCATTGTGTGCATCCATGTTTACACGTTTTTGTGTAGTGTGGCCATTTTCACTATGAGTGTGTTTGTAAATATGATGAACCACCATGTGTTCCGGTTCACATATATTATTGATTCTCCCGAGTTGGAACTATATGTAATCAGAGGGGGAATGTGTTGGGAAATCTAAGTCATTACATATATTAGTAAGGTTAGTAGGTTCAAATTAAATAATAGTTATTTAATCCTACTAGTTTGTTTATTGGGTGATTGGCTATGACCATAGTTCAAAAAATCGTTATCGGCGATTAATCGGTAGGCCAAATTTTGACTCGGAAATTGGGAATTGGCATTAATCGGCAACTTTATCGCTACTTTTAAAAACATTTAAATTCATAAAATAAACTTAAATTAAATGTAAAAACAATGTTAAATGATGCGAGAAGTGACTCTATGAATTTTTTTAATCTATAAAAATACTTACGAGTTACAATTAAATACATAAAGTCACTATTACAAGTTAGAATTTAACAACTAAGTATTTAATAGAGTCACTTAATATTAAATTAATATTACAACTAAATTAATATTACAAGTTACAATATTAATCTATTAAATACTATACAACTAAATTAATATTACAAGTTACAATTAAATACATAGAGTTAATATTAGAAAATTCATTGTAAGTTAATATTACAAGTCAGAATTTTAGTTACAAGTTACAATTAAATTCTAGTTATACATTAAAAAATTAAATACAAGTTACAAGTAAAGTTTAAAATTTACAAATTGGATCGAGAAATAACGGAATGACCAAATAAAAGAATCGAAATCGCGAGGGCAAGGATTTTTTCTTTTGCGAGTTATGATTTATTGAAACCACCTCGGAATGGCAAGAAACGAATCTCAGGAGGAAAAATGAGCCACACAAGAGAAAATATAAGTCGCAGGAGGAAAAATCGAGCCACGCAGGAGAAAAAACGAGTCAAATTTGGGCGTTTTTTGCATATATACCTAAACTAAATGATTTTCCACGATTTTTCGGTGAGTTTCCACGATTTGTTAGGGCATTTATTGCTGGAAATCGCCAATTTATCGGCACTAAAAAAATTGCGATTTATTGAAAGATTAATCATTTTGCATGTTCAAAAAGATAAATCGCGATTATTGTCCGATTAATCGCGATTTTTAGAACATAGGCTACGACACCTAGATAGGTGGGTTTATTAAACTATCTTAGGAGGTGTTCATGTAAATAGGATTAGCTGTGATATTCTGGTGAAATAGATTTGTGAAGATAGGAATCATATGCTAAATAGTAGGATCACATGAAATGTATAAAGACTCGTATAGATTATGAATAAATAATCCTGATACAAGCACATCAACGCATTTATTTAGCTACTTAGTATATAGGTGGATGGCTAGCTCATGAAGTTTTATGTTTTCTGAAGACTGTTTAGATGTTGTAGAAGTATATTTGTAAAGATAAATGTCATCAGTATATATCTAGTAGATAATGCTGTTTTTGAAGGAATTTGAAGCCATTTTTAACTTTATGGGTAAAAGAAGAATGTGAATAGAGATAGAATTTGCAACTGATAATGCAGAATCTTCAATGGGAAAGGAAGAAATAGGAACATCTTTGTGTTACTGGTTTGTCAAATAGAGGTGATTGAGACAAAGGTGGGAATATCATGTATACAAAATTCATGGAGAAATGAGCTATGGTGTGAAACAGTCATTTTACAGTCTTCCATCCATCCATTTATAACGAGCCTTTGGAAACTATTTTACAAATATAACGAACCTTTCAAAAACTGTTTTTTTGGTTTACCAATGAGGTTTTTATTGGATCCCTCAACCTTGGGGACACTGATGAGGGCCCGATTCTTTGTGCTTGGGGTACATGTGCTTAAGAAGGTCTGCTTTTATCACGGGAAGTCGGTTCCCTTAGGCTAGACTGTCTGAAACGCTAAGGCCCCAGTGAAAAGTGCGTTTTTGCATGCAGTCTGGCAATGCAATCTGCCGAGGGTGCGCTTGAAATTACCCACAGGGACATGCAGTGCAGATTTTTGCCGCATCCCCTGTGGGTATGTTCAACGTACCCATAAAAAAAAAAACTCTTGCGAAAGCTTGTTTGTTTCCTTTTTTGGCAATTCTTTCCTTTTTGGATTTTTGGTGAAAAAATCACAAGTATAGAAAAAAATTGCCATTTTTGGAAAGGGTCCTAGGAAGATGTGCAATAAAAACTTGCATGTGCCATAACTTTCATTACGGTTTCAAGTGTCATTTTCTCTAAAAGTGTATATTTTCTCGAGCTCTACGCATTGATGGCAATATTTTTCTTATTTTCATAAAATCCATTTTTGCACCTTTTGTACCAAGCAACTTCTTGCAATCTTCCTCAAAGAATCATGAGCTTTGATCAGGCAGTTAGTAATTAAAAATACTAGATAGCTTTCAAAACTCGCGAGTATTCTCCGTGCTCGGACTAATCGTCCCACTGCCGACTTGGATCCATATTTTCTGCTTAGTTATGATGTTTCGGGAAATATGTCAGACAATACTATCGTGTTGAGTGGATCAAGGAAGGTCACCATGAACAATCAAAACTCCTTGAATCTTATCACAGGATAAATAACTGTGATAGAGAAATAATAAATTTCAATAAGTATGCAAATGCTTCTTTAAATTTATAATTTGTATACATATTTATATATTTATATACATGTATATATAAATAAATATATATATATATATATAAAACGTACCCAAAAGCGTACCGTACCCAAGATTTTTAAAAATTTGCCGTATCGGCGTACCGTACCCGTACCCGTTCCCGTACCCGTATCCGTATCTAGACTGTCTAGGTGGTGTATTTGAACCTGGTTCGTCATCGTGGTAGGTGCTCCACCTTAGCACACAATCATTCCCACCGGGCTCCCTATGACAATTACCTCATTCATCTATCCATACATTCAGAGTATAGATTTGCGTACTCCTTTGGAAATTTGTACAAATCTTATATGGCAAATTGATGCAAATAATAATTGTTGTTGTGCTTTGGACAGCTGCTTACCTTGGATCGTGTTGTGAATTTTCCTTTTAGTTGTAGGTGTCATGTTTTTAGGTTGTGATTTGATGGCTCTTTCTCATTTTAAAAGTTTACAACAAACTAAAGTGGGGTCTGATGAAGAATTTGGTAAAGTCTCTCCTGGATGTGCTCACTCTGGCTTGAAAAAGATAGGCAATATGATTCAGATAATTCCCCATCAGAAATGCACTAAGAACTTCAGACGGCAATCACATTCATAAATACCAAAACAATCATGTAAGGAGGTTAAAGGCTGCAATGTTTAGTGGGGAGTCTAATCATAACTACACTATACAGTCTGACAGATTTTGGAGCAGAGATAAGCCTTGTACCATTCGTCGGATCAAACCAAAAGAGTGAAGCACACAAGAGTTTCTTCAATTAATAGGCCAGGTCTGCAGGGCATTATATGATAACCAACGAAAGATTTTGAGATGAACCTCAAACAAAGTAGTTGACATGGGATGAAATGGCTGAATGGCTATTTCCATCAAAATGCAAGATCTAAACCTTATCTGTGCAATGCTAGCACGGAAAACATTAATTTCTTGGCTTCTATGAGGAGATAAAGTCTTTGTCCCCAGTAATCCACGACTTCTATTCCCCAAATTTTGTAAGAGCAATTCTCTGACAAGTTTATTGTCTTAGAATCAAATAGCCTATTTAAGAGATGACACACCGACTGCGATCTACTGCAACATTTATGAGTTGAATTGGAATCAGTACTTGCCAATTTTACAGAAGTCCTTGTATCCGAAATAGGTGTGGTATTGCCCGTACAGAAAAAATTATAAATATAATTAGATAAACAACAAACAAAAAATAATATCATTTCATTCGTGCACAAAGAGATTAACTTCTTAAAATTGTTAGACAGAAAGAAAAAGGCCTTCTCTTAAGGTTGATCAAACAAAGCCTGAGATTTCGGATCCAATGAAATGGGCCACACCTAGAGACAAAAACATAAACAAAAAGAATTGAAGAAGCTGTTCAATATCATATAATATTTATAAATACAGCAAAGGCATGTCTCTCAATTTACATATTTTTGAGCTTGACTGAAAGGTAAATTCTTTTAGTTAAAAGGCGACAATAATATATAAATCAAAGTTTTGGAGATTAGGAAGACTGCAATTACAAAATTTGTATGTTTATTATTTTGAGAGGCCCCAAAAATGAGAAAAACTTGGAACAACCTTGAGCTATCTATCTGCTAATGCGACCCTCAAACACTTCCATTTATGATCTGGATCCTAGGAGATATCCAGGGGACAACACCCTGAATGTGATTCTAGATATGTTGATAGTGCGTCAGGATGTAATAAAAATAATATTTCATTGATAAGAAGAGAAGATAATAGAACTGTAACATAACGTTTTTATTATTCTGCGCGTCCTGTACATGGTATACTCTTGAAGGAAGGAGATTCGTGGCTGTCTATTGTCAACTATCTTATTGCTATATATATATATATATATATATATATATATATATATATATAATAAAGCCGTGAAGGCTTAAAGAACTGTTATGGAAGTCAAAACAATTGAGCTTCCACGTGCGACTCTTTGCTTTCTGATGGCTGAGCTGACCTACGTCAAAGTTTGAGGGTCAACATCTGACCTGTGGGAGTTTCCCTGCATCCCACAGGGGCGCTGCCCCTTGAGCCCACAAGGGAGATTGACCCCACAAGGGAAGTCCCTTGACTCATATTGGGGGCCCCACCCCCATTTGGAACAGGGACATCAATCTTGTTGGCACTTGGCAGTACTGTGAGGTGTGAGTTGACCTTAGCAGTGTGGCATGCGGGTGTGTAGGACCCTGAGGAAGCCATCAGTGAAGATCACATAAAGTTTGGTGCATGGATGGATAGCGTCTTGTACAATCTGCTCAGGCTGCAATGTGCTACTGTAGAAGTGTGCACGGCAGTGATTGGAGATGGATTAGTTATCTTGGAGGTATTGTTAATCTCTGGATGTTGTTCTGGAATACTGCAGACTGTTAAACAAGTTCAGCAATCACTGTACACTATGAGAATGAGCTTGGTGGTATCACTTGGACTGCCTTTGGAGAATTCTATCGGACCAATTGAAGATTTGAGTAGTAAATCTGAGTTTTCAGATGGGCTTAAAATTACCTTGAACAAACATGAACAGAGACAAAGGTGGACGCTTGAAGGGGCACAGAAACCAAAAACAGCCCATTATAGGGAATCTTTGAGATCAAAAGATGTTATTATTTCTCTACACATGCTCTTGCGGCAACTGTTTCTAGGCAGACTACAGACAAGGAAAGATTTAATATAGACAATGAAGCCATTTTCAGAAGTTGCGCACGCCAAGAAAGACAGAAACCTAAAGGAAATGACCAGGATATGCAGGGACATTGTTTGGAATTGCCCCATATATGTGACGTCCTTTTCCGCGATGTCCTAGTGACTCCTCGTGTTTTTGAACCATTTCGAGGCCATTTTGGTTACTGTTTCTGTTTCAGATACATGAAATGAAGAAAGAAGAAGAAGAAGAAGAAGAAGAAGAAGAAATTTTAAACTCCACGAGGCTACCAAAGACAGCCTATGGGACAAACAATTCTGCAATTTAGTTTACAAGCAATTCTTCAAGCACTTTTGATTGGAAATATAGTTTCCCTTACTTATTTGAGAAACATTAAAATTATATGTCCTCAAGGCTCCAACTGCTCTCATAAACTAGGGATCGTCAAGAGAATGATGACAAATATGATAAAAAATATCTTGAAGGGACTATCCTCTATTACTGGAGTGGTGTAAAGTTAAACTCTGCTGGTGTGTTTGAGTCATTTTCACATTAAAGCATTGGATCTTTCTGTTCCATTGCACTTCTTTAGATGGCCATAAACAATCTCTCCCTCAAAACTTTTGGCTCTTTAAATTATGCAAACTCTAAATGGAGTTTTGTCAAATGTTTATTTTTCCTGAATGTGGGGGATATTTTTGGTCACTTCTATATTTAATGTAAGTCATGACTCCAAACCCAAACACTCTCCCCTTGGAAAACGATAAAAAAATTAAATTAGAATGGGCGAGTCAGCTATCAAAATGGAATTTTTACATCTCTGTCAAAAGGAAAGAATGCAGGTATGCATGGTCCTTGTCATGTTCTACATTGCAGCCAAAATACCCTTGTTTGCAATGGTGTGAGACTACTGGATTTTAAATTGATGAGGATGAAAGTTTGAGGAACCCATTACTTGCTAATTAATGTCTTCTTCATCCTATCATCTGTTGTATGTAATTTTTTTGAATTTTATTTTATTGCCAATTATAGAAGGGTTGCTATGGTAGTTAGATGTACTTATCATTAGATTGAGCACCTGATGAGGTATTCAGCCTTTATGTGGATATCAAACATCACTCCACATTTCAGCTGTTGGTTTATACCACAATCTGTATCACTCCTGTGAGCTACAAATGCCCAACCACCTATCTGACACAATGAATTCAATGTTCATACGAACATGTTAAACTGCTGTTAACATCCTTAAAGGAAAATTTTAACTATTTTGCACAAATCTGCCCCGACTGCCTTCAAGTTGATAGATTTTCGCACCTGATCTGCAATCAATTGCTTATTACATCAAATCAATCTCCTGTATGACCCATGACAATAAATAGGATTCAAAATTTCTGCAAGTGTTCCCACCACCTCAGAAAATCAAAGTTTATCAGCGTAGGAAAATGTCTCTGAAGGTGCAGCAGTATAAAGTTATAAACACAACCCTCAGCTGTCCTTCCGAACACCTGCTCAAAGCAATCCAGGCAAAGATCCCATTGAGATTGATGATGGAGAGATTCTAGTTCAGGACCAGGTAACGGAGGTGCAGCATCTTCAATTATCCAGCTAGTCATCAGGTACATCAGGCAGCTCATATTGCGTCCAATATGAATGTGCATTCAGGCTTCCTTGTTCAGAATTCATGAGCACCACTCTTCTGGGTTGAAGTCCTTCTTGACCCCCATGTCTGTTTAAACCTTCCCTATTCTGCCTTATATTGGTCCAGCAGTTCCTAAACCCCATATGGATTCATAGGGCTTCTCACTTGATGCCAACAATGTTCACTGGACACTAGGGCCTCTTGTAGCCCAAAGCCTTTAGGGACCAAGCTTTGGTTCACAAGGATGGAGTGAAAATTCCCACAAAAAAGGGTCCCAGCAGCCCTCTCTTTTCTCAAATCTCATGGAAATAATGGCCTTTACAATCTAATTATGGAGAAGTGTTTCCTCTAAATGCTTGCCTATTATGATCAACCGACTAGTCAATTAGCCATGATGGAGAGGTGAATGGAAGGCTACAAGGAACTCCTCTTGAGTGATCAAGTAAAGAAAAGGATCCTGGAGATAACACAAGAACCTGATATAGAATTCCCATCAGCCAAAGGCCATGCTGCACCTGCCTACTGCTAAGGAACAGCAAGCCAACCAAGGGATTACCAAATTGTTAAAATCATTATTGTGAACAGCTGGGCCAACTGTTGTGTTTTAACCCACAACTGTTGGTACCATTGGTCTCATAAATAGCAAGTTGAATGTCGAGGAAAGGGCACCGATGTAAAAGGTCATCCCGGTACCAAGCATTGTACTTTACACAGCGTATGCAGTAAATATATTGTCCTTTTCTATCCTGCCGTGTTTTTTTCCTTATAATTTTTAATGACTGAAGTATTGCATTTCATCCCATCTCCTGTCTTGAAAGGACCCAACAACTTGGCACACCCGTGGGCATGCAGCTGCAGGGTCCAACACACTAATCCATGGGCGACGTGCTGGTGTCCCAGCAAATGCAACAGCATACCATTGCGGCCAACCTTGGGGGCTAAAATTTTGGATGCTAAATGCTTTTATGATACCGGAGCTGTGAACTGGAGTGGTGGAGGAGGACCATGTCCCTGGGTCCTTAATGTCCACCAAGTGATCCGCTGTGTTTTGCTTGGTCCACATAGAGAAGTTTGACCCTTACCTCAAGGTGTCCCCATGGTCACTTATTGTCTATAGAAAGTGTCCAAGGGACTCGATAGGAATGGAACTTAGGTTGATGCTTACAAACTACTTGTAACTGACCTCTAGCCCAAGACCTGGAGTCCTTCTTTCCTGCTGTGTTATGTTCATGGTTTGTATTTATATTTCTACAAGTAATGTTCTTCAGTAGCATAACATTTGATGGTAAAGAACAGGCCTGTCAAGAAACCCCAAACATGGGCTTCCTAGATTGCCATGGAAGGTGGGAACAAGTAGTGTTCTTCAGTAGTATAACATTTGATGGTAAGGAACAGGCCTGTCAAGCAACCCCAAACATGGGCTTCCTAGATTGCCATGGAAGGTGGGAACAACTCCTCATAGAGTCAAATGAACTTCACCCATGGTCTATCAGATTGATCGTCTTTGGGGTATGTTATGAGGAGTGTTTTTGTTGTCTATTGTTTATTGCTTAAATGCTGGTAGTCCAAGTACACACAGAATTTTTCCTTGCAATGCAAATATTATAATAGATAGGGGCAGTGCTCATACTTATATGGTCCTGGACATTTTAAATTGTAGGCAGTCTAAGAAATTTGTTGTGCAAATATCTATGTGATTTTGAGGTAAAGCTGAATGGGTATCTCTTTCTGAGTCCTCAGAGACATCGGAATGTAATATTGTAAATCAGTAATGAAGGCTCAAAGTCAAATTGTAATAATCTTGGACCCGTGATTGTAAGTCACTTTTTATTTGTTTTCAATATAATCTTGATCTTTTATCAAAAAAAAATTTGACTACCTAATTTCGGGTTTGTTCTGTTAGTTTTTCTTATGTTCTGATGTCCAATATAAAAATACATATAGGCAAGGCAACTAATGTACAAGTCGACATTTATTTTGATAATATAGGTGCTGTACAGTTTCTTAAAATTAAAAAAATCTGTGTTTAAAACTTAAGGACTAGACAATGGAAATCTTCAAGAAGTAGCAGCCTGTATTAATAATTTAATTGTGTCATTAGATATGCTTAAGATTGTTTTTAAAGTTTGCGAGGTTCAGGATGCTAGTTTTTAAATCTGCCCCTTAAATCAATGGTAAACATTGCATTATCCTTTAATACAATGTTAACACCATTGGGCATTTTAGAGCTTCAAATTTTTGTCTAACGTAACTTAGAGGATGGTAAGGGGAAGCCTCGGAATAAAAGAGATGCATCTCTGTGGTGACTTTCGACATTTACTGTGCTAAAAGTAATCGTATCTGTGTGGAAGGTTTTGAACTGCTTTTTATGCTCTCTTAAATCAGGGATAACCATGTTCTCCTTATAGCTGCATAAAATGAGGTATAATACCAGTTTGGCAGTAAATTTAGAATTATCAGATTGCTTATGCATTTTTTTACATTTTCTGTTGCTAGATTAGAATCATATGTTTCTACAATATGGTCCATTGGATTTCTTTATTTCTATTGCTGCTATGACTATTTTTCCATGAATAATGTTTGCATCCTATAAACATTATTTGATCACTGAATCCATGTTTTGCAGATAGAAGAGAAAGAAGAAGTAGTCTGGGCATCTGCTTTGAGTTGCTTAATGTATATGATTTGTGATAGGGGAAGGATTCAAAGGTGCCGTCTGAATGGACTTGATGTGAGGGTAAGAATGGCTGCTTTCTTTGGACATCTAAATGCATATTTAAAACTCTGTCTATCTAATTTTCAAGGTGTATTTAATTTAAGCTTGCACTTTATAAACCTTGTGACATGGCCCTAAGGATGATAAACGAGTTTTTAAAATGGGAATATTTTTTTCCAAGGATAAAAAGAGATTATTTTAATACATGGGTAATACCCTGAAAGTGTACATCAATATATTCATATTCAGCAGGGATCCACATCTGTGAAGTGATCCAGTTAGTCTGAACTTTCTTATGGACATCACCGGGTGGGATTTTCTACTAAGCACCTCCATGCACAGAGCTTTAGCATCATAGCCTATTCTGTCATATTTCAAAATAAAATTCATACCAGACCTACAGTTTCACAAGAATCTGTTGTCAACATTAAAATGAAAATTGTGCTAGTACTTTGGTTCCTCATGTTAACAGAGATGTTCCTGTATCTTGAGTGGACCATGACAGAATTCCTAAATCAGTGGCTATCGACATACTTTTCCTGTTCATCTAGAAAAGGTTGTGAATGGCAGAAGCCATTGATTTTATAATCTGAATATAGATAGATAGTCGTAACTTATTGAAGTCTGCAATTTATAGACAGAAAGGGAGACATAGCCCTTACAAAGTTGCTATGTTGCCAGGAAACGGAAACGGGTATGGGTTTGAAACGCGGAAACGTCGATTTTCGAAAAACCTTGGGTACGAAACATTACGGAAACGTCCAACAATATATATATATATATATATATATA
This sequence comes from Taxus wallichiana var. yunnanensis, assembly GCA_018340775.1. Lineage (NCBI taxonomy): Eukaryota > Viridiplantae > Streptophyta > Pinopsida > Cupressales > Taxaceae > Taxus > Taxus wallichiana. The sequence continues at coordinate 18,891,747 of CM031242.1, read as the reverse complement.
TATATATATATGTATATATTTATATATATGCATGGTACTCATTTTCAAAATTTTAGTCCATGGACCATAAGAGATAAAGCACTCAAAATATTTTGTATTCATTGAAGTTCTAAAGATTCATCATTCAACATGGTTACAATTTCAATGTTTCATATATACATGATTATAATCTAGATTCTAGAATATATCATCTAGATTTTCTTCATAATCATCTGTCATGCATCCATGTTTCAAAAATTATTGTTGTAACCCGCTTCATTGTATTCATTTGATTGAGGATTCCAATCGAAAATTCTATTCTAAGGAGCAGTAATACACTGAGTCAAAACCTGCTTTCTAGCCTGGCATTTCTTGGTTTCTGCTAGATTCTTCCTACTTTCTTTGGATTACTATTCTGACCCAAACTATCTTTAGGCTTGTTTAATGTGCCTCCTTGTTAGTATAGTTTTAATGTTATAAGACTTTACAGCTGAGCACACTGTAACTTAAACCTGGGTTTGGAAAATTCTTTGAGCAGAAATATAGGCTATATTTGAAAAGATTAAGTGGAGTGACACAACAACAAACTGGAATAAACTCTTTCTTATAATATATAAGCCGCGAAACGTCCTGGAAACTTCTTGGAAACGCCGGAAACTTCCTGCAAACGCAGAAACTTCTTGGAAACGTCAGAAATGTCCTGAACGTTTCCGGAAACTTCCTAGGTGTTTCTGAGGCGTTTCCAAGGCGTTGTCGTACCTGTTTCCGTGCGAAACGCGTTTCATGGTGGATACGGGGTGGGGGCGTTTCTGGCAACAGAGCAAAGTTGTGATTGAGAGGGAGGCCTATAGTTGAGAGCTAAGTCACTGCATTGACTGCATTTAATCCATAAAATTCGAATTAGCTGAATGATAAACAGCCACAAAAACTCATTCAGATTCACAAATTAGTTCGGATGAATGAAATGATGAACTAAAACACTAAAAATAGTAAAAAAATTGTATTAAATATGGCTAAAAATTTGCTTTTAGTGTTTGAAAAAGTAACAGAAAAAATGTTATAAACACATCGTGACTTAGCAGTGAGCAATGAGAAAGCTGTAAGTGGAGAAATTACGATTTAGCACTGCATTGAGCTATAGCATTGTAATTGCGAACAACTTAGCATGGATATTGATGGATTGAAGTGTTCGTGGAATCATGGATACCCTGCGGGCCTGCACTTGCAGGTCGCAGTATACATTTGGTGACAGCAACAAAGAGTTCATACCCTGCGACAGCGACGGACCTGCCTCTGGAGTCTACAGTCGCTCTTTGGCCTCACCTGAAGGCTGTGTGCAGTTCCTGTTTGAGTTCAGTCAAAATATGATAGCTACTTGTTGGAAAGGTGTTTTGACATGTTTACTTATATGAAATGTGAAATTGCAAGTATATTTCTCTTATTCAAATTTAATAATGAATTTTATCTCTTATTTTTTTTTAGCAACTAATTGCTTACAAATTTTATCCTCAACGAATTTGAACATGGATTCGAATGTGGTGACTTAGGTTGAGAGTTGGACCTGTGATCTGAACCCCAAGTAGGCTGCAGCTGTCGTGATCTCGACCGACTTTCCTTTGTATAAAAGAGCGTCTGCAGTAGTATTAAAGATCATAATTTTGGTTTTACTAGGGTGAACCATTAGCTGACAAGCTCACACAAGCGAGCAAGGTCGTCTTATTGTCTTCGTAATCCCTTAGGAGAATGGTGTAAGGCATAACCATCCTAAACATCTTGTAGGGCCTCATGAAGGAAGTAGTAAAGATATTTGAGATATCAATAGTGCATAGCATGTAAACCAATAAGGGTTTGGGCAAAAATTTATTTCCTTTATAAAGGCTTCAAAGTATCACTGATGAGCCTCCTCAATCAAAGTACACAGTAAATCTAATCAATAATATTGAAATCTCTCTTGAAGCGTGCTTACCCTCTTCCTTTAAGCTTAACATGCTTCAACTGCTGAGAAAACATCATGTCCAAAACCATGGCATGAAGTTTGGCAGGTGACCAACTATGATAGTCTTATTGTTTTTGGGTTAGCATTATTTCCTGATTTATGTATCGGGTAAATTATGTGTTGCGACCAAGATTTGGGAAACCTTTACCAAACAACCCTAATAACGATTGCAATGAGAAGAACTATTGAGCCACCACTATATTTTAGAATCTCAACCCGAAGGCCCTCACAATTTACTATTTTCGAGTGCAGAATTTTTCGTATTGCTCTCTTGACATCCTTAGAAGTAATTAAAGGACAAGAAGTTTGAAGGGAGTGGACTTGAGTGTGGGGCTGATCAATAATATCATATGATTCCCATCAAGGGTTGGCACGGTATGGCTAACTTTTGGAGTCAAATGAAAAAGGGCATGCCAAAAGATCTTAAAGTAATTGTGGAGGGCATGAAAAAGCTCATATTTCCTAGACATAAGAAACCTACATATCCTTTGCTGCTGGAAGGGACAATACTCTGTGACTGGAGGAGACAATAGAAGGGTTATGGGTAAGGACAAAAGAAAGTCTCTTATGCGTAGTTTTATATTCCTCTTCATACCAATGATTCATGTTTCTACAACGGTGGCCAATCAATTAGGATTGGTGATTAGCATGAAGAAATGAGATTTGGGCAGCTTCCTAAAGGACATGAGATAAGAAAACATATTTTGTGATGGTAGATAGGGGAAGCAAATATTATTCAGAAATAAGCTAAGAAAGGCTTGAACATAACCGTCAGCACCGAGTATCAATTTGAATCATGGTGTGAACATGTTGGAAGATCTTGTATTATGCCAGCAAGACTCGTTACAGATCAGGCATTAAACCTTAGAAAAGAGGGTTTTATTTAGAAATACCACAACCTAATGTTTGAATAAAGAAATTGCATAATGAAAGTAAATGCAAAGGTTAGAGAAAAGAGACAACGTAACTAGTATGGCTTGATGAAGACTTGAAGACTTAAGTTTAGGTAAGTCTGCAATTTGGGTTAGTGCATATGCATGACCAAATAAACTATGACAATAAGTACTTATCTAGGACAAAGATTGAAGCATCGCCTTCCCTCTTTGGCTGCGACAAACCAAGGCTTGGGTGAAGTAGCTGAAGCAGATACAATTCACAATTAACATGATGCCTGATATTATAATGTTAATAGTGTAACAAAGTGCAATTTATTGTGAGTTTTCTCTGAACTGCAGTGTTTTTACTTTGTACATTAATCTTTGAGGTTATGGGGTGGATACTTTAGATTTTTTCTTGCTTTCTCTGAAAACATATGACATTGGATAATATTATCTGCTTGTTCCTCACCTGTTATGGGTCCTTCTTATGCCATATATTCTCTTTGCATTCGTTGCTCTATCTCTTCTTGTGCAGGCTTCTTTTTCTTCCAACTGAATAACCTTCTATACAAGCAAATTGGAAAGAATATGCAATAACTTTTCAGTTTCCTCACTCGTTGCAACTGTTCTTCATGTTTTTCAATAGTTCAATGTGTTTTATGCATTCTTTAAGAAAATCATCTAAATGGTGAAGTCTGCAGCAAGGGCAAGCTCCTGTTTGTAAGTTTTCATCAATTTTTTTACTGATTATCAGACCGCTTATGATGTATGTTTTCTCCACGGTTACTAATGGGTTGTCAAAGATTCCAAAGTATTGGGGTTGGTCTGATGCTTAAAGTTTTGGGATCAGCTATATCTATGACAACTAATTCTGAACCCAATGGAACCAGAAATGATTTATCAACAACATGAACTATTCTGCAATCTACAACCAATCATAGCATTGTAAAAATACTATGCACAGGAATGAGACTGAAATTTGAATATGTGTTTATTATCCTTGTTTGCAAAAAGAATGCATGGAAGGTCATTACATGTAACAAAGGTGGATAAACTCTCAGCATGTCAATGCATGCATTTAATGGAAGATATTGAGCAAGAGAGGGCACTATGTATATATTTGAGGTGGACTCGAAGGGGAGTGGTTGAACTGCCTAGGCTTATGTTCTCAATCATAAAAAGAAAAATACTAGCCCCCATTTCATTTAACACAACACTGTATATCTAATAAAAGATGGCTGTCACTATAATATTTTATGATCAATAATACGAAAGGTGGACATCACAATAATAACATACATAATATGAAAGTTCTGTTTTCCTTGCACTCTGATCATGCACTTTTGAGTCTTTGTTCTCATTGAATTCGGTCTGGGTTGATAACAAAGTGCTTTGAACTTTGCTACATGCTAGAATACACTTTACAAATATTTCCTAAGTTCATTGTATATGATGTTGCAGGTGCTAAAGACTCTTTTGGAGATTAGTAGAGAGAATTCATGGGCAGAAGAACTTCATTGTGCACTAATTCGTCTGCTGTCAAATTTGCTCTATAATATTCCTGATGGAGCAGAGAAGGCTAATCCTGGTGCTATTGATTTGGACATTCAACAGATAGAGCTTATTGGTGGCATAGAATTTATTTGTGAAGAGGTTTGTACGTGAATCACCCTTACCTTGCATTATGGCTAATACTATCTCTTAGTAATAACATTTGATGTCCCTGTCCTTTAAACTGCATCCTTGTATTGTTCATTTTATTCAAGTTTTAGATTGCCAGCATGGAGCATGCTGCAAGGTTAAAGCAAAAATATTACAAAGTAAAAGATGTTTAAAAAGGTGTTTGATTTTATCATTTCCTAAGTTGCAACAAAATAAGTGGAAAAGGAGCATTGTATCTTGATAGATTGTTTCCGTGTGTATTTCCATATTGTTTTGATATTAGTTGTATATTATTTTCCATCTTGGAAAAACCAAAAACAGATCCATAAACAAGTATTTACATTCAACTAAATATTTAGACAAATTAGTAGCTTTGTAAAAGTATGATCCCTTCAATATGCTAAAGATTTTTCCTCAAAGAAATAGGTCAAAATTTTCTTTATCTCTTATGAAAGAGGTAGTATCTTTGGAATTGATTTTCACAGGTTGTCTTCTTTTATCGTACTCAAAGATAAGTCAACTTTAATGACCGTATTAAACATATTTGTTGACACGTATTGTTATGATTAATCATAGATGTAGACTAATTGTTATGTGTGTTGTTTTGTTGTATGCTTGCAGAAAATTTTGTCAGAATGGATATTTTTGTTAAACCCTAGGGCAGCAGTATTAAAAATTTGATTTTTATAACAACAGCGATAATCTGATTTTTTAATATAAAAACAACAAACCATAATGTGTAAAAACAGTCTTTTATTTATTGAATATGAACTAGCTACAATAAAAATACCAGTGTTTGAATACAATTGTTTGGAGCTGAACTAACGGAACACTTGCACCCTGAATTGTCATTGCAACCCCTGAATGGAATTGCCAAGCTCAGATGTGAGGGTTTTTCGTCCTCGACTTGTATGCAAATGAGGGATTTCGTCCTCTATTGCTATTGTAGAAGTTGAAGCTACTTGTAGACAGAAAATAATTGATGAATTTCCAAGATGATTGTACAATGAACCCCAAATCTGCCTTTATAACTTCCAAACACTCTCCAAAGTGGGCACCCCCCTTTTAGACTTACATGCATGATCTTTGAACAATTAAAAATAATGAATCCCTCCTCCATGTTGGTGCCCCATCCTAAGAATATGATTAAACACATTTATACTTTATCCACCTCCTATCCTAAAAATTAGGATTTTGGTATTCATCAACCCTCTCTAACTTGCGTTCCCTTTATTTATTTATTTTTGATTGATAAACGCTTTTGATCGAGCTATGAACCGGAGGGTTGCCTAGGACCCCACCCATTATAGCCAATGTCCTGAGACAAGATATTACAATTAGACCAACCCAGACCGCGACTAGTGAGCCCGCACCGATGATGCAATTTCCGCCACCGCCGTTTTTAGAGCCACCAGCCGCCTCGAAACACCAATGTTGACGATGCAAAGTCCGCCACCACCGAGAATAACCGTCATTCGTAACCATCGGTGATGCAACATCTGCCACCACCAATAACCACCCCGAAGGGATCGCGCTAGTGGGATTTGAACCTAGGTGGATTCGGACACAACCGTCTGTCTTAACCGATCCACCCAAACCCCATTGGCAAGGAAATTTAATCGAAGAGGCTAGGTTTGAACCTGGGTTGTTGGCTCTACAGGCTAAGCACCCCACCAGTTCACCACAGGGTCATCCCCAACCCCCAAGGTGACATGCAAATGCCCCACTCCACATGCCACGGGTAAATTAGGATATGAAATCCTCAAATGGGGGTTTGAACCTAGGTTGTTTATTTATTTATTTATTAATTCTAACTCGATGCCCAATAATAGAAGTCAACCTTCTATTATTATTTTATTCTATTAATGCTTTTTGGATTAAAATATAATTTAAGTGTCCTTTTCCAATTAAAATATAAAAATATCCTTGGACCACTTAAATTAATTTATTTTCCTTTTTTAATTTCCCCTTAGCCTACGGAAAATAATAAAAATAGGCTTTAGGTATTCAAAATTAATTAATTCTGAAAAGGGGACATTACAGTCCGCCCTTCCCAGAATTGCTTGCCCTCAAGCAATTGCAAGCTGATCCCAAATCCACCTTGGGAATTTGCAATTCCCAACCCTCAATGCTTCATGTGATGCCAACATAAATAAGTGTGCAAACTGCCGCTGTCCAAAAAACTATTGTTGTCCAAACTGTTGCCCAAACTGCTTATCATTAGTTGCTGATCTAAAAATTTCAACAAGCTCAATGCCAACATTAGTATCTCTGAGTCATTTTCCTCATGTGCATGCTTTATGCTGCAAGTTGTATCCTTCACCCTATCTTGAAATGACATAATAGGGAGCAACAAATCTGAAATATTCTTATACCTTAGGTTGTAATCAAAGTGCTCACTGCTTGTGGTAGACGAGGAATTGTTGAGATACCCTCAATACCTCCATCTTTGGGACTCAAGACTCCCGAATTAGTGCTAATCAAAATGTTCTCCTCCAATGCATATCCATCCATAATGCTACTTTGAAAATCAATCAATGGCTTACCCTTTGGAAGTTCGGAGGATCGTTCATGATTTGGTGCATCTTCTTCCATCTTGAGCTCGTTGCATCCAACAAGTGATGTCCTTTCGCCCCTGACTTCCTCACTTTTATTTTTACAACTATTCTGCAAATCCCCTTCATATGGCATGAACACAATCTTTGGGAGATTGATGGGTGCTTCTTGAATAGGAACATCTTTTTCAACTTCCTCTTGTATGGTGGATTCCTTTATGGGTTGCTTCCTCTCAATTTCTTGCAACACTAATTGTTCTTCTTTCTTCTTCAACCCTCTTATGTATTCACACAACCCTCTTTTATTTGGATTCCTCATTTTGAGTAACTCCAAGTAATCATCAAAGGAAACTTCAGATTTAAGATAATCAGGCATCCCTTGATATTGGTCAAGGATTACTGGGGGCCTCAAGTTTGTACTTTTCTATTTTTACCAACACCTCTTGAATGGGATCTATATTTTCTTCCCACTGTAAGAACTTTGCTTGAATAAACATGGTCATGGATTCCTTCTCTATCTGATCCACAAGTTGGCAAGAATATTGTCCGTCTTTTCCTCAAAAACAACCTTTGGATCTTGCTGCCTTAATCCTTCCTCTGGCTGTTTTAAAGCTTTCTTTTTCTCCCTTTCTTGGTACCTGACTTCTCTATCACTACCCTGCATGAAGTTCAAAGTAGCAATTTATTTATTTATTTTTAGTCCTTCCACAGGCTGGGAGGAAATTCGCTCTGATACCACTTTGTAATATCCTTGAAAATAATTTCTAACAAATCTGGATATTTTTGTTAAACCCTAGGGCAACAATATTAAAAATCTGATTTTATAACAACGATAATTTGATTTTTAATATGAAAACAACAAACCATAATGCGTAAAAACAATCTTTTATTTATTGAATATGAATGAGCTCTGATAAAAATACCAGTGTTTGAATACAATTGTTTGGAGCTGAATTGACAGAACACTAGCACTTCTGAATTGTCACTTTGGAACCCCTGAATGGAATTGCCAAGCTCAGATGTGAGTGTTTTTGTCCGCAGACCTATATGCAAACGAGGGATTTTGTTCTCTATTGCTATTGCGAAGCTATTTGCAGAGAAAAATAATTGATGAATTTCCAAGATGATTGTACAATAAACCCCAAATCTGCCTTTATAACTTCCAAACACTCTCCAAAGTGGGCGCCCCCTTTTAGACTTACATGCATGATCTTTGAACAATTAAAAATAATAAATTCCTCCTCCATGTTGGCGCCCCATCCTAAGAATAGGATTAAACACATTTAAAAATACTTTATCCACCTCCTATCCTAAAATTAGGATTTTGGTATTCATGCAGCCCTCTCTAACTTTGGCGCTCCCTTTATTTATTTATTAATTCTAACTCTGGTGCCCAATAATAGAAGTCAACCTTCTATTATTATTTTATTCTATTAATGCTTTTTGGATTAAAAATATAATTTAAGTGTCCTTTTCCAATTAAAATATAAAAATATCCTTGGACCACTTATATTAATTTATTTTCCTTTTTTAATTTCCCCTTGGCATAAGAAAAATAATAAAAAATAGGCTTCAAGTATTCATAATTAATTAATTCTAAAAAGGGGACATTACATTATATTATATTAATTATTATGCCAAGAAGCATTTTTACAATGGCATCTCGGGGAGTGTTGGAATGTTGTAATGTATGTGAGTGTGTTCACTTTTAATACCGACATAATTAAAAAAGGTAATAAAACCAACACAATGTATTAAAAAAGCGAAGCATATAAATATAAATAACAAACAACAAATGAAGTCGAATAAATACAAACAAAAATAAAAATGCAGAATGGAGCTAAAGAAGGTAGAGAGGAACTGCGAAAGAAATAAGAAGCATAATAATAGGCAAGAATTAAATAAATCTTCTAATGTCACTGCCGAATCACGTGATTGAGCAAAATAAAAGATTATTTATTGCTCACTTTGCAATGCTTGCATGCATAATTCAATTGATATTTATTTAAAAACATGAGCTCTTTCCTACTTATTTTTAATTATGCAGTTGATCCGTTGCATGCTTTTGTTTTTGTTATGTGGTTGATCCATTGCAAATGAAGTAATATTCACATGTCCATTTTATTTTAATTGTATTTTAAATGTTGACTATTTTGAAATCTTATTTATTTTTTGAATAAATATCATAAAAGGTAACTTTTGTACTTATTTTTCAGCTATACCCATTTTCTCTAAATGAAGTACACTCAAATATTGAATTAAAAATTTCATTTAATGTAATTAAAAATTAAATTATAGTAAAAAATAATATTTTAAAAATATTCTAATGCGCATTATAAAAAAATTAATAAATATATTAATAATTAAGTAGAAGATGGATATTATTGCATGTTATTTTAAGTAGAAGAGGAATATTCTTATCATGCTTTTGCATGATTTTATTATTAAAATTTAATAATATTAAAAACTATATATAAAATATTCTCATGCATGTTATAAAAATAATAATAAATATATTTATAATTAAGTAGAAGATGAATTATGATCCATCAAGTAGTGGTGTAACAGAACTTGGTGTCTCTTGTTAATGGGAGGTACAAGGTTCAAATCTCACTCTGTTTTAGGGCAACCCACCACTTGATAGATTCTCCGTTAATAGGGCGCTATACTAAAGCTGTTTCAATGCATGGGTACACCATGATAGTGCTGTCTAAATGCATAAATTCCTATTCTTGCATGCGTCCATGGCTGGTGCGGGCTGGTGCTCCTGCACCCTTAGCAAAAAAATATAGAAGGGGAATTATGACGTGTTATTTTACGTAGAAGGATATATTTAGTATGCTTTTGCATGATTTGGGCAAAAAGTATTCTTAATAATCCATAGAAACTAAAGCAACTTTAGTGAAGCTACTATTTTTATGATTAGGTAGAAGAGGGATATCATGGCATGTTATTTTAAGTAGAAAAGAATATTTTTATATGCTTTTGCAGGATTTGGGTAAGAAATATTCTTAATATTCCAGCGAAACTAAACTGACTGCAATAAACTTAAGATACTATTTATCTATATATATAAGTTAGAAAAATTTAATAATATTAAAAAATATTCTAATGTGTGTAATATATTTAAAAAAAAGTATATTAATAATTGAATAGAATAGGAATATTGTGGCATGTTATTTTAAATAAAAGAATATTTTTATCATGCTTTTTGCGTGATTTGAGCAAGAAAATTCTTAATAATCTATAGAAACAAAATTAACTATATATATATATATATATATATATATATATATATGTAAGTTAGAATTGAACATCTAAAATAAGACTTTTTCTTATTTTTTAGTCTTTTTTTCAATTGATTTATTTATGCAAGTAATATGGCTTGCCCAAATAATACTTCTGAAAATGAATGAAAAAAACAAAGAAGAGAAGGGTGAAGACTATACACTTGAGATTATCGAAGGCGAGAACAAGAAGTAACGAGCACAATTGAGGAGAGAATACATATAAATAGCTATGAAAAGCAACAAGGTGCTAAACACATGGCCGATTGCCAATTGAAGAACTCAAAACACAAATGAGACATGTAGATCACAACACGAATATCTCCACAAGAAATTCAAGATGAGAGGCAAAAAAATGGCCAAGTTGTATTGAGAAAATGATTACACAGAGCAATACGTGTATATCAAATGTTTGATTAACAAAGATCAACTACAACAACGTAAGTAGGAGGTGGTACAAAGACGTTGTCTCTCATATTCTATGTTGTTGATGAAAGCCGTCTCTTGGATTTGCAAGTGAAAATGAAAGTGGTTCGGTGTGCTTCTAGAAACCCTAGAGGAAAGATTCAATTTTGCTAACATTAATGAAAAATTTCATGGGCATATGCAGAAACCAATAGTAGTAACCACTTTAAAGAAAGAAATAAGAACACACAAATTACTGAATTACCACAAGAGAATACCACAAACGAGAAGGAAATCTCAAATGCAAAGTTCCCAAATAAATCGACAACAAACAAATCCTAATCCCAATGGATATGTTGAGATTGATTTAAAGACAATACAAATGTTATTTTGACTTGAGTTAGATAAACTTTCTTCTCCACACGTGTTATAGATGTCAAGAGTGTTATCTTGGAATGAATATTCATTGAACTCTTGAAGGGCTTGTTTGTGGTAGATTTTGACAAAAGTAAGGTGTCCATCGATATTTTGAAGCTAATAATATGGATCTTGGACCCTAGCCCCTTGAATCGGGAAACTTGACCCAAGTGGAAGAGATGCTAATTGCTTGTGCATCCTACAAGTAACCCTTATGAATCGGGGTCAATACAAATATAAATGACATACCATTTGTTTTCTGTAAGAAGTTGACGAAATTTCAAAAGTTTACCATGTCATATTTTATATCTTCCGATTATCGTACTATAAAGAAAAGAACAATGTGGAACTACTTACAACTTTATTGTGAATGAAGATCGAGTATATAATGCACTTAATTATAAGATTGAACACAATAAATTCTATAGGGACATGAAGATTGATGAAACATCACTAAAAGATCTTCTACCCCATATGTATATAAATGCCTTAAAAAACAAAACAAAAAAACTGAATTCGTGGTCTGAGTTACTATTGTACAAACCATTTTGTCACATAGAGAGTAGCATTGGCCTAGAAGATGAAATAACAAAACTCAATTGTGATCAATTTCAATATAATCCTTGGCATACAAAGTGAAGTATCAAAACAAATATTGAGATTCAACATGAAATAGAGGATGCAAATGAGGATAATACTCAACAAAACTCCGTAGAATATGATTGGGAGATCATATTAGGGCAGCACCAATGACAACTTCAGCAAGTTTCTAAGATTAGTATGCTGGGTTGAAGGGATATTGACAGGGAAACACCTTGGAGTATAAACTACCCAGGTAATTAAAATATGAATAAAGCTTTAAAATTCATAAGCATGGCTAAAAACAATTGTTTACTTGGATAGGAAGAAACATCCTCCAATTTTAGTTATAGTAGCCTCAATGACAAACAAGAAATAACATTTGATATAATTATTAGAGATTATGATCAAGGGCAAACTGTGCTTCCATTACATGCGATAAGACAAGGAATGATAGGAACACGAAAATCATATCTTATTGGAAGAATTAAACTAGCATTCCTTGAGTTATCATAGCCATAACATGGTCCCCTTCTACTTCTTGCTCTAATTGGAGGTGCAACATTTATCATTGGCGCATCAACAATATGTACGACCTTGCGAATGTCCATTTTAGAATTTTGAAAAATTAGAAGGAACAAGGCTTTCAAGAAGAAATGTGACATGTTAAGTATATTTTGATTGGTTGGATGTGCTTTATAGGTCAAAAGTAGAGAAAAGAAAGGAGTAAGAATGGAGACATCATTTGTTGGAGGATCAAATGTATACATGAGAACATATATCATTAAGTTATTGTTCTATTGCAAGTATATCATGTGCTATCTTCATCTTTTACTATATTACTTTATTAATTGTCAGTTAATATGATTTATATTATGTGTTTAGATGAATATGTCATATTGCAAGTTTCAAATCAAAAAGAAAATGTTTGTAGGATTTACACCCACAAAATTTGATTTGGAATCTACATTTTATAATAACTTCAATAAATTTATCTAAAATACACAAGAGATATCAATCCTAAGGTGCATATCTAACCTGTTTGACAAATCTAATATAGATAGATATATTTAAGATATCTATGCTAGTTGTACTGACATGGTTAATTGTATTTTAGTAAATCAATTAGATTTTACTTATAAGTTTTACTGTTTTAGTAATTACATTTCATTGTGATTTTACCTTTTAACGTATTATTATTTTGTATTTTACATTTGCAGCAATAGAACTATACACACACACAGACACACACATGTTTAATTTTTTTGCTACATTTACTTACGGAGAGGGCCGTAGCCCAGAGAAAAGAGCTTTTAAAAACCTAATACATGTTAGAGAAAAGCTCAACAATATGAAAAGTCAAAAGAGCACATTATCATGCTACAAAGAGAAGAAAGAGAGGATGTACTCCTCGGAAAAACATGCCCGAAGACACTCTAGAAATAGCTCCTACTCAACTTCTTCCTCAACAACTCCTGGAATCTATGCGTGAAGATAAGTTAGTCTCAAAAAACCATATCATCCCGATGGTCTTCAAGGGTGCCATGTGTGTAGCTGAATTCCTTATCTGCAAGATCCTATCTTCAAATCACAAGTTGCCATATCTGTGAAGGTTAACATTATCCTAACTAAAGGCCAAGATGGCAGAAGAAACAGGTGAGCACCAAACAAGAGATCTCAAGGGTGGACAATTGACCATCCCACACAAATCCAACAACTCAGTACCAACAACAACAAAACCACCTCTTAGAAAGGACCATGTCAACAATACGAAGAAATAACATAAAAATTGAGCTTTTATTCAATATACAGTATATTCCATGACCATCCTTCCAAACTTCACATGTATAGAGTTATCTTTAGGGACATGAAGCGACACATACAACCAACAACATGAAATATATAAACTATATATTACTCGTATGCACCACATTTCTTGCCACAATAGGCACAAAAAGAAAATTCTTCACCATTTCTTGAGTCTGCACAAGGGCGAGGGCAAATTTCAAAAGCTCTCATATTGGTCGATTAGGTTATACATAGGCCAAAAATTGCCACAAAACTATTTATTAGCTTCTATTTTAAGTTGATTACACCTCCTCATCGTCATTGCCAAAGTGAGGACAGTGTAGAGGAATTTTATCTGTTGCAATAGAGGATAATTTTACTCCCTTTGTCATTGTGATCTCTTTCTGGCCCTGCAATAAAGCCCTAACCTCATCTAGAATAACATGCTGGTGACAACAGGACTCACCATGGGTAGCAAACATTGTCTTCTCCATTGAGGAGTGATAGTCATGCAACAAACAACCTCCAAAGCATTGGAGAGAATATGAACCTCACTAAGGCTTTGGGCCATGTCAAATATATTCTTGTGCCTTCAAGATCAATTAGAAGATTCTTCATGTGCATGCTTAGGTTGTTGATCTCCACATCATCCAATTCCTTCACCACATTCCAAACCTTTTCCATCCACAAATTCACAAGCTGGTTCTTTACTTCTCTATTTAGGAAGTCAGCAAAAGAGTCCTTAACCACGTCAATGGTCATCCTTTGGCTTACCCTTGCACTTTGTAGATTTCACTTTTATTCCTTTCTTCCTTGGAGACGCCATTATAGACTTCAACTAGAGATTGCGAAAGGGAGGATGGTTCTTGAGGAAAAAATCTTAAGTCACAATCCAAATCACATCCACTCTTAATTAATATTGCCTACCTTCACCTTACATGAGTCTGATCATGGGGACATGCTCAACATTTACCATTCACATATAACGAGGGCTGAAGTGATGATTACCCATAATCAGCATAGGATAAAGATATGGTAAAAATCACCAATCCATACTCTATATTGTGCCACTTATACCTAACTTGGTATTCTATTTCTTCAATGATCTAAGATTCAAGGGAAAAAAAAAAGCTTTTGCATCCATTGCCACTAGCTTCATTAGGTCCTCGGTAAAATTACTCGCCCAACATTGATCAATAACTCCACTAGAAGTGAAAAGATTCACCCCATGTTTTCCGCTCTATCTGCCACTTGATTCCCAACCCCTTAGGTGTCCAAAAATTACCATGTCCATTTTTTCAACTAACCAATGGGCTTATTCAATGATCTTCTTTAGATGCCACGATTCAATCTTACCTTCATTCCATCGATCACAATTTGAGTCGCTCTCAACTGTTAGTTTCTTCCATCCTTTTATCACAATTGTTTTAAGACTTTTAGGCAAGTTTAGTCCCTCTACTTGATTGTTGGTAACAATTCCAACATCTATAGCGAAAATCAGGATTGGCTGCTCTAGTTTGCCTCGAAAGACTCATCCACCGCTTGGCAGATGTGGGTTGGCCTTTGTGGCTCCATCAAATTTAAGTTTAATGAACACCATGTAACCTCAATCTTTATGAGTGATGAAACCCTACCTCATTATTAAGGAATTTTGCTTCTAAAATTTAGATATATCTTATTGTGACTTGATTTTTTCAAAATTTAAAGGTGCTATACAGTTATTTTACAAAATAATAATCTGCGATTATTATTTTAATTTTATATTTAATTTTTTTGCAACAATTATTTAAATTACTAATTTTAATTGTCTATATTTTTTGTATTTTTGTTAGAATGTCGGAAAGAAAGTGCCCTGGTCTCATATCGGAAGTATTGCGATTGCATTTTGGTGAGCAAAGAGTTTGGTGGAACAATGGTTATTGCCTACAACTAGGGTTATGAGGGAACAAGTGATGAAAGCAAAGGGTCTAATTTAAGCTCTCATGCTTTAGCAACAATTATAACTCAGATTCAGTTTAGAAGAGAAATCACAGAAACAATATCAAAGCTAGACGTGTCTTCTAGACATGTAATGCGTGAGGAAGAAGGCGTGAGGTCTTCTCGCAAGAGACCATATATTAGTAGTTGAGACCTCATTGAAGACATGTTCGATATGCGTGGTCAAGATGCGGTTGATGCAAGGATTTTATGCTTCCTTTGTGCGATTAGATTACCATTCATTGATGCTCGCGCACCTTATTATGAGGAGATGGTTCTGCGATTAATGATACACCTGCAAGATATGAGAAACTTCACATGACTCTTATTGATAGAGAAAAAGGATAGAGCTAAAAACCACACATATAAAAAAATCCTTGTCTATAAAAGGGTGCGACATTGTGAAGGGATAGTTGGATTTATACTATAAACCTTCCAATTTTGAGTGTTATGGAACTTGTACCAAAGACCCTTATTTTTTTAAGGCAACAAAGTATTCAAGGCAAGAGAAAATGCAAGGTTTTTTTAAGAACCATGTGGTACAAATAAGAAGGCGGGGACATCACATATTGTCTAGGTTGTTGAAGATGATGGCTTGTCAATACAAAAATATAAACATGTATTTTGGATGTTAAATGCCATGTATGCATGGGCAAAATAATGCACTCAAAGACATTGGAAGGTTTCAGCGGATTTCTAATTTTTTTGTAAATTACAGGAAAATACAAATGTTCATATGCAATCTTCACCATATGCAAGCTATTTATTGGAATTCATTTGGGTGGAACTCCTCTAACCTATAGATGCACAGTTTGCTCCTTTCTTCATGCTTATTGACCGTCTTTATACAGTCAAAGGGGCCTTATGTTCCACTGTAGTTAGTGATGCATGGACAACTTGGAGGCAATCTACATTGGAAACTATAGTTGAGGTGAGACAAACGGTCCTTGATGATTGCTTTTTGGGCTGATGTTGAATTTTTTTAATTGACTTCATCCATTCTATTTGTGAGATAATCCGTTTTGGAGATTTAGACATGCTTTGTTTAGGAGAGGTTTAAGGAAAAATTGATTCCATGTGCAAAAAAAAAAAAAGTCACAGACTTAAGGGACCTTTCCCTATATCTTTTCATGAAGGAAAAATTACTTGGAAGATGGAACAACATTAACCCAACTCTACATTGTGCTGCCTATGCTTTAAATCCAAAGTGATGTGATATAAATTTCAACAAGAAGGTTCCATATGAGGATACAAAGGAAATGAAAGGATTTTTTGGGGTGCAATGAAAAAGATTTATGGCCGAGAGGATTCTACTATTAGGATTAAGCGGAATAAGTTTTCACATGGGTGTGAGGATTTTTCTACATTGAAGGCCTTGTATGATATACGGGGAAGAGCCTAATAGAGTGATGGTTGAGCCATGAAACTAAAACACGTGAATTACGATTGTTTGTAATATGATTCCTCTCACAAGTAGCCGAGTTCTCTTGTGAGAAGAATCAACGTACTTCTGCTTTCATTTATTCATTGAAGACAAACCGGTCAAATAAGGTAAAGAACCCGGTCTACATTCATAGCACATTCCTCTATTCTTTCTCGTTTAGATCTAGGGTACAAGGAGGCTCCTCCAATAAAATGAGACCAAATTCCAGCAGATGGAGCAATAGCCATAGCGTTGGAGGAAAATCGATAACATGGGTCGAACTGAATCGGAACTAGACGGTTTGACCGGTTCAATGTTTTTGGGGAAAACCGGTAATAAAAGCTGGATTGGTGGATGTAATATCCCAAAGACCTTTGGCCTATTTTGTCAACCCGATGGCCAAAGGAAAAATATAAGGGTGACTTAAGTTATATTTAATTATTATAAAGTGCCATTAATAAAAGAAAAAAATATATAGAGCACTTATAATAATTTATATGACTTAATAATTATTAAATCTAGGATGGAAAAGGCCCAAATATAAATTGTTATCCATCCTAGGTGAAAAGGCGACTTGCCTTAGAAGGGGGAATGGGAACATAGAAAGGATAAATGCCCATTTTACTATGTATTTCCCTAGAAAAATGCGATTTGCATTAGGAGGGAAAAAGTTGTTGGGAAAAACATTTAATATGGGAAAATATTAAATGCTTGCATAGGGAAAATCCTTGTGAACTAATTGGATATTGTAGAGATTGTTTTAGGTCTTTTCTTCCTTTATAAGGAGAATTTACCTTGAGGGAAGGTATTCCATAACCATTTGATATTTTCTGATTTGTGTCTTAAGCTTATAGCTTTTGCATACACACTTAGATTTTCTTTAGCTTGTGGAGTAAGATCCCACAGGGACCCTAGCTTCGGTGGTGAGAGATCCATTCCTAGCTAGTAGGGCACTCTTCGGTGGTGAAAGATCCACCCTAGTTTGTCATTATTGGAGTTGATTCAAGGCTGATTTGTAGAGATTAATTTCAGAGGAGTTTTTGGCAGATTTTTGTAGCAAGGATTTAAAGAAATATTGCAACGGTTGTTCTTCTATTAATCTCTAGTGGAGCGACCCACTTGTTGGCTGATTTGTGTGCTTTGGAGGTACTTAAAAATCTGATTTGTATTGTTATATCTTGAGGTGAATGTTGGGAATCAAAGTAGCTTGTTTTCTTAATTTTTGGAGCTGATTTGATGCCCTAAATGTGCTGGGCGACCTACTTTTTAGGGCAAAATTAGGGTTTTGTGTTTGTTGTGCGAAAACTAATTTTGGAATATTATTCTTCATATTTTTGTGGCCCAAGATCCAAAGTTTCAGCTCATTTGGACTTCTCTAGCAAAAGATATGAATTTTTGAAGTTATGTTGCAGACAGGGTTTTTAAATAATTTATTGCAGCCTTGTTTACATCTGAAATCTGCAATTTTATACATATTTGGACTTTATAAATTAGTGGTACTAGATTTGAGTGGAATGATATAGATTTACGAGCTGATTTGTGGTGGTATTTAATCCTACCCTAGTCGCAATTTCCTTTATAAATTCAGATCTGCAAAAGTAAATTTAATCTATGTTATAAGTTGTGATATGAGGATTGGGGATTGCTTGAAATCCGTCTAGGGGCAAAAATATGTCCATTGGGGACATTACAGTTGGATCGTTCGATACCAAACTTGTCCATCCATCGTTCCGCTCAATTGCAATATGAGCTTCCCTGCTAATTTTGCCAAAAATATATTTTTAATTAAAAGTACAGCTTTTAGCTGATCTAAACCCTAATTTATTGCCATTTTTCTAAAAACACCTTTCTTACATGCTATATAGTATATATATGAGCAAACTTCGCATATTTTTGTGTAATTGTTTGAATCATGGTTTCTACTTTCAAATATATTGTTTTCATTAAAAATGTATTTTTAGTAAACTGGTTCATAAAGTTTGAACCAGTCATCCGATTCGCTTCTCGTCCTAGTCCAACCCTCGATTGGATCGAATTTTTAAAACATTTGTTTATCCCTTGTTTGATTGCACATTGACAAGCCAAAGCTTGAGAGTGATGAATATCTAGAGAATATCTTGATAGAGGACTTGGAGATTGATGACATCTGCATGATGTAACAATTAACCCTATTCCATTAGACGAGATGACTCGGATTCACATTTGTGATTTTTTTGCGAATACCTATTTGTTGGCATTTTAGTGTGTTACAATGTACTTTTGATCCTATATGACACCAACACAAATAGCCATGTGGGGAGCAAGGTCCCCCAAAGAGCATGTGTTGATGAAACTAAAAGACTAAATGTTAGTCCTATTATACATCTCTAAGGAGTACTATTGTGTGAGGAATTATGATGACCGGTGCAAAAACTTGCAATAATTGCGCCAAGATCAAAAATACATGGTGCAAAATTTACACTAATGCGTCTTCATGCCTATTCGGCAAGTGTTGATATGTGTGGCACTCTTAGACACAATACTGTAGCAAATTGCAGTTATACATATAAGAAGAAAGGGAATTCTTGAATGTTAAGATATTGAAAGAAGCTTTTTGGTATGTGGTCAAGATCAAAGGAAACTTTAGATGTAAAGGCAACAAAGAAACTACTTGTTATTCTAAGAAGGCTTCTACATCCACAAAACAACACATGTAAGTGGTGTGATGCTCACAAAAGAAAGTGGTATTCAAACCAAGAATGTCATGTTGGACAAGCAATATTTTTTGAGGTATGTACCCCAACACCAATTCTTAAGCCAACTCCCATACCATCACCAAAACCAGGTCATGTTGGACAAGGGAAGAAAACCTTAGAAGCCGATCTCTAGTTCATTATTGCCATGTGACAAACTTCCCCTGCAAATTTGGATGAGGCAAAGTATCTCTTTTGCGCATAGCTACGGATGAAGGAACATCTCTACACTTTATTGTGGACAATGGTAGTCAAAAGAACGTGATTTTAGATGTTGGAGGTGAATTTCAAAACGAAACCTCATTGTTAACCATAAATCTCCGTCTGGGTGATGATGGATCATGTTTCTTGATCCGAAACATTGAGTTAAAAATAGAAACACAAGTTGCTTCAAAAAACATATTTCAGATTACAATTAGTTGGGTGAATCAAGTAGAGATATGTGTGTGACAAATGACAATGCCACCTCGCATATGCAATCAAGATGTTTCATGACAAAGTGATTTGTGATGTGGTGCTCTTAGAAGTGTGATGCTATGTTAGGCCAATCTACGTGAGAACGACACAATATATATTAATCTAGATCTCATACTACCATCATCACCGTGGTTGATTAGTTCTTCAAAATACTAGAGGTGGCTCCTAAGAAAATATCTTAGATCAATGAAAAGAAATTAATACGTTTTTGATTAGCACCAAGATGTAAATTTGCTTTTTACACCCCAAAATGTGCACTAGTTACTTTTGGAAGAAAATTGACATCTAATGGAAGAGAGCAAATGGTTGCATAACAATCCCAACCTTATGATGGAGCAAATTATAAAAATGTAGATGAATCTTTCCCGATTCTGAAATCCTATTTTCAAAGGATTGCATCGAACAAAGGAAAGATGCAACCAAGCTATATAGAACCTTAATGAAGTATTGGTTTCTAAGGAAGAATTCTTGATTGATTTGTAAATAAAATGCAAATAGCTTTAAACAAATTAGACTGCAACAAAACATGCCTCGATAGAAATATCCGAGAGCATGGGAAACTCCTTTGATTTCCAACACCATGATTGTTGATGAAACTCATTTATTAGTATTGCATAAAACATCAAAGGATTTGGTTTGATGTTGTTGAAGACAACAGGATTCACTAGTCAAGGTCTTGGAAACAATGGCCAAGGAATTGTAAAGCCCCTCAAGGCAAAAACAAGGCCTTCGAATTTTGAGTTTAGGGACATTGGATAATCTTTTCAACTCACCATGGGTATATGTTGGTCTATTGGCACTCCTACTTAAAACTCTTCATAATTTGTAGAAATTAATTATGGACGGACTATCGAAGTGAGGGGAAGCGAATCATTTTTGCTCTAAGAGGTTTGTATGTTCATAAGCATTGGAACTAGAGCAAGAGAAAGCGAATCATTTTTGCTCTAAGAAGTGTTTATTTTCATTAGAATCAGAACTATAAGGAACGGGGCCCACTTCTTCCCAAAAAGGGAGGACTGATCTAGGTGACATTTGGTGATAATTTTTGACAAAACACATAAGAACTTGTCATTGATTGTAATTCAAAATGTTTAGTGTGTCCGAAAGCATAGGACCTGTGCAATATGATGAAGGGGTGCAAAACTTTTCTGAAGGAAAGGTTTGACCTTGAAATCACCCAAAAGGTCAGAAAATCCCAAAATATAAAATCTACAAAATTTCAAAAATTTTTTTTTTCATGAGTTTTATGTCCCGATAGATCCTCTCAACTTATCGGGAAATGCATGTAGACTTTCAGATTCTAGGGTAAATTGCTTCACTTTGGAGTTTTAGATTTTTCATTCATGCTAAAACTAGCTATAAAGGATTTGTCATAAACTTTGATTTATATTTGCAATAAAACTTTCAATATCATTTGTGTTTGTTGGGTTGATTACCTTCGCTTCAGTTTACTGCTATCATAACACGTGAAGTGCTTGCAATTTATTGTCGTCCCATAGGACTGCCAATAAAATCCGGATCAAGACTTCCAATTATAGTTTGTAGGGAGTAGACATTTCTCAAATACATCTTCAAATGTTTCATCTGGATTAGCATGCAGATATCCTAGTACAAGCTCATGAAGAGAGTCATGGTCAGTAATGGGCATTGAAAGATTTGTTATGGCGAAAACTAGATGGACATGGAAAAATATGAGCCTCAAGTCTTGTAACTTCATAGAAATTGGACTGATGAATTTGTACAATTTTAATTCTCATATTTATATCATATATAAAAGTTAAAAGTAACTTTTTAGATCACGCCCTTGGCATCACACATAATTGGCATATGGGACCTTCCTGCAGGAACAAGGGAACCCTTCAGCATACTCCATGTATATATTGCGTAGTAAATGGAGACACGAGGGTGCGGTATGGGGATGGGGGATGCCTTTTGGAATCAGCGTATGGGAGTAAATGAGTAAGGTTATGACTACATTAAATATGAATATAATCTCTAGAAGATGTGGATATGGTGACGGGGACAATGTTATCGAACATATCTTGTAGTTTCCAGGAATATGATATATTGTTCTAAGTTGTACCCCCTTAGATTTTGACATTGTGGCAAAGCTTATTAGTAAATCAGGCTACACCCTTAGGTTCAAACTGTTATTTTTATGCCATTTTCTGTTTTTTTATTTCTTGATTTTCTTTACAATGAATACCTGTAATAATTTTTTTCTACAGATGGGTCAGCATCATGTCAGTTCAGCATTATATTCTGAGGTCATGGCCTAACTGACAGGTAAAGAAAAGCCCTTCAGCAACATTGATCCCTGTAACAATTTGAGTCATACATGAGATAAAGCAGAATAAGCGGAGCAAAAGACAGATGTAGTCGAAGTGTGGCTGTAATCACAATTCATTTAAAATTACAACAGGTTATTAGTGGCTCCCCTTGGTTCAGGCCGTTGGATGTCTCCTAGCAAATGATCACATTCAATTTTCAGTTACTCTGAATCATGATATCTTGTAAAATAAGAGTAACCTGTTTTAGACAATCACAATCCTCTAATGATCTATTGGCTATATGGATGGTATTTTTTGATACAGAATGAAAATGAAAATATTGCATGGTAAAAATTTAATGCTGTTGCAACCAAGTGTTTTTCGCGATTGCAACTAGAATTGGGGATTACCAATAGCTTCTTTTTGCCATAATGATTGGCATTATTTTATCATGTCAATCCATAGTAACAAGACTTGGACTCAACAAAAACTTGGCAAACTGGTTTTTGACTCGGCCTATGACCCAGAACAAAACTCGGCCAAGGCCTGGCAAATTTAAAAATCATCTTATAAAAAGAAAATTTTAGGGGGAAACTAATAAAATGCATTCCATATCAAATCAACTTAAAATGCACTCGAAACTAACCGTTTACATCTAACATATACATGTATACACATAGAAGTAAGTAAATAAGGCGATATTGAATGTTTGATGTTGAACAATTGAACTTGAAACTTGAGTAAATAATGCAATATTGAATGTTTGAAGTTGAACAATTGAACTTGAAACTTGAGAGCTAATATTAAATAAAAGTTGCTTTAATATTCAAAACATTGTTTCCTTGTACACATAATACAGGTTTAGAAATCCATGGCAATGACATCAACAAAGAACATAATATAGTCAGCTCTATTAGCACACAATCGCTGCTAATCACCCCTTATCCAATCTTGCACATGAATATTCAACTCATTTAGGGAAAACGAAAAATCAAAATGATTGTGTGAGTGAGTAAAGTGAAATATTGAATGAACTCATGAAAATAAGGTTTGAATCATAGTAGCATTAACATTTTCAGGAAAAATCATTTTTCCAAAAAGTATGCGTTTTTAAAACTTGGTGATTAATCAGAAAAAATGGAAAAACTTTAAACTACTGAAAAGAGAGAAAAACCATTTATTTTTAAATTTAAAGGCATTCCCATTGCATAATGATATAGATTAGGCATTTCAATTGCATAGAGAATAGATACATCATACAAATTATGAGAGGAAGATAAATGAGATTGCACGTCATCAAAAGTGCAAACTGTTTTCTTTCATTAATTTCATAGTACTCATTTCATTACAATTGCATTTTAAAATACATACTATTGCCATTTAGAAAGGAACAAAAAAGGGAGGTAGCCAATGACAATGAGGTAGAGTAGGGATCAACAAGTCTAGATGTTGAAGGTACATGGTCAGAGCTTTGCTTTATTTGAGAGGAATTTGGTGTCGTACCCAAATTCCTCTAACAAGTCTAAGTTATTTTTGTTCAAAATAGAGCCATCATTTTTGAGTCATCCTGATTTTGGATTGATCTCGTCAAGTTTAATCAATTGATCTTCCTCGATGGTACCTAACATTATAAAAAAAAATGTGTATGATAGTGACTTATGTGGATAATACTTTACAATAATATAAATCAACTTTCCACATGAATTGATGATTACAATGCAACATTTCCTAAATTTGAGTTTTCTTCATTGTTAGGCAAAGATTGTGGTGGACAAACACCAAATCATTCATCTATTATTGAGTGAGTCAATTGCATTTGTTGGAATGTATATGCTCGAACACATTCCAACTAAGCTCACAAGAAGAGGAATTGCATGGGCTGCTCAAAATGCGCATTGCCATTCATCCAAGGTATTTGGCGTCTTTGCCAAAGAAATTCCACCATTGCGTTGCAAAAATAGATTTTGTTAACATTGTAATATGCACAATTCAGTCAAAACTTAACGCCGTCACCGTAGTTATGTAGAAAAATTGGCTACCTGGTTTGAAGGTCTTCTTCCTTACGATGGCCGACTTACTAACAAAGAAACCCCTTGTCCACTTGTACATCAATAACTCTGCCATAATTTCTGCAAACTCCCGATCATAAAACATTTTCCCCACGCACTTACAGAGGCCCTTTGGACCTCTGCATTGTCTTGAAATGAGGCACTAAAGAACGTTGGATTCAAGAAATATCTAGCTACATGGAGGGTAGAATGCATTTTGTCGATCCCATATGTTATCAACTATCTTCCATAACGACAAGTACTTGGCTTGTTAGGAACCTCTTTGGCCCTATCCATGGCCTCATACAAATAAACCATGGGGGATTTATTCCCATTGATGAGTCTTAAAACCCGAATTAGAGGCTCAGTGAATACCACAATTTGCTTTGCCTCTTCCCAAAGAGACGGTGATAAAACATACCCACAATTTTGCCATCCATATGTTTGGCAAAGGAAGAGTCTACCCACTTAGTTGAAACGAACATTCGTTTCAAATTCAGTTTATTTTGGCAAAGATTTTGCAACGCAAGAAAGTGGGTTGCAAATCTTGTCACCCGGATCAGATAAGGTCTTTGCCATCTGTGAATGTGTGCATCGTATTGAGCACCCTTGTGTGATTGTATATAAATTTCACCTATGTTCTCCAAGGTCAAATTAATACAATGTGCCACACATGGAGTCTAAAACATAATTCCATATTTGTCCATAAGAAGCCTCCAACAACACAGAAGTGGCATTATATGTAATGAACTAGACCACATTTTGTGGCCCCACATCAATCACAACCCCATCAAATAGACGAAAGAGTGCCTCATTGGATTTTATGGTATCAAATGCATCAAAACTATAAAGAAAGACTGCATAATGTCACATGACACTATGAAGTTGATGAGTGAGTGGCTCGCTCAACTGTCCCATTTATTTGACATGACAAAGGCATCCTATTTTTCATCATACTTGCGATGTTCTGCAAGAACATCACTCACATCTTGTATGACATCCTTTAGCAAATCAACCCACAAAGCCTCATATGATGGGGCTTTAAGCACAAAACTTGCAATTGCAATTGCATCCATCATACACTCGCTAGTATGGAGATCTAGCCACATTAAACGACAAGCTAAATTATCACAAAAAAGTTGGAAATTACCTTCCTTGCCTCTTCGTGAGCAGTCTTTTATGAACCTATACTCTTGTTGGCATATGGATTTGCACGTATGCAAATGAAATGCAACAAAGTGGGAACGAAGTCCCTCTTGAATGAAGGTGAGGCTGCCTTTATTGAAAACCAAAACTATATTTACACTGTACATTCAAAATTGTATGTGAGCATCAATGGAAAGAAAAGTGGACGAGGGAGATGGAATGAAATGAAGGAAAAGAATGGAAAGGAATGAATGGAAGGAACATGCAAGAGTTAGGTAAAAGCAAAGCCTAATATTACATGGAGAAGAACAATAAATAACTAACACAAATAAAACGGAGTTTGCATCTAGCTAAACGAGAATGAGTAAAAGGGAACACACGTGAACAAGTAGATAATCAAAGCTTGATCACTGTGAACTAGAACAACATATTAGTAGCGTTGACAATAAGATTCAAGACAATATTTGCATGCAAGATTCAAACACTAACATCTAATGAACATAAGAACATCAAATGCTATAAGAGACAATGAATGGGACACAAAGTTCATATTTCATTAACTCCAAAATGTCTTCTCAAAAGAACACAAAGTTTCTTTCTTTGAAGTAAAGCTTGCATACAAAAGTATTTTCTTCTCCTCTCTCAAAGTCACCCTTACAAATGAGCCTCTAACTTCCTTTTATAACCCAAAAGTTGGTTACAAAGTAGTTAGGGTTTACATGAACATTAAATAGGGCATCTTAAGTGACTTTGACTTTCTCAACCAACTTTATTAAAAACAACTAAAAATAGAAATCACTTAAGTTATCCAAAGTTTTCCAAAAGTGAGTTCAATAATAACACCATTTTAAAATACCACTTTTAAAACATATGACAAAAACCAGTGCCTTATCCATTGAAATGGGGTCCGCCTATCTCAATCATATGAGAAATGGACTCTCCCACTTCATTAGATACTAGAAAACTATCTCCTCGTCCCATCGGTGAAATTAGGATCCACCGCCTTCACCAATTGAAAGGATCTGAACCTTCCCAATGTTTCAACATCTTTTCTTCTTCAGGAGGTTCATTTGGTCGAAGAATAGCCTCACAAAATACCTGCAATTCCAAGATCCTACCTAGCATATCATTCAGATTGACCATCTTTGATTGAATATTCTCAAACAAGTTCTTTAATTTGATGCAACGTTCCATTGAAGCTGAAGAGAAATTGATGGCGGGAGTATACATGTCTTTAAACAATTGTGAAAATTGCTCCTCCACATGTTCTGATGAATACCTTTGATTTTGCTCATTTACAAGATCGCAAGGGATCTCAACTATGAACTCCTGAATCAAGGCGAGTGAAGTGAAGGCTTCATTGCATACGCTCTCGTAATGGATCATAGAATCCTCGAGAAGTGTCTTTCTTGATTTGAGATGCAGACACCAAAGAAAGCGTGTCCCTCGACATTCGAATTCAAGAATTCCTTCAATGGCTAAAGTTGAAGATTCCATACTTGTCATCTCCTGTAGACTAGGCAATATCTCATCCAATTTTGATATGTTAGAAACAAAAGTTTCTTTGAAAGAAAGAATTGGATCAAGATATGTAATGTCCCCTTTTCCAATCGAAGACCTTTGGCCCATTTTGTCAACCCGAATCCAAAGGAAAATATAAGGGTGACTTAAGTTATAATAAATTATTATAAAGTGCTATTAAAAAAATTAAAAAATTATTAAAGCATTATATTAATTTATTTAGTTTGATAAAAATAAATTGTAATCCCTATGGAAAATACGATTTGCTTTAAGGGCAAAAGTCATTGTAAAAAGGATTTATTATATTTTATTCTTCCTAGAAAGGAAATGGGCGACTTGGGCCAAAGGGGAGTAATGAAGCCTAGGAAAGATAAAATCATAATTAATTTATGTATTTCCCTAGAGAAATGCGATTGCACTAGAAAATGTTGTTGGGAAAACATTTAATATGGGAAAATATTAAATGTTTGCATAGGAAAATCATGTGAGCTCATTCGCATGGTTTGGAGGTTGGTTGTTCCTTTTTCCTTTAAAAGGGGAGTCGACTTGCCTCTTCCATAACACAGGTTTTTATATGATATTTTCTTTTCAACATAGAGTTTCAGCTTTTGCATTAAAAATTCTAAGGACGAAACCCCTTATGAATTCTACCTCTTGTGGACGAAAACCCTAAGAGTTTGAGAGGGTTTTTCACTCAGAAATTCCCATTGATTGTAATCAGATTTTCAGAATTATTTTCAGTCATTTCCAGTGGTGTATTTTGAGGGTATTTTGGAAAATAAATTGCAGCAGTTCTTCTTCATTGGATCGACCTTAGTTGGGACCGATTTGACATGTTCTTTGAGGAATTTAAATCTGATTTCTATTGTCAAATCATCTACAAATTTTTGTGAAGTGAAGCAAAACAATTTTATAATTTTAAGAGGGTTCTCACAGTGGTTTTCAAGCAATTTTATAATCAGATTTCAGATCTGATTTCTGATCATTTGTGGCTTCTAAAAATTCTGATTTTAATATATTTGGGCTTCATAAAATATGGCAATCAATTTGTGAAAAGAATATAATTTTTTGAGAGTGATTTGCATTGGTTTCTCATCCAAACCCTAGTCGCATTTCTCTATTTAAATCAGATTTGCCCTAGCTTTATCGTCATAGCTATAGAAAAGTATGTGTTTATATTTGTGATTGGAGACAAATTCATTTTGGGCAAAGAGATCTATTGGGGATCTTTCAAGATATGCACTAATATGTTCATTGAGCTTAACGGCAGCTTTGATCGTCTCTTTACCAAAAACAAGAATCTCTGAAAGCCAAGATTTAGTGACATGGCCCAATGTGTTTATTTCTTTTGACAAATTGAGAGTTTCTCCAAAGAGGGCAGCCATTGCATCGGTCTGGGAAAGTTGATGATATGGGATTTATCAAATGTTAAACATAATCCACCAATTGATTCTTTTCAGCCTTGAGCTGAGAGTTATGAGACTTATATTTCTCAAGCCTCTTTAACACGATATCTATTGAATCTCAAGCCATCGCCATGTCACTTTCTAATGTGGACTTCCCAAGTCCAAGTCTGAAACTTCATAATCAGCAGATGTCATGGCATCACGTTCCTTGTCAACTTGTGGGATGGCAAGATCCGCAAATTTGTTTCCGTCATCATCCACCATTACTTGGGAGATCACTTCAGGTTTCTTGGGAATGACATCATTGGAAAGCTTGACAAGAGAATCGAAGTCAATGTCAACTGCCTTGACAACCCTCTTCCTTTTCTTGATTTCACAATCAACCCAAAAAGGAGTATCCTTCACCACTTCTGCATACAGAAGCCTGGAATCCGAAGCAACATTCCCATTGTTCTCAACATCATTAGATTCTACAAGAATCCTTTCCACGACCTCAACTTCTGGAGAAATAACCTTGATATCTACCTCTTGAACATTAGGGAGATTTTGAGAAATCTCTTCGTGAACTGTAGGTTTAGAAGTGTTCGATATCTGGACTACTTGCACTTGAGTGGACTCTTGTGCAAGGCATGACTGAGGATTGTTTGTTATGAGCTTCTGCGAACTATCAAGCAATGTGAGTAGAAGAATCTCTACTTGAAGTGGAAAATCCCGATACATGCTCTCTTCCTTCACTAGGGCTAGGACCCTTAGATTTTTCACCTCGCGACACCTTCTTTGGTGAAGTGGATTTTGGCAACCACTCCTTTCTTGCTTGATGCGTATGACTAGATGGCACGAAGGTTGATTGAGAAGAAGCTTTGGTTGACTGGAGACCTCCTCGAGTTGACAATTTTTGTAATCCTGAGGTATGATCTTGGATTGATGTAACTTTGCAAGTTCTCTTTCATACCAGGATATGCTTCTTTTGAGAATCGGTTGATTCTTGTTATCAAGAGAAAATTCATCTCTTTTGGTCCAATCAATTCGTGGCAACGGGTAAAAGCAACTACATCATATGAGGGATCAATAACATCTTCATCATCATCCACCAATGAATCTAGGGTTTTTGATGTGAAAGGCCTTGATTTGAGCAAGGGTTAGGCAAGAAAACTCTCGCCTTCTCACTTCATGTTCGTCTGAATAGCAGCCCAAAAATCTTCCATGGTAGGGTTGTGTTGATACTTTGCTCCAAGAATCTTCTACATATATCCGTTGATATCAAACTGGAATCTCTTCACATATGGATGAATAGTGATGAGGGCAAACTCTTTCTCCATGAGTTGTGCACTGAAGAGATTTGGACATTGGTATTCCCCAATTTGGATTGGGAAATGAATTCTTGAACGATGCTTTGTCACTGAGAAGACAATGAACTTGGAATAGTTGTCGTGCAAGCTCCATTAATGCCCACTTGTCACTGACGTACTTAGGAAGCTTCCATGGAGTACCCGCAAAGCTATGCACGTGAATATAGGAAAAGGATGAAAATTGAATAAACCATGTTCCCCATTGGGAAATGACATCCATGGCCTCTTTGGAGAATCTTTCCTCTGTATTCTGATTCAAGTTTTGAATCACGCAGAAGGTGAATGCATCATTAACTCTTCTGAAATGATGAGAGCTATTTTTGAAACTTAGCTCATGGATAATAATGGAAGACATTATTTGATGGACCCATGACTCCCTTCGTTTCAAGCCCCGAAAATAGCTTTCTTCTAGCCACTGCATAAGTCAGGTATGATGTCATGTAGAAACATCCAGTCATCTTCACTTCGATCAATTGTTTGTGAAGAGTATCACTGATGATGGTGGCCCAATCCACAAACTCTCTCTTGCAAGGATGATACAGATAAACTGATACATCCATGGGTGGAAAATCTTGGCAGAGGGTAGACCAAAGACTTGACTCAGGAGAGTGATCATGTCCCCGATTTCCTCCACGAACTCAACGCAATACAAATCCTTAGGAAGCCAGTCAACTCGAGGCCTCTTGGTCACTAACTAGTTGTTATTAACCATCTTGCTCCACCTGAGGGGTTCTTCATCCCAAAATTCTTGTGCTGACTTTCGAGTGATGTCAGCATTCTCAGGGAAGTCAGGTATGCTGAGCAACTCCTCAATGTGCTCTGGTGTGATTAAGAGGAAAGGCTCGTGATTATCTTTATAAATTCCTCGTCTCTCGGGATCATAATGCTCTGCGTGAGACGATAACTAGCTCCGGGCATTGCACCGAGACCGGAAATGCCGCTGCTTGGGGTAGACCGCTATGGTAGAGCCTATTCGAGAATATGGTTTTGCCTTCAACTTTCACCCGATCACAAAATTGTTGCACATTGATGTGACCAAGATTTGTATCGGTGATATTGTCGTATGCAGACTTGATAGAATTGGGAGGGATGATTCCTTGGAATTCGTACTTGAGCGCAGGACTTATTTGATTTCTCCATTGGCTTCCTCGATTTTCCTACAGATTTATTGGATTTTTCGCCATTATGAATTTTACAGAAAAATGACTCAGGCACGCAAAACAATGTAAACGGTGTTGGGTCTTAGTCTCCAACCACCGTTAATGCAAGAGGAATATAGCTCGTTTTAATTATTATTATTATTATTTTTTAAAATAATAATAATAATCAATCTCGGTTACAATTTTTTTAAAATGTCAATACAAACATATCGAGACTAAGCTCGAGTTCCAAATCTGGCAATAACAACAATAATTTTTTTTTTTTAAAATTAAAATCTCCCGATTTTAATATTTTGCGCGGATCAATTTTAATCTTTTTAATTCACTACTTCTCTGTGTTGCCTAATTTGAGATGCCTGATATTTATAAATGTGTGAATTGTAATATTTTGCTATCGGCAGTGTGTGAAGTTTTCCTTTGCGTGAATCGTGACTTCTCTTTGCATGCATAGAACAATGATTTCTCTTTTGCGTGGAAATTCCCTGCTCTTCTAAGACAAATGCGTGGCCTTCCTCGTTTATCAATTTTTCTGGCTACATGGGATTTTGGCCAATTTTCCTCCTTTAACAGGTGGCTCTAATTCCTTTGGCTGTGCGATTTGTCTTTTCTTTCGTCAATGCGTGGCCTTTGCTGCAAAAGAAAACAAACAACAAAAAAACAAATTCTTATGGACTGATTTGGCCGTGTGTTGGATTTTGCAAGAATGGTTGAAGTCTTTTTTTAATTATTATTGCTGTCCTTTACCAATGTGTGGAGGACTATTTTAGACTGCTAGTTCTTCCTTCTACCCACGTGGCCTTTGCTGGTTTCCTTTACTGCTGTTTTGGTGTTTTGATCTTCACTAATGCTTGGACTACTTTACCAATGCGTGGGCTCTTCTTTTAATTCAAAAACCTTCTTATTTTTATTACCTTCTGCCTGGAAAAAGATCTTTTATTTCTGCAAAAGCGTGGGTAGTTTTTGGACTAATATGGATGTTTATTTGACCAATGAATGCACATACAACTAGCTGCCAAGGATTGAGGCGTGAGCAGCTGTTTCTTCTCTTCCTTTGACTGGTATGAATATCCTTCCCACGTGGCCTTTGTTGCAAAAGAAAACAAACAAAAAACAAATTCTTATGGATTGTTTTCTCAATGCGTGGACAACATGCCTTCTCCCTGCGCGTGGAAAAATGGTTCTTGGACTGCATGGACAGCCTCCTACTCTTTTTGCGTTGAAAACTGCGAATGCGTGACTGGTTTAAGCTTATTTTCTTTATGAATGCGTGAGCTTCCTTTGGATGCTTTCTTTGAATGCATGAGAGCTACTCTTTTACCTCACGTGGAATCTCCATTTCCTTCTTCTTTGTATTGAAATGCAAAAAACAGTTTAGCAATAGCACGAGCAGATTAATTAAATCGAGTATGGAAACTTCCTTCACTGAAAACTCAATTACTCCCGTTCCCCTAAAAGAAATAAGAAACAAAACTTCTTCCAACTAGTTTCACGGGGAAATGGTTATGGGAATTAAAGAAGCTTCCCCGTAACCGTTTCCCCTTCCCGTTGAAATAACTGACTCCTCTTCCTTCGGGTAGTGGCATTAATTGCCAAGAAAAAGGGAAAAATATCACCATTTGCTAGCGGAAATGGCAAGGCAGGTTGGCAATCCCCATCCTATTTCCCCATGTGGGAGATCGGGAGATTTTTTTCCCGTTTGCCAACCGGTTGGATTGGCAATTAGTAGAAGAAATCCCACAAGCGGGAAATAAGAAGAATTTGCTAGGAAAGGGGAAATCCGGGTACGGGAAGCCAATTTGGCATCCCCGACAATTGGAAGCGGAAGCTTTATTTTCCCTCGCAATAAAAAAAAAATACAACTTGTCGATTGATTTTTAATTATATTAATATTTATTTAATTAAAAACCCCAAAAATTAATAAAATTGATTTTATCAAATAAAGGGTAATAAATTAATTAAATATTAATTAATTAATTATTAACGCAATTTATGACTGGCGGGAGGAGTTCTCACCCGAAATGAACGAAACGAAGACCAAAACGATCACAAGAATGAGACAATCGCGACGAGGGTGATAAAACACACAAAAGAATACTTTTGAAAATTTTCAAAATTTTCATGCTTATTAATTTTACGAACTCAAAATTAGTTGATAACAACTCTCTAGCATGGTTTGTGATCTAGGTGTAGTGTGAGGGCTAAAGAAGGCATGAACGCTTTCTCCCACCCGTGTTTGGCCCACAAGCCACCGATCTAGGGTTAGATTGAAACCTCAGGTTCCTTTCCTTGTCCTTATTTTACAGATGGCCCTGGTGTGTGATCAAAGAGATCAACTTTGGCATTTGAAGAGTTAGATCCCACCTCCCTAATTGTCCTTGCCTTTGTATATAGCTGTAATGTTGCCATAACTTGATTGGTGACATCTATAGGACATTCATTGTGTAATCTCATGCCCTTGCCATATTGCCAAATGCCAATTGAAGCGGTATATGCCTCCATTGTATACATGTCCATAAAAGTTGTATTTAACCTTTGTGCCTTCGATTGCTATGCCATAGTCCCAAACAATTTTTTGTTAGGTAACATGATGATCAAATTTGTAGTGTGCATAAAAAATTCTGTTTAGGTGCTGAAATGTTTTGAAGGTGCCAAATTTTCCTCATTACTCCTAGAAGAAACCCATATCACTTTTAGAAGAAACCATTATCACTCCTGCCTTTTGATATACTCCGATCTTTCATAGCCAAACAATCCAATATACCATGCACCTTCCTATATACCCAAAGGTATGTGGAAGAGTAATGGTATGGAAGAGCAAGCCTCTCAATATACCACGCCTCTCGATATACGAAACCTTCGTGTATACCTCACCTTCCTAAATATCAAAAGGTATGTGGAAGAGTGATAGTACATGGAAGAGAGATGTACATGAGACTCGAGAGTAAAGTGCCACCTAAAAGGTCTTGAGTTTGTCTAATAACATACCTGCTCACAAGGGGCATTGCAGAGCTCATAGCACCGCCGCCCATATGACACCGAGATCCCCGTGTGCTGGATTTACAACCGAGTGACAAATTGTCGAAAAAGAAAGAAGAAAGAAGACGTTTTAGAGATTTTTCTTTTTTCTTTTTCTTAGTGTTTCCTAAATGTATAAACATTTAATTAAAAAACCCTAACCCTAAACATTGAAAAACAATGTTTAGGGTTAGGGTTAGGATGTATTTAAGTTTTGTTAAAAACCCTAGATATATTTTTTTAAAAAATGGGGTATTTGGAGGTCCGAGGCAAAAAGAATTACAAAATGTGATTTGGTGTAGCAAGAAGTTGTCGGCGAATGCTAAAATATGCTGGAAAATTGCAAAATTATGACAAAAGACTGTTTTTGCATTATATTGCGAAAGAATCATGATTTTTCTCCGATAAACTAGATTTTCTAAAACAACACATTTTTTGGCTGAATTGCATTTTTCTATTGTAAGCGGTGATTAATTGTTGATTTTTATAATTACAAATTTAAAGAGTGAATGAATGTTCATGTAGCATTTAGGTTTAGGTTTGTGTGTTTGTTTTTTTCTGGCGTTTTTAAAAACTTCACAAACTTGCTGAGTACATAATTGAGGCTTACCCCTAGACTCGACGAGTTTGCCAAAATTTTGACAAAGTTTTGTGGGGTTTCATCAGGTTTGGATTGGCAAGTCCTCACAAAGACTCGCCAAATCTCGATTCACTGTCTATCTTCACCTCATGCTCAGAGGTTGCAATGACTTTTTTACCATTTGGCAGGTATTATAAGCCGAAATATACTATAATTATACAAAACTAATACTGTTACAGAAGATAGTAGCCAGATAGAAGAGGACATTCTCAAGGGCCCAACTCCATCTGATGAACCATACTTTAGTGTTAATGAATCCCAAGCTTAGTATAATTCAACAAAATTCCTTGCATCTCCTTGAACTCAATAAATTCTATTGAAGTTTTACAACCTTTTCCCAATCGAGCTCATCTCAATTGTTATCAGACTCTCATTACTGGTTTCCTGCATTATGTTTAGATCTGCTCATAGTGAATCCTCTAGATGGTATGTGTTTGAGGGTTATGTGCCGTACATCATCGAGTCAACATATGTATTGGCAATGAACAAAATATATTCTTCTGCCTCACCACGCATGTTGTTGTTTGGCAGTTGTGTGAGGCTGTATGGTGATGTATTAATAAGCAAATTGTGTCATTCTCTATGTGATATTGAGATATGCAGGTAAGAGTTCATTGTAGGTTGTTAATACAAGCTCTATGTTCTATGTTATCTTCCATTGTACATGCTGCCATTTTGAAGCCGTAGTTATGGCCGACATCCTTCTAAAATATCTGCATTGTGCACATTATGCTTTGAGAGTATCGCTGGCCTACTACTTTGGCATGCAAAAAGAGGATGTCGCTCCATTTACAATGCCTGATCTTTGGTCTACATGGAAGAACCAGTGCCCCTGCTAACTGTAATGATTTACGTGAGCATGTGAATGATTTACTTATGATTTTGGAAAAATCGGAAGTAGTTTACGCCCAAGAGGAAGCCTTTGTCAATTTGAGGGGTTATGCTGAATTAAAATACACATTTACCCCTCCCTTAGGAGTGATTGTGTTTTTCAATATTTCATTTAATGGGATTCACATAAAAAGCTTTGTGGGCTTTTCTCCTAAGTCTAGTGATGATCGGTGCAATAAAAAAGGAGCTCTTTATATAGAATTCGTAGTTTAATTTTGCATGGTAAGAGTAGTAAAACTCTTCCAATCAGGGCCATTGAGTAGCCAATCTAGTGGTATACTGTTGGATAATTTGTTTTGAGATGTAGACCATAAAGAGACACTCAGTACATCATCTTAAGTTTAGGACGATAAACAAAGAGGCTTTGTCTACCTAACATCAAATCACATTGTAATTCTATTCTTTCTCTATATTTGGTATTCTTGTACATGGGTGCCCTCAAAGGCAATCACTTTATCTTGATATTTTTGGGTGTGGTTTTTGCTTGTATAGAGTTTTGTGTAGGTTGATCATGGAATTCTACACTTAATTCTCACATGGTGCTAGAGCCTAGAAATTAAAAACCCCGTGTTCTGGTCCTTTATTCGCATTTGGTGTTGAAGAGAGTTGGACTCAATAAACAAATACAAGTGAAGCAATACGAAACAATTTTTTTGAGATAAACATAAAATAGAGAAATGACATACACAAGATAACACAATACGCAAGATAACACAGTACACAAAATTTATCTTGGGAAACCCTTCTAAGAAAAACCCCATCATAACAACTTATCTTCCTTATTATATTAACTCAACCGTTTTACCATACAATAACGTACTTCTCAGTTCTGCTCTATCTTATTGCATGTCCAACTATATGTAAGCACATTAGTAGGTAATTGCCATAATGGGTACCAAAACCATGGGCCAAGAATACAACCCATAACAGTTCCCCATAAACATGAGTTATCTAACCACCCATATAATAACATAGGTTAAACCACCTATATTGGCCCAAAATCCTATAAAGGGACCCTAAAGTTTTTTCCTAGGGGTTAGCCTTCAAATCCCTAAGCCCAAACCCACTAGTCAGGCAATGCCTCAAATCCCATAGGTCATGCCAAGTTGTATATTCTAGAAGGATGTAACTCTCGAAAAATATACCACACATTTCCAACCTAAGTGCGAGAAGACTTGCAATAACACGAGGGTGTTTGGTCGCATTTTTGCATTTTGCATTTTGTAAGGGTTGATTTTTTGAAGAAGACATGAGTATCAACAAGTTAGTGTAACAAAGGACATTTATGGTAAGCAAATTTAGAGTTGTAGAATGTTTAAGAAGTGGAACATTTATCTGGAGATTAACTACTTTAGTTTGTTTCTTTGCTCAAGATTTTGTTTGTATGGGATTTCACGGGTTAATAATGCAACCCTATCATATGGTGGAATTTTTTAGATGCGATCACATGTTTGGATTCCTCGCATAAAATCGTAGGGATCACTATTTGATACTTGGTGCGTTTTGTTTGTTTAGGCCCTCAAGTTGACCGTCAAAGTTCTAAACCGGCGCAACTAGGTTTGGTGGTGGAGATTTTTTCCTTTTTTGACCATCTCGTAATTTGGGGCGAGAGCATTGTAACTTTCATGGGCGCTTTGGTTTAGCAATAGGATTCAATGGTAGAGTGGTTTGCTAAAGAATCATGAGCTTTGATTGCTTGAGTGTTTAATAAATGAGGTGGCGCAATTCATTAGAAACATCAACAATGGTGGTGGAAGTGTTGTTTGAGTGGCAAGAAGGCAAAAAAAGAAGGTCAAGCAATGAAAGACCCTCCTGAGAGTCATTGAGCCTAGTATAAGAGTGTAGTGCCTAGACTTGGAAATTTTGAAAATTGATATCAATTTGGGTTTCTACAACCTTTTTGTTATGTGTTTTTATCCAAGTGGTAGTGCTACATTAGCTTTGGGGCGAGGAGCATCAGTGTGGGCGCCGGCCAATAACCTGATAGGTGTTTAATAACACACAAAAGAAGGTCAGCACCCTCCCTGAGAGTCATCGAGCCTAGTATAAGAGTGTAGTGGCCTAGAACAACAATAACACACAACAACAAGCAAACTTTAGTATTAATGGTAGAGTGGTTTGCTAATTTTTCGATAGAGTGTTTAATAAATGTCAGTAGGGTTGCCAAATTTTAATATGAGAAATTATTGATCCATTGAATCAAGTGGTGACACATGACGTGTATAGGTGGCTTTCAACCAAAATTTGAATTTCAAAATTTGGACTTATGTAAGGAGATACACTTTTGATATTTGAACTTCTAGAGGGCATAACTTGGTCATATTGACTACATTTGACTTCTTGTTGGAAGTGTTGGGAAGGTAATTTAGGCTCTACACATTAAGCTATTTATGTTTGCATTTTGGAGACTTTGACTTGTCCTTGGTCAAGCCAAAGTATGGAGTCAATTCTAGAGTTGCTTGCCTTGACGAGGCATAACTACACACTACCTAAGACTTTGAGATGTGGGGACGAGGCTTATGGGACGACAAAAATTTCCCGGATTTTGGGGACAACGCGGGTGATTGTGGGATGACTATTAAAATATCAATCTTATATAAAAATAATAAAGTAACAATAATATATTAAAATAGAAATTAATTACGCTCGATTGGCATAACTTGTAATGGCAGCCGAATGTAATAGTGCAAGATGGTATTAAAAATGTTCAACCTTAAATTTGATGTCCATTTGATTGTTGGGGCAGTTATAACTGTCTTTCTTGCTTGGTGAAGGCAACCAAAAATTATAGGATCTTTGGCATACAAAGGGAGTTTGAGTGCATTTGTTATTACCTTAAAAGATATATTTGTGCCCAATGTAGAGGCGAAACTAGGTTGAGGTCATACATCACTAGACATTGGGAAATTTGCATAGAAAATGGAGTTTTTAGTCATTGTGGAACCCTTCAACGGGCAAAAATGTTGCAGAACTATGTGACAAATCCAAGATAAGTGCCTTGAGATTGATACATATTGGTGTTTTCAAATATATTTAAGATATTTGAACTAGTATTTAAATCTTTAAAATAAAAATATAAAAAAATGTAATTTTTGTTTTGGTGATGTAATGATGCCCCTTAAAAATTGGACATTTAGAGGCTGTCATTTTTTTGCCTCGTCGGGTGTGTGAGGGGATGTTTTGTCCCCTGTCTCCAAGTTCTTGAGATATCTCGGACATCCGGGATGGCTAGAAATGGGACGGACACCTCCTTGTGTAACATTGCATAATTATCAGATTTGGGAGTCTAAAATAGAAATGGCTTTGAGGGCGAATGATTTTGTG
Source organism: Taxus wallichiana var. yunnanensis (assembly GCA_018340775.1). Lineage (NCBI taxonomy): Eukaryota > Viridiplantae > Streptophyta > Pinopsida > Cupressales > Taxaceae > Taxus > Taxus wallichiana. The sequence goes on along the minus strand of CM031242.1, from coordinate 18,852,822 downwards.
GCACATTGTATAGGGAATCAAAACAGTTCCTACAATACGGAAGATCAAGTGAAGGAAACATTTGACTATTGAGGTTCATTTTCATATCAAGGGGAAGAAGGCCCCGAAGGAGACATAGGATCATCCATAGTCATTGTTCAACAAGGCATATGAGACTCGGGCTATCAAGTTGGAGAGGGAATTGTGTTTGATTGAATTATTGGAATTTGATCAATCAACGACTCGTGACGTGTGAATAGTATTTTGCATTCGTTGGAGGAGTTTGGTGATGTATTCCAGGAGGACAGCCATGTGGATCACTTGAAGCCACTTTATGATGTGTTTCTTTCCTCCTTTTCCACTAGAGTTGTGTCGTAAGAAGGGAATCTATCACATCTGATAGTCTATGCTCTCTCATGATTGCTGAATAAGAAAAACTTATCAAATTACGGAAGCTTTGCTCAAAGCAGCAAGCTCTAATGGAAAAGGCAAGTGGAATATTAGGGATAACCATGGTAAGGACAAGGATGTTTGTCCAAAGGAAAACTGAGAAGGAAATGATGACAAGAAAAAGGGGCTCTCATGGTAGCAGTGGCAACCTATGCAAGGTGGTCATTATGGCGAGGCAAAGGCAAGCAAGGATGGCAAGAAGGGTGGTTACTATTGTGGCAGGTTGGATATAAGGATACTCGTTACAAGACAATCTCTTGAAAGAGAACAAGGACCGACAAGGCAACAAGAATCGATTAGAGTGGATGTAAATCCCTCTTAGTGGGTCCTTTTATATCCTTAATTTCCGTAATACATTGGGATGCGTGTTGGCACATATGATCTTGAATGTCAACCCATCTCACATATTATTAGTTGTCTGGACATATATAAGAGGCTGTGCCCATCCATTTCATATGAGATTGTAACACTATGTCTTCTCTTATTATTGAGTGTATTGTGATTTGGGAATTCTTGTCGTATTCAATCTGTTATCTTTTGTTGGTGGTCATCCTTTGCATGTTTGTGCATATTTCATCTGTTAATCATGGAATATACTACTTAAAGACTAATTTGGTATGAGAGGCTAGGATTATTTTTGTTGAAAGTGTCTGTATTCTCTAGGGCTCTGGAGTGTTTGTTTTCTCTAAGCATTTATTACTTTTTGTTATTTGATGGACATAAACAAAAAGCAACTGCAAGGGTACACTTTAGAAGTAGTTGGTTTGCTGGAACAACTGTAAAGATGGGAATAAATTAAAAGTAGAGAGCTAGGAACATTTAATATTATTTTGAGATCTTTAGCCTAAATATACAGGTTTTTATGCAAACAATAACAGAAAAAATAGAGAAATATAGTCATATCATCGTTTTTACTGTTGGATAAGTTATCTCGTGCTTCAATGAATGGTACCTTGTTGAAGCTGGTTTATGCAAATCATAAGAACAGATGTTTGAAGCAATTACTTTCTGCTTGTCTTAGTTGTAGCTGTTGCCACTTGTTGTTTTTATTTGCAGCAATATTTTTTGAGAATGATTTGCAGATATTGAGTGTCCACAAGTACTCATAGTTTTTCAGCTTTGTAATAAGTGCATTATGTGCAACAATTTTAACATTTTAAACTTGTGGCTTTGGTCCTTTGCAACCATGTGGTGCAACAAAGACATGATTGATAACATAGGATGTGTTTGGTTGTATTTGGATTTTCCTAACAGTTGGATTTTTGAAGAGGATATTACAATTCATCATATTTGGTGGTTCAAAGGACTTATCTGGTGGCAGATCTGCAGATCTTGCAAGATTTGGAGGTGCGGAGAGATTGCTTGGAGACAGAAGATTTCATTTCAGTCTTTAGGAAAGGTGAATTAGGGTTTATAAAGGAATCCCTACTTGGAGGTGAAATTTCTCAGATCTAGGGCTATTTTGCAGAAAAGTCAGCTGCACTTACAAATGGCTGTTCTGTCAGGATAAACATCAAATTGAGATGATTCTTGTGCCATTGGAAAGTATGCTTCAAGACCATTCAGATAAGTGTTCGCAATCAAAATTCTAATTATTGTGAGAGCAGTGGCCATTGGAGTTGGCCGTCTGGATCCAATATTTTTTTCTGAAGTTCTCCCAAATTTGAATTTTCCAAACTTTGGTCGGACAATGTTGAGATTGCTGGTTTAGAATTGTTGCATTACTTTCTTGGCTTTTAACTTTTTAAGTAATGGAAATGGAGGATGAGCTCTTTATCTCACTACTTAAGTATGCACTTAAAATGTTAAAGAAGTTCAACATGGACAAGTGCAAGCATTCATCTATTCCATATCAATCTGAAGTCAAGTTGAAGATCCACTGCACTTCTAAAGTTGATAACTTAGTAGCAGCAACTTGTGGGGAGTCTTATATATTGAACTCATACTCGGTTGGATATTGCTGTCACAGTAAATCATGTTTCTAGGTTCGTGCGGGAGCTGAGGGAGAGCGATTGGAAGGAGACTGATAGGAGGTTGAGGTATATTCAAGGGGCTTATCAGCTTGGAATCAAGTACTTGACAGTAGATGATGGATGATTAGTGGCTTATGCAAACTTGGATTGGGCATGTGATGTGCACGCATGTATTTCTACTTCCAGCCATGTTTCATCTTTCCAAGATATTTTGGCCATGCAAGAAGCAAGAAGTGGTCGATTTGTCCACCATTGAGGCAAAGTATATAGGAGTGAATATAGTATAGGAGGCAACATGGATTAATCAGTTGTTGAGTGAGCTCTGAGTTCTATAGGGTCAGCCAATCAAACACTTTTGTTATAGCCAGGGTGCTCATAATCTAGTAGCAAATGCCAAGACCAAGCATATTGATATCATCGACATTGTATGCGACAATGCATTCAAGAGGGCTTATTGGATTTCCGATGTTGCAGGATTGATGGTCAGGTAGGTGATATCTTTACGAAGATACTTGTTGAGATAAAAGTTTTCCAAGTTTAGAGATTTACTTGGGCTCGCAGAAGTTATCATTGAGGTGATGGAGATTAGATGGCCAACTTCTCTTGGGCTCTTTGTGTTGTTTTCTGGGGAAGTGAGATATTAACACCCGGCTTCGTTTCCATTGAATTACCAATCTCATGGTATACTTTTGGGTAAATTGTCATAAGGTCTATAAATAAACAACACATTATATTCTTCTTCTATACTCAATATTCTTGTGCTTGTGTGCCCTAGAAGTCACTATATATTGGTGTTCTTTTGTTGATCTTTGTGTGTGTGGAGTTTTGTTTATGTTGATCATGAGATTTTAGACTCAATTGTCTCACTCTATTGTTAAAAGGGGTCTTTATAAGGTAACTTGAAGGGATGATTTGTAAAACCATTTTTGCTAATAGTAAATCATTTTTGTAAATAAATGTACACATTGATAATTTTTTTGTATAAATTGGTAAAAAGGCATATAGCCTTAAAAGCCGAAGTGGTGGTGCATACTTCTTTTGTAACTTAGACATTATGGCAAAAAAATATATACCATCCATGTTGAAGAATTCATTGGAGAAGAATATCTAAAAGGATCCCCATCTTTGCTATCAAAATTCATGAATGACACGAAGAATGAGGCCCTTAAATGGTGGCAAACATTTGTGTGCCATCTTGAGGTAAATGAAGGGCCACTTGTCCAAACATGGGGCCTGTTCTAAACTCTCCTTCACAATCCCTTAAATGCTGGCAAGCATTTGTGCACCATCTTGAGGTAAATGAATGACCGCTTGTTTGAACTTGGGAGTTGTTCTCAACTCTCCTTCACAATCAATTCTACACCCTCAATTTTTTTAAGTAGATCTCCAAGACATGGTTACATTGAGTCACTTGCTGATAACAGTATAATGGTAGACCATGCTCTTATCACCGTCATGTGAATAATATACGTCATATTAGTGTGCATAACATCTCATATAATCTCTAGCATGTAACTGCCAAAGTGACACTTGGGTTCTTGTAACTCCTATGTTAGATTCCTTTCATTTATAAAGGGGGCGATCATATAGAAGATAACATAGCTCTACAAAGGGTCCAACTACTTAACAAGTCACTTGTCTTTCCTTAGCACTTTATGAATTTTATCAAGGAATTCATTGTTCCATTTCCACATTCATTTTTAGTTTTTCCGCCATAGTCATTCTTTAATCCTCATGTGTTTGATTCCATTTCCGTTGATGACTCTTTTACCCATTTGCACGTGGAAGTTATCTTCAATTCTCAGATATAATTCTCTTCATATCGATCTTTCATATTTTCTCCACATGTGTGTCATCTTCAATTATTTCACTATAAACAATAGATTTTCATCATTATTAAATGACTCCATGGAATTTCAACTTGTCCGCAAGCATATTGATCTAGCGAATCTTTGAGGAGTTTCTAATTGAAAGAAAGAGATGATATAGAAACTCCTCTCTCAAAAAGTGTAAGCTAGTGCTCCGCCCTTTGGCTATTGCGATTATTGTTTTCTGAAAATTGCATAGCTCATTTTTAAAAAATGCCATGTTATAGAAGATTTTTTAATCTATTGCAGCCAGACCTTCGTATTTTGGCACATTTTTTAATTTTTGTAAGAGAAATATTTTACCATTCATAACTAATCACAATGTATCGTGTCGACAGACGTGTAGGCCAATTGGCTGCAAAAACACAAAAACTGATAGAAAAAAATGAATTGTCACTTATCATATGCATTGTTGGATTAATGGTTTTATTTAGTAATTGATTGTATTAAATTCAGCTCAATTTAGTTTGTCTAAGCTTTTTTCAATGTTATGCGGGGATGTGTCCTCCCTAAAACCAAGTGTTAATGATGTCCTAGGGATGGTGGGATGGGGGAAAACGTCCCCCATATTTCTGAAAGTGCAAAAAAAAGTTGGGGACGCTCTCCAAGACGTACAGAAAATCACAAGACGTCCCACACGTTTTAGGGATGCCCATGCATCCTTGATGATACTAGCTTTTTTTTTTCTTTCTTATACTTTAAAAACACTTTTTTGGTGAAATTTTACTTCATGGAAAGTTAAATTTTACATCTCATAGGAGTTTGCAAAAAATTGGAAAGGTCGGATACAAGGAAAAGAGTTTGAAATCACAGAGAAACTCATCGCCATCGCCACAAGGCTTTATATGAAAGGGATTAAATTTCACAAAAACACATATGACAAAGAGGCGGAAGAAAATAAATTGCTCAATTCGGGGAAAGGTTAACTCATACCAAAGGTGGGTTTGTGAGAGAATCTCTGCCACATCCATATGACAGAGTGGGTCTCCTGCTGATGAAATTCATCACTTTAGATGGAAGATACAAGGTAACGCCTTATTTTCACCTTGTTTTTCTCAATCATTTCTACGGGAACTCTCTCGGTTAGTTTCCCTTTTTCATTCTACATTCCCGAGCACTCTTATCAATTTTGTTAATCTGGGGTAAAGGGTTCCCCCTTCATCATGCGGTCATACTTATGATTTATAAGTATCTAGACCACCTCATTCTCCATCCTCAACCTTCCCTAATCCCGCTCTCTCCTAGCTTTGAGAATACTCTTCCCTCCTCCGCTCATGTCCCTTTACCCCACTCTGCTCCCTCTTCCTCCGCTCATGTCCTTTTACCTTACTTTGCTCCCTCTTCCTCTCGCTCATGTCCCTTTACCCCACTCTACTCCCTCTTCCTCCAAGAGAACTCGGCCCCCGCCTCGATCGCATCCTTTGTAGCAAAATGTCCAAGGGTTTTTTTGGGAGTGGTTTCCCTCTACTCCTCTCTCTACGATGGGAAGGTGAGGCTGCTCGAGTCTCCTTGCCATTGGTAAGAAGAATGTGGACCCTCCTAAATCATCTTTTGTGAACTTAAGGATTGAGGTGGAGCTTCACAATGACATGATCAATTGGCTTCGTAAAGAGGTTAGAGACCTCAAGGACAAAATTAGAGGTTGTAAGATTGTTGTGGACAGTGGCAAAATGGATGAAAAGCTGTTGGAGGAGATTAATAACAGGGTCTCTAAAATTGAAAAGGAACAAGAAAACATCAGGGTTAAACAATGTGATATGTTGTCTATCCTCAAAAGCAACATTGATCTCCTCACTCTTATCACTCACCAGCTGGAGGAGAACAAGGGAAAAGAGAGAACCAAGAAAGATAACATCAAAGACATCAAAAATGGCTTGGAAAGCATCAAGAAGACCTTCTTGAAGTCCATGAAGTAAATCCTATTGTTGGTGCACTTTTGTTCTGTTTCTGTTGAGTTTTGGTTGTGTTTTTGCCATGTTTTGGCTGTGGTTTGGCTAAGTTTTTGCTGCAGTCTTGTTTTGGCCTGGTTGTAGCTTTCTCTCGAGCTTTATTGCTTCATTCTGCTTTGGCCTTTTTGTACCCAGGTAGGGTCCCAGTCAAAAACCTTTTATCCTTAATAAAAAAGTTAAAATAACATAAAAGAAACACAACATAACCATAACCCTAAAGGTGACTTTATAAGTTATAAAATGACTCTATGGCCTCATTCCATATCACATTCAATATTCACACTTGAGCAAAGTGAGCAAAGAGAAGAAGAGGGAACAATTGCAAGAGCAAGAGGAAGAAGAAGGACAACTGCAAGAGAAAGAGCAAGAACAAGAACAAGCAAGAGGTATTTATAATTTTATTTGTTTACATATAATAGTCTCTAGTTTTTAAAATTTAGCTTGTATTTGTATTGTTTGCTGTTTTAAAGTTTTTGTATCTACATTCACAATGTAATCTTGTTTATAGTTTGTAGGATTTTACAAAATGCATACTGCACAGGGTTTGGTTGTTAGGGTTAAATAGGTTCGGCAAAGTTTACCATGATCAACATTCTTAAAAAAATTAAAACTTTGATACACATGTGAATGCAGATATAAAAATGAAAAACCTAATATTCCTATTTAGTATTTAGCATTTCACTTGTTTGATGTTTCTATGTTTTTGTTTTTTTATTATTTTTTAATTTTTTGCATATAGTTATGGGCCTATGGCTGTTTTTTTAATCATTGCATATAGTTATGGCTGTTTTTTTATTCATTGCATATGGTTATGGTTGTTTTATTTTTTCTTAATCATTGCAAATAGTTATCACTATTTTTAATTCATTACATATATTATGATTGTTTTACTTTTTATAATCATTTCCTATAGTTATCACCTTTTTTAATTCATTGCATATAGTTATGGCTGTTTTTTTAATTCATTGCAGCCCCAACAATCATCACCACGAGTTCTTTTGAGTATGGTTATGAATCGGAGGGAGAGGGTTGAGATAGGTGGAAGTGTTGTGGGGCTAAGGAGCGAAGAAGTGAGAATAATGTAGTGCCAATGCCAATTGGTAGTTCAAAGGCGGTGTACCAATTGCCCCTCTCAAATGTTGTTCGCATTTGCCATGGGACCATTTGATAAGAAGAAGCCATTGCAACAATTTGCTCACATAGTTGCGAACCCCAAGTCTAGAGGGGGAGTAAACTATGGAAGTGCAACATATGTTCAGAGACTTGGCATGGCAGCATCACCAAGACCAATGCACACTTGTTGCACCTTACAGGAAGGGGGTTGGTGTTTGTAAGGCTCTTTCACTTGATCGAGAGTAGAGATGGTGAGACTTTATAATGGAAATACCACGAACGACATTCCAAAAGTTCGTGGTACTAGCACTGAGGCTAACACTCCTTTGAGCTCTCTTAGGACTAGCAAGAATACTTTGGCTAGTTCTAGTTTTGAATGACAGAAATGGAAAGCAAAGGGAAGAGAAAGGTTGTGGGGGCTGCCCTCAATCTAGTTGTAGAAATGTTTGATTCAAAGGCAAGGAAGGGACAAATAATGCTATTGGGAAATTTTTATGCTGATTGCGATCCCGTATCACGTTGCTCGCTCTCCTTATTACAAGGAGGCTATGGCCAAGGTAGCAAAAGAAGGTACAAGTTATGTGCGCCTGGAGACACCAAACTTACGATAACAATCTTGGATAGAAACTATTTCAAGGTTAATTTGTTAGTGGAGGAGATGAAGGTCACATAGGTGTCACATGGATGCAACATTATGATGGATGGGTGGATGGAAATTAGACACCGGCCACTCGTTAATATCATTGTCTCTTGCAAAGATGGATTGCATTTCTTGAGAGCAATTACTTGTTCCGAGATGCAAAAATATGCTAAGTTTCTGTTCAGATTTTGAACGACACCATTGGGGTCGGACCCTCAAATATTGTACAAGTCATCACAAATGCAACTTATGTGTGCGAGCAATAGGCAAGCTAGTGGAGGGTACCTACAATCATATTTATTGGACCTCGTGTTGCATGCATGCCATAAACAATACACTAAAAGAAGCATAGATGATTCCGTGGATTAGAAAGTTAGTGAGTGAGGCCGTGGACATGTAGATGTTAATATGGAATCACCACACATTGTTGGCACTCTTTCAAGCTTTGCGAGTAAGGAATTCCTTAAACCAGTTGACATCCACTTTACATCCTATTTTATTTTGTTGGAAAGGATGTTTGAGTTGTAGGAGCCCCTGCAAGTTATGATTATGACACAAGATTGGACTAGGTGGCATGAGTCCAAGACAAAGCAAGGGAAGAGAGTGAAGGAAGTGGTGGTGAGGGAGACATTTTGGGCCAATGTGAAATACATCACATCAATTATATCTTCTGTTTTTAGCGTCATCAAATATGGGGATTCTAATAGCCCCAATATTGGTGAGATATATGAGTGATGCTTGGACAAATGAAGCAACTTTTGGGGTGAGGGACTCCACTTTAGAGTTCTACCATGAACATATTCAACCCATCATTTATCATAGATGGGAGAAGTTCAACACCCCAATTCATATTGTTGTATATGCACTTGATACCAAATGGTATGTGGAGAGGCTAGGTAGAGTTATCCCTTTGGAGGACAATGAGGTGAAGAAGGGCCTTAAAATAATGTATAGTCTAGAGGAGGCTTCATGGGTCAAGTTGGAATGGCTCAACTTCACTAAATTTGATGGGTTCAAAACTTTAGTGAAGATGGATGGGGTAACATTGACACAAATAAAGTTGGTGAGTAGGTGGTGAATGTATGGACATCTTGGACCGCTGCGAACACTTGCAATTTGCCTTGTTTCCCAGGTTTTTAGTTCCTCTATCTTTGAGAGGATTCAGTCTACATACGGTTGGATCCACTCTGTTAAGAGAAATAGGCTTACCTCTAAGAGAGCGAAGTAGCTTGTAGCTATACACAATGCTTTGCATCTTATAGATTGCAAGACAACTGAGTACAAGTAGACCCCAACATTATGGCGGGATGTAAATCCCAAGGAGCCAAGGCGAGATAGAAGAGGACAATACTATGCAATGGGATCGATTGGGCTCTCTCTTGAGGATGAGGATGATAGTTTTAGCAAGGAGTTCATGGATGTTGTTTCAGATGTTGATTTTGATTTTTGAGTTGAAACTTGTTTTATTCTTTTTTGTAATATTGACCATAGTTTAAAAATTGTTATCGGCAATTACTCGACAAACCAACATTTGACTCGGAAATCAGGAATTAAAAATTTATCGACATTAATTGACAACTGTATTGCTACTTAAAAATCTTTAAATTCATAAAATAAACTTAAATTATATGTAAAACATTGTTAAAACACGAGAAGTGAATCTATAGAATGCCATAGGCCCATGAATGCATTTTCTATTAAGTTTTTAACTTTAACCTTACTGCAGTGAAACTGAAACCCTAGCAGGCTAAATTCACATTAATTCGCAGGTATTCCTTGAACTTTTAACAGTCAAAACTCGTAAACCTAGCAAAATGCAGGGGTTAATTTTCATAAATCCGGGAGGATAAAAACGCTAAAAATGCTTTGAAATGACCACGTTTTTTTGGTTTGGACGTTTTATACCCTAAATGATGGTTTTAACTTTTCCATGATTTTCCAAGAGTTTTATCACTGGAAATTGTCGATCAATTGCCATAGAAAGAATCAAGATTTTCCAGGCAATTAAACTTTTTCTTCTTGGCACAAGATTTATTGTAATTTATCGCTGATAAATCACGATTTGTGAAACAAAGATATTGACAATTGTTGGTGTATTTGAATTTGAGATTAATGATATGCATATCAAATATTGTCAGTTGATCAATCACAAAGCTTTTATAATTTATTTCTGCTTATTTAACTTTTAAGTCTCAAACTGAAATGGTTTTATTAAATTATGTATAATTTATAATTTAAATGTATTTGATATTTATGATTTCAACTTATTTAAATCTCAAATGGTTTTATTTCAGCTTATTTATATAGTTTAGTCACTATATTTTTATAGTTTGAATATTTATATATTGTTTTAATCCATTGTCTCCTCGCCATCCCCAAAATCTGGGAATTGTTGCCGTTCCGGAAACTCCGTCCTAGACTCTTTAGGAACTATATTATTATTATTATTATTATATTTTTTCATTTTTAATAGGATTCTACTGTTCAAATAACTAGACCGTACAGCAGATATGGGGAAATGCAGAATGGAGTCTCCTGTTAACGGGAGATGTCTCCATACCCTTCTCCAGATCTGGAGATGTATACTGTGTCCATGAAGATGTCTTACGGTTTCAATGGCATTTTGTTTATAGACCATCCAATTGTGAGTGAGGATACTCAGTAATATTCATTTGCACAGGCAGTTCTTATGATGCTATTCCATTATTTGTTGGTTATTTTGACTATTTAATCAATGCTTTTCCCTAGTGAGTGAGATTTCTATGGCAGTTTCTTTTGTTTAATGCACATTGCACACTTGTTTGATTCTCTCTTATGATGTCCTTTTACTTGAGTACTTCTATATTGAAACTGATTGCACTTTGAAGCCTGTTGACTTACTTTGATAATTCATGGACATTAATATAATTTCCTTCTTTCAAATCAATTTCAACTTCATGATTAGTCAGTAATACTAATATTCATTTGCACAGGTAGTTATTATGAACTATTATGTTATTTGTTGGTTATTTTAACTGTTAATCAATTCTTTTCCTAGTGAGTGGGGCATCTATGGCAGTTTGTGTTTAATGCACACTTGTTTGATTTTATCTGTTATGATGACCTTTTACCCAGGTACTTCCATATTGTAACTGATTGTACTTCAAGTCCTGTTGACCTACTTTGATTATTTGTGGACATTAATATAATTTCTTTTTCTTTTTAAGATTCTAAAATCAATTTTAATTTCATGGATTCAATGGTTTCTCTTTCTCACAAATTTCATTTTTCTTTCCTTTCAACATCGGCTCAGAGGTCATCTTGCATGTTTTCTTTTCCTTTTTAAGCCTTTGTGCTAACTTTATTTTCATATAGTTCACCAAGGATAAAATCTCTTTTCATGTGCAGTATGCAAGAGCAAATGCTGTGGAAGCAAAAACAACCTATTTGGTGTGCTTTTTGGTTACGTTGTTCATGAGCTCAAGAGCAAGTGCTTAACTAGAGGAAACTCCATGCCTACCGATGACGAAATTCAAGCTATTGCAACAGTGCTCTCCCTTGCAGATGCACCGAGGCCTTTTCTGTGGCACTTAAACTGGGATTGCATGATGTTGGGGAGGAGTTGAAAAAGTTGATTGTTACAGCTATGTCGCGGGATGTGACCAGTGGTCATCTCAATGCTTTGGTATGGTTTTTTCTTGCAGTTATCCAAAGGAAAAAATGTCTTATTTTATTTATATTGAGAGCTGAAATAATAGGATGACCTCTGATTTTCATTTTGCAAAATAAATTGTATCGCCATCAAACTATTCCTAAGTATTAAGCTAACCTGTTTCCATCAAGTCCACATTGCTGTATTTCAAAGAAAACTTGTTGTATTTCCAGATATAAAATTTGAGTCAGGTTAAAATCAACCGCTAATAGTTTTTCTAATCGGCTTTTGTGATGCATGAGAGAACAACTTTACTTTTTGTCTACTGTAACTGGTTTATATGTGATTCCCTTTGAATAACAAACTTAGAATTTTGCAGCTGTTGGAGGATATAGTGGGATTACTGGATTCTGTTGTAGCATATTATGCCCATTTGGATGATGAGTTTTCTGAGATGCTCAGTGTCACAATGATGAATGAGTCTCTCACTCCAATTCAGCAGGGTTGTCAAGAACATGATACAATAGGGGATTCAGTTAGTGTTTCACAGGCTTGGACTACATTGGATTCTCTTTTGCACTCTTCAAGAGCTATTTATCGTCAAAATGGTTACTTTTGGCTAGTTGAACTTCTATTTGCTGAAATTGTTAGAGAGAGCAACAAACTGAAAATTCAAAATTTGCAACAGCAATTTGGACTTTTTGGAGGCTCCGAAGGATCAGATTCAGATCATTTGGGGGACAAAAGTTCACCCCATGTCTCTTCATCTCTTCAACTACTATCCGGTCTTTTGAAGTCAAAGCATAATTATATAAGATGGGGATTTATTTTTATTTTAGAGAGGCTTCTTCTGCGATGTCAGCTGTCGGTGTTGGATAAAAACAAAGCTCATGGTGAAGCAGATGGTAGGGAATTCAGGCAGGTTGGTACTAACAGCTTGTACACAGAGGAGAAAGCAAATGCTGTTATCGGCTTAATGAATGCAACATTATCACAAATATTTCTTGCAAATGAGACTGACCGCATCATGATTTTGAAGGTATGTTAATGTCTTAATGCAGTATCATTTTTTTTCGGTTACAGAGAAACAAAAGCCAAGTGTTGGGTTAAAATTCTTGATATTCAGCTGGGAACAATTTACCTCAAAACTTTACAAAGACCTTTAGCCTTTAAAATGAGAATAATTAATGGTTTTGTTTTTAGTAGATCTTAATCATGTGACTGAAGTTTACTACCGTCATTTGATATTTGATATTTTTGAATTGTTGTATTCTTCGCTTTGGTACTTTCCCATTGTCCTATCATGTTGAGTGTGGTGATAGCTGATATAAGCTGCTTCTTGTGATAAAGGAAAGGTTTGTGTTCCCAAGAGGCCTCTAAACTTTTTTACTCGAAATTTTTCCGTCACAAGTCTTATTTGATTTTTTGATTCGCTCCCTTGCATACCCAGTTGCTTCACAATTCTTTTCTTTTTACAGCCACTTATTAAGTTGCATCACCGTGTAGCGTTTCCATGGTCCCCATTGAACAATATTGGGTTGAGCCTCTAAATTTAGCTTTCATCACCTCTCTATGTTCTTGAAAATTTTCCAAAGTCCTTGGGCCAAAAGTTGTCCTAGTTGATGTAATTTTTTAATGTTTTGAATGTATTAAGGGATTTCATTGTATTTAACTGAGGGAAGCTATTGCCCCTGATGCTGCTGCGATATTTCTGAACTTTGATATGTGAAGCTCTGAATAAAATTAATCTTTGGTTAAATTCCTGCCTTTTTTACAGATGTGTGACCTGCTTTTTCTCAACTTTGTTTGAGAATATCTCCATCAATGGTGCCTTCTATTCAGAGCAATGCATATATTAGAGATAACACCACGTTTGGAAGTCTTAGCAATAGCAATAATGTGTATGATAAGTCTGATAGCTTGCTGTTCAGAACAGACCAAGGGAAAGGCACTATGAAGATGATAGACATTTAAACAGATCTGGATCTGGAAGTGGTTTTTTGCAGTCTAGTTACAAATCAACATCAATGGCAGCATTGTTGCTGAGAGGCTATGCTGCAGCCCCCAGGCAACTGGTAGCTTGCATTCCTACAGCTCTTTTGTATTGGCCACTGATCCAACTGGCTGGGGCAGCTACAGATGATATTGCTCTAGGCATTGCTGTTGGTAGCAAGGGAAGAGGAAATATTCCTGGTGGTGCTTCTGACATAAGGGGAGCACTTCTATTGCTACTAATTGGTAAATGTACTACAGACCGAACCGCATTTCAAGAAGTGGGGGTGAAGAATTTTTCAGGTAAAAACGCTACTTTCTAGGCTACTAAAAGTGTTGTTTCAGTGTTTAAAACAGCTGATTTAAGGGAAGATTTTTTGAACATTCTCACGGCGCGCTCCACGTTTTTATGAAATTCTCTGCTTAATTCACCTTATCCGATTTCCAGGTCTTTATTAGATGATACAGATGCAAGAGTTGCATATTACACATCTGCGTTTCTCTTGAAGGTGAGACCTCTATGTCATCCATTTTTTGTATGCAATTGTTAAATGGAAGTGCAATTCTACTGCACAATTCAATGCTTCCACGTAATTTTCTATACAAGCTATTTGATTTGCAATATTTTTTTGCAGAGAATGATGACTGAACAGCCTGAGAAGTACCAGCGTATGCTTCATGATATTGTCTTTAAAGCTCAACAGGTACGGTTTGACTTGAAGTTTTAGATCAGAATTAGCAGATTACTGTAATAATTACATTTTAAAGAATCCATTTAATAAATTTATTTCTGTACTTATGGAGCCATTCCAATCTCTGTACATATTTATTGCGAAAAAGATTGAGCCATTTGAAGTAGATTTGAGGTATTAGATAAATCTTTTGAGAAGCTATCGTGCAAGTTGTTATCCAATAAAAAAATGCCTGTTGAGATATTACTGTATTGATGATTGCTACCAATTTTTTTGTTCTCGCTCTTTGTTAAAATGTTTTGTTTATTTAGAGACATTTCTTTTCATACAAGTAATTCGTGTTTGTTTCTTCCTGCACCATCAGAGCAACAATGAGAAATTATTAGAGAACCCATATCTTCAGATGCGTGGTATACTTCACTTATCGAGTGATTTAGGGAGCCAGCTGTCATTTTAGGAAAGTTAATTGTTTACAACTGGGTATCCTGGCCCTTTATGATTGTGAGAAGGGAAACTAATTTATGTTGAGCTGGTATCTTTTACGATTCCTACGACATAATCTACCAGTTGACTATAGAGCCTGCCAGATTGGCGGGCAGCATTCCAGCAGAAAATAACAATTTACAGGGCCAAATAACGATCAAATTGCATACAACAAGGTAATCTATGCATTCCTCATGTCAGAAGAATATTGTCTATGCTGTTTTCATTCATTGTTGGGCAGTTTGTCCACCCTTTTAGATTCAGAAATTAAAGCTCCTAATCTGGTATATTTCAGGCACAAAATTAATGTGTTTGGAATTGTGTACGTTGATTTACACCTTATCTAAAAGTCTTAAGGAAAAGCAATTGGAGCGATTTGAGTTAATTTTTTGATCTACCTTTAAAATGTCTTTGAAGCCATATCAAAAGTTGCACAGTTTCGTTCTCCAGGTATTCTCAACCTCCTCTTAGTTATTACTTTGGTATTTACTAGGTCTCATGCATGCATGAACTTGTTAATGCATTGGATAGGGACAGATGGAGTTCACGACAGATAATTAAATTATCATAAGAAAATTGCATTTGTGGTGTATTAGATAATTAAGCCCACACAATACGTGGAGAGTACTTGAACTATGATTTTGCATGTTGCAGTTTTAATAATAGGATATAATGGGTATGTTGCAAGGTTTTTGGTCCTAGACCATATGTTTAACTCCTGGAGATATATGTCTTGAACCTTCTGTTCATGGTAATAAATGATAAATGCAAGAATATATGCAGGCTAACACTTGTTTTGGCATTTGAATTGTTGTTTTCACAAGATGTAAACAAGGGAGATTGTGTATTTTTCCCCATATAAACTTCAAATTGATTCCTGTTGAAAAAAGCTTGAGGATGAGAAGCCCAAAGTGGTGGATTCCATGTACCGTTCCTCCCCCCACTAACAAATGCTTTATGGTGCTCGTTTGCTAAGTGGGCCCCTTTTCCTTGTGATGATTACCGACATATATGAGGAAAAAGTGTGATTATTACTCATGGAGGTCATCTTGAGATGACTTAACACAGATGGGTCAAATCCTTCAGAAATTAAAAATCTAATTATTATATTGTATTTCCTGCTTGGTTGCCACCACGACATTGGCCAATTTGCATAGTTTGTAGCAGTATACTGCTTTTATAATAATTCTCTTTTACTCTGGTTGTTTTTGGCATTTGCCATTTCTCCAATGGTTTCACCATCTATGGTTCATGAAGTTTTGTTCATTGCAATAGGTGTGTTCTCAGTGGCACGGTACTGCAGTATGTTGGAACAGCATACCTGCTCATGAGTTGTGCACATTTCCAGTACAGGCAGAAGAAATGAGGATCTATTGAACAGACTCAAGTGAACAGAACAGCCTTCAATGTTCACACCAGAAAAAAATTCCACAT
Organism: Taxus wallichiana var. yunnanensis; assembly: GCA_018340775.1. Lineage (NCBI taxonomy): Eukaryota > Viridiplantae > Streptophyta > Pinopsida > Cupressales > Taxaceae > Taxus > Taxus wallichiana. The sequence goes on along the minus strand of CM031242.1, from coordinate 18,836,618 downwards.
AACAAAGGCAGTGATGGGTGTGGATAGATATTATCTCTTTGTTGTGGATAGCCCTGCAGTGCAATTTTCCAGCTTTTACAAGTTTGATTAGCTGGATGGTTCAATGACATAAATAGGCTGTGATATAGTTAAGTTGTATTTATACAAATTTTCCAATGCAGTATGAATCAAATTGTACCAGTAAAATGTTCGTGATCCTGTCATTTATTGTACTGCAGAGTTGTACACATTTATTTGCGGTGGGTCTCATTTTTGCAATATTGTACAGTTGACTCATTTCATTATTTTTTAAAGCAAAACAATAATCCTGCTTGAATTGCTCCTGCTATATATTCTGCTGATCTAATAAGGCACTGGAGCACGAGCATAAGATTTTGACATCTGATCTCTGTTATTTCTTTCCTTGCTTATTTTATAGTGTGTGCTTGCACTTGTATTGACTTCATTCTGAATGGATTTGCACATGGTAAGCAAAGCTTATCAAATACATTTTCATTCTGAATGGATTCACACATGGTAAGCAAAGCTTATCAAACACATTTTATGTTGGTTGGTTATATTATGGTATTTTACGATATTTGATCATAAAATATTGGCGATTAATTTGCTCTTTAGTATTGATGTTAGGCAGGGCTAATCTATGGATGCTTTTATTTACAGGAGTTAGGGACATTTGATCCATAAATGCAGTTTTAACTTTAGATTCTAGAATAATTGAATGAATCAAAATTGGCATGCTCGTTCTTTGTTATGATTGAAGCAAATGAGATTTATGGAATTAGAGGTCAACGATGGCAATCAACTTCCACGAGAAAAGTAACTCACAAAAGAAAGTTCCATCCACCAATCAACATAAAATTATCATATGACATGAACATCAGCATACATAGCAAAAGAGTCCTAGGCTAAACAATGGTACACATCTTTGTATTCAATTATACAGTAGAATGTAGGGTATACTGTCAAGGAGTGTTTGTGGATAATGGAGGATATGAGGGAATATTTGAATAAGTGCTCGAGGAATTTTTTTTTAAATTTGACTTGAACAATTTTATCGGAATGTTCCACAACATTACTAAAATTTGAACTGAGGCAATCTTTCTTTATAATTTGCAGCTAGTTTAAATAATCTTGCAACGAAGGCAAAAATACATTAGAATTTATTTCAATTGAAACGATGTAAGCCTGGTTTGGTTATTGTTTTTAGCCGATATTCTTTTGAATTGGACATGCGAGTCCAAGAAAATGCTGTTAAACTTGTCCCATGTTGTGAGACAGGTTTTAGACCGCTGACAAATTGATTTCAGGTCGCTGGTAAATTGGTGGTTCATTCTCTGTCGGCTCAGAATTCCATACAAAGAAGATCCACAATAGAGATAATCAAAAGGTGACGACTCAGTGAAAATAATGACATTATAAGCATTTTCCTTTTCGATAAGAGCAATGATTTATTCTGGTTTCTGAGCCCCATCATTGTGGTGCGTGTGTAGAATAAGTTGCCCTCTGCTGCTGTTGTTGGCCACCCATGTAGAAAAGTGCAGCTGACCATTACTGTATAAACCCTCCCGAATTCCCAGTTGGGCAGTATCTTATATGCCTTTCCTTGCACAGGTTCTAGGATCGCATCCTTGCGGATCCACTCGCATTCAAATTGGGGTTTCACATAAGCATGCATCGGCTTTGAAGGCAGCCTGACCACAATAAAAGTACCTACTATTTTTACCACACTATAGGTGCCTTTATGGGTAAACAAATATGCTGTATTTACTGCCGAAACACCTGTTTGTTACTGCCGTTGCAGTCCTCTTCCTCACCCTAACCTCCAAAGTTAACAGTGCCATTGCTACCATTCTCTTTCACAAACAAACTGCCAGAAATTCTCTTAATGGAAATATTAGTCTGTTTGAGGAAAATCGGATAATATTGTCCTTTTTGTAGTAAAAAGATGGAAAATTTTGCAGGAATATTGAGGATCTTTTAGTCGTAAAAAGATTCAAATGGGAGTGACTTAGGGAAATCATTTATAAGCTTCTGTCACAAATGCCAGTCAATGCTCTATTTCTAAGAAGATCAGCATCGTGAATTCCACAAATATGTTACAGGTAATTAGCCATATTTTTTAATTCTAATGTGATCTATACCTTTTCTAGCCTCAATTCCTAAAAGTAATGCATTTTAGCTGTATAGAGGAAGGATTTGTAATGATTTTACGCTTCTTATGATAAAGACAACTTTTATTAAATTTAGCAAGTTCTGCTCCAAATAGAGATTGGCCAAAAGAGAAGTGATTTTGAATAAATATAGCGACTCCTCTTCTAAATTAATCCTTGGCGCTAAAAGTGAAGACTTTTATTAAATATAACAATTGTAGTCCTATTAAAGGGGTGATAAAGATGAATTAAAAGAAGTCTTAAAGCATGCAGCTGTTGGTTTTAGACATGTCGCTAAGGATAGGAGAGAATTAAATTAAAGATGCATGCAACAATATAGTTGAGAGTGTGGCACCATATAAGAATGCAACATGAAAAGAAATAAATAAAATAAAAATAAAGGAACAGTAGTTCAGACAAAGAAGTCTATTATTGGAAGCAGAGTTGGATTCATCTTCATATAGGCTGATTTCTATTGTAAAAAAAGATAGAAGATATTGTGGGCTATTTTGCTTTAGCAGTGTTAGCCTTGTACTTGCATCTATGAATAAAAAACTTTATTTTACTTTATCATTTTGTTGTTTTTATGAGTTTTCATTGTGTTTAATAGGGTATTGTATTGACTAAGTATGTAAATAACTCCCTACACCACTGTCCTTCTCGCACAAGCCCTTGAATTAATTTTGCAAAATAGCTTGGAGTTGTACAGGGGTGTGGATCTTTGATTTCTTTGTGTGCGAGTTACATGCATGTGTTAAATTATTTGTGTACACCCTTATTTCTCTTTTCCGCATTCCTTCTTCCTTGTCCTTGTCAAAGTTTTTGTTTTTAGGTGATTCACAAGGGAACCAACCCTCTCTCAGAAGGTTGTCCTCAAACATAAGTTACCCACAACCTTGAGGTTTTTCAATTTTGTAAATATGAGAGAGAGTACACACACCATTCTTTATCAAGGTGCAACTTTTGGGTGACAACATGTTCATTATGTGGCACAATAAAGCAATTCAAAAGAACATTTAAGGGCGTCTTGTTGAAAAACATGGGTCAAATAGGGCTTTGAACCTATGATTTATTTTGGCATATTGGGGTTGCTTAACTAGCGAAATTACAATTTTTACAAATTTTTTTTTTTTTTTAGGGGCTACACTTTACAATTGAGATGATGGATTTTTATAGGTCCTAATTATTTTAGGGTGGAGGAAATTGCGAAGTGTGGATTGATCTTCCTAACAACTTTTGTATTCAAGAAAATAATCTCTACTTTTTGTATAATATCTTAATCATAGTAGAATGACACTTAGACAAGGAATGCCATGGCATAATGGTCATAATGGGTCTCTTTAGTGAGTTTAAACTAGTGTGGTTTAAAATGCTATAAACTTGAAAAACTCCAATATTAACTTGTAGAGCCTTGTTGCTTTAAGGTTTTAGGGTGATTGATTAATAGCTCAGCCCATAATCAAGCCATTTAAATAGAGAGCATTCTAAGCCTATTCATATTGATAATGCATTGTCAAATTACAACGGAGGCTTCTATTAAGTTTGATTCATTGACGGTCAATATCACCCGTACAAAGTTTAGAACATAGGTGGTAAGAGTAAACACTATTCACAAGATGTATGTAGAGAATTTATTCTACCAAATTGGACAAACAACCTTGAGAAACAAATATTATTGTACAACATTAGACAACAAATACTATTATATGACATTGAAATTGTTAAAAACTGGTGTCATTTTTTTGGGTTACTGATTATAAACAATGTTATATTTTTATAAAAATACATATAAAAAGTTGGGGCACTTTTTATTGTTGAGAAAATGTTTAACATTTATCTAACATATGATTGTGTGCATATTCATTGTATGATGTTGACTTGTACAAACCATAATTGAAATCAGAGGTAAATCATGTACATACTTTATTTCATTTGCAATTGATGTCACAATTATATCATTTTTATTTATTTAAAAAGAAACTATAAATAAATAGATATATTGGTAACTAGGTAATATTTAAATAAAGTTGATAATATTATACTAATTAAAAAACCACGACGTTTATAAGTTTTGTTGAGTTTGTTGGAATAGGAACATGACAGTTAGGAGCGTTTGATTCAAACATGGATGGAAGGATGTAGATGGGGAAGGAGCATACATGTTAGAGAAAGGGTCTAGTAGATGGAATCCGTTTTGTTGTACGATAAAGGAGGCACAAACAACATAATGTTTATCCAATAAGTGATGATGGGGCAAAGTCCAGAGAAAATATAGAGTACAAAAAAATGCAAGAGAAAAGTGTAAGCCCTTTGAGCTGGTTGAGCCATTTTCCCTGGAAGATGGAGTTACACGTCTACTTGGAAATGATGCCTTCTTAATTAGAGATGTACTTGTTTCTTTCTCTTGGGGAACCCGTGCTTGAAATTCCAGAAGATGACCGATCTTAGCGAGAATGGGAGATGGGGTAGATATCTATGATTTGTAACTGTGTGGGTTCCAAGATGCCCTTTGCAGACCACCTCTATTGGTAAAAGCAACCTGGGGGAATATTGTTGAATCATCCTTCCATCATTTGAAGAATGGATTCTTCCACATGATCTTTAGATCCCCCTGAAAACATGGTTTGTGTTTGGACAAAAGGGCCTTGGTTTTATGACTCACACGGGGCCATTCTTTGTCCCTCGGTCGCCATTCTTCAATTCATCTATTGAGTCACTCATCAAGGTGCTTTGGTGGACCTATCCAAGCCTTTGGTTCATTTCATCACATTGGTGTCCTCCCAAGTCGTGTGGACATAATACTTAAATTCGAAGGCCCTAGTCGAGAGATGCTTTCATTACAACCTACTTGGGAATAAAGTGGCAACCTATCCTTCAAAAGATTGTCCCTCGTTAATTAGCTCCTCACCAAACATGGCGTTGGAAGAATGGTGCCCCCAATGCAGATTTTATGTGGATGAATGAAGGTCAATTCTATGTAGGGCATGTTTAAGCTCTCTCTCAACGGGTTGCACTTTTGATCGTATGCTTCGGTGCCCTCTTCCCGAGTAATGGAGGTAGTCTCAAGGACGAAGGACCAAGTATTCTTTGACAAAGAGAAGGTTGAATTTGCCATCTCTCCACAACTTGCCTTTCCGCATTCATTTCATGCAAGATGGCGTTGATCACTGCTGGATTTCTTTGGTTAAGAGCAAAAATTGTTAGACGAAGAGAGAGAGTTGACTCTTATGATTATTTGGTAGGTATCTTCTCCCAAAGTGGGAGGAGATCGTTCGCAAAACTCTGTTAGTTTTTTTTTCTAAGATTGTCATTTTCTATTTATTTTTTCTCTTCGGTTTGTTGGGATAGTTTTTGTATTAGTTGGTTGTATGCTTGGTTAGTGCTCACTAGTTCTCAATAGGTTTGTTCTTGGTCTTAGTTTGTTTTGGATTGGAGTACTTGGTCGGGTTGTGTTTGTTTTGTTCTCCATTCTTCGGATTTGTGGTCTCCTTTTAATATATTCCTCTTATTACATTGAGAGGCATTCCTACACTTGCATCTAAGGGGGATTTGTAAGGCTCTAATAAACTAAGTGTGTTAACGTTACATGACAGAGATATAACAAAAATAGTAAAACAAAATAATATGAAATAGAACCGACTAAATGTATGAAAAAAATTGAACTTATAAATACTAATAACAAATGCAATCAAATAAATACAAACAAAAAAGAAAAAGAAAGAAGCAAAAAAAAAGTTGAGAGGAAGAAATGTGGAAAAACTAAGAAGCATTAAAGAAATACGAACTATGAACCCCCTTTTAAGTTCTCATAGATTTATGGCATGTGTAAAGAGTATCATTTATAAAAATATTACAAGAAGAATTGATACATAGAAGCCCCATCAAGTTAACGTACTTTTAGAACAATACAGGGAAACCTTTGAAGGAAAATTCATAAATGAGATGTGCTACACCCTTAATCCTATGTCATATATTGGGATATGGATGGCCGACTTGTAACATAATCTCTTAACATGTCATATCTCATTTATTTATGCTTTCATATGCTTAGTAGGTTAGCCTAGGTGGTTTATATAACATAGTATGGTATATATAAGAGTTAGTAACTAGTAGATGATCATCATATTGAGCACTTGAGTCTTATTGTATGGTTTGGAGGTTGCCCCCTCAAAGTGGATAAGTCATTTCTACTTGCATATTCTCATCTTATCTCTCTATTTTGGTGTTCTTGATGTTCTATTGTTGTTATTATTTTGATCTATCTAAGTAATTTCATTACAAGTGGTATTAGAGCTTCAATTTAGGCCAAAATCAAGTTGAAACCCTAATTTTAAGGACTTGTCTGTCTCAAAATAATTTATGATTTTTTCTGCAATTCTTTTATTGGAGTTGAACATAAGAAGAGGAAGCCACCCTCGAAATTTTAGTTGATTTTTATCCTTTTTGTGGAAGTTATTGCAATATTAGGGTTTTTAACAAATTCACTCCATAACAAACCCCATATATGCCATTTTAATGGGATGTGTAGACATTTTGTTAGGGGTCCATTAGGAAATAAGAGATAAAATATGCGGAATAATCCCTCACGAGATCGCAATAGTAGAAACTAATATGCGAGAAATTATTACGAGATCTGAAATAAAATTGCGAACAAAATAACACAACACAAAGAGACAGTATTTAACGTGGTTCACCCAATTTGGGCTACATCCACCAAGAATCACTTGCTCGATTTTATTACAAGCCACCGCTTTCTCTCAATACAATACCTGATCCGTTTGGAGCTATGCTCAACAAACTCTACTGAAATTCACAAATTAATTCAAAACACATTTGCAATACATTTGCTTGTTAATCAATCATATGCATAAGACCATATAAATAGACAATCACTTAAGCGCTTTGATACAAAACCGTGGTATCAAAAACAAGGGCAAAAACCGTGGGTATCAAAACAATGGGCAAAAGACCGAAAAAACCATGGGCCCAAAAACAAATGACCCATAACGGTTACCCATTACCCATGGGTTAATGAACCACCCATGAAAATTTGCTTGGGGCTTCGCCCGAACCTTTCATCGGGGGCTTGACCCCCGAACCCCCGACTGCTCATCGGCGAGCGGGACCGCCGTAAAAATACCCGAGTGTAACACATGGAAGGTGTACCAAACTCTAACATGAAAATAGGCTCCACAAACATAACAATCGAATGGTTTATTACCTTAGGTATAGTTTAGATGAACTATTAAGATTTGTTCATGTGTTTTCATTCTAAAGGGAAGATTTTTAAGTCATGGGATGTGGGTAAAAGCTCCAAGTTGGTGAGTGTCATGAAATGTAGAAGATGTGTAGGAAGGGTGCAAATGGATTCATAACAAAAACAATTTTCAATGTAAGTTCAACCACAAAAAGGGCCTATACCATAAGATATACAAGTTATGATGAGTGAACACTCAACTATTTTTTTGGGATATCCCGAAAGGGTTATGTCCTAAAAGAGATTATGATTATGCCATTCAACTAGTCCCCAGTAGTCAATCATCCAACATTTTCTCTTATCGGTACCCATATCTACAAAAGAATGAGATTGAAAAATGGCACAAGAAATCTTGAAATAATGTATTATTCACCACAGTTAGAATGCTTACTCTTATTCAGTAGCGATGGTACAAAAGAAAGATGAAACTTGGCGCATGTGACCAAACTCTAGGGAGCTAAACAAATACATGATAAAGATAAGTTTCCTATTCATGTTATTGATGATTTGCTAGATGATTTACATGGTGTTGTTTATTTTGTAAACGTAGATCTTCGATTGATATATCATCAAATCAAAATTTGAGGTGAGGATATTCATAAAACGACATTTACGACACTTAAGGGCCACTATGAATTTCTACTGATGTCTTTTGGCCTTACAAATGCACCATCCACATTCTAGAGTTTGACGAATTCTATCTTTTCACCATTTTTGCATAAGTTTGTCTTGGTATTCTTTGATGATATCTTAATCGACAACAAGAGATGGGAAGAACACCTACATTACGTAAGAAAGTTTTGGAAACTCTTGAACAATATCTTTACTCGCTAAGCCATCCACGTGCATTTTTGGAGACAGGGGACGTTGAATACTATTAGTGTAGGATATTCTACCCTTAGTGGTTTTTCCTGCACATAAGTTTCACTTCTTAGGTTGTCTAGGTGTTTTTCCAACTACTAGTGTAAAAAGGGTTTTACCCAACTTGTTCATTGTTGGGTCCTTTTTATACTTGTTCATGTGGCTTAATTTGGGTTTTATTCCTCTTTTCGTCATTTTTTGAGTGGTTGGGTAGGTTTGGTCTCACTCCATAGGATTGTGACACTTGTCACAATCCTACTGTATATTGGGTGAGGTCCTTCCTATGTATTGAACCCCATGCACCTCATTTTGATGCGAGATGAAATTTATATATTAGCATCTTCCTCTTTGTGATTTCTTTATTCTTACAACTACATAATGCATTTCTTTGAGCAAGAATCCTTGCACACTCCGATATGGTATTAGAGCAAGTTTGATATCTCGTTTGTCTAGTTTTTGTTGCAAAATCTATTTGAAATATTGATATTATTTGCATGAACACTCTATTACATGAGTATGATCTTTTCTTGCATACCCAAATGATCTGGAGAATTAGAAAAGAATGAGGGTCATCACTTTTTGATTAGTGGATTTGGAGGTCACTATTTTCATGTACATTTTATGGAAAAACACACCTCGCCATTGTGTTTGGAACGTGCCAAAACCTATATAGCGCTTTATCAAATTATCGAAAACTAAGATTTTTAGCAAAATCTCATTTTTGGGGTTTTTCTCAAATTTTCTAGTCAAATCCGGATAACATGTTTTTGGACTGGTTTTGGGTGTTTTTTTCAGCATTTGTGAGCTACGAGTGGAAAATTTTTGTTGGAGATTTATTTTTGGAATTTTTGTAGGTCCCGATAGCCCTTCTCACCTCCAAAAGCTACACTCCTCTCCATTGGGCCTCTCTGAACTCTCTTTTTCACATTCAAATATGTATCTCTATAGACCTAGACATTAATGACGATCCATTGAAGATTAAATAGTAGAATAAAGGCAGGATCCTCCATTGATGGTGCATCAAAATTGTATTTTATTTTATTTAAAGACCTATGCTTCAATGATAATGCTTGCTTGAAGTAGAAAAATCGAGTTGACATGACATCATCCATACATTAATGACACTTCCTCCATTTTTGGCCTTCCAATATGCATTTTTAGACTTGCATGTAAAAATGGCAGCCATACCTTCCTTCCAAAACTAAAACAATCCATATTCTCGCCCTAGAAAACATTCTAAACAAGCATGTTTTTTTGTTTTTAAAGTAACTTATTTTGTAACTTATTTCACCTTTAAAAGCAATTTTATAAAATGAAATGGAAATAGAGGTGTATAGGTAGACTAGTACAAACTTATCATTGTGATTGAGGAGATATCTCCTTGTCGATTCCAACAATTGCATGCAAGGCTACATTTGGTTTTTTGTTCTTGGTGCATTTTTACTTTTGCATAAATTAATTAAATTGAGCCAATAATGATAGGAAAACGGAAATTGCTATAACTTTTATCGGTAACTCAACATTGAGTGTTATTTTGTTTAAAAGTACATGATTTTTCTTTCCCGATCCATTGATCTCATTTATTTTTAAAAACCACACTAAAATTATAAAGTGCTAAAACTAGGTGGGTCAAAAACATAATTTTAGGGGGTTGTATGTTGTGTCTTTCTTTCTTTTTTTTCGATCTTCTTTATGCATTAATCAAATCAAATCTCACCACTCACATCCTATAACTATGATGAATGGAAGTGTAAAATACAACTCGTTTTGAGAAGAAAAGGACTACATTAGATAACTATGAGTACCAAACCGAGCCAACAAATAATGCATAAAAAATAAAAATAGCTTAACCAATGTGATGAAACATTGAGGTTGTTGTGTATGTCTATTTCTCTTGATATTCCCTTTCATGTTGAGTCTCGCTAACTCACCATCTTGAATCCTAACCTCTTTGGAACAATTCTTTGGGAAGCGAGGATGTGATGAGAGGTCATGAATTGGAGAATGAACCCATCAATTTGAGTCCTAACAGTTTTGACATCCTATAAGATTTCTTCACCGAGTTTATATATGTAAGATTGTAGTTAAATGTAAATAGAATAGGGAAGAATGATGATCAACTAGTTCTTTCTATACTATCCAAATAAGGTATATATTATTATGTGTTTGTCTCTACTTTCCATGCTACAAAGAGTGATCTTGGAGCCACATGGAAAACAACATCTTTAGATGATTTTGTTTCTAACTTGGTTTAGGAACAAAACAAGTTGATCTGAAAAATGGGTACATTGAAGTTATCAAAATTGCATGCTCTAATTTCTACGAATGGGAAAAAAAGGATTCAAATAATAGGGAGAATAAATAAGATAAAAGGATAAAGAGAAGAAGGGCTAGAAACCTAACCTCTCCAAAAGAACCATTGGGTTGTCCTCCTCTGAAGCTAAACCTAAGAAGGAAAGGGTTAAGTGTGCCTATTGCAAGAAACTTAGGCATGATGAACACAAGTGTATGAAGAAGCAGATTGATCACCTTACTCACATTCTAGAGAAGAATAATATAGGGGTACCTTGAATCTATCAAAAAAATTCATCAACCCAAGAAACTTCTAAGGAAAAAGACAATATTAAAGAGAAGAAGAAGGAAAAGATTTTGTTGTCATAGTAGCTCCAAATTCATAATGGGTCATTGAATCCAAGACTTCTCATCACATGGGTTCCTCACAAGTTCAATTTTCTTCTATGGAACCATGTATCATGTTATCACATTAGGTGATGACACCTTTGTAGTAATTGTGGGGAGTGGGTCCATTGAAGTAAATGGTGGAACATTCAACAATGTTCTAAGTATTCCAACACATTCCACCAATTTGTTATTAGTATACCAAATCATTTGCATAGGGAAGGAAACAAGAGTTGAGTTCAACCCAAATTTAGTTATCATCAGAGAGCTACACATTGATACTATAGTTACAGAGGGAAGGGCAGATCACTAGACACATCTATATATCTTCTCACATTTTTCTTCCGACACTTCTCTGACTACATTGTTGAATCACACATATGGGCTTAACAAACTATAGCATGAACGATTTGGCCACCTTCACTATCACTACATGAAGTAATTAAGCGACATGAAATGATCGAAGGCTTTCTTAGAGTTATTTGTTATAAAGGTATTTTGAGGGTTATACCCTTGGAAAACATCCTAAAGAAAAACTTGAAAAGGAAAGGCTTGAGAGCTACTCAAGTATTGGAGATGGTACACAATGATATCTCATATCCTTTTACCAAATATTCCTTCATCGAGGAACGATACATTCTCACCTCGCACCGATGATTTCTCACGATACACTTGGGTCTCGATTCCTTCATCATAAGTATGATGTTTATGATTTTTAGGAGTTTAAGGCTCTTACAAAGAAAACATTTAAGGAAATTCATCGAATTTTGTAGACAAATAATGGTGGGGAATATCTCAAGAATAAGTTTGAACAATTTTTCACTACAGAGAATATTGTTATATTGACAATTACCTATAGTCCTTCTCAAAATGGGGTTGTAGAATGAAAGAACAACTTATTGAAAGAGATGGCCACAATCTTTGGGATGAAGCTATTAATTGTGTGATTTACATTTAAAACCGTGTCCCTCACAAATACTTGAAAGGAGTCACTCCTTTTAAAGCTTGGCATGATCAAAACCATCAATCAATAACATTAAAGTCTTTAGATCTCCATATATGGCTTACATCCCTAAAAAGAAAACTATGGATATAGATTTTTAGATTCGACCTTGCATCTTTGTGGGATACAAAAATGATGTTTAGGGATATATGATTCTTCACCTAAGCACACCTGAGTTATTCATTGAGAGGAGTGTCAAATTTTAGGAAGGCCCACCAAATTTGACACTTGACACTTCTCCACTTCAATCACTTTCACTTGGATTTTATGAGGATGATTGTGACAGATTACGATGAGCTTGAGAAAATTCTGAGTAGATATCTACTCTGAGGGATCTTCTTATTCCATTTTAGACAACGAGAGTAGTGATGGAGCTTCGTCTCCTTCCACATCTAGCCATGAATTGGACGATGAAGAGTCTATTCCCGACTCTCTTACTTCCCGTCCTCTTTGGGCTAGGTAGAAATTGTAGAGTACATGTACTTGGGTAGGGGATCCTACGGATGTCGAGATAGACACATTCAAAGTTTAGAAAAGGACCACATGATTTCTTTTCACCTGCCTTCGATCCACAAAATTTTCGAAGGGATATGATTGTCTCAAGTGGGACATTTTTATGTAGGAGGAGTACAGTTCCTTGATTAAGAACAAAACTTGAGATTTGAAACACCTCTTAAGGGAAGGAAGATGGTTCAATGTAGGTGGATATATCGGAACAAGTATGCAACATATAGATCGATTGATAAGTTCAAAGCATGATTGGTAGAAAAAGGTTTTTCACAAGTTCCTGACATCGACTACACTTTGAGAATTTTACACTACTTTCCAAAATTATCTCTATCGACTTAGTCTTGCCATTGCCATAGCTCATCATTGGGATGTTCATCAGATGGATGTGAAGAGTTCCTTTCTTCACTTGTGACTGAGAGGAATAGATCTACATGGAATGACCAAATTTTTTATTCAGGGATTCTTCCTTGGTGTGGAAACTTAGAAAATATATCTACGGCTTTAAATAACCCCCTTGGGCTTGGTATGCCAAGATGGATTCCTTTCTTCTCACTGCAAGGTTCACTAGATGCCATTCTGATCCAAATGTCTACATTTTGTGGTAGGATGTTTCACTTATGATTTTGGTTCTTTAGGTTGATAAAATTTTGACTACATGGAGCTCTTCGTTGTCCATTGCATAGAGCGAAAGAATATCTACAAGATAGATTTTCCATGATTGAATTGGGCTTGTTGCATTACTTCCTTGGGATTCAAATTTCACATCTGAATAACGGAGATTCATTATTCAACCTAACTATACTCTTAATTTACTTGCTTGGTTTCACTTGGTTGACTATAAGTCAAATTCAACTCCCTTCTTATATAGATTTAATCTTGAGGCTGATTGTAATTCACCATTGGTCGATGTTACGTTGTATTGACAACTTGTAGGCAACATTATATACTTGACTCATACTAGGCCCGACATTTCTCTAGGTTCATGCAGGGAACCTCATGAACTACACCATAAATAAAATAATAGGATTCTTCACTACATTTAGGGTACACACATATTTGTGATTCACTATGGAGCTGGTATTGATGTTGGCTTGGCTAAATACAAAAATTTAGACTGGTTGGCGGTACTTAGAATCACAAGTTCACTTAATGTTATAATTTCTTGCTAGGTTTTGGCTTGATTATTTAGTCAAGCAAGAAGCAAAATGCTATTGCTTTAACATCAAATGAGGCCAAATACATAGGAGTTGTTAATTATTCCCCAGAGGCCATATGAATTAAGGGGATTCTAATAGATTTTTGTATTGAACAAAGAACCCACAATCATCTTCCGTGACAACCATAGTACCATTCGAATCTTTAGGAATCGGTCCATCATCAAAAAACTAAGCACATCAAGATTCACATGAACTTAATTAGGGATATGATTTATGGATAGGTCATCAATCTCAAATATTTCCAGACATTAGAGTAGATTGTTGACATCTTCACAAAACCCTTCATCGAGAGAAATCTTATTCACTTGCGAGCTCTTCTCGGGTACGAGCTACATCAACATCATCTTCGGAGGGGCCTTTTAGTCCTCTTTTTTTTTCTACATATATTTTTTGGGGTGGGGAGTTTTTCCACTATATTTTCTCCTTTTCTCCACTTTTTGAGAGTTGCATTGTACTTGGGTACCTCATTAGGCCTTGTTGCATGGACCCACTTTTTCTACCCACCTAAGATACGCTTAAGGAGGTGTTAGTGTAGGGTATTCTACCATTATTGGATTTTACTACACATAGGTTTCACTTGTTTGATTTGTATAGGTGTTTTACCAATTACTATTGTGAAAAGGGTTTTACCCTACTCGTTAATTGTTGGGTCCTTTTCACACTTGTTCATGTGGCTAACTTTAGGGTTTATTCCTATTTTCATAATTTTGTGAGTGGTTGGGTAGGTTTGGTCTCTTTCCATAGGATCGTGACACTTTTCACAATCCTATTATATCTTGGGTGAGGTCATTCTTATATATTGACCCCGTGTACCTCATTTATAAAGACAAATGGAGCTTGTATATTACATCTTTTTCTTTGTGATTTCTTGATTCTTGCCACTACATAGCGTATTCGTTGAGCCATAACCCTCACATAATCTGATAAATAATTGGTTCATATCATTTCCCATGAAATTTTAAAATTCGAACCTCACAAGATCAAGGCCATGGTGGACTAGAACATAACTAAAACCCTTAAAAATTTTAGGGGCTTCTTAGGGCTTACTTGTTTTTATTAAATATTTATAAGGAATTATGATAACATTACAACACCGCTCATAAATTTATTGAAGAAATATTCCTATTGGAATGAGAATGAAACACATGTATATAAGATGTGGAAGAAGGCCATGTGTATCACTCTAGTTCTTGCTACCCCATATTTCTCCAAAACCTTGATTGTTGGATGTGATGCTTCGAGGGTGGAAGAGGTGTAGTACTCTTTCAAGAGGTTTGTCCCATCGCATTTAAGAGTCACCAAATCAAAAATAATAATATGTCAAAACCAACTTATGAGAAATAAATGATGGTTATTCTTAAATACAGTCAAGTAGTAAAGACCATGTCTCATGGGTTATCACTTTAAGGTGAAGGTAGATCATGATAATTTAAAATACTTCTTGGAGAAATTACTATCATTGTAAGAACAACATAAATGGGTCACAAATATGTTGGATTTTGAATTTTAGTTCATTTAGAAGAAACAAAAGGAAAATGTGGTGGTTGATGCACTATCTAGGAGGATGAGCCCATATAAGCATTATTATATTCCATGTCCCTATTACGGGTAGGTTGGGTCGGCCATAAAATAGTTTAGTGGAAAAATGACACAAAGACCCACACTCTCATTCAGAATCTCCAACAAGATCCGAGAGATTCAAAAAATCTATATGGAAGGGATACACATTATGGTACAAAGATATACTATACTTATGCAAAAACTAACCTTGAAAGTTAGGTTATTTCTAAGCTATATCTTTCTCAAGTGGGTGGCCATTATGCATTCTTGAAGACTTAAAGAATTAAACATGATTTATTCTAGGAAGGGTTGAAAAGGGATGTCCACAATTTTTTTGCAGAATTCTTGGTGTGTTAGTGTAACAAGGAGAAACTATTAAGACTCTAACTCTTCTAAAACCTTGATCTATTCTTAGTGATTGGCGGGCGAGAGGTCTCAATGGATCTCATCATAGGATTTCCAAATATTGAAGGAAAAATTGTAATCATGGTGGTTGTGGATAGACTCACAAAATATTCTCATTTTTGCTCTATTCCATATTTTTACAACAAGTATAGTTGTCATATATTTCATGGATACAATTCATAAGTTATATGGTATAGACAAGATTATTATCGAGATTGTGACCCTATATTTATTAGCAATTTTAGACTGATTTATTCACATATTTGGGTACTCACCGTTTTTAGTTCATCATATTATCCTCAATCTATTGGGAAAAATTAGGTGGTAATATTTTTTTTGGAAAGGTATCTTTAATGCTTTAATTTGGATAAATAAGAGAGATGTGTTTAGTGTCCGTCACTTGCAAAATGGTGGTATAACACTTCATTTCATAACTCATCCAAAATGTCTCTATTTTTGGCATTATATAGGTACCAACCACCACCCCTAACCTCGACCTTAATGGTTTAGACTAAAGTGAGAGAAATTGAAGAGAAAATTTAACACCAATAAGAGGTCCTCTCTAGCCTTATAGAGAATTTGAAAATGACACAAAATCACATGAAGTAACAAGATGATCAAAATCGTAGTGAGAGAAGATTTGAAGTTGGAGACTTCATTTTTGTGCAATTGTAGCCATATAAGAAATTGTCCTTGAAAAAAAAGAAGAAGTATAACAATATTTCACCTAAATACTACGACCCTTATCAAGTGTTGTAGAAAGTTGGTAGTGTGGTATACAAACTAGAGCTTCTTTAGTCAACCAAAATACATCTAGTTTTCTATGTTTTTTACTTAAAGAAAGTCATTGGATAGAAGGTTTGATCTCGAGTCGGTGTTACCCTAGCTTGATGAGAAGAGATAAATAATATTGGAGCCAAAAGGAATTATTTAGAAATGAACTTAGAGGTTGAGGACAAGGGTCATTATTGAGTGTTTGATTAAGTTGAATAATTTGGATATTAAAGATGCAACATGGTAAGATGAATCATTCTTATAAGAACATCAAAAAATGGTCAACATTGGGGATAATGTTGTTTTGAAGGTGAGGGGAATGCTACGACCCTAATCATATGCCATATATCGAGATATGAATGGCCAACTCATGGCTAACATAATATGTGAATATGTCATATCTCATTTATTTATGCTTTTATATACTTAATAGGTTGGCTTAGGTGGTTTGTTGGTGCCCGATTTGGTCTGGTTAGAATCTTGGCACATTTTGTGAATTTTCAAAGGTGTATGTTGGAGTAACCAAGCCATTTCATCACTTTCTGTCGATATATGAGTTGTTTGATGGTTCTCTAGTCATTAATGTCATAATTGTATCGTGGCTCAACCATGTAGCATGGTTTTATACTAACATCTTAACGTTTCCTTTGATTTTGATGTTTTAATGAAGTTACAAGTTTAATGGTGTAAGTGATATGTTTGAATCTCATAATTTTTATCAAACATTTGAATTAGAGCCTTTTATATGATGTACTTGGTATTTTTGCAAGTTTGCAAACTGCATTTCCACCCCTAAAGTGCATAAAATGGAATATTCAAGGCATCGGGAAAACAAGAGAATAGAGCAAATTTGCATTTTTGTTTAGTTGCAAGTTACAAATACAAGTCCAAACCCCATAAAAGGAATATTATGGGAATATTCCTCCACCTTCTTATTCTTTAAGAGAAGGTCAAAGTTGATGCAAATTGTAAGTTCGTCCCCGAGTCCCAAAATTAAATATTCGACAAATCTCGGGACCGTATAGAAAGAATGTAGACTTGCGGTATTGAATATTTACAACTTTACATTTATGTAAGTTTTTAAATTGAAATTTCATCTCCGAATCCCGACAAGGGGGACACATGTCACTATTTCGGGACCATAGAGAAGAAGAGAAGCTTTGCATTTTTACAAGTTTGTAACATTGCATTCTTACAAATTTGTAAATTTTTGTGCAACCCTAAAGCCCATGAAAGGTAAAGTGGACACATTTTCACCAAAGGTGCTTTTGAATAGTTTAAAATCATGTTGGAGGTCTCGGGTGTGTTTGTAAAAGTCTTTCTTTCCAAGAACTTCATCTAATAATTTGGCATGCATATGCTCAAAATTTGACAATGTGATAAGAATAAGTACATTTTTCCCGAAATCATAGAATGCTCTAATAATTTGGAATCTAGTTTCTAAACTACTATTTTTTTTTTTTAAAATGGTGGAGATTAAGAGGTCAAATGTGGTGCACACACAAAGTATGTCTATTTTTGTGTCAAAAAGATAAGAACCTATTGTGTGTGTGCACCCCCATTTTTTGAGTTCTATAAATTATTTTTCAAATCCCTTCGGTAGAAAGTTAGCTAATACCATGTATGAGGTCCCACTAATTTTTCATAATTTTTGGATGAATATATAATTTTTATAATTTTCAAAGTGCACACATCCCAAAATGAAATATTTGTGTGTACACCCATAACTTTGAGAAAAATAGTCAATTTTTTTTTTTTTAATGCGTGTAGAATGGAGTTTAGAAGAAACCATTTTTTAAAATTTGGATGAAAAAATCATAAATTGTGTACAAAAATGTATGCATATGTTTTGGCAAGAAAAGAAGGCACTAGTAAAAGAAATTAAGGATGAAAGCCTTAAACTAATCAGATTTTAGAAAGAAGTATATCATCACCAAGGTAAAACCGAGCTTGACATCGTAGTATATATTTTTTTGGAATATTATGTTATAACACATGAGATATCGGGGTGTACACATGAGATTTTGATGTTTTTTGTAAAACACGGATTTATTCATGGATTACATAGTCCAAACCTTAGGTTTGATATCCAAGGAAAATCCAAGCCTATGGATTGGGAATTTCAAACCCAAAGAAGATGAAACATGCTCGTGTTATAATGCGTGCACTTATAATGCGACAGCATTCATTGTTTGTAATGTGGTATATGTGTTTTGGGAGGGATATATTTACTAAAATAAATGTTTAAGTATTAGAAAAGTTTTTTCATTTATTAATTTTTATTAATTTATATTAATATTGAAAAACTTATACTTTAAATTTATTTTAGTAAATATAAGAAATTAGGGTCACTTTGCACCTTATGGAACTAGTCTCACAACTCCATCAGTCATGGTTTAGAAGATAGTTTTTCATATTCTAATTTGGTCAGTACATAGGTATTTTTCAGATTTCAACATTCAACCTAAAGCTTTTAGGGTTTAAATTCTACAATCGATGTCTATTTTGGGAAAGAATATAGTCATTGTTTAGGTTTTGGGGCCTTTTGGATTGTTTACTAACATTTTTAGGAGTGTTAGATGTGTCAAAATTAGAATTTACAAACCTCACAACTCCCAAAGGTAGTGAAAATTGATCGAATATATGGACTCATGAATTTTCCCATGAGCATGGAGTTGAATCCCTAATTTCATCTTAGAATATGGTAGAATCATACTATGGATGAGTACCTACTTTACAAGCTTAGGGAATGCATCTTTAAGAGGACCACTCGAGCGATCCTCACAATCAACAATGCAAGGGAGTGACCTTGGTTCCCATGTTGGCATGTATATAATCCTTTGATCCTTATAATATAGATTAACAATAGTAAGGTGTGGGAAAGAAGATGATCTATCTAAGGACCCATAATATATTCATTTGTTCAATAGAAGAATAAGACGTAACTTGAAGAGTTAGAATCTAAAAGAGTGCATCACATCGATATATTTATAACACTCAACAAAAGTTAGGGTAGGAGTAGGTGAAAATGTGCAAAATATTCCACACATTCATTTACTTTCTATGGAGAAAGAAACTCAAGACTTTCATCAAGATTTATGCTAAGTAAATTAGTTACATTCTCACCCTAGTGTAGGAGTAGGAAGGTTGATTCAAGTGCCACATACTTCATAAGCAATCAAATCTACATCAACATTAAGAGAAATGCTTTTCAGATATCCTTTTGTGTTTTTTCCAAGAAACCCTTGAAATAATTTCATATATGGACAAGACACCAATGAAATAATTTTGTGCATTACAAAAAATGGAATTTGGTGAAAGTGGTAAGAGGGTGTTGTCATGAAAAATGTATGGCATGAAAAATTGAAACTTTGAGCATGACAACTAAGCCCACAATTGAATCTTTCACTTCCCGGTCACTGGTGCATCCTTCCTCTAGCCAACCTACCTCAGTCC
Source organism: Taxus wallichiana var. yunnanensis (assembly GCA_018340775.1). Classification (NCBI taxonomy): domain Eukaryota; kingdom Viridiplantae; phylum Streptophyta; class Pinopsida; order Cupressales; family Taxaceae; genus Taxus; species Taxus wallichiana. The sequence goes on along the minus strand of CM031242.1, from coordinate 18,816,746 downwards.
CACTCTCAACCTAGGCTCAAAATAAATTATTAACAAGGTTTTTAAGTTTTTTCAATGTGGGATGATTGAATATGATGATTGATGAGTTCAATGTGACTTGATGGAAGATAACTTCCTCCGGAGGCCTAAAAAGGCCATTCTGAGCTAATCAAACACCCTCTGGGAGAGTTCAAGAAATATATTAAGCATCCATGGAGGTGATGTTGGGGAATATTGGAAGTGTTGGAGAAATTTAGGAAGATTTAGGAAAGGTTTTCTCATTCAAGGACAATCTCAACAACAATGGGTTTTCTAGGTGCAGGGAACAAACACTCTAATGGTGAAATCTGACTTCTCTAGATGATTTTGGGAGCTCCATAAGGAGTTAGGAGGAAAAAAATAGGAAATGAAATATATGTGAATCCTATACATGTTGGTAACATCCATTTTTCTCTAAGACTTGAAGGTTTCATGAATAATTTCAAAATAGTACAGCTGCCCCTTTCGGTTCCAAAAAAAATGGCCCTAAATTTGCAAGCTCTAGAGAGATGGTCACCACATAGTGATAGGTGAATATTTGTAAATGTTGATAAGTACCTCTCGGAATGGGTATTGTCATAAATAGACTATTTTTTACCATGGGTGAGGATCTCATGAGGATGGGGCCAAATTTTGTGAGTTGAAAACACCTTCCTAACACCCCAGTTGTGTTTTTGAGTGACAAAACTTCTAACATGAAAAAGTGGTAAAAATGAGTTACCATGAGTTGAAAGCATGTTTCTAAAACCTCAAGTGATGACTTAAGTGTTTAGAAACATTGTTATGAGATCTACATTGTGATGGGAATATGATGCTCTCTTCTAATTACAAGGCAAAGAGAGGATCACTCTCTTACTTTTCTAGGCCTCCACAATTAACCCTAGTGATCACAAATCAACTCCATGATGCTCAAACCATTTTTTGATTATCTATCACTTACTAAAATAGGTATTCACCATGTAGATGGAAGGATTTCTCACTAATGAGATTCTTGTCATGTGGCCACCTATTGGACTGAAATGAGGTGGTTGTAATGTCCTTCCTCCTTTGAAGTGTGATCACACTACAAGGTTCAAATGAGTGTTTAAGAACACTACCAAGTGAGTGACATCAAGTGAAACTCAGACGATTTATCATTCTTACATACATGGTGCTCTATATGAAGATCATCCTCTTACCCCTCCTAGCTCCATAATTCTCCTCAAGATGGAATCAACTTCAGGATACTCATACACCTCTTTTCATATGCCTCTCATGGAGATAGATGATGTCTTGATCCTTCACACATGATGGTCTTGAATGCCTCAGTAGCTTGACTAGATCTCATCTTGGCTTGTTCCTTGAAGAGGTTTGAACATGATGGTAGAGTCAAGATATGATGATCCTCAACTTACTCCATGAGCTTCCCATTTCACCTTTGAACATGATGACACCCTTTTTAACTTCACAATTCACTTCCTTGACCAAGATGTCACATGAGTGGAAACATGCTTATAGTATCTAGACACATCTTCACTTGATTTCTCCTCATGGAAATAGGTTTCCTCCTCTATATGGAAGGATTGATCCCTGAATGAGACTTGAAGGAATGTTTGAGGGTGAGCTCCATCTTCTTGAACTCCAACTGCATTGAAGCACTATGAAATCCACTCCTAAATTGCAAGATGTGAGCACATCACCAAGTATTGATTAAGTGTTTAGAAACAATCTCAAGAGATATGCACCATTTTTGAGCTCAAGATGACTACCATCACCACTCATGGTGATCCTTTCTCATCATGCTCATGATGATCATTCCCTTGATGACTTGAATTTTAATGAGGTTCTTGATGTTTCAAATCCTTCATAGACCTCATGATTCTCCTGATTACACCCATTGTCCAAGTGATGTCTATTACACATTTTGATGCATATTTTTTTCCTCTAAACTCATTCGGGAACTCCCAAAATCTTCCATAGAAGACAACATTCACCATTGAAGCTCTCATTCCCTACACCTTGAATACCCATTGTTGAACAATGGATCCTAATGATATTTTCTTTCCTAAATTTTCCTAAATTACTTCAACACCTTCAATTCTCTTCAAAATCACCCTCAGATGCTTTAGAATTTCCTTGAACATTCCCAAAGTGTGTTTACTAGCTGCAAAATGGCCAAAAATGGCCTTTTTTAGGCCTCTGGAGGAAGTTATCTTTCACTAAATCTTACTGAATTAATTTATCACCTTGGGTAATCATCCTTGCACACTAAAAAAAACTTTAAAACCTTGTTAGGAATTTCCTTTGAGCTAGGTGAAGGTTGAACTGAAGGTAGGATAGTCGAAGAAGGATGCACAATGACTGAAGGATGCACATATTGATGTCTATCAAGAGGAAAGGGATTGAATATTTCTACACCCTTAGTCCTATAACTTATACTTGCATATTGTGATCATTTATCTACATTTTGGTGTTCTTGGTGTTCTATTGTTGTTGATATTCAAATCTATCTAAGTAATTTCATTACAAATATATAGTGGTAGTTCATGACATCTAGCATTTACTTCCAACCTTGACTATGTGTTTTGTTAATTCTCATGGTTTTTTTTTCTCACCTAAAGCTTAATGTTGGGAGCATATCAGGCATCCATAGATCTAGGTTATAAAATAAGAAACTTGAATTTAATCCTCCTAAATCTTATTCAATAGGTAAATGAGTCAAGAAGGGTGTGTATGATAAGAAATATGAATTTTCTCCCTATCAGGTTATCTAAAACCCTATTTTGGGGTTTCAACAAGAAAATATTAATATCTCAGCTGATAAGGATTCTTAGAAGATAAATCTACCTAGAATTGGGTTATAAAACTTAGGAGTCTTCTTGAGTCACACCATTGCAGAGAAGACTCTAATACATTGTGAGAGAACACCCTTTTGATCAATTTTATCCACATGGAATTAGAACTTGAAGGTGAATCACATGTTCCCAACCTCCACAATGTATTGAGCTCATTACCAAGCACTAATTAAGTGTTTAGAAACACTCTTGGGAGGTATGCATTGCTTGAGAGTATGAGATGATTGCTAGCATCACCTTCGGTGGCCTTGGATCAAAATGGATGCTCCCAAAATGTAAAGGATTATTCAATATTTTTGGTGCCTACTTTTTTTCCTCCTAACTCCTTACAGAGCTCCCGAAATCAGCTCGGAGAAGTCAAGGTTCACAATTTGACTTGCTCATTCCTTGCACCTGAAAACCCGTTGTTGTTGAACAGACTATCCCTGAATGATCAAAAATTTCCTAAATATTCCTAAACTACTTCCAAACACCTTCAAGGATTTTCAAATACCACCTTTGGATACTTAATAACTTTTCATAACCCTCCCAGAGGATGCACACAAGCTCCAAATGGCCAAAATTGGCCTTTCTAGGCTTGCTCAGAGAATTAGTCTTTTACTACACTTCAATGAATGGAATAATGGACCTTGTTAAACCTTTTTCAAACTTATACATGTTCACCCAATGCATTAGGAATACCTTCAAGGAAAAGGTGATCATGACACAGAGGTAGGTTGGCCTAGAGAGGATTCAAGAAGATTTGGGAGCAAGATTTCACATTGTGGCTTGGTTTTCATGGTTTAAGTTTTGCATTTTTGGGTTAGTCAATTCACATGACAACATCTCCATATGAAGATCATCCTCTTACCCTTCCAGGATTCAAAATCCTCCTTGAATGGAATCATATTTAGGATGCTCATACACTTCTTTCTCATATCCCTCTCATGAGAATAGGTGACTTCTTGATCCTTCACACATGATGGTCCTGGATGCCTCAGTAGCTTGACTAGCTCATTTTGATTTGTTTCTCAAGAGATTTGGACACAATGGTAGAGTCAAGATATGATGATCATCAATTCACTCCTTGAGCCTCACTTTTCACCTTTGAACATGATGATCTCTTCTTAATCTCATAATTCACCTCCTCTGCCCAAGATGTCACCTGAGTGGAAGCATGCTTATGATGTCTGACACCCTCTTTCTCAATTTATCCTCATGGAGATAGGTTTCCTCCTCATGATAGAAGGATTGATCCTTGAATGAAACTTGGAGGAATGTCTGAGAATGAATTCCATGTTCTTGACCTCCACACTATACTAAAACACTACAAATTCCACCTCCCTGACTTGCAAGATGTGAGTTCATTACCAAGAATTGATTAAGTGTTTAGAAACACTCTCATAAAATATGCATTGTTTGTGAGCCTGAGATGATTTCCACCATCACTCATGGTGAGCTTCTCTTATCATGCTCTTGATGACCATTCCCTTGATGATTTGAATCTCGATGAAGCTCTTGATGTTTTAGATCCTTCACAGACCTCATGATTTTCCTGATTACACCCATTGTCCTCATGATGTTTCAGATCCTTCATAGACCTCATGATGACCATTCCCTTGATTATTTGAATTGATAAAAACTTACATATGTGTTTTGATTTATTATGTGTTATAAGGAATTGCATGAGTCCATATATTCAATCAATTATCACTACCTTTGGGAGTTGTGAGGTTTGTAAAATATAGTTTTGACACATCTAACACTCCTACAAATGTCAATAAACAATCCAAAAGGCCCCAAAACCTAAACAATGACTATATTATTTCCCAAAATAGACATCGATTGTAGAATTTAAACCCTAAAATATTTAGGTTGAATGCTTGAAAATCCTAAAAAATACCTATGTACTGACCATATTAGAATATGAAAAACTATCTTCTAAACCATGACTGTGATGAAGCTGTGAGACTAGTTCCATAAGGTGCAGAGTGACCCTAATTTCTTATATTTACTAAAATAAATTTTTAAGTTTTTCAATTAATATTTATACTATATTAATAAATGAAAAACTTAAACATTTATTTTTTTAGTAAATATATCCCTCCCCCATCTTCGTGCACTTGCCCCACAAAGGTTACACACAAAGGGATAGAAATGAGACATTGAGAAAGATTTATTGGAGCGGGATTTCCCTAAATGTTAATTTCCCCGTCTACCGAGTTTCGGAGTTGATGTGGGTTTGTGAACAAAACTATAACCTTGAGACAAGAGAATTTGGGGATGCAAGTAATGCTTTGGTCCTCCCATTGAATCTCGAAACCTTTGAGGAATTACTAGGTCTCCCTCATGCTTTAAAAGTAGTAGATATAACCATTGAAATGGATGAAGAGTATTGAGGGAAAATAATGCCAAGGGTTCTAAGATTTTGAACATTAATTGGCTTGAGAAGCCAATAATTTTTGCCACAAGTATTTTAAAGAAGTTGAATTGGGAAGATTTTATCAAATAAATTGGATACATTATTACCCTGATAAATAGGGTTATGGGAAAGGAATATGCATATCCTTATCATGATTGGATGTTCATATTTATCCAGGTCATCCTTGTGGGAAAACTACAAATTTAGTAGGGTGAAATGATTAGAAATTGCATTCACAAACAATTTCTCGAATGGTGGTGAAAATAGAGGAGCAATCCACTGGTAGGCTAGAGTTTTATATGACCTCCTACTTGGTCTACAATATTTCCCATCATAGATCATTTCTTGGATTAGATAGAGTAAAGGATTTTGGAAATTTCAAGGTTTATGATGTGTACCCACAGTTGAACTTGGACAATTACATTTATCACTCCAAAATGGTACATGATGCTTTATTTGCCCCCTTATATGTTTGTTCAAACCTGAATGGGAATAAAATATAACATCTGCACAAGCAAAGAAAGTAATCACTGAATATGGATGTTACTTCATCCAATTCAGAACTTTCACTTACATTAGAGTAAGTGGTTTTCATGATACTTTTATATGTTACCAAGGTATTTATATGAAAATGTGCACTATTGGAAGTGTCAAGCCAATTGGTATTAGTTCACAAGATGATTGCGAAGAAACACAGGGGCCATATGAAGTTCCCTATCAACATCGGGAGGTATTCTTGTCAATTCTTGGTGAAATCCAAACTCCTTGAAGCATAAATGGGCAGGAGAACATTGTAGAAACTTTCTCCCGTGCCTAATTATGATGTCAAGGGATTGTTCAAAGAGCTTTGGGAATATAAAATGAGCATGATCCTCATTATAAGGACTATTGAATGGAATGCAGGAATGAGAAGGAGGTGATATTCAAATATTATTTAAGGATGAACCTCACCTAGGTTGTGTACTAAAAGTATAGTTGTGCCTCAAGGACTTATAAATGGAAAGGACTTGGTTAGTAAGCACTACATTGATAAGAATATAGCCTTACAACCTCTCCTAATGATTGATTGTACAAATCCAAAAAGTGCCACATTACATGAAAGGACATCTTACATCATCAAGAGGACTCTGGTTTAGATGACTAGAAGGGGAATTGATTTGACTCTGCAAAATATAAAAATCCTAAGGAGCACCGAGCAAGTGGTATTATAAGGGATATAATTGTCCATTTGAGGAAAGGAGATGCAAGTTTAGATCCCTTAAAAGGAAAGTCCCCATAGATTTCAATTAAGGGACCAACTTCAAAGGCCATGGAAGAACTTAGTGTCGCCACAAGTAAAACAAGGACTTGAATATCAAAGTTAGCACACATGAAAGACGATATATTAAATAAAACCATGGATGGTTCCCTGTCATAAAAAAACACCAATTCAAGTAGTCTCACATACAAGGTCAAGGCCTAAGATGTATGTTGCAAAGGAAACCATCCAAGTTGACGTGTCTGCTTCTTTGTCAAAGGGGCCATTTGTCATGTTAAAGTATAAGAGGAAGAGTGTCTATTTGAGCCAAATAATGTATATTACAACATTGGAACCCATCCAAGAGGAAGAAGAGGATGATACTTTAAGCCAACATATTGTGAGAACTAAGATGGAAAAGGTGGAAACACATGTAGTGGAGAAATCCATAGAAATAATAGTTAAAATATTAAATTTACAAGTTCCAATGCTTGCAGTAACCCTTTAATATATAGAGATAGTTCTTAGTACCCCATCTCTTGTGCAACATGAAATTCCTACTAATATGCATATTCAATAATTTCCTACCAATGTGCCCATTAAAGAAGATTAGATTCAGGAGGTCTAGAGAGATAAAGGGTAGGAGATACTAGACCCATCACATGAATAAACATTCACCGACTTATTATATGGTCTGGAATCAAGATATTGGAACTGAAATTTTGTAAGATAATGTCCAAGATACATCAATTTTGGAGAAGGAAGGAGGCCTAGTATCACATGAGAAACTTACCACATTAGAAGTTGTAGGTGGCGAGGTAGAAAAGTCTACTATAGAGGAAGTTGTAATGAGAAAAATAGAGAAATCACATGTTGAAGAGGTTATGTAGGTTGAGGTTGAGAAACCAAAAACCATGGATCTTATTTAGTCAACTCTAGGCACAATAGATAAAGAGATTACAATTTGTGTGGATGTAGAAGTAGAGGATCCAAGTCAAAAATAACCACCAAGTGAACCAATCAAGGATCCTTATCCATCTAGAGAAGAAAAGGGTGAGGCCAAAAAGTTTACAGATACAAGTACTCATCCATATTCAACCATGATGGATGAAGAAGTGAATGACCAAGAAGTAGAGGGAAATTAAACACAAGTACATCTTGTTAAATGTTTGGATAGGACATATATGCATATTGATGACTTTGGTCTCACACTCCTTGCACACCAGGAACAAATGATAATGTCAATTACCCCCAAAAATAAGAACAAGAGGAGGGTAGTGTGCAATTTGGTAATTTTTTGGGAGTATCCCTCCCAAAGAAAAGAAAAATAAAAGTGTAGGTTAAGAAAGTGGACCTTCATAGTATCATCCCCTTAAATCTGTCAAGGCCCCCAAAGAAAGTTTTTTTTTTCAAGAATGGTAGTTGGGTCCAATGGAGAAAGGTTTGTGGAGGCGGCCACTCCACAAGATGATATATTAAGGGATGAAGCTTCACCCAAATTATCAAATCAATAGGATCCCACTAGGAAGGTAGACCACTGAGGGTTTAAAACATGATGTTTCTATGGAAGTCAATGGTCTCTTCCAAAATATTGATAAGGAAAAAGAAACCAATGAGCAATTGAGAGATAAGGTCGATGTCTTGTCAACCTTTATGTGAAAATTAGTGCAAGATCCTCCAAATGGTAAGAATATAGCCCTTGCCCTCACCCTAGAAGTGATGAAAACAACTAAAAATTAAGCCACATGGGGGTGGAAAAAAATGCGGGAGAGTGAACTCTTCACAAAAGGTAAGAAAGCCATTGAGGACATTGTTGAATGTTATAAGCACATATATGAGCATGTAGAAATAAGAAAAGGGCACAATTGACAAATTCCAAACATATATTGATTACTGGGATGTATTGCTACTCAAGTTGGAGGATATAGTGGATATATGGGATGAGGTTATAAAGAAGGAGGATATAGTCGCATAAAATTGTAGAGGAAGACAATATGAATATAAAGGGGCTATTAAACTGATAATTAAAACCTTGGAGGGATGTGTAAGCAAGCTCCAAGACATAAGAGAAAAGGTAGGGGAGTATGTGGATGATATAGATTCAAATATTGAAAACATGCCCCTCCGAAGAGATACACACCCCAAGATTTGTTGATGCAAATAGGTTTATAGAGATTCTTAAACAACATATTACATGAGAGGTGGAGCCTCCTAATTTTTTTCATTATTATTCTATACAAAATTTTATTAATATAAAAGGATGTATAAATAAATTGGTCAAGAGAGTTAAAAGGAAGAAATCTATTTCTAGTGAGCTTGACAACATTCTCTCCAAGTAGGAGATAATATTTCTCTACCATGCAAGGCCAGATGAAGATCCAATTTTGGATATGTTTGAAAGGTTTGATGCATATAGGAAAAAACTTAAGGAAGAGTTAAAGGGAAAACAATTGGATCTTGATCCATCCCCCTAAAATTCTTTATGACTTATGCCCCATTCCTTATTCCTTATTCCTTATTCTATCTATTATTTTCTAAGAAGGAATTAAAGATCTGATTGTAATGCGTAATTGACTCCCTCCTAAAGTAAACTAATAATGATGATGACTACGAAGAAGACAACAAGGTTTGTTTGGCATGAGGAAGAATATTCTCCATTACTCCAGGAGTTTCATCATGAAACAAAAGCCTTCCAAAGTAGATCAAGATGATATATTTTTTAGTTTGGGTGCCTTTTCATCCGGTTTGTAAAGCAAGGACCATTTTTCCGTGTGTGTCATGTTTTCAAAGCATTCCATGAGGTATCTGGGGATATTCCCTTTTGGGAAAATTTTGTATAAAAGTGAAGGCCTATCTTCACTTTAGGGGTTCTAATTTCAGGTTTTAGCTAAGGTGATTACATTTATCCAAAGAATTAACATGCATTGAGATAATTTCTTATGTATCCCTTTTCAATCGAACACACATGTCCGTTTTTCCATGGATAAGTCTATTATTTACCTATATAAATAAATATGGAAGAATATCCTTTCTTTTGTAATCTTGTATCTGTTATGTCAATGAAATATAAAGAAGAATGTTTCAGATCATTGTTTAGATTGGTCATTAAATGAAAGATACTATGTTGTGTTACTTTGCAATACGTATTCTAGTTGTACAATTTCTTTCTGCAATTACAATATGGGAGTGAACATTTGTTACTATTAATGTAAAATCACAAAGACCCCCAGATGATTTATTTGGGTCTTCTTTTCTAAGGCGGGGTCATTTGGTGTGATTTGCATAACATGGGACCATCTCTCAAGCCGTGTGGTACTTGCGGACTTGAGATGACCCTCCGGAGAAAGCCGAATTCTTCTTGCTAATCCTAATGCTAAACTACTCCTAAGGAAGGAAATGCGACTATCTACTCCTAATCTAACAATTCCAAGGGACCAAGGAGAGAGAGAGTGCATAAAGAGGGGAATCCTACACTAATGAGGTGATAGCACCAAGAAAAGGGAAGTGTTGATCATCATCTCATCTTCCTGAAGTGGAGAGAGGTGAGCAATGGAGAGGATGGATAGATGCATCACAAACCAAGGATAAAGTTCACATAGAACACCATTTCAAATCCCCATGAACACAACTCCCAGATCTGCAAATGAAACGTCCAAAACATGCACAAAATACTCCAGAACGATGAGAGGCAAGAAGATGCAATGAAAACAAGTGAAGGATGGAAAAAGCATCACAAAAATGAGTTTTATTGCTTCATAAATTTTCACAGAGCATCATACACGAGCAAGAGGAAAAAAATGCCATTTACAGAGTAGGGGAGGAGGTCCAGACTCCATTTTCGACCCTGGGGAAGAAAAGAAGAGGGGAGGCAAAGAAGAAGAATGAACAATAAATTTTACAATGAATCTTGCCCCTGTATTTATAGATTCGACCAGAGAGAAGAAAGAGAGAGAGAAGTGGGAAATGCGGGTCAAATCTCAACCACTGCTTATTAATTCTTATGCTAAAATCTGCCCACAATATGTCACTTCGCTCCTCAAAGAGTTGAATCGAATCAGATTTGCTATTTGAAGAGAATGGATTCTGAGTTAATGGCTTGGAAGAATTTTCTTCATTTTTTACCTACCAAGGCCTGCAAAATATTTTTTTTATCCTTCCATGGCGTAGAGGATGTTGAGACGCTTCCAATGGTGTCAGATTGTTATATTTCGAGCCCTGAGTCGAAAGATATGCCCCTTTGAAGTTTTGCATCGATTCTGTACAAATGGGCGGGAAAATAATTTGAAGAATGGGTCCCCCTTTTGGATTGGGACATGTGGCGGCCAAATTGGGACAAAAATCGGGTTTGCGGGCTTAGAGCTTAACTTTTCTCTTTTTTCACAAAAATTGCAAAACCTAGAAATTTCCCGCGGTCCCAAAGCTCTACATGGACATGTGGCTCCTTTTGATTGGCTAGGAAATGCACTTCCGTCTTTGCTTTTATACCTTTTGGAAAAAGGAAAACCTTCACTTTTTTCCCCGACTCCCCGCCTTGGCTTTGACTTGGGTCTATATGTTGACTTTTTCCTTGGCAGAGTCACAGGCCATTTTGTAACTTTTACTCTTTTTGGGGCAACAGGTGAAAAACTAATTTTTCCCCAATGCACCGCCTCCCCTTGGGACACGCATCAGTCTAGCACTTGCCTGGGAACCTTCTCTCTATTTGGCCCTTGAATCAGCAACATTGAGACACTTGACCTCCACCGGCTGTTTGTGCATTGACTATTCAACTAACTCTACCCCCTTTGAGGACACATGGAGGCACCACGCATGTTTACAAATCTGACCCAAAGTTTGCCTTTGGAGGAGCGTCGAGTTGACACTTGTCGGCCTTCACTACTTTGTGGACTTTTCAACGGTCCTTCTTACCTTTTAGACTTTGGGCTATGTGGCGAGCTCGTGCTCATTTGGGTCTCTGCCTTGGGACCAAATCTTGGGGATGCACCACACTAACACTTGGCACTCTCCGCTTGCACATTCATACTTAGCCAATTTTTGAGGCCCGCCCTGTCCACCTTTGACTCTGTTTGACCATTTGACCCTACCTCTGCATTCCACCCTGGGACACATGGAGATGCGGTGCTTGTTTGAGCCTCTCTATTTGGATCCATCTTTAGAGAAGCGTCGCGAGGACACGTGGTCTCTTCTGCTGCCTCCTCCATACTTAGTCGATTTTGGACCCTTTCTGAACTGTTCGAGCCCGAAAACTTCCAAACTTCACTATTTCTTCTATTTCTTGCATCTGGTCTCTTTAAAACTATCTCCTCTTTCTTCTCTACCCTCCACTCCATTGTTGAGTCCTCCCTCGACCCTTTAAATAGATTTAGGATGTGGAAACGCTCAAAAGAACCGTTTCTTCTATTTCTTCTTGTGCGGGGTTGAATTTGACTCTCTCGGGCTTCTATTTTCGCTTTGCCTGGTTCTGGGATGTGAGCTCATGGGTCTATATCATTTCCCTTCATGTTTTCTTTATGTGTAAGGCTTGTTCTGACCAAAATTTCTGGTGGGAAATTTGGGATAACAGTTACCTCTTAAGGATATCCTTGGTTTTATGGATTTGGTATAGTAGATACATGAAGTTTTAATCAAAAGTGTTTGTGCTAAAGATTCAAAGATTATTTATTAGTGTTTACACAAATTTGGTATAAATGAATACAAATAACCTCTGAAAGGTTATCTTATTTTAATTTCAAGATCGAATGCATCATATGATCATTAGGATGAGAGGGTGAATGATGTTATTCCTTCCCATTAGATACCTATATCCTTTTCATATATTTTCCATTATACCACCCCTGTTCTACCTTTGTAGACAACATCATCCTCCTTGTATATCTAACATGCATTTTCTTGCAAACAACCTTACCTTTGTATACTTTAAGTGAGTTTGCATTTATTATTAAAGATTAGCATTCGAATGTCATTTTGTTTCATGTTGTTGACATCATCCTTTGAATTATTCTCATAAATTATATCTCATCTATTTCTAATATCTTGTATATTATATGCTAAGTATGCGCAATGTTTGTGTGAAAAATTATTTGAGTAAGCATTGCATTTATGGATATAGTTCATTCAGATTGATTTACCAATAATTTCAGGGGATTGAATTATAATACCCATCCCCTTCAAGCTACCCTTTAGGTCCTCTCACCCTAGTTTAGGAAGAGCCAAAAGAAGCAAGAGTTATCCCCTTTCTCTATATGTTCCAGTCATTGCCAATATTTGGTCATGGAAGAATGTTAGATCCCTCCCTAGATACAAAATGACATACTCCTACATCTATCATTCAATTTTTCATTTTGTTTCTAAATTGCAGCCAAGTCATTTGGGGTGTAAAACTAGGAACCAACACGCTTTCGACACCATTACCGGGACTAGATTTGTCTCTCTTTACTTATGAGACAAATGCCACGGTTTAAGAAAGGTTCCTCCGTCTAATGCTCACTCGGTTATAAGTGTGTATGCTACTTATTAATGTTTGTTTGAGTTTGAATAATTTTGTTGCATCTATTTATTTATGTGTGGTATTTGAGAGTGGTTTAGTGCACTTTTGTGTTGGTCTATTTTTTCTACACTGCAATCTCTAGTGGAGACTCCATTATGAGCTCTTGGTTTGACGAATGATACAATATTTTTTATATTTTGTCATTTCATTTACATTTGCAAGTTTGGAAGGATTGAGATCCTCTTTTAGATCGAGACCCTACTAGGAAGTTATTTCGTGAGGTCAATGCGTTGCATAGAAGAAGGAAACAAGTTTGGAAACTTGTGGACGGTCATGAATAAAAAGGTAAGGGTACTTAATCCTATAATCCAAATGAATCTCCTTTGATAAAATATTATTCTAGTTCTTCTGATAATTCTGAACCAAGTAGCCCTATTTTCCGATTTCATTCTTTTTTAAACAAACCTCTGTGCCAAAAATTGCTAAGAGCCTTCCTAGACTTTCCCATTGGATTACAATTAAAGATATAACTCTTTATTTTGGGGGTGGTCCTTTGAGAAATTTTCACAATACTAACCCTCTGGTTCATAGATAACTTGTTCGAACCTTGGTTAATCTTCCCCTAAATATCTAGTCAAGCGAGAATATGGATCATCCTCCTCCACATCCCCCTTTTAGAGTCCAAAAGTTTATACCAATTATGTTTAGGGATATGCACGGATATCCTAATGAGGTCCCCAATGAAGTAAAAATAAAATACTCAAGTTCCAAGGTAATAATGGTGTTTTTGGAGAGCAGCACCTTAGATCTTTTCTAAATATAATTGATGATTATGAGATTGAGTATGAGGATGTTTATTTGAAGTTGTTTATGTAAAATCTTGAAGAATATTCTAGAGAATGGTTTAATGCATTTCCTCATATGAGTATTGAATCTTTGGAGGAAATAATGAATGCATTTATGATTTAATATGGTGGTAGAACCGACCCTCTGTTTCTTTTTATGAATTTGAGAATATCAAGAAGAATCCTAATGAGTGTGTGTAAGAATTTAATACTAGGTTCAACAAGATATTACTTTGCGACTTCCGAGACACTCTTAGGCCAAGTAATGATTCATGCCTGATAAAATCTTGTGATTCTTTTGATAAGAAGGAAGCTTATTACCGAAGAGATAAGGCCCCCATTAATCTTAGTCAAGCCTTTACCATGGATATAAAAATTGAGATTAATATCAAGGCTACTAGTAAACCTCCCAAGAGAGAAGGGATCAAGCTTGTGAATCTTAAAAAGAAACAAACTAGTAAGTCATCTAATTTGGAAGAGATAATGAAGACTCTAGTTGGTGTTATTAAAGAAATATCTTATAAGTTAGCTAGAATAAAAAATTTCCTTTCCATGGGCTCTCGTAATTAGAAGCAAAACCAGATTTCACCTCATGATAGAGGAGATGCTAGAGGAAATAGACCTATGGGTATAAATGATAGGAAACAAACATCTAGAGAAACTAAAAGGGTTCATGATCCTTTGAGTGTTCCAATATCAACAGATAGATGAAACTAACATCATTAATTGGTGTAATAAGTGCCTCTTGCCCCATTTTCCTCATAGAAAAGTGGCTTTAATAGTGGATGCTGAGGAGTATGGATCTAATAAGGATTGATGATGTATTGATATTTGATGATCTCTTGGACCTTGAAGGTGGTACTACCTCCATGGATATCTTATGTTCCAAGATTTTGGATGACTTTTGGATAGTTGTGAATAAGGTATGTTATTCTCCCATTGAAGTTGATTATGAAATAAATATGACTCAATATTTTGAGCTTCCCAATCATGAATTTGAGTACTTAAGAAATTTAATGATTAAGAAATATGATGGGGGAGTTCCTTTAGTGGAGGATAGGAAATTATTGATTAATGCAAAAATATATTAGAAAAAGAAATATAATTTGAGAAGTAAGTAAGAAGGTGCCCCAACCCAAGGATAGGGATCTTCTGCTGATCTAAAATATGGGGATAAAAGTAAAGAGACTTGTTAAATTTTTGAAAGTTCTAGAACCCCAGTAAGTTTGCTTCTTCTTCTCATCATGTTGAACAAAATAGTTCGATTATAGTTCTAAGAATAAAATTCCCTTGTCGACTAATGTTCCAAAAGGTGTTGGTGGTATTCCTAAGAAGCCCTAACCATATAGAACACATGGTAAAGAACCTTATCCTAATGTAACCTCTGATGTATCTTATTTAAAAACATGTATACCCTCTGAAAATGTGGTCACTCTTCCTCCCAATACTTGCCTACTTAAGTACAATGTTTATGAAATGGCCTAGATCTTAAGCCAATTGAAAATAACTATTCCTTTGATAGAACTACTTAGGATATCCGAACACGGGCACCAAGATTTTGAGTACTTATGGTTCTTAGAGGTTGTAATTACAAAAGAAGTTAGTCAACTCCTTACTATTGAGAATGCGATTGAAAGAATCTCTCAGGAAATTATTGAACCTAACCCTAAAGTTTATCTGGGTACAACCTTTATTGAGATTCAATTAGATGTTAATCCTTTCTATACAACATTGTTGGTTAATGGTTGGCTCTTTCATAATTGTATGTTTGATTCTGTGCATCTTGTAATATTATGCCATTAGTAATTATGAATGAACTTGGAATAAGAACATCTGTTTCTTATGGGTGATGTTATGCAATGGAATCAAGAGAGGTACCAATGGTTAGTTGTGTTAAGGGGATGGTTGTTAAGTTATTTTACCATCTTGGTAAGTATCTAAGTATGGATGTTCTTTGTGGTTGATTGTCTGCTAAGTGGGGGATGTTGTTATTAAGAAAGTGAGGTGCTAGTGTACAACTAGATTTATCATATGATACTATTATTTTGGAAGGAAATTTGGTAAAAATGCATAGAGAAGAGAAGTTGATGCATTTGATTAAAGATCCTATGAATGCATCTTATGAATTTCTTTACACGTGTTGATTTGGGCATTTTTGTTGGCAATGCTGATTTTGCTAACCATTGCCTTGACATTGAATAACAACTTGAAGACCCTAATGATATTTGGACTATTTTCTTATGGAGCATGTTCTAATTTGGGTAAATGGGGCTGGTGTGTTGTATTACCCCGACAAAGGATCCTTCAATTTTTCCTTTTGGATATGTTTTTATTGCGCTAACAATATTACGAAATATGAGGCACTTATATTGGCATAAGGATTACTTGGAGACATGGCATCAAGAATCTAATTGTTAAGGGAGATTCCGAGTTGGTTATGAAACAAATTAGAAAAATATATGCAACCAAGGGTCAAAGATTGAGGCAATATAGAAATGTTGTTTGGGACTGATTGAATTGTTTGATTCCTTCAACATTGTATATCATGAAAGGAGTTAGAATGTGGTTGTTGATAGGCTAGCAGTGCTATCCTCACATTATGATAACGAAATTGTAACCACTTACTACCAATTTGAAGTCAAAATGTTAGTCAAGCCTTCATGCACTGATAATACTTGGAAAATGGCTTGTTTTTGACAATGATAACCATATCAAGAGGTTCTTGAATTGTGAAGCTGAGTTCTCTAATCAATTGATTGATTTGGAGCCCATGGTGGAAAAATGTGAGGGAAAGGAGACCCTTTTTGGAAATGAAATAATCTAATTGAAAACAAATACAATTCCAAGAGGGTAAGTTAGACTTAAAGCTTCTTTTGATAGCGTTGATAGAGTGATGAATAATTCTAGTGTGGGAAAAGAGATGTGATTGAATGTAATTTGGGTATTGAAAATGATCCCACAAACGTTTGATTAGGTAGTAGTTTGAGTGAATATGAAAAAAATTCTACACCAATATTTTGAAGAAGTATCATGATTACTTGGCATGGTTGTAATCTGAATTGAAAGCCTATAGAGAAGACCGTTTCCAACATGTCATTCCACAAGAGCCTAGTAGCAAGCCTTTTAGTCTAACAAGAAAATACCAATAAACCCTATCCTTGCCACAAATATGAAAGATAAAATTAAGAAGCTTAAGGAAAAGGGAATCATTCAACTCACCATATATTCATATCGGGTTGCTAATTTGGTCCCAATTAGAAAAAGAATGGTGAAATTGGACTCTATGTTGACTTCAAGAATTTGAATGAAGCCTCTTTAAAAGATAATTATCCTCTAGATAACATGGATAACTTATTACAAAGGGTGACATGGTTTGAAATGATTTCTACTTTAGATGGTTTCTCAGGGTATAATCAGTGGTGGTTAAGAAGTCTAAACAATCTAAAAATTCTTTCACCACTCCTTGGGAACCTATGTTTATGTCGAACGCCCTTTGGCTTGAAGAATTTTGGTGCTAATTTTCAAAGGGCCATGGATGTTGCATTTGTTGGGTTGATTAATAATTTCATTTTGGTTTATCAGGATGACATTACAATTTACTCCAAGAAGAGGAGTGATCATTTGGAGCATCTTGAAAAAATCTTTGTTATTAGTTCGAGTTTGTTGAAAAAATATTTTTTTGTAGGAAAAATATGGGATTTTGGTAATAATGTTACAAGACGAATTCCCTCATCTATTGTGAGTGTAGGTGCCCTTTATTAAAAACCAAATTGCATGAAAATAAAACATATACAATAACTACACTAATCTTTCTCTGGGGTGTTTGTGATTCCCTTTCAAAAGTTTGTAACTCTCAAGAAAGGAAATACAAGTGAGAGAGAAGAAAGATATATTAGTCGAGAATCTATAGATAAGATATAAAAGTAGACTTTTTGTTGGAGTGGTAAAATGACTAAATTATGGAATAGGAAGGAACATGTGTGCACAAACAGGAGTAGACATAACACTTGTAGGGTTGAACAAGGTTGCGTGCGGGATCAAGCAAGAAGATAGATAGAGTGAGGACGTATCCATTTTCCAAGGATGGGATGGAAATAGAATTAGAGTGTGCATCACGAAAAGGGTACCTTGACAATCAAGCATCGGCTATTTTTGGATAAGGCACATAAAAAGTGAAGATGAAAGGTCATGGACAAATCGAGCTATTATTAGGATTAAAACAAATTCTATTAATAGGAGAGTCTATTATTAGCTCCATTGTAAAACCATGCATGCGATTGTTAACGCATGGCTATTTTGAGAATGTAGCCTATTATTAAGAATTGTATGGATGGTGAAGGGAAAGTCCCCATACCTATATATACTTGTTGTAATTCATTTTATGAGACACCAGTGATATGAGAATGTTATGTTGCTCTGATGTACCAATACGCATGACTCTGTGCTCATTGGTATTGACTGTTATGTATTCATCTTCTAGTATGTGATACTTTGGTTATGAATGGATCATTGTGGTTAGATCATGATTGTCGATGTGTTTGAATATGGTGAATACATGGTGCAATTGATCTTAGTAATTATCTGATCTATATGTTTCCATATTACATGTGTTTCCATTGAATGCGGAAGTGGTTAAGTATGATTGAATGAACACTTGGTTATATATTATCATGTATTTGCATGCTAACATCTTGACAAGCAAT
Source organism: Taxus wallichiana var. yunnanensis (assembly GCA_018340775.1). NCBI lineage: Eukaryota > Viridiplantae > Streptophyta > Pinopsida > Cupressales > Taxaceae > Taxus > Taxus wallichiana. The sequence continues at coordinate 18,798,221 of CM031242.1, read as the reverse complement.
AGAAAGGAGGGATTTGGCAGCTTCGTGCGCTTTGGGTGAGTGTTCAAACCTATCTGAATGAGGTGCTTTAGCGCACATAATAATTAAGTGGAAATAAGAGACTACACTTGTATTTTTGAATATGTAAACACAAATCCTATTTTAATAACACAAGTATTTAGTTAATAATAGTGACAATTTATCAATAATTAAATTTTGAGAATCAAGATTTAATTATGTATTTGACATAAAAACAAATAAAAACCATTAAATTAATGATCAACACAAAGTTTGAAAATATCTCTCTTTATTATCTTGGTGGGAATGCGGAATAAAAACCTTCTACAATCTCTTTTCTCTACCGCCAAAAAAGTCCTTACAAATAAATTGAGAACAAATATTTATAGGAAAAGTTTTCATATTTCACAACTACATGTATAGAGGAAGTAATCAAGTTTTCTAATGATAGAAACTTTCAATTGGTCTACTACATGCATAATAGAAAAAGGTGAATTTTTTAATAATAGAAATTGTTATTCGACCAAGTTAAATTCCACATCTCGGAATTTGCAAAGATAGAATGTGCAATTTTATAGTGATGAAAATTTATGATTTTGAAATCATACATTTGACATAATCAAGATTGCTACAAATCATGGGTCTCCCCTTTATTAATTTTTTTTAGAATCTTCATGCACATCAACAAAATTTTCATTGGCTACCTGAATTATTTCTCAATATTCATCAAAGATTGAAAATAGTACCTTGATTCGATCTTCCTTTGAGCTGCTTATGTACATATCACTCACGTAACATTCCATCTCAAAGTTGATCAAGTGTTCAGGCACATTCTAGAATGTCTTAATATCTTTAGCCAACTTATTGAAAATATTTTGATATTTTAATTAGATGAAAATTGAATGTAGACTTTAGAGTCGACTCTTTTTCACTAACTAATTTTTCATTAATTTTTTGAGTTGTTTGGGAAATCTCATTGTCACATCGTGAGAAAGGAATCTCTTATATGGAATATAGGAACTAGAAGATTGGATAAGTTTAATATTTTTTAGATTATAATTATAATTTGATCAACTTTATCCTTCATCTACTCTTTTGTTTCTTGATCATTTTACATCTTTTTGAAGATTTTTCCAATAACATATTTTACATCTTGTTTCAAATCTTCTCATATGGTTCGCCCCAAATGAAATATGAAGATATCATAGTCTCGTGTTGACAATTATCCTTCACGCTTATCTGTTGGTGGTACCACAACCTCGATATATATTTCTCATTCTTATTTGTGACTATTCATGAAACTATATTTGGTTTCCATTTTATCTTATCTAGGAGGAAGGTTTCTTGAGTTATAAGGCACTAAAATCAATCACCTCATGTTGTACTACTAATTTCTTCTTCTTTTGTACAACGTTACCCAACAATTTAGGGATTTCTAAATTTACCTACGGTAGGACCAATTTTTTCTATAGATACAACCGAGTCAATGAATTCGGAATTATGGTTTTGGTGCCCTGAAGAGTATTCATTTTGACCTAAGGAATTGGGATAAATTTAGAAGTGGAGGGTGGAGAGGGTGAGATGTGAATAAGACTAGATGAAGGTGGAAGAGGAGGTGAGGAAAATCTAGGAGGAGAAGATGGAGGAGGAGTTGACACCATAAGAGGAGATAGATGATTTGGAGAAAAATATCCTTAGAGGAAGAAATGATTTTTGTTTATGAGAAATGGGAATGGTTACAATAGAGGGATCCATAGAAAAATAAGATTGGGAAATATTAGTAATTAATGGAGAGTGGGTCTATAAATATAGTTTATCAGTAAACAAAAAATCATGCACTTTAGGCATTATTTAGTCCCAGTCTCATACTACTATTCAAAAGGTTTTGAGAGAAAAAAATTACTAATTAACCTCAATCTTTTGGCCATCTTACTTTATTTTCTTTCGTCATTCCCAACCTCTTGCACTGCATGCCCAATTAGATTTCATCATTTGCGTAATTTTAGCTTTGAATAGGGTGCCTATGCTAGTCTTGGGGCCCATGGGCACCCTGGTCCCACCAGGCACCCCGATCCTTTTTGAACTTTCCCGCCACTTTTTGGGCACTTTTTAGCTGTCTAAGCTTCTTATCTTTTTTTTGGTCGTCCATTTCATGGTTAAGTATGAAATTAGATCAAGAGAACGCTATAAATATAAAGTTATGAGACCATAATGAGGGACCAAGCACTAGTCACTACTATCATCCACCTAGGGTTACATTCATATAAATCATTTGGAGATCATTTGCATTCATCTAGCTCCATCACAAAGGACAAAGATGGTTCATCTGCATCACACAAGCATAAGAGGGATTCTATTCTATTCCATCCACTATTATACTACATTTTAACATCTAGTTATTGCTCACTACTTCACAAAGTGCGACTGACACAAGAGCACCTAGGGCACATGATGCACACACACACCAGAACTACATTTGGGTTTGAAATGTAGTGCAACACTCAATTAGTAAGCCCACTATTGTGACAACTGAGGTCAATCCGACCCATTCATTTGCATTTTTTTAGGGTTTTGATACTTCTTATGGTCTCTTGCAAGTCTTTCTTTCATCTTGGATTATCAATGACACACGATGCAATGCAAAAATCTAATGTGAAACACGAGGGTTTTAGACCATATTCCAAACCTATGAAACCCAATTTCAAACATTTTGCATAGATTATGGCTCCCATTTTTTAGACCAGAGGACCCACAAGTGCCTCATTCCTTCTCCAGGCGCTCCAGTCTGGAGAATTAGCTCGAGATCCACCATTTTCAGGACCTCTGCACAATTGTTCCTATTCTAGATTATTCTCGAGACACAATCCAAAAAAATCCTCTAATCGAGATGAGTCACTTCCTCACCCTTCTTGCACATTAGGGTTTATACTTTCATCATATTAGTTTCTTGGGTCATTTTCCATAGTCATTTATTGCATTCATTTACTATATTTACGTGTCGTTCTAGATTATAATAACTACTTGTTATACCATATTTTAGTTAATTTTAGTTAATAATTTACTTTAGGCCTTCAAAGGTTCATGTGTACATTGGGCTCTACCACTTGACCATTTACAAATAAACCTATAGGTTTTCTGATAATGTTTAGTGGGACCCCCACAAATTTCTCTTTACCTTTTCCTTGAAGGAATTATCATGCTAATTTTATTTAGTAGGTTCCTCTACATTCGTTTCAAGGCTTACCTAAGATTAACTATCATAGTTTATATATATTATTGGCTTATAAATTTTGTTTTATTTGGGGTAATGAACTATGAATGAAGCCATTAAAGAGTTCATGATACAATAGTGCTAGTTCGATGCTCCAATAAGTGGATTCATGCTTGACCACCCTCACGGGAAATTGTTGAAGTTCAATATGCTATTAGATTTAGGTACAATCCATGAAATTATTGTCATCAAACATGTCATTTGGAATGAATTCCAAATCATAATTGAAAATTTGGATCAAATTCATACATACCAATCTTGCTTCCCGACATCCTTCTCGTCATCAAAATCCATCCAATAATATTAAAAATAGGGCACATGGAAGTGAGTTAATCCTAATACATGGAAGATAAATCCTTGAGTGTTGAAATAAGGTATGATTTAGAAGGATATTATGGTGACCCTATTCATTGCTACCTCCATGCATTTTGCCTTTGAAAAAAGCGACAAGAGTACCTATCGATTGTGATTAGAAAATGAATTCTCTTCTTGAGCTTGCTAGACAATAATTTGTGTACCTCAACTAACTTCATGACCAATTCCATCAATTCCCATTTTTCACTTCCATTCCTTGATATTTTATATAGTGAACCTTCAAACTGCACACTAGTATATAAGAGAAAGTAGAGAATTGAATAAACCAAGATGCACACATGACAATATTTATTGTAGCCTTAATAGAGAACATGGTGTTATCCAATTAAGGTTGAAACATTCCAATGATGTAATAAAAGAATGAAACATTGATGTGTGAAAGTGATAGGAGTTAGAATCATGAGTCACTATGGGTAGAAGTCATGAATTATATCTATGTCTAACTAAAATACATGACTTAATCTAGGAAATAACCTTGTCTTGGTCATGAACATATACTAGGTACGAGGTCATGTAAAACATACTTATAAAACATACCTCATATAGATGCTTATAAATTTTATTTTTGATTTATGCATGGTGATGTAAATAAACTTGCAGCAATTAATATGTTGTACGATGAGCTACATTCATTTATCTATCGAGACCAAGGAGAGAAGACTTGAAATACTTTGCATGTGTTGTATACACAATTATAGTTGATCTAAGAGGTTGGAAAGGAAATAATCTGTCACATAACAATGCTGAAAGTAAAATAAAATGCAAACTTGAAAATGGACTATTACTGGAACAAAGTTATAGATTCAAAGAGAATATTGTTCCTAAGGAAATATGCATGAAATAAAATAATGGAGGGGATTTAGCAGACCTCAAGTGGGCCTTGACTTAGGTGTTAATCCCTTCCTAACTCTGTAACTAAAAAATAAATAATAGAACTCAAATTCATTTATTGATTTGCATAAAACATTACATCTAGGAACAAAAGATCAGAGTAATCTCTTTCCTCTAATTACAAATCTAACTTTCTAACTCACTAATCGACTTGCTATAAGGAACAACCCTTTCCTTTATATCTTATCATTTACAACACATGAGAATAATAAGAATATAATAAGGAGTCTTCAATAGAACAAGTGAGAGATTCAACACATGTTTGAAACACACAAGTGTTCAACTAAAAATCAGTTTGTATTCAACTAACAATCAATTCTTCACTAGTTCTTAATCAATGGCGGATCAAAGATTGATTTGTTTCTCACTTTTCCAAGTTTCTGTTGTATATACTTCTCCAATGGCGCGTAAGGACTGAAGTGACATCACTTCATGTTTCAAAAGATATTCATAAATGTGGGTTCTTTGTTGTGAATGATTTTCTTATCTTTGAAGACAAGTTGTTGCGAGATAAGTTCTTTGGTCGTAGATGAGTTGTTGCGAGACAGGTTCCTTTGCTGCATATGAAAAATTAATTACAACCAAGAGTGATATCAACACATATAATCATCCAAAAAATTTATTGGAATAACAAGAATAAATGAACACATAATATAAAAAATAAAGACAATTAGATATAACTATATCAATTAGTCATTATGCCAAAATTTCATGGTTGTAATAGTGATATTCAACAATGTACTTAGGAAATACATAAACATGGCTACAATGGTCTTATCAAAATACAAAAGATGAGTTTTTATGAAAGTAATTAATACAACTCATCAATGTAGTTCAATTGATATACTATTTATCTTTCTAGATCATGTGGATGTCTTGGAACATCCACTCTTGATTCCTTGTAGTTGAGTTCCCCACTATTCTATTATGATTGTGATTATGTCATTGATATCTTTTTTGAAATCAGATCGGGAACACTTTGGGAAATCTAGATGTGGAAGTCCTTAGTTTCTCAAGCAAGTGCTCATTCACCATCCCTATATAGGATACACTATTCTCATTCCACTTTGGTGTTGAGATGAATCTTGGATTATATCCAAATATTAGTTGACATTGGAAATATTCAATAAATCCTTAATGTAGTTTACATCTAGCTAGAGGAGGTAATCACCTTGAGGGTTATTTACTTCCCTAAGATATTATAAATAATATTATGCTAGTGTTAACACAAACTTATGACATTCAATGAAATGGGAAATGCAACAACAAGGGATATCGCACTATCATAAATTCCCTATATCTAGTATGTATTTGGCATAACATGAATCAAACTCCAAAAATATAAAAGGTAAATGTCCTAAATTAATAGCTATGATATTTGAAAAATTGACCCAAATTTGCTAGGGGTGACCTCGTGAAATTGAAACTTCATGTACTTTTTCCCTTAGAACCTTTAGACATGGAGGATAAACCTTACGTGCAAAAATATCTTAATTTTTTTCAAGAATAATGAGGTGGACTTATGGCTTGCAAAAGCACTCAAGAACCTTGCTAAAAAATTTCATACTTTTGACCTTGATCGTGCACTTAAAAATTATACTCAAGACTTTATTGGACTTTTAATCAGTATTTTCCACTCGAAACCTTGATCAACATTACATCGAGAGATTTAACTTGCATTTACAATTAGAAATTCCAATGAATAAGGTGAGGGATATTTGACTTGCATTTGTAAGTGAATATCTCAATCAACATTGACAAAATTTCCATCTTGCTAAAACACCCAAAAAATATGACACACACTAATCAAAATTTTTACTTGCAAAAACACCCACAAAAACTTTATTGACACTAAAATCAACCAAATCCTATGAGTAATTTGGTAGCTTTCACTTTTTTGGATGTGTTTTTATATCAAAATTCACTTTGAACATGGTAAAAATACAAAAACCTAACTAGTATTGATCCGGGATCATTAAGTGAAAGAATTATTCTTAAAATCATACAAAAATACATGAAAACCACTCTACTAACTAGGATCTGAAATGGGTTCCAAGATTTTCTTGAAAATCACAAAGAAATTTATTGAAAATTATAGGTGGGATTTTGGAGTGCATTAGGATAGAAATCCTAAATATACAACATGAAAATGACCTCCCAAAAGCCAATTTATAACCATAATATTAATAATGGGGATTTGACATGCATGATTAGTTTTTTGGACTGCATTTATTGTGTTGACCAGGGTTTTAAGGTCAAAGTGTAATTTGCATGTAAGTTACAAAAGTGTTCTAAAACTCTATTTCCCCAATCAACATAGGAGACAAGAGTAAATTAAAATTTGAATCTTGACGAGTAATTTACATTTAAGTTGAAAGCTTGCTAAAAAGTCTAATTACTTAAGGAGATAGACTTTAGTGGAAACAAGAACTCAACAAGTAATTTGCATGTAAAATGCAAATGTGGAATGAAATTCCAATCAACACTATGAAATTTTAATTGAATCAAGGAATTTGAGCGTAATTTGTAAGTGACTTTTTAAATATGATTCAAGGGTTTGATTTCAACACTTTTTTTTTTGTGATTTTTCAATTTGACCTATCTCCAAAACACCTTTTTGAAATTGTTTTGAAATGTTATCCCAAATTCTCAAAGAAATTCAAATTTTGGGATAAAACAATATAATTACAATGACATGTGAAGCATATGGGTTAAGTCTTTCAAGCATGAACTTTGGTGTTTCCATATTGCTCGAAGGAAGAAATGATAAACACCAATTTTTAATCTAACAAGATTATTTTGTGTTAAGATAGTTTGAAAGAATATTGGATTGACCCATTAAAGTGGAGATTGACCTTTCTCTAGTTGGTCAAAAATGAATTTGGTGAAAAATCCACAATTGTTCTATGTCATGTATTTTTGTTAGCGGGTCACTCTAGGTGAAAATGAGGAATTGATTTGTGATGATAGATGAAGGAAAAGAAGAGATGACCTTTCATTCTCCCATTAATTATTAGCTTCAATTGACCTAAATCTTGATATGTTTCAAAGATCCACGAGGATTAGGAAAATAAACATCTTTAAATCCAATTAAAGAAAACAAAGAATTATTAAGTAAACAAGGAGTGCATGAGAGCAAAGAGGATATGACCATCCTTTCTCCCATTAATTATAATCTTTGATTTAACCAAATCTTGACATATTTCAAAGATCCACAAGGATAAGGAAACTAAACCTCTTCAAATATAACTAGAGAATAAAATAATAGTCACTAAAAATGTTCATTTTGAGTATTTTCTTGTATGATGACGAAATTGTCAATATATGATGGGGTTAGTTGCATAACCACAAGTTCCTTTAAGGGGTGGTTGTGGAGTTTTAAAATGTTAGTCTACTTAAAGTGACTTTTCCCCCTAGGTGAAATTTATACTCAGAATAACAACAAAATAACAATGTATATTTAGTTTTGAGTCTATTTAGAGTTGTTAGTAATGGCCTATTGAATCTCTCACTAGGAAATGCTATGTTTTTATGTTTGGATTTTAAAATTTGGAGTCATTTACAAACCTTTCAATAGTGCAGAGTAGAGGATACCTAAATATTATCAAATATTGAGGGATATGCACTAAGATACACTACTCTTGAAAAACTCATAATCTAAACATATAAGCTAGAGAGAATGATTAAACAAAAATGTCATATATTAATTTAAATTCTCATACAATATTGAAATAACCTTATTCACATAGTGATTAAATATCTTATACAACTTAGAAGCAAATGTTAGCTTTCCAATCCTTTCATATTCCTTTCCCTATGGTCGAGGAGCTTTACATATTCTTATTTTTTCCTACCTATTACATACATATGCATCAAGTCATTGTGCAAAGATAGTAAAATTATGAAAAATTATAAGAGTCGTCTCTTAGGCCCATATAATCCTCCAACACTTTATCGACTTAAATAGTTGTTTTTTTCTCGAGATAAAAGAATCTATCAAAGATTGGTAGGTGTTCCTTTGAATTTTCCATCCTCTTGATGTTCTATATTGATTTTTACATTCCATTATCTATTTATATTCTGTAGAGAACACTTTTTAAAGTTTTTTTTTCCTGGACATTATATAATTCCCCTTGTGGGTTTTCAATTAATTAGTCTTTCCAAATTACCTCCCTTTGAGGTTTCCAATATATGGAAATCCACCATAGGTTTCCCTTTTAGGTTTTCAACCTATGTGGTCTTATTTATAGGTACTTATGGCCATGACACACAATTGTCCCATTTTTGTGTCAATACGTGATTCCTTACAAACCTAATTCTTATGTTTTAGTTGTGAAAGTGGAGCTTGTGGAATTGGTAGTACCTTGGTTATTATTTTAATCCCATGCAATATATCCTAGGAATCTAAGTACTTCAAAGTGCCCTTTATGTTATTTTCTAATGGTAGGAACATTTACAATTCTCCTTATAGTTGTTCCATCAAGTAATTACCTCATCAATCCACCTAAAGAAATCTTATATCTAAGTGTCTCGCATAACCTCGAGAAGTGTTCATTACTAGCAATTTTGATGTATCGCCCATGTAAGTAGATGAAATTGAACACCTCACCGATAAGTTCTTTGATTTTCCCTTATCCTCTAATCTTATACACTGTAAAGGTATCACGTGGTGTGTTTTTCTCCCACTCATGTAGACGGTCCACCACATTGTCTATAGATTTGAGATATGTGTTCTATTAGTGTAGGCTTTTTCCCACTATGTGATTTTAGCTTCACAATATAATTAGCTTTCTTAGGTTAATTAATGGGTATTAGGGGAAATGTAATTTAAGTCATTTTCTATTTATGAGTTGAGTTAATTATTTTTTTGGGTGACATAAATCCTCAATATATAATTTACCTTCCTATGAAAATTTTGGCTAATTAGCTATGATTTTATGCATCATTGAACAGCTTTTGTTTTTTTTAAAGAAAAACTTCTTCCTTTTGAGATTCGGCCCTATCCAATCTCGATCCTTGATTGTGGCCCACACCGAAATGGCGTTAGAATCTTTTCTGGTAGTTAAATGCCATAGCCCTGTTACGAGATCTAGCATTTTATCTCATTTGGTTGTTTTTCATTGATTTTAGTTTTCAAGGGTTTAGTGGAGTTTCTAGAAAATCTGTGAAAATTTCTTCCTCGGGAGTCTCTAAATGAAAAAAAGATAACATTGTTGAATTTAGAAGGTCCTAACACTTTACATTTGGCTATACACATGACCTAGTTTTGTGATAGGTGATTTTAGTGATTTTTAAAGGGTTTAAAGGTTTTTTTGAATTGTATGAAATTCATCTAGTCTTAAGCTCGAAATAAAAATAAAAAACCATTTTTTTTTTGGGTTTGTCAAAATACTTGGTGGGTATTTGCTATTTTTTATGGAAGAAGTACACATTTTTCAAGATCTGGGGTTTCCTTGTAGTTTTCTCACCATCTTTGCATTTTTGGATTTTAGGTTGTTCGTTAAGTCTAAAAACTAGCCACAATATTTTTCAAGATTTCTAGGTTGCTCAACAAGTTAAAAATCACCAAGTGTATTTTGGGATTTTTCGGGTTCCTTAACAAGTCAAAAAAGCTAACCTAGTGTATTTTGAGCTTTGTATGTTGCTTAACAAGTCAAAAACTCGACCTAGTGTGTTTCATATTTTTGGGGTTTTGGTGCATGAATACACAACTCTCAACTTGGAGTCAAACCTCTAACCCCCAATCAACATTGTATTTTAAGATTTTTAGGGTGCTTGTCAAGTTTTGGGTTCCCCACCTATTTTTCAAGCATCGATTCGACACTTGCTTATCAAGAATCGAGTTATGACACTTGCTTGTCACAATTTGGGTTCTAACACCTACTTGACATGCTTCGGGTTCCATAACTTGTTTGACATGATTTAGGTTCGACACCTTCTTGATACATTTTAGGTTTTGACCCTTACATTACATGTTTTGGGTTTTGTGACTTGTTTGTCAAGTACAAAACCTTAACCAACAAAGATTTCAGATTTCGGTGTTGTTGAGAAAATAAAAAAACATGACAAGACCTTTTAGGTTTTCTCAAGTGTTGAACAAGTTGAAAACATTGAGGACGGGCATAGGAAAATTAAATTTCAACCCCAAGTTTTGTGACTTGTTTAGAAAGGTCAAAACCCCAAGCCAATGTTTGGCGGGTTTTCCAAGGTGTTGAACAAGATAAAAATTATGACGACTTACATGCACATGTCAAATTTGAACACGAAGGAGAAACACTATTCATTAGCAAATTAGGGAAATTTGGGGGCGACGTCACTCCCTCGATCACATCACAATGTAAAGTGACATCATCAAAGGTAGGGGCACTCATCCTATCCCTTATCCCCTGGTCACATGGGAAGTAAGCCCTTGGTCATCCCAAACAAATGGGGCTTAAATTTTCCATCATAAAGTTGGGTGGTCAATGTTTTTGCACACTAAAAATCTATTAAAAGTGGAGATTATTTTTGTGAGCAAGAAACTTCAAACTTCTATAACTTTCAACCGACAAATCCTTTTTAGGTGACATTTTTAAAGTGCATTTTTTGAGCTCCACGCATTGGTAATATTATTGTGCCTTATAAAATTGGACCTCTATAGTTTTGTGGGGGTTTCATATCCCATTATTTCAAACACATGTAGTTTAACACGTATCCACTTATCAGTGCGATGGATCAATATGAAGTTCCACTTCTTACACTCTGTTCACCATCATGAGTGGAAAGTCAAAATATATATTCTCTTGAGGAGTAAAGGCTTACAAAAGATCACTATGGGTGCATAATTAGAACCAACAAAAATGTAGAGAAGGTTAAATGACACAACAAAAGTGACGAATCCTAAAACCTATTATGTTTTTCCATGTCTCTTGACTTTATCTTTCATATTGAATTTGTAACTACTCCTAATGCAAAGATGGATCACATTGGAAGGATTATTTGGGAATTAAAACATAATGAGAGGTAATGAGTTGCAGTTTCATTGGTCTTATAATGGATTTTGGAGTCAGATTCATATAAAATTTGACCTCAAAAGTCCATCTTGAGCCTCCGGGTGAAGATTTCGGAGCTTTCAGTTATTTCGTAAGCCAGTGCATGTAAAACCTGGCTTTCCAAATGAAGTAAGGTGTGTTTTATTGCACTGTTCTCCTTTGTCCCCAAGAGGGACAAAAATTACGCCCCATGACATCTTTGTAACTCTCCAACCACCCATGTGCAGTTAAGTCAACCCGGGTTGAGTCTAAGTTGAGTTAGGGAGAAGTGTGAGTGAAAACCCATCCTTAGGCTATTTTCCATAGTGCCGTATGTCACCATCTTGCTCCAAGGATCCCTTTAATGTCCTTGTTGTCCCTTTTGTCCCTTTTCACCATGAAAACTATATTTTAACTCCAAAAAAACTCACATTTAACTTGGGGTCAAACCATGGTCAACATGTAAACACAAAAGTAAAATATAACTCGTTTTAAGTCATTTTCTCCACACAGTCAACATCCCTCCATAGTTTCTGCTAAAAACCTTAAAAACATTCATTTTCATCAAAGATGATTGCAAATTTTTCTAGAACATCCATGGCCTCCAAAACTAAGTTTTTCCCATATCACACTAATTGGGAATCCAATTATACCCAAAATTTTCCATATTGCTCTTCTCTAAAATGCATTTGGGATGATTGTGACAGAAAAACTATGATGCCCTAGATTTTTGATAAAAATTTGAAACCATAACCCCAAAAAGTTTCTTTTTCAATTTCCAATATTTCCAACAAATGAAAGTCTATGAAAATTGGAGCACAAGATCCGGTATAGAGCTAGACACGGTTGAGGTGGTTTCGTTGCAATACGACACTTTGAAATGTCACTTAATAAAAATAATATATGATCTAAACAATGAGGTGACAAAAGTATTAAGTCTCCTAAAATTGCAAACCCTCATCATTAAGAACATCTAGAAACAATGAGAAACATCAAACCAAGTAAATCATGCAACTTTCTAAAAATAACAGGGTTTAGAAAAAGCAATTGTCCCAAAGTATAAAATTTCTAAAAATAGAAAGTAATCATTAGTGAGAGAAACCTAAGTGAATTAGGAGCTCAATAGAACAAGGATTGTGTCGATTAAGTCAAAAATTCTAAAAATAACATCTCTTGACCCCACTTGCTAAAAATAGAATTTTTTTATTTCTAGTGCAAAAACTTACAAGTGGTTCTATTTTCACTCATATTGTTTCTTTTTTCCATCACCGCAACATCGAGAAAAATTTTCATGGTTCAAACAATAAAATTCACGATCCAAAAATATTGTAAAGGATCATAAAGCATCATTCTGATCAAACTTGTGTCAAAGAGCATATCAGAGTACATCAAGGTATAACAGTGAAACCAGAACATTGTATATTTGGAAAAGAGTTTTAAAAGAGTCAAGAGTCCCAAGTGAAATTCCAAGTCATCAAGAGGATGATCATCATAAGCATGATGAGATAAGCTCACTATGAGTGAGGATGGAAGTCATCTCAAGAAATGCATACCTCACGAAGTGTTTCTAAACACTTGATCCATGCTTGATAACGAGCTCATATCTTGTAGATCGGAAGAGGTAGAATTTGTGGTGTATCAATGAAATTTTGAGGTCAAAACAAATAACTCATCATAAAACTCCATTCGAGATTAATCCTCCCATCTAGAGAAGTAATTATGTTTCTACGAGGAGCAAATTTAGAAATGGCTCCATCTTTATCCGATCACCAACCCTTCTCTCTCTTCCTTCTTCTCTCTCCATGTTCTAATTTCTCATTAAGAATGTAGTTTTTGCTATTTCATCCTAAGTGACCCTCAATTAAACATTGTAAGAGTCATTTTTCACTAATAATAAAAATACTCACCTCCTAGGAATATGAAAGGTCACAAGTGATGGGGATAGGTGAAAAGTCATGTGGGGGGAAGATGAAGAGACAAATTGTAATGTTATAAATTTGAATGGCTTCTCCATTCTAAGGGGTTGGAAATTGTTGATTGAATGTATGTTGTTGATATTACCACTTCTACATCAAGAAATAAAAGTTGTAATTCTTATATTTCTTATCTTATGTTCCTCTACTCTCTCTTTCCAACTTTGCATACATGATAATCTTATAAAACCAAGAAAGGTGTCTCGCACCTTTGATAAATGAGTCAATGGAATTTTGTGTCTATGATTTTTTGGTATTATCATTGTTTGTATTTTTGTGTTCTTATAATTAAATGTGGACCTACTCTAGTTATTGTATGTGAACTCTGCAAGCCTACTCACAATAGTAACTCTCTCTCTCTCTCTCTCTCTCTCTCTCTCTCTCTCTCTCTCTCTCCTTATTTCCCCAATTTCCCTTTACCTTTCTTCTCGGCAAATTCCTCCATCATACCTTGTACAAGAATTTTCCACAAGTTTAGTGGAGTACTCACGTGTGATATCCAAGGTAACGACCACCCACAACTTTAGGTTAGTTTACATTCAATAATGGGAGCCTCCCCATACAAAAGAAGGAGGGGCTTATCCCTATGATTGTTGGTGAAAACTCAATAATTTGTGACATGAAAAATTATTTTTCCAACAGTTTTTGGTGACTCTACTAGGGAATATCTTCCCTTTGTGCAACCATAAAATATCTCTCAAAATACAAAAAAATTATATATTCAAAATCCATGAAAATTGAAAAAACCAAAAATGCCAGAAATTCCATTTGAATGTTTAAAAGCCTTGTTTTGATCCTACTTTGAAATTATGCATTTTCTAGTTCCATTCCTCTCTAATGCTCATACCAAACTGGTGGAAAGGAGATACACACGAGCTGATCGTGAAAGTGGGATTGTGGACCCCACATTTGAGGAACAAAAAAGAGCTGATTTTAAACTTCCCATTGTTCAAATAGCAAGGCAAACAGGTCAAGAGTACTTTCCTGAATTTGATCCTAGTTTTCCTCTTGAAGGTCATATTGGAGAAGCAACTGCAGAACCACTAGTCCTCATTCCTCTTGAATAATAAAGAGAAGAAGACCCGCAGAGAAAGAAGAAAAACGGTTGCATCTCTACCATGGGGTCGAATACTAGTCTATTGGCTTTGGCTCCACCACTCCACGAACTTCCAAAAGGATCACAAAATAAATTTCCCAAATTCTTTGGAGATGGAAAGCAATGACCAGCTAGCCATATTCCAACTTTCACCATAGCCTATGACATTCTTGGAGTACAACACAAAGATGTTGAAGTGCAATTGCTCATGGAAACATTGCAAGATGTTGTTGTGGACTGGTTCTACTACTTGCCATCACTCTCACCATCGATTGGGGTGATATGAAAAGTAATTGAAGTAAGATTCAAGACTAAAAATATGATCATGCCCTCCTTGCTCAACTGACCTAGATGAAGAAATAACTACAATATTTCGTGATGATTTTGTGGAAAAATTCAATAAGTTGATCAACAAGATTCCCACCACTTCTCGTCTAATCTGCGGATAATAAAAAAGGTTCTTTATGAATGCCCGATTACTTGAAGTTAGTTTCTTCCTACCGAGAGCACAACCAAAACCTTGGTCAATGCTCAAGAACTCTCCATCGATGTGGAAGATGATCTAATCATGTCAGGAAAGATCAAGAACCATCCAATGAAGGATAAGGCTCATTATTTAATGATGAAAGAGATGATCCATTATTACAAAATTTGGCATATGATTTGATAATATTAAAGAAGGAAGTTACATAGCGAGCATCACACCATAGCTAGAATAGGAATCAAATCGTAAGAGCACCCCAAAGGATTTCCTTGGAAGCTCCACCATTCAATGTAATATTCAATACCAATGAAGATGAAGGAGAAGAAATTGATGAAGAATAAGAAGAAGAATGTGCCGGCATTGGGTATTTTGAAATCTCACCGAGATGAAGATTTTAAAGAATCCAAAAATAGTTGCACCTATGCAGTATTCAATCAATCACAAATGGAGAAGGAAGCCTCTTCTTCTATTACCCAAGATAAGCATTTAGATCCTCAAATGGTGACTCTACAAAAATAATTAAAGGAGGATCATCGATGTCCACTTCCATGGGATCAACCAAAAAGAATCCCAACACCACCTCATTCAAGAACCCTTTTTCCTCTTCGAGTAAGCTTCATCCACCTTCTCTTGAAAAATCAATTTTTATTGATCCTAGGTACATAAATCCTACTCATGAAAAGGTTGTCATAATCCCGATGTGCCTACAAATTCTCCACCTTTTGACATCATCAACCATTACAAGAAAGAATAAATTTAAATTTATGAGTTTGAGTACTTAAAAACCCATCCCAAGCCATTTGATAGGCTAGTCCAATTTATCTAAGGAAGTAGTTTATTTTCATTTCATGTTCCAATTCAACTACCAAGGAACTACCTCCCACTCCTCATAATACTCCTTATAATTTTCTTGATTCCACACCCATAAGATAGAACCTTTATATCTAGCCTTGTTGGTCAATGAGTACAAACTAAATAATTACATCTTTGACTCGGTACCTCCGACAAGGTTATGTCTACAAAATTTGATAGAGCTCTTGGTTTTTCCCTCACTCATGCTAATGGCCATTATTATTCCATGGAAATGAAATAAGTACCTCTCGTTGGCCAGGTAAGAGATGCTCAAGTAGCATTTACAAATTTTCCTAACGAGAATATTATGGTGAAGACACTCGTAGCAGACATGCCAACCTCATATGGTATTTTGTTGAGCTAAAGCTTCTGTAGGGATGTGGGTGGAGATATACAGATGGATTGGTCACATGCCACCATCTTGGTCAATGGTAAAATGAAGAAACTTCTTGACATTAGGAAAATTAAGTACACTGTTTAAAAGCCCGATGACCCACAGGTAGATGTCATGTTTCAAGATTCAAGGTCTTACAAAGTTTTAGAGCTTCATAATAATATGTTGAGCTACCCATGTTAATGAAAGAGTATCCAAGTATCACGAGATCTGATCAAAAATCACTGCGATAATCGACACGATCAAAATTTAAAAGAATGTACTTCTCACATGATGGGAGCATGAATGCGATCTCTCTACTTGAGTGGTTATGAAGGTTATGAAGGTCTTGAATTATAATAAAGTGGTCTCGAGGTGATAAGCAATACAGTCACGAATGCAAAATAACAACAAACAACTTCTTAGCGGGTGATTCCAATTTTTCCAATCATATTCTTAAAACTCATCATGAAGATTTGTTCAATAAGTATGATTGTGAATACAAAGCTTTCTCTTTCCTATCAAGAGAGAATGGATCTTGCAATGAGAAATGCATGAATGAAAAAAATTCTTCAGCTTATCGAAGTTGAATCTAATAAAGAAGATGATGAATTCATCATGGAAATGGACTCCCTAGTTAGTGGTGTTCAAGATTGGGAAAACAACAATCTAAAGATTTCAACCCCAATCTTGTGCTCATTCTCCTTTCATGAGGATGGAGTTCTTCTCAATGAAAAACATATAGGTGAGATAGTTCTTGAGCCTCCCAAGGATGATTTCATTCAAAGAAAAACCTTCTCAATAAGGATTGTATGAGGAAGAATGTACTTAAATCTCTTGATGTTGACTCCATTCAATAAAAGGATGCTCTCATCATGAAGATGAATTTTGAGGTCCAAAATGGCCAAGTTGGACAAGATTATGGTTTTCATTCTTCATATCCGACCTTGTTCTCATTTTATTTTCAATATGTTGAAACGCTACGCACATCACATTATAGTAAAGAGTAGGTCAAGATTGAGCTAATGTGCATGAAAGAAGATAGTTTGGAACAACTTGCAAAAATGTAACATCAAGAGGCTAGTGACAATTTTGAAACTCCAAAAACATCTACCAAGAATCAACTCATGGAAAAAATGGTCATGAAATAGATGACAAGTGAAGGTATAATACACATCATAAATCCTAAGCCTCATTGTGGAAGTAATAAACCTAGTATGATTGAGGCTCATTCTCATTACAAGGTGAAGGAAAATCATCAACTAGAATGAACTCGGGGATCATTGAGGAGAAACGAGTAGAATTTCACAAGATATGAGAGAAATCAACTAAGTAATGTGTAGTGCCCACCCATGTCGGACCCAAACACAAGACCAAACATAACATGATAATTTTTTTAACTTTCATATTACTTGATATAACTATGCGACACCAAAAGACTCACCCAAGTTTTCACGACACCACATGTAACGTAACACCAACATGTAGAACACACAAATGTAAATATGACACAATGTGCAACCAATATCACACTTAGATAAATAAGAAATTTTGAGACTATGACACAAACAATACATGAATATCATGAATTGGCACCTTCCACACTATCACATTTTCATGGTTCAATATTTGGCATGTTCATATTCTAATTTAAGCCTTAAAGGTTTGAAAAGCATATATCATGAAAAACATACATTTTCCTTTTTCTCTAAATTACATTTCCCTTACTTCATTTAACTCTTAATTTAAGTTGATTCCCTCTTCACTACCATTTACATTCCCTTATTCAACCTTATAGGTCTTGAATCCAATTAATCATGAGAACATGTAGTTTCATTCACAATGATACACATTATTTATTTTTATTCGGGTTTAACATATAATAAGTACACTTAATCAAACAAAATAGTTAATATTGGTGTAAAGAGCATTAACATGTAAGGTATGAATCCCCTCTTCTAAAAACTTCATAACTCTATTACACATCGTGATTATCTTATAATAAGTGTACACTAATTGGTTCACATTTCAAGTGACATCAATTTACAAAACTCAATGTTAGTTATAAAAATTTTGGACACATATACGTCACCCAACACTTATTCTTAGACTACGGTTTCGTTTCTTAAAGAGCATGGTTACTCGTCATTTAACTTAGTTTTCATTGTGAGGGAAAATATCTCATGATGATAAGAGGATAATATTAAGCTAATATTATGCTTATGGTACATCTTGAAGATAGAGATGATTGAGAACATTTATAAAATAAAAAGAGTCACATGTGGTTAGTGTTCAAGTCAAAAGTTAATGTTCTATAATATCATGTTATCGAAGGAGACATCTCATTTTATCTTTAATGTCGAAAATGGAGACCTAACAAGGAGTTAAGGAACAAGTCACAATTCTCACCTTTCTAATGGGTCAACATCCTACCAATAACAATCCCATCTGTTAAGGTTTAGATACAAAATTATGTCCACATATTAACCTCAAAAGGTCCTAGGATTAGTTTTAAATTTATTCCCATTTACCCCAAGGGATCTATGCCCTACTACAAGCCAAAGCTAGCGTTCAACAACTTAATCCCCAAGACCTCTGAAAACTCAAAGGTGTTCCTATAATAAAAGCTAAGAAAAACACTTCCCTTCCTTATGGGTAGTGATGTACCAAGCGGTGTTCGGTTCCACTATAGATCAAAGCACGAGATGAAGCTCAAAGGGGACCATTCCATACCACAGGGTTGATATTTCAAACTATAAGTTTGGTTGACGCTTTCGCCCAAAATGGAAACACACACATACAAGTTATATTTTATTTGAAGGCTAAGATATTTCCTAGGTCAATACATCCCTAACAGATAGATGAATTACGCCATTACCAGATTACTACCATCAATTTTACTGGTATAATCACATCCAAAATTACGATGGTACAAACAAATTTAAATAACAAGATTTCAATTTCATTCTCTTGATGATGATTTGGATATAATAAAAGGGATCCTCTTACATCATTTTCCAATGCAACATGATACAATCAACTTCATTTACCTAACCAAATATATTGAAATACGACTAAGTGTGGAATTAGTCAAACATACAAAAGTACAACTACGTAAGAAAATAGAATGTTTCATCAATATGCAACAATATGGTATACATCATAGAGACAATGAAATAATGCATTCTATTCAAAAAAATATCGATGATATATTCTATAGAAATTCATTCCTTTCAGATAACATGCTAATAAGAAGACACAAGTTTCGTTGTACTTCTCCTTTTAAGGTACACTGAACGACACACATGGTCAACACTATGGTAGACATGGCATCTACCTCTAAAATAACATGATTCATGATTTCAAATGTTTCCAAGGATAATAAGAACGATACTTAACATGTGATTAACTAAAAATGTAAATTTTAGACAGTTAATCTAAATAGTACATCAATGTAATAAATATATAAACTAAGTAAGGAAAACGACCCAAGCAACTAAGTAAATGAAATGTGCAAAGAAGGGTTAAAAGGAGCTTAGTTGACTCGAAAAGCTTATTGGGTGTGTCGCAGAGATGGCTAGAGAAACAGAAGAGGAAATGACTATTTCGAGGTCCCATAAGTGCATATTTGGGCAATCTGAATGGGTGGGGCGTCTGATAGGTACAACGGTGCTTGTATGCACCCTAGTTTAAGATATGGTTGCCCCGGTCTATGAAAAATCTCTGTAAGCCTCCTCTGAAGTGTCGCTAAGTGATCTCCTGTGTTCTCTTCCTACCGCACTAGCTTCATTGGACTGCACAATATGTTGCTGGAATTCGAAATGAAGATGAGACACCAGAAAACCCCTAAAAAAGAAAGATGCATATGAAGGGGTTAGACTATCCTCATCTGCCATAATGGTGGACTTACTAACTGAGCATTGCACTATGTCTCAAACGTGATGTAGTTCTATGTGTGTGCAATCATGCCCTAGGTGCTCTTGTGCTAGTCACACTTTGTGAAAGTAGCGAGAAATAACTATGTGTAGAAATGTAATAAAATGGTGGATGGAATAGAATAAAATTCCCTCCTATGATGTGTGATGCAGATGAACCAACCTTGTCCCTTGTGATGGAGCTAGATGGATGCAAATGAGCTCTAGATGGATGTAACCTTAGATGATGATAGTAGTGCCTAGTGCTTGGTCCCTCATTATGGTCTCATAACTTTATATTTATATAGTTCTCTTATTCTAATTTTGTAATTAACCCCGAAAAGGCCGACCACCAAAAATATAGAATTCTCAAACGGCTATAAAGTGTGTAAAAGCGGAGGGAAAGTGGAAGGAGGATCATGTCACCCCGACGGAGACCAGGTGCCTATGGGTGCCCCAAGACTAACTCCAGGCACCCGATCAAGACTAAAGTGATGCAAATGACAAAAACATACCGGGATAGTATGTGCTAAAGGTCGACAATGATGACAGAAAGCAAAGTAAAATGGCCAAAATACGGGGGTTAATTAGTAATTTCTTCACTCAAAACCATATGAATAGTAGTATGAGATCGGGACTAAATAATTTCTAAAGTGCGTGTTTTTGTGACTACATTTGCCCCCACTTTATGTTGGTAAGCGGGCGCTCTAACATAAATTAGATAGAGATGCGTACTTGATGTCTATATAGAGTAATGTAGAAAGCATGCCGCTTTGGACTAGACAAAGCATGGATTGGAAAAATATGATGGAGCAACGTGGAAACTAAAGATGCAAAAGAGTAAAAAAAGTGATGAGAGTGAACCTAGGGCAGAAATGTGTGTGTAGTTTCCGATGTGTGTGATATACCTGCATGTTAGTATGGTGTGTGTTGTTGCAAAATGTTGTTGTTAACGCAATTGTTGTTGTTTTTGTTGTTGACTTCTTGCTTCTCATACGGTCGAACTTGCAAGGAGAAGATGATCAAGTAGTCAAATACACATGTATATATGTAAAAAATGCATGTATATAATAAAAACATGAAATGGAAATGAAAATGTAAAATGAACATATACACTGATTAATGATGATAGAAATCTTGTAGAAAAGATATCATGTATTGTGAGTTTTTGGGAAATCTCACACCACCTTGCCAATGAAGTGTATGGAGAAAGCTTCATTATTCTACAACCTCGTAATCGCTTCCTTGAAGTTGTGTGAAGAGATCTCTGAATCGCCTAGTTTATTGGGTGATTTGATGCCATTGGATGAAGCAGTGTAGAGTAAATCCAATATATCCTCTAACTCATGAATCGCTCCCCGAGAATTCTAAGGATAACTATGTTCTCAAAATCCATTATGTACGAGGTTCGTAGACTGGTCTGAACCCACTCACTGTATAACCCACAATGCCAAGGGCGGAAAAAATCGAGCTAAACTAAATGAATCGAGTGTAGAAGTGATGTGTAGAATGTAAAACCCCAAATCATGCCCCCCTCTTTGGGGGCACATGCATCGCTGATAGGAGAATGTGGGCCCAAAAGAGGATCAACCACATAAACTATGCACTGTAGGGGGAAGGGGATGCGCTTGGTAAAAACCAAGGCACACACAAACAAGTGGCTAGAAAACAAGTGTTAGTACAAACAAGCATGCATGTAAAATCAAATGTAGTCTATCATGGATAATGTAGAAGCTAGAAAGCAAGTAAATACGCAAGAAGAGAAATATAAACTGCTAAAGCGGGTTTCAAACATGGGAAATCACTCATGATGTCACAAGACATGTAAGGCCATAATGGATGCATACAATAAACAATTGTGCACACCAAACAAAGGGTAATTCCTACATACAAGAGCAAACAATAGACAAGAAATAGCAGACAAACTTACAAATATCTATGGAAGCAAATAGTCCTACAAACAAATTCTACACATGAAGCACTCGTTAATATGTTAGAAAGATAACCAGTATGGTAAAAGAGTGTATAACCAAGTAATGAAAAGTGCTAAGTACAAAATGAAACAATAGCACCTGGAAGAGATGAATGTGGATGTCCCCAACGACCGTTGTAGGAGTGGTATAAGGTGAGCATCCATGTTGCGTGTAAGAGGCCTATATCTATGATCAAAACTAAAAAAAGACGTGAACGTGCATGTGGGTATGGTATAAATAAATGGCATACAAGAGATCTAACTAACATGTGTAATAAGATGACCATATACAAGAAAATGCAAGCAAGAGTAAAAGAAACCAAGATATGCAACATGTTATGGATGGATGGAGTGAAATGCATAATAGATCGTAGGATCCGTGTGCCCCAAGTGAGTGGAAGTGTATGCAATGAGGTTCATTTAGTTTTCCCCATCAACAGTCAAGAATGAACCATAAATGAGAGTGTGTCATTGGGAAATGGTCGAAGTGTGTGTTGTGATGAATGTGTATATGTATTGATGAAATGCGGTGTAGAAATGATGTGGGTGTGAGCCTTATAGCCGAAGCATATATCATGACAAGATGAGCGTAAGAGTGATGATTTAGCCTAAAGTGTATACAACTACCAAGATGAATAGAGGGAGTGGTGATGTAGCCTAAAGCATATACCACTACAAGATGATGGGATAAGTGACCATTTATCCTATAATGTATGTCACTAACCTAGTAATGTCACATGGTAGAAGGTTGAATGATGAACGTGTAAGTATGATGAGGTCCATTTGATTTGTAAACCCTCGGCAGTTGAGTATGGACTGAGGAACTAAAGTGCATCATAGGGTAGTGAGTGCAAATAGAGGAATATGTAGTATGTTTGAGGAGTATACGACTATATGATATGCGAATGTGTAGTGTACGATGTATAAGATGCAATGCAAGATGTGTATGTAGACTAAAAAGTGTAAGATGCGTGCTATGTAGTATGTGAGATGAGGAGTATGTAATGTGAGACTCATAGACCATGAGAGTGTGATACATGTATGATGAGTACTAGTATGGTATATAGAATATGTGTGATGTGTAGATGCACAAATGTCGAGATGTAAATGATATAGACTAAATATAGAATGTAAGATGTATGACATGTGATGTGTGAATAGACATAGTATGTAGTACCTATTGTGTAGTGTGTGGGGTTCATGTGTAGTATGCCCTCAACAGTCAAGTGTGAATCGAAGCACAAGAGTGTGTCATCGGGTAATGACGATGCTAAAATGTGTGATGAGTATGTCTAAGCTAGGAGATTGATGTATGATAATGCAAATATGATAGATGCGCTAATGCTAATATGGTGGGGGATGTGTTAGATGTTATGCCCCCAAGCATGGAAGATGAAGAATTGATCATGTAATATCATCTAAGAGATCATTAGTTTTAGGGTCAAATTTATATGGATATGCATTAGAGACTTGGTAATAAATATTGTCCGATTGATCATGTAATGAGCCATTACGACACAAATTATACATACCCATGGCATATTCCTCATCATTAAATGGGGAAGTGCACAACCGTGTGCATACCAATGAGTGAGATTATGTGTATAGCCAAGAAAGGAACTATTGCAAATGAATATGTGGGTGAAGGGCATAGGAAATAAGATATCAATGTGATCAAGATCCAATGTACCCCCTATATAAGTAAGCCAAGACTCTCCTAATGTGAGCAGAGAAGAGTGAGGAGTGTGTAATAAATAGACCAAGATGAAAGACATGTAAACCATAAGCAACAATAATAGTGATGAAGCCATAATATAGATGAGGATCATGAGTAGGAGGATAAAGGTCCTTGAAAGTGAAACCAAGTCAAGCTAGACCATCATGTGAACATATAGTGACATCACAAGTAGGATCAAATGGGATATGTTCCTAATATGAATCATTCATGAAGAGTGTGCAAGTAAATGGTGGGCGTGCTAATGTGGGTGGGACATGTGAAGGTGGAGGTGATAGAGCAACGTCCATAGACTAGACATACCCCTGATAAGAATTCATAACAATGTAGCAGTGGAAGGTGGTGTAGAAGAGACTGCATCTATAACACAAATGGTACCCTTGAGTGGTGGCAAGTAATGTGGTTCATCCATGTGTTGATGATAATCTGGAGGGGTGTGAATATCATGGTCATAATATTTGAAGGACCACATTCATGAAAAATGGTGTATTTAACACCTTCATATAGGAATTTAAGACCTTGATATATAACAACAACTTGCATGCCATAAAGCCATAGCCTACCTAGAAAACAAGCTTATAAGGGGACTGGAAATCCATGATAAAAACATCGTGTTAATAGTTTTTGGCCGAGGGTAATGGGCAATGTAAAGCAACCAAGTCATGGAAAAATCAAACCGTCAAATGCACGTAGTGAAAGGCAAGATGGACTAATATGGAAAGCAAAAAGTCCTAAGTTTTCAATGAATGACATGGGACATAAGTTAATCTCAAATCAATGTCAACTAAAGTACGCTTGACACCCATATTATGGATGCTAATCATGACATACAAAGATGGGTCATTGTCAGAGTTGTGGATGCTATGGGCTAAGAAAAGGCATCTTCAAATGCTTGGTGTATCAAATCAGGGTGCATACACATGCGAGAAGTAGTAAGGAGCTATTGGAATTGATGTAGTAAATCGAGATGCTTAAGCAAATAATCATTAAGTGAAATACTCATGATGACTAAATGTTAGGTTGATAAGAAATGAATGAATGAAGATCCTATAAGCGTGAAGATCGAGTTTGGGTTCACCAAAATGATTAACTAAAAATGTAAATTTTATATAGTTAATCTAAATAGTACAACAGTGTAATAAATGTCTAAACTAAGTAAGGAAAATGACCCAAGCAACTAAGTAAATGAAATGTGAAACCCTAATGTGCAAAGAAGGGTTAGAAGGAGCTTAGCTGATTCGACGAGTTTGTTGGACTATGTCATAAAGATGGCTGGAGAAAGAGGAAGAGGAAACGATCGTGCCGAGATCTCGAGAAGTGCGGACATGGGAAATCGAATGGACTAGGGTGCCTGGATAGGTACATGGAACATGTGGGTGCCCTAGTCTGAGATATGGGTGCCCCCATCTATGAAAAGCTCAGAAATATCCTCTAAAGTGTCACCGAGTTATCGGTTGTGTTTGCTTCCTTTCGCACTCGCTTCCACTGGATCAGCAATATGTCGTTGGAAATCGAAATGAAGATGAAACCTGCAAAACTCCAAGACAAACATCAAACCCTTAAAAAAAGAAATATGCATATGAAGGGGTCAAAGCTGTCTCATGCCATAATGGTGGAATTACTAACTTAACGTTTCACTACATCTCAAACCCAATGTAGTTTTGTGTGTGTGTGTATATGTGTGTGCGCGCGTGCGTGCAATCATACCCTATGTGTTGTTGTGCCAGTCACACTTTGTGAAAGTAGCGAGCAATAACTATGTGTAGAAATGTAATAGAATGGTGGATATAATAGAATAAACTTGCCTCCTATGATGTGTGATGCAGATGAACCACCTTGTCCCTTGTGATGGAGCTAGATGGATGCAAATGAGCTCTATATGGATGTAACCTTAGATGATGATAGTAGTGCCTAGTGCTTGGTCCCTCATTATGGTCTCATAACTTTATATTTATATGGTTCTCTTATTCTAATTTTGTAATTAACCCCAAAAGGCGACCACCAAAAATATAGAATGCTCAAATGGCTAGAAAGTGCCCAAAAGTGGTGGGAAAGTGGAAAGAGGATCATGGCGCCCGACTAGGACCAGGGCTCCTGTGGGTGCCCCAATACTAGCCTAGGTACCCCAATCAAGGCTAAAATGACGTAAAATGACAAAAATAGACTTGTCAATTATGTGTTGATGATTGGAAGTGACGACAAAAAGAAAAGTAAAATGGCCAAAAGATGAGGGTTAATTATTACTTTCTTCACTTAAAAACCATATGAATAGTAGTATGAGACTGGGACTAAATAATGTCTAAAGTGTGTGATTTTGTGACTACAACATGCCTCTAAGGATAGTAAGAAATGTAAATGCTATTTCAATTCATTTTCGAGCTACAAAGGAGAGATAGAGAGAGGAGAGAGAAAACACTATTTTTCCATAATAAAATTATTTTCAAAACAAGCATCAAAGGAATTTTTCTATTGTCATATGTTAGTGTATATAAAGTTTTCCGATTGATAGTTTTCTTGAGTAAGGTCATACGACCGTTTTCCCCATTTGATTACAAGTTCTAAAAATGATAAATTCAAGCAAGTTGCTAAGAAATATACATTCAAAAACCATCTTCGAGACTCAAAAAACCATGGAAAAAATCCTACCTATTCCCCTTATATGCAAGGAAACACTCGGAACTAATAGAATCCCAAATTGGCAAACAAGATTAAAATGGTGCTCGTCTTTTCAGAGCTACTGATCATAGATGCACTCAAGTGGTCTTGTCGCCTGAATGACCGAGAGACCTAAAAACCTATCGGGATAACTAGCTTGCAGGATTTTTTGGTCCAAACTAAGGGTTTGCAGTAATTTTATCATAGAAATATTAGAGGTATGTGGAAGCCAAAATATGTTTCGACACCCAGGGCCAAAATGGCGGTCAAAACAAAAATGCATTTTTCACGTTCAACAGATGTTTAAAGTTGCAAACTAGCCCGTTGGGCTCCTTAACGCATTATGAAACAAGGATAGATGGACTTCTGAGGAACAACCTAGGGTTCGGTTGGACACTCCATATGACAAGGTACACAACTAAAGTTTTCTTTCTCATTTCGGGATATGAAAGGTTATTTTGTGTCTCCAAGAAAACATGTTTTTAATAACATTGCACAAAGTCACCTAAAAGTAGTTTTCACTAAGTTTGCTATTTATCATGCCAATTGTGTGGTTTCCAAGACCAAAACTAGTATAGAGTTGTCCAAATATCTCACGAGGTAGATTAGGAGTAGAGTTTACATTCTAGAATTACCATTCTAGTCACGTACATAAAAAAAAAGTAAATTTGTTATAAGTCGCTACGTTTTATTTAGATCACCGATAATTTAATCTATTGTAGTTTGATTTTCTACCACATTTAAATAAGAAAACAAGAATCATTAAAATTGTGTAAGAAGGAAAAATGACCATGCCTGATAGTACTTTCGAACCCCGGTACACTCGAGCTCCAAGTGGTCCACAACCATGATTCACGACCACATAATTGAAGAGGATTTTTCGTTTAACAGTTTGTGATCGTTGTGCTTACCTCCTCATCTGCATACAAATCGCCAAGTCACTTACAATTAACCAACAAACATCCAACATCCGCTTCCCATAAAACCACATCACCTTGGGCGCATTTCTTTGATCCAATACACCAAATAGTAACGATTCTTGCAACGGGGCATGCTAATCTTCTCGAGCTCTAAGGAATTTTATCAAACAGTTCACGTGTCTGAGCTGTCCAAAAACAACGTATGCTTCCACAGTTCCCAAATGGCATAGAAAAGGGTTCTGCTAGACAAGGTTTTGGTGTCTAAATTTACACACGCCAAATTTACATTCAACAGAGAAAGCTTCCAAAGTCTTTTCAACAAAACTGTTTTGTGCATACAACAATCAATGATATCCCTGAAACTACATCCTTTCAGGAATTTTATCAAACAATTTGTTGACCCTGCGCATTGGTCAAGAAAAGCTTCTCTATGGCGTCCAAAATTTCCATACATTCCAAGAAACTAAATTTCTATGGCGCATCTCCCTTGGCCATTTGTCAAATAATTTACATGCCATGGAAAATATTCTTTCCCAACGCACTTGGCATTTGTCTCTGCCAGCAAGCTTCCAAATGCCCCTCTACTACACCTACATGCAGCTACAACATCATCCAGCTTACCCAAGGACCACACCTGCTCCCAAGAATGGCGTCCACAATTGTTCACAAACCAGCAAGAAATAATTAAGAGGAAATGATGCGTACAAGAAAATGTTTTTAGGGAATAAGAAATAGTTCTTATTCCCAAAGCTGGGCATAACCTCCAAAGCCGTTAAAAATTTCCCAAATCCACCCACGAATGCAACCTCACAAAACCCCAAAACTTACATTAATTCTTTTTGAAAGGAGGTTCGGCTCACCCTGCAAAATGAATTTGGAGAGATTTTAGAATATTAATTAATTATTTATATTTGAATAGAACTCTTCTATTACGCTAATTACATAATTTATTTTACTATTTAACAATTTATTATTACCCGAACCTCAACAACGCCTTGGAAAGATACTTACTATCATTTTGTAATTATTTCATTAAATTTAATAAAGGTAATTATGATATAATTAACGTGGCCTTGTTATTAGCGAGCGAACCTCGTGTTAAAGGTCAAAAGAGTTCTCCTAACCATCACGGAGGTGGTAGTAGCCCGTAAACTCTGGAGACTTGACTCCCATCGAGATAAAAGTCTCCAAACTTGATTTTTTTGAGCTTTCATTATTATAGATAATTGTGTGCTTGACCTAGGAAAGAAGACCACCAACAATAAAAGATCCATACAATTACTTTTATCTTTTAACAACATCTAATATTTCAAATATTGAAAATGTAGTACTATTTTCTTTACGCTCCATTTAATTGTTTCATTTTATAAATTCTTCATATTGTAAGCACATGACGCTAAAACAACAAACTCATTCCTACCAAGGACCGACCCGAGCCCACATAATTACAATCAAGATGTTGGTAACATGAAGGGAATTGCATCTCCTCCCCTTATAAAAGAATCGTCCCACGATACAACCCACTCCAGCATTAAGGGGATAGATTATTCACGGAAGACGACAACGACAATTTCGATTAGCAAAATAAAAGTTATGTTGGTTGAAATGCAACCACCAACAAGTTTAGGCATATTTAAAAATTTCTCATTTTAAAAGTTATTTATGTTCTGAGAAGATTGATATTACACATTATTTTATTACTTAGCTTATCTTTTCCTAAAACCTTTTTCTTATTTTCAAAGCTTATAATACCTCCTTAATCAACAGTTCAAATCCATAGTGGATTCATATCCAAATTTTGATATTCGTTTCAAAACACATTGGCATGTGTTTTCTCATAAGGGTATTCACCATTTATTAGTTGTGTCGATTGTCCAGTTTATTTGTTCAGTGTTCGTAATGTTATCACTTGTTAAGGATTTTAACTTTCAAAGTTCCAATAGGTTTCCCAAATAGTTGACCTCACAATGTCACACAAGGTACAAAGCACATTACAAATGACCCACATAACACATTTTTAGCACATTTTCATGAATGAATCATATCACAAGACCTCTATCTCCACCATGGGAACACAACAAGTAGTTCACATAACATAGAATTCCCAACAATTATGCCTCAGGCATAGGTCCAAGACACACATGTGACTAACAAATAATGAAGTATCACATTAATAGATATGCAACCGGTATCACACGACTCAAAACCCTGACTATACCCACACAACCTAGATAAAATCCAATAGTACATACCAACAAAGAGGAGCGTTAAGCCTTAAACATAACAATGTATAACAAGACTCACAAGAGTAACTCATGAATCATACATACCAACTCCATATGCCTCCCAAATCTCCATAAGCCTCCCAAAGAACTCTATATACCTCTCAATAGAGAAGGAATCATAATTCCAAAACCAAGTTGGGTCACTCACCATAGAGCCACCTGCCACCTTATTTTTCCATACTTGGGCCATTCACCATAGAGCCTCATCTCCTTATTTATCCATATCGGGTAACTCACCAAAGAGTCATGTCACCTTATTTATCCATTTAATGAGGTCGGGTCACCCTATGGCCCTAGGAATATAGAGCCCCGTCACCCCCATCCAAGTGGAATAGTAACCTATAGCTCAATACTACACATCCCCATGACCCCCTTGGGGTGTACCCCCATACAACAAAGCAAGTCCATAGGTCCAACCACTCCATGGTGAATCCCATGACCCTATTCCAACACATCACAACATTAGAACCAACATATCAACTAGATTCAAATGCCAAGTGACAAAAAAATATCAAGCCTTGGGATAGGCTAGAAAAATTTAAATTCCAAAAGCAAGTTTCAAACTAAGAAAAATAAGTGGCTAAACAATCGTAGTAATGCAAAAACCTCTTGTTAGCTCAAAATCAAGTTAAATGCCCAAAATTTAAGAATACATCAATCAAGAAAATTGTTGGTTCTTAACAAAAATGATCAATTTACAAATAAAATATGAACATAAAAGATCACCTTATGAACACTACATGGCCATTCCGTGGCCACCAAAGTGGTACTCTTCGAGTTTGGCACTCAAACATCAAGCCTCAACTCAAAAACATATAAGAGTAAATATATCTCCAAATCACACAAACGAGGATCCACATAGTGAATATCACATAGGATTGTTTGATGAAAAACCCAAATAGAGAGAGAGCAGAGACACTAGTTCGCATAAGCATGAGCCTAAGGTGGTGTACATCCATAATATATTGAGCAAGCTTGAGGTATACCAAATGGATAGAAGTGGGTTTTCAGTCTACATGAGACTCCACTTTCAAACTTGTACTTGGCTCAAGGTTATGGTCACTTGGTCTACAACTTCTCTCTCCACACATACACTCTTGATGCTACCCGTAGGGCTCAATAGTGTAGGGTACACAACATAGCACATAACACGTTACAATCACCTTGATGACTTAAGCACATCTATATCGCCTTACACAGGGAAAAATTACTAGGTATAATAGAGCATTATTCTACGACTTACAACACACATTTTCACATAACATACCAAGGGTGCGAGTACAATACATTAGGGGTCATGCAATCACCATATGCCCCTAATTCACGATCATAATTTATCACATAACAATATGAGTACATATATACAAAGCGTATAGAGGTTTAATATCATGAAAATATTTGCAATACAATGCAACATGGTGACATAACACCATAACACAACTCAACATGGTGGGAATTAATATGATACAACATATTTCACTACAAATTACTTTGTCATGCAACATGTGTTCCACATATACAATATCACTAGAACATGAAACATCACAACACTTTCATAGCTCACAAAACATTCCCTTCACACACAAGGTGGTATTACACATGAATTTCATGTTGAATTCACAGGAAGAGAGAAATTTCACACATCGAGAAACAAATATCACATCATAAAAACACCAAGTGGTAAGCACAACAGGTGCATTCATGTAATCACAAGTACCATATTTGTCACATCACAACATAATAACACATTACTCTTCTAACTCCTCCACCATCATGCATAATCCATCCCAACACCAAAATGTCCCAGAGGTTTGAGAGTATGAACCTTCACTCTGATACCAACTATAGTGCCCACCCATGTGGGACCCAAACACATGACCAAACATAACAGGATAAATTTTTTTACTTTCATATTACTTGATACAACTTATGTGACACCAAAAGACTCTTAATATTTTTCATGACACCACATGTAATGTAACACCAACATGTAGAACATGCAAATGCCAATATGACACAATGTGTGACCAACATCACACTTAGATAAATGAGAAAGTATGAGACTATGACACAATCATGACATGAACATCACAAATTGGCACCTTCCACACTATCACATTTTCATGGTTCAATCTTTGTCATGTTCATATTCTAATTTAAGCCTTAAAGGTTTGAAGAGCATATAGCATGAAAACATACATTTTCTTTTTTCTCTAGATTACATTTCCCTTACTTTATTTAACACTTAATTTAAGTTGATTCCCTCTTCACTACCATTTACATTCCCTTATTTAACCTTATAGGTATTGAATCCATTAATCATGAGAGCATGTAGTTTCATTCACAATGATACACATTATTTATTTTGTTTCGGGTTTAACTTATAACAAGTACACTTAATCACATGAAAGAGTTAACATTGGTTTAAAGAGCATTAACATGTAAGGTATGAATCCCCTCTTCTCAAAACTTCATAACTCTATTACACATCGTGAATATCTTATAATAAGTGTACACTAATTGGTTCACATTTCAATTGCCATTAATTTGCAAAACCCAATGTTAGTTATAAACATTTTGAACATGTATACATCACCCAACACTCGTTCTTAGACTATGGGTTCGTTTCTTAAAGAGCATGGTTACTCATCATTTCACTTAGTTTTCATTGTGAGGGAAAAGATCTCATGATGATAAGAGGAGAATCTTAAGCTAATCTTATGCTTGCAGTACATCTTGAAGATAGAGATGATTGGGAGCATTTATAAGATACAAAAGAGTCACTTGTGGTTAGTGTTCAAGTCAAAAGTTAATGTTCTAGAATATCATGTTCTCATGAAGGAGACATCTCATTTTATCTTTAATGTCAAAATGGAGACCTAGCAAGGAGTTAAGGAAAAAGTCACAATTCTCACCTTTCTAATGGGTCAACATCCTATCGATAAATTACCCATCTTTAATGTTTATATAAAAATTATGTCCACATATTAACCTCAAAAAGGTCCTAGGATTAGTTTTAAATTTATTCCCATTTACCCCAAGGGATCTATGCCCTACTACAGGCCAAAGCTAGTGTTCAACAACTTAATCCCCCAAGACCTCCAAAACTCAAAGGTGTTCCTATAATCAAAATCTAAGGAAAAAACTTCCATTCCTAAGGCGTAGTGATGTCCCAAGTGGTGTTCGGTTCCACTATAGAAACAAGGCACGAGGTTAAGCTCAAAGGGACCATTCCATACCACAAGGGTTGATATTTCAAACTATAAGTTTGGTTGACGCTTTCCACCCAAAATGGAAACACACATACAAGTTATATTTTATTTGAAGGCTAAGATATTTCCTAGGTCAATACATCCCTAATAGATAGATGAATTATGCCATTACCAGATTACTACCATCAATTTTATTGGTACAATCACATCCAAAATTACGATGGTACAAACAATTTTAAATAACATGATTTCAATTTCATTCTCCTGATGATGATTTGGATATAATAAAAGGGATCCTCTTACATCGTTTTCCAATGCAACATGATACAATCAACTTCATTTACCTAACCAAATATACTGAAATACAACTAAGTGTGGAATTAGTCAAACATGCAAAAGTACAACTACGTAAGAAAATAATACATTTCATCAATATGCAACAATATGGTATACATCATGGAAACAATGAAATAATGCATTCTATTCATAACAATATCGCTGATATATTCTATACAATTTCATTGCTTTCAGATAGCATGCTAATAAGAAGACACAAGTATCATTGTACTTCTCCTTGTCTGGGTACCTACAACCACACACATGGTTAACACTACAACTTGGCATGACATCTACCTCTAAACTAGCATGATTCATGATTTCAAATATTTTCAAGATAATAAAACAATACTTAACATACTTCTAAGGAGAGTAAGAAATGTAAATGCCATTTCAGTTCATTTTTAGAGCTATCAAGGAGAGAGATAGAGAGAGGAGAGAGAAAATGTTATTTTTCCACAATCAAATTATTTTCAAAACAAGCGTCAAAGGAAGTTTTCTACAGTCATATGTTAGTGTATATAAAGTTTCCTGATCAATAGTTTTCTTGAGTAAGGTCATACGATTGTTTTCCCCATTTGATTACAAGTTCCAAAAATGATAAATTTAGGCAAGTTGCTAAAAATCAGCATTTAAAAACCATATTCAAATCTCAAAAACCCATGAAAACAAATTCCGACGTATTTCCCTATATATATGGAAATACTCGGAGCTAACATAATCCCAGATTGGAAAACAAGATTAAAATAGCGCTCATCTTTCTAGAGCTACTTATCGTAGATGCACTCAAGCGGTCTTGTCGCCCAACGACCAGAGGCCTACAAATCCTATCAGATAACTAGCTTGAGAGATTTTTTCTCCAAAATGAGGGTTTGTACCAATTGTCTCATAGAAATGTTAGAGGTATGTAGAAGCCAAAATCCATTTCAACACCCAAGGCCAAAACAATGGGTTAAAACCAAACTACAATTTTCACGTTCAACAACTATTTAAAGTTGCGAACTAGCCCATTGGGCTCTTAAATGCATAATGAAACAAGGACACATGGACTTCCGAGGAACAAATGAGGGTTCGGTTGAACACTCCATATGACAAGATACATGACTAAAGTTTGCTTTTCTCATTTCGAGGTCTGGAAGGTTATTTTGCGTCTCCAAGAAAACATGTTTTTAATAACATTGCACAAAGTCACCTAGAAGTAGTTTTCACTAAGTTTGTCGTTTATCACGCCAACTGTGTGGTTTCCAAGACCAAAACTAGTATAGAGTTGTCCAAATATCTCACGAGGTATATTAGGAGTAGAGTTTACATTCTAGATTTACTATTCTAGTTGTGTACAAAAATAAAGGTAAATTTGCTATAAGCCACTACATCTCATTTAGATCACCGATAATTTAATCTACTTTAGTTTGATTTTCTACCACATTAAAATAAGAAAACAAGAATCATTAAAATCGTGCAAGAAGGGCAAGATGACCATGCCTGATAGTACTCAAACCCCAAGTACACTAGGCTCCAAGCGGTCCACAACCATGATCCATGAGACCACATAATTGAAGATATTTTTTAGTCAAACTGTTTGTGATTGTTGTGTTTGCCTCCCCATCTGTATATAAATCACGAAGTCACTTGCAATTAACCAACAAAACTCCACTGGTCATGAAAACACATCACCTTAGGCACATTTCTTTGATCTAATATGCCAAATAGTAACAAGTCTTGCAGGGGGCATGCTAATCTTCTTGAGCTCTAAGGTGGTCAAGCAAAGCTTTTATACGGCGTCCAAAATTGCTATACATTCCAAGAAACTAAATGCATTTGGCGCATCTCCCTTGGCCATTTGTCAAACAATTTACATACCGTGTAAAATCTCCTTTTGCAGCACACTGTCAAAATAAAAATGCATCCCCTTTTACCCTGTCAACTACATTTTTTGTAAGTTTCTTAATTTTTAAAACAAAGACACATTTGGTGCAGCACCCTGAAATCACCAGAGTCCACATGGACACAATTAATTGGCATTTTAGCAAACAACACTCAACCATGTGCATTTACAACTGAACATCACACAAAAATCCTCCTTTTTAAGAGCTTTGTACACATCCTAGCTGTATGGAAGCTAGTTCCTGGCACAGAACGGAAGGATGGTGGCACAGTTTAAGGAATATGACCTCTACACCTGCCAAATGCATTGTAGTAGACAAAATTCTTTGGGCTCCCACAACACAACCCACTCACACCTAGCAATCTCTATTTTTTCGATGTTTTCAGAGCCTTTTCAAAAAAAAAAAAAAACATTTTGTGCAGGTCTTCATTCCATGGAAATGCATCATCTGAGAATTTGTCTTTGCCAACAGGCTTCCAAACGCCCCTCTACTGCACCTACACGCCACTCAGCAAGCCACAACATCATCCAACTTACCCAAAGACCACACCTGCTCCCAAGAATGGCATCACCAATTCTTTACAAACCAACAGGAAGCAATTAAGGGGAAATGATGCGTGACAAAAATGTTTTTAGGGAATTTTAAACATATCTTATTCCTAAGGCTAGGCATAACCTCAAAAGCCAAGAAAAATTCCCCGAATCCACCCACGTATGCAACCTCAAAAAACCCAAAAAAAAATTTAAATTAATTCTTCTTGAAATGGGGTTTGGCTCAAGCTCCAAAATGAATTTGGAGAGATTTTAGAATATTAATTAATTAATTATATTTAAATAAAACTCTTATATTACACTAATTTCATGATTTATTTTACTATTTAACAAATTATTATTACCTGAACCTCGATTACCCGGAAAGATACTATCATTTTGTAATTATTATATTAAATTTAATAAAGGTAATTATGATATAATTAACACGACCTTGTTATTTGCGGATGCACCTCACGTCAAAGGTTAAAAGAGTTCTCCTAACCACCACGAAGGTGCTAGTATCCCGTAAATCCCGAAGACTTGACTCCCATTGAGATAAGTGTGTCGGAAGCTTGCTTTTTTTGAGCTTTCGTAATTATAGATAATCATGTTCTTGACATTAGGAAAGACGGTCACCAACAATAAAAGATCCTTATAATTAATTTTATCTTTTAACAACATCTAATATTTCAAATATTGAAAATGTAGTACTATTTTCTTTACGCTCCATTTAATTGTTTCATTTTATGAATTCTTCATATTGTAAGCACAATACTGAAAAAAGCGAAATCATTCCTACCAAGGACCGACCTAATTCCACATAACTAAAATTGAGATGTTGGTAATGAGAGGGAATTACAAAATGGATCCTCACTGCTTGAATGATCATGCAAGCTTTCTCAAAAATTAAGAAAGGGTTCATATTTTAGTGAGCTCATGAATGGATTTGCGAAGAAAGACATTCAACGATACCCATGTATGGGAAAGAATTCGATAATATTTAGTGCTTCAATAAAATCAGGTTGTCCCTCGCATGTACATAGTGATTTAGGATGTTTTGTCATAATTTACCTTTACATTGTGTGTGTTTTTCCTTTCAAAATTTTGGTGTGTTTCCTTCATGTTTTGTGTGTGTTATGCATTGTGTTTTTTTGCTTGTAGTAATGAATCTATTGTCCAACCGAACAAGACAATATTCTACTCACTCGAGAGAAATATGAGGTCCTCTATTTACCCTTGTGGTCCAATGTCCCCGAGTTAGAGCCATCGATGTCATGAGAAATTACTAGTCCAAAAATTCAAAACTTGAACCATGAAAACCAAGCCATAATGTGAAAAATTTCTTCAAAACCTTCCTAAATCCCTCTCCTGGTTAGTTTGTCTTCCGTGTAATGATCATCTTGACCTTGCAGTTATCCTAATGCATTGAATAAACATGTACAAGTTTTCAAAATTATTTGATAAGGTCAATTCTTCCATTCAGTAAAGTGCAACAAAAGACTAGTTCTCCAACAGTCTAGAAAGGCCAATTTTGGCTATTTTGGGGCCTATGTACATCCTCCGGGAGGATTATGAAGAGATCATAAACATGCGGAGGTGGTATTGAGAGCCTTTAATAGTTTGGAAGTATTTTAAGAATGTTTATTTAATATTTAGTGATTCAAAGTGGAAGTTTGTGCAAAAGTGGGTTTTTAAGTGTAAGGAATGAACAGTCAAATTGTGAACCTAAACTTCTCTAGATGATTCTCGAGATCCCAAGGATTTATGAGGAAATAAATTAAGAAATTGAAATATTTAAGATTCCTCTACATGGTGACAACATCAAATTTGATCCAAGGTCTGATGATTTCTTGAGGAATTTCAAACTTTACATGTTTACCTTGTTGTCCTAATTAAAAGCGAACATTTTTGGAGTTGCATGCATAAATAAAATATGAAACTTGTTTCATTGGCCTTAGAATGGATTTTGGAGTCCTATTCATATAAAATTTTACCTCAAAAGTCCATCTTAAGCCTCCGAGTGAAGATTTCATGTTTTCAGGCTATTTCGGGTAAGTCGTGTAAAACTTGAGTTTCCAAATGAAGTAAGGAACACTTTGTTGCACCTCTTGTCCCTTTTTCCCCAAGGGGAAAAGAGGGAAAAAAAAATCACCCCAAGACATCTTTTCAACTCTCCAATTATCCATGTGCAATTAATTCAACCCGTGTTGAGTCTAACCTAAGTCAAGGAGAGGTGTGAGTGAAAACCCCTCCTTAGCCAATTTTCCACAATACCACATGTCACAATATTTCTCTAAGGTTCCATTTTCTATCCCTTTTTCATTTTTCACCATGAAAATAGGATTTTAACTCCATACAAACTCACATTTAACCCTGGGTCAAACCATGGTCAACAGGTGAACACAAAAGTAAAACATAACTCATTTTTAAGTCATTTCTCTACATGTGTCAAACTCCCTCCATAGATGCTACTTGATAAACATTTAAAAAGAATCCATTTTTATTATAGATGTTGGGAAAAAATTCCCAGAACAACCATGACCTCCAAAACCCGAGCTTCCCTCATATCTCACTAATCGGGAATTCAATTGCACCAAAAATTCCGTTATTGCTCTTCTCCAAAAGTACTTTGTGATGATTGTGACGAAAAACCTATGATTCCCTAGATTTTTGATAAAGAAATCTGAAACCATAATCCAAAAAAATTATTTTTAATTTCCAAGAGTTCCATCAAATGAAAAATAGTGAAAATTGGAGAAGCTGGATCTATGTACAAAGCCAAACAATGAAGGTGGTTTCATTGTAATCTAACACCGTAAGATCACTGCTAAAAATATAATATTCTTTAAAAAGAGGTGCTAAAAATAGTAAGTTTCCTGAAATTGCAAACCCTCAACATTCAGAACATCTAGAAATAATGAGAAACATCAAACAAGGTAAATCAGGCAACTTTCTAAAAATAACAAGTTTGGAAAAAACAAATGTCCCAAAATAGAAACTTTTTAAAAACAAAATTCATAATTAGTCGAGAGAAACCTAAGTGAATTAGGAGCTCTAGGGAACAATGATTGTGCAAAATCATAAAAAAATTCAAAATAACAACTCTTGACCCCACCTGCTAAAAATAGAAAGTTTCGGTTTCTAGTGTAGAAAGTTGCGGTGGTTATTTTTTCACTCATATTGTTTCTTTTTTCCATCATGTGAGGTCGATAATATGTTTCATGGTTCAAACAAGAAAATTAACCCTCCATAAGATTTCAAATGATCCTAAAGCATCATTAATCACACTTGTGTTTAAGAGAATATCATAATACATAAAGGT
This sequence comes from Taxus wallichiana var. yunnanensis, assembly GCA_018340775.1. NCBI lineage: Eukaryota > Viridiplantae > Streptophyta > Pinopsida > Cupressales > Taxaceae > Taxus > Taxus wallichiana. Next base: position 18,759,129 of record CM031242.1, on the reverse strand, counting down.
GTAACAAGTGAAACTAGGAACATTGTGTGGTTGGAAAAGAGTTTGAAAAGATTCAAGAGCCCCATTGAAATTCAAATTCATAAAGAAGATGATCTTCACAAACATGATGAGAGAAGCTCACTATGAGTGAGGATGGAGGTCATCTCAAGCAATACATACTTTGTGAAGTGTTTCTAAACACTTGATCCATTCTTGATAACGAACATATATCTTGCATGTTAGAGTAGGTGAAATTTGTGGTGTCCTAGTTCAATTTGGAGGTCAAAACATGTAACTCGTCATCAAAATCCATTCATAGGTTAATCCTTCTATTCGGAGAAGGAAGTCTATTTCCACGAGGAGCAAATTGAGCAATGGTTCCATCTTCATTTGATTAACCAACCCTTCTCTCTCTCTCTCTCTCTCTCTCTCTCTCTCTCTCTTCCTTCTCTCTCATGTTCTAATTTCTCATTAAGAATGTATTTTTTCTATTTCGTCCTATTCACTTAAGTGACCCTCAATTAAACATTGTAAGATTCCTTTTTCACTAATAAGAAAAGACTCACCTCCTAACAACATGAAAGGTCACAAGTGATGGGGATAAGTTAAAGCTAATGTAGGGGGAAGATGAAGGGACAAGTTAAACGAAACATTCCACATGTATAACCTTGGATGAGCTAGAGGATCACAAATGCGCATGCGAAAAATAATTTTCCTCTTTTTCTAATACCTTAAACATTAATTACGTTGATAGGCATTTTTAAATGGGATTCTCAATCATTATGTTGCGTGCGTGACATGCATCGAGAGAAATGGAAGGTCGAGGTTTTGTGTCAATGGACATTGATGAATGACATCATTAGAACTATTGATGAGAAACCTTAATCGTTACCTTAATTGCTAAAGAGAAACCCTAATTGTAAATGTGCATGAAAATGGTGACATAAGGAACCCTAAACACGTAGAGTTTCCATATCTAACATATGTAGAGTTCGAAATTTAAACACATGTAAGTTTCCCAAGCATTCATCGATCATACCTTGCTTTCTGAGATATCTCCAAAGTACATTGCCTCAATGACCTACACTTCGCACTGTTTCTCCTTCAAACTATTAGCACAAATGACACGTGTTTCATATATGCTTGGTCATAAGAAAGAAGAGTTTCGCATTGGTTCCCTCTAGCATATTCCCCACCCATTGACTTCTCCTCTCTAAACCCCTTCTTCATCACCCCTCTTCTTCCTCTTAAGGGATTTTACTCACCGAAGTTTAACTTCTTCGACACATTCCCTTCGACATTTTCATCACACATTTCACATGTGATTGCTAATTATAACTCTAAAAATAGTATATTTTCAATATTAACTATATACACTACATCTTATATAAATCATATTATTTAATCAATCACTAAACGTAATATAAATAATGGAATTATAATCATAGAAAAATACATACAATTTTTTAATATTAATTATGTGTATACTTCAATTAATTGAATAACACCCCTTTTATGTATCATTAAATAATAGGATAAAATAAAATATTATTATTAATGTAAATATTAATCTATAGAAACAAATGCATTAATATTACTGATAACTTACGGACATCTAATTTATCATCATTAAAACAATATTAAATATAAAATCATATCTAATCATAAATGTTTATATATTTAAATTAATTTAGAACCCCTTTCAATTATCACCACTAGTAATATAAATAGTGAGTTATGAATCCCCGTTATTCTAATATTAGTGATATAATAATCTTTTTTTCATATTAAATATTTAAATTAAGTATACGAAACCCCCTCCACGTATCAGCAGCCGACTCGCGTATACTTAATTGGAGAAAAAAGCTTTTTCAACTTCAAACAGAGTAAGATTATAAGGTTGAATTTTTCAATCACCTACCTACTTACACGCGTCCACGTCACATAGAAAGAAGGTTTCCACTAAAGACTGAGAAAATGACTCGCAAACATTATTTTTTTCGGAATTTCGTATTTTCTAAAATATAATTAGGAAGTCAAAACGTAGTGTTTCCGCTAAAGTGGGAATGTGATACCTATTGTCCTTATCCCAACAAACCTTGGCTCAACAACGCTTGTATAGTATCCCATATTATACACAATTTCTCAAAAGGCATATCATCAATCTCCCCTTTTTGTCTATTTCTTTAGTGAGCACAAACTCATTCTTCACCGGTTGCGGGCTATTAACAATATTGTTTTATTGTATAAGTAAGTTTTTGAGAGTCGACGAATCTATAGTATTCACTTTTGTCTCCACTTTCTCTAATATCATTATTTTCTCTTTTATCATTTCTTTAACAAAATGATATTACATGTCAATGTGCTTTGTTTGAGCATGATATTCTACATTCTTTGCGTGACAAATTGTCTTGTGTGATTCACAATTTATCATTACAACCTTTGAAGCCAAACTTCTTCCTTGCACATGTGAATTGTCATGTATTTAGCCTCTGCGGGGATATTGTGAGACTAGTTTGAAGCTTGCTCATCCAACGTACCACACCATCGAACAAGTTGAAAACACAACCATTAATGGACCTTTGCGAGATCATGGTAACCTTCCCAATTAGAATCCACAAATCCTTGGAGACTTGCTTCATTGCTTACATCAAGATTTTATTGTAGTGATAACTCTCCCTAATAGGAAATAGTGTGATCATTAGCTCCTTCAAAATATATGAAAATATACTTAACCACGGTCCAATGCTCCTGCCCCAAATTTTCCATATATTTGCTAACTAATCCCACTGCATGTGTAATGTTAGGTCTTGTGTTGTGTCCTCCATCAAGCTTCCCATTGCACTCTAACATGGCACTTGTGCTACATCCTCCAACTCTTCTTGTGTCTTTGGACATTGTTCAACACAGAGCTTCATCAATTGGAAAGGGTGTGCTTACCAACTTACGAGTCTTGCATCTTGAACCTTTCCAACACCATCTTCACATACTTATTCGATTGAACCAAAACTTTCTATTCATATGATCCCTTTTGATCTCCATGCCCAAAATTAACTTTGCAACACCAAGATCCTTCATGTCAAACTTCTCAAAAAGTTGAGCTTTCACTTGTTTGATCATTTCCATGTTGTTGTCAACCAACAACATATCATCCACATAGAGCACTATGATGATAAAATTATCCCCTTCTTCTTTGAAGTACACACAAGGATCCACCTTGCTTCTTTCAAGATTGAGCTTACGAACACACCCATCAAAATTCTAATTCCACATCCTTGGTGATTGTTTTAGGCCATACAAGGACTTCTTCAAGTGACAAACCATGTCCTCTTTACCCTTGACTCTGAAACTATCATGTTGCTTCATATAGATTTCTTCCTCAAGCTCTCTATGCAAAAATATAATTTTAACATCCATTTGATCTATCTCTAGATCATACACAACAACAATAGCTAAAAGAAATTTGATTGAAGTCAATTTTGCAACATGAGAGAATACTTCACCAAAGTCAATCCCTTCAACTTGAGAGAACCCTTTTGCAACTAAGAAATCCTTGTACTTCTCCAATTATCTGTGAGCATTGAACTTCTTGAAAACCCACTTGTAACCCACTAGTTTTCCTCCTCTGAGAGGCAGATTACCAAGTCATATGTATCATTGTTCTCTAGAGACTCGATTACCTCCTTCATAGCCTTCCTCCAAGACTTACTCTCATATAAACCAAGAGCTTCATTCATTATCGTTGGATCCTCGTTATCTATTACCGATGATAGAAATATTGAATGCTAATCAAAAGGGTTAAACTTATGAGGTGCTCTTTGAACTCGCACTAACCTTCTAATTCTAGAAGTAACACTATCATCCAAATCATCTTCTAGATTTCACCTTGGCATGAATTCGAATTAATTAAATCTTATGAAGTCCTTACTCGGACAAGCTCTCTTTACTCCCTTATATCACATATTACCTCCAAGTTGTCATTTTAGTGAAACCTCTTGACCGGTCTAATTCTCATCTCTCCTAGCCTCTCCTTGATCACATAGGTAGACAACCTCCAAAGATTCTACATTTTGTTTCTTCACCTCTTATGTTGTCTTTTCCAAATATTTCTCTATTGTGAATTTTGTGTCTCTTCATTCCCTAAAGACAACATTATGGTTGTAAAAATCCATTTAGAGTCACGGATTCCACAACTTGTAACTTTTAACACTACTCTCATGCCTAAAAAGGATACACATCTCGATCTATCTAGTCAAGTTTTTTTCTCTTCTCCTTTGCGATATGCATGTATGCTTCACAACCGAAGACTCTTAAGTGTTCAATAGTTGGATTCTTTCCCATCCAATCTTCCTTTGGGGTTGTTTCCACAAACACCGATGTAGGTGACTTGTTCACCAAATAACACATAATAGCCACTACTTTAGCCCAAAAAATATGATCTAAATTGGTACCACTTAGCATACCTTGGGCCTTATCCATTAATATTTTGTTCAATGTGCTCTACCACTCCATTATGATGTGGAGTATAGGGAATTTCTTTCATATGATTATTCAACAATTTTCAAATTCATAAAAAAAATTGAACAATGCTCTCCTCCATTGTTCATGCACAAAACCTTTGTCATTTTCTCAAACTGGTTCTCAACAAGTGCCTTGAACTTAAAATTTGTGTACACTTAGAAATTTCTAGACAAAATATATTTAGGTCTTCCTAGAATAATCATATATGAAAGGAACATAAAATACCGACTTTTCATGTGAGGGCACCTCTGAAAGGTCTAAATACATTGTTGTGTATAACCGGTAAAATTCTATTTGAACAAGTAGTGGAAATGGGAAACTTTACTTTGCTCTTTTTCCATACACAAAATGTCACAAAAGTCAAATTCTAAGGACAATCCATAATTCCTTTTATCGTTCATTTTGATTGCAAGACATGCAATCTTTTTCACCTATATGTCCCAACCTTTTCATTCCAAACCATTGTTTTCTCCTCCACAAGAAATTATTTCCTTCTTGCCAATTTTCATTGCCATGATATTTCCTCGTGCAGTCTTCGCTTCCCCACCTAAAATTGTTATGGTGATATTCCATTTAGCTTTCCTTCACATTTTTTCTTCAATTTCTATGGGGATGAGAACTTTCTCTTGTTCTTTATATTTGACTTGAGATCTCACGTAGGCGAGTATTCTTCTGCCCACCTTTGAGGTCCCTACAAAATATATCTAAGGAAGTATCTCTTTTCCTTCTGCCCCCATACTTTATGAGATGTTTTTGAGGAGACATCTTAACTGTCTACATCCCATACCACATGAGATGCCTCTAAGTGTGATATCTAAATTGATTACTCCCCCATACTCTATGAGATGTCTTTGGGGTGATATATCAACTAACTACTTCCCCCATACTCCATGAGATGTCTCTAGGGTGACATTTTTGGCCCTATCTACTGACATTTCAAGATGTATATGAAGAAACATCTTATCAAGTTGTCTTCGGAGACATTTTATCAAGATGTCTCTAAGGCAACATCTCATCAAGATGTCTCGAGGAAGCATCTCATCAAGATGTATGCGAAGATACATCTTAAAAATACATCTCATCGGTATGTTTCCAAGGAAACATCTCATCAAGATGTCTCAGGAGACATCTCATCCCATTTCACGAAGTTTTTCTTCTTCATTTCTCATTGCAGCGAGAGTTTTACTCCATTTTTGCTAAGCTAATATTGATATATTTTTACAAAGTCTTCTCCTCTAATACAACATAGTTGTCACTTACAGATAATTTTTGTGCTTGCATCAATTTTAAACAAAGTTACTATGTGTACTCCTCTTGCTTCCCAGAACCAAAGATACAACCACCATTTTACACCCATATTTATTGAACAAGACATGTTCACTAGCATCATTCATCTTGCTAACTAACACTAGATTTATAAGCAAGGCCTAGTATGTGTAGAACACAAGGGGAGACTTTGTCCTCCCGTCTCTTAACTTCAACTTCACTCATCCTCTCCCCACAATCTTGTCAATCAAATTATCTCCCAAAATACTTGGATTCCATTATGAATCCCATATTATGAGACCCGCTCCTTGTGAAGAGTCACGTGAAATGGTGCACCTAAATCAATAATATGTGCATCGGTGCATGCATGCACACTCAAGGTTGTAAAGTAAACATCACCATCATTTGTGCTTCCTCCATCTTTAGAACGTGTATCATTTTGGGGATTTTTCCCTTTTTCATCGATACTTCTTCTTAAAGTGCTATGTTTTACCATAATTCCAACACCTTTTCTAACTTCATTGTGGAGTCTTGGATCTATTTTTAGACTTGGACCTTTTATCCCCTCCTTTTTTCTTCTTGCCTCTCTCTTTCTCTCTCCCATGAACTGACAAAGCTTCCTTTGAGTGATAGTCATCAACAAACCTTATCCTCATCTCTTTAGACAATAAAGGTGGCACTATTTCCTTAAGCTTCAATTTTGTAGTGGTATTGGTAATAGTCATCACCAAAATTTCCCAAGAGTTTGGAAAAGCATAGACTAGGGTAATACACCTCTCCTTATCATCCATCTTCACATCAATGAATAATAACTTACATATGATAGAATCAAAATTATTTAGGTGCTCTCTGCACTAAGTCGCCATCATTCATTTGTAAAGAATGCAACATCTTCCTTAGAAAATTTTCTACCTTGGCACGATACAAAGTTCTAGCTTATCCCACAACTCCTTTACAATTTTCTCATTAGAAACATTTAATAACGAAGCGTCATAAACACGTCACTGATAGTACTTTTACCTTCCTATCAACCTTGTCCCACTCTTTTGTTGTGTCACAACAAATCCACTAATCCCTTTTCGTCAAAAGATCCCCATCTTGATCTTACACAACTTAGAGTTTTCCATCAAATCTATCAATCTCAACTCGTGTTGTCTACTAGCTATCATATTAGAGATTCCACTAAAAACTAATGTGTAACTCAAAACCATTTAAAGCAAAGCAAACAAAACATCACCAAGTTTGCAACTGACTTTGGTTGTGATACTAGATGTTGGGTTTTTAAGCACATGAAAATAATAAACTAAACCGGAAAAGTAAAAACAAGTAGATCTCGAAATAAAGTAGATCAAGTAAAAGAATACTAACACAATATTTATCTTGAAAAAACCATTTCAAGTAACAAACCAATAAATTTTGCTTCTTGTATTAACTTTAAAAAAGTTTGCAAATCCCATAACCAACATCCAAATTTTTGATCTCTCGATAATCAAGTCTTTTAATAATACTTTTCATATTGAGAGTATAGATTTTTATAAACAAAACACATCATATAATTAACCTTGTTTGGAAAACAAACTAAAATATTAGAATAATACTTTAAATCAAACTCATTGTTTTTATAATAAACTAAAGTTACAAAGCTAAACTAACTCTATTTTTGTTGCATTCTCATTTTGCCCAACTAGCACCAAAATAGTCCCAAAACTGCATGGTGTTACATGGAATAAGGTGACATCCAACACTCCTAATTAAAAAATTATGTGAATTGATAGTTTGTTACCTTGACATAAAGTGAGATTTGAACATTAAACCTCCCATTAACAAGATATCAATTTCTATTACACCATTACTTAATTGATAATATTCATGTTAACTTAACATTGAATAATAATAATAAATTAAATGATGCCTTATAGAGACCAGTGCTCTAATATTAATATTAAATTTGCCTAACTTTATATTATAATCATTTAAAATGTTTAATATTGAATATTTGCATACTTAGATTAGTCTTTTAACACCTCTTACATCTCTTATTGGTTTATGGAGTCAAAATCTAACATAAAAATAGAATTTTTAAATTAAATTTTAAGATACTTAATTTAATTATAAAATACATTTTCATGTATCACTAATGTGTAATGCACAAATAGTGATGCACACATATACGCACACACACTTAAATTAATTTTGTGTGTCATATATAAAAGAGATTGTAGATGATTTAAATATTTAATATTAAAAATTTATATATTATATTATTTATATAATTATAAGTAGACATTAGGTAAGTTATTATTAATATTAGACTATTGGGTCCATAAGCCACCATTCCAATATTTATAGAAACATATATCTAATCCCAAATTATAATCATAAGAAAATAATATTGAATATAAATATTTACATATTTAAATTAATAGTGCACCGCTCCTTTCAATGGTGAATTATGAAGCCTCGAAAATCATTATTAATGATAATTTAAATAGCACATTAATTATATATATATATAACTTTTTTATTCTATCACTAATTGTAATACAAGTAATATAATTACAATCATAAAAATTAAATAGAAATTTTTAATATTAATTATGAGTATATTTTCATATACCATTAATATGTAAGATAAAATAAAACTAATACAAATACTTTGTGTGTATATATATATATATATATGATATTAATTTGAAAGTTTTTATGTTAGATTTTTCACTTTCTACATTGATTAATAATTTCATTGTAAAGTTTGTCGATTTCCAATAAAATGATGAAAAATAGTATCAATATAGCCACACTATTATATTGACATCAAAATAATCTATCTCGAGGACAAAAGGGCCCAAAACTCTACAATATGACCAAGATATTACTATTTTTTTCAGGACTTCTCCACTATAAATAAATAAAAATTAAGTGATGGTCAAGTGGATGTCAAATGTACGTTATATTCTCACAAATCACATCTATTAGTAACTTCATAACATTCTCTATTGATATCCAATTGATTTTTAGCAAACGGCATCAATTTAATTGGACCAATGTGTTGGTTTCAAAAAAATCTATTGGGGATTTAAAGGGGCCCATGCATTACCATAAAACCAAGGTATTACTATTTTTAGTTGATTTCACTAATTTTAAAAAAACTTGTAGTTAAATGGACGCCAAATTTAAGAATAATATGCCATATGACGGCCAAATAAACATCAAATTTAATATCAAAAATAAAAACGAACAACTCGCGTCGATACACTACCCCACATTACCTTATGAAAAATCTATTTAGGATAAAAATGTTAGGAAAATTATATAGTGCTCACATTATTGGGAAATAATTATGGGTATGTCAAAATAATATTAGGAGAATAATATTATTATGAGTTGTTTTAACAACTCACCTATATAGGAGTTTGTCTCTACTATATATATGTACTTGATTTTCATAATGAATTAAGGAAAGTTTAGTGTGTTTTTCATGTGCATCTTTGTCCAAATGTTTTCATTTGGTATCAAATTGTTCACTTATAATAGTTCACTTATTTTTTAATTAGTTATGGAACAAGGGTCTATTCTTCATTTATTATCAATACCAAAATTGTCAATTTATGTTAAATGTATTCCATTAAATAATTTGTAATCGTGTTTTCATGTCAAAACGTCAAATGTCAACAAGGTGTGTTTGTGTTATAATTGTTAGTTAAAATTGTGTAGTCAAGTATTGTCATTTTGAAATTCGTGTCGTCAAAATTGTAAATAAATAAAAAATTACCTCACTAACGCTTTTTAGGGTAACTCACATCGAGTTACAATTGAACTTCATGATTGAATTCAATTGAGTTAACAACTCGTCACATCGAGGATGGAGGCAAACTCGAGGATGGAGGCAAACAAAAGTTGGAGGTCAATCAACAACCTCTCGTTGGTCGCCAACAATGAGGTAATTTATACAACATTAGTGACATGTGTTTTTGCATGTATTTTCAATTGTGTATGGTGTGTTTTCGTTTTACGATGTCCCTGTTCGTAGTGAATGAAAATTTCGTATTGAGGGGGGGGGACATAATACCAATGTTTCATTTCCATTGTGATTATGAGAAAAATTTCCTATGTCATCCCTTGAGGTGAGATATTGATGAGAGCTGATGAAAGTATTACACATCGTGATGTGGTTGTTGGTAAGCCACTTGCAAAACCATCATTTGTGGTTTGTGGTAAACCACTTGTAAAACCACCACTTTTGGTTGTTGGTAAACCATATGCAAAACCATCATCTTTTGGTTTGTGGTAAACCACTTGTAAAACCACATTTTTGGTTGTTGGTTAGCCATATGCAAAACCATCATTGAGGTTTGTGGTTATCTTGTGAAAATCACCAAATCATGAAAGTAGGTGCATGTACGAGATTGAGGTTTTCCCCATGTTCGCACTAAGGGGGAATGTTAGGAAAATTATATAGTGCTCACATTATTGGGAAATAATTATGGGTAGAAAATAATATTAGGAGAATATTATTTAACAACTCACGTATATAAGAGTTTGTGGAGAGGATAGTGGGGAGACTTGTTGGACAAACCTCCATGAAAATAGGAGTTGTCTCTCATATATTATATATATATGTACTTAATTTTCACACTAAATGAAGGGAAGTTTAGTGTGTTTTCAAAAAATGGTCCAAGCATTACCTTATGGCTGAGCTTTTATTATTTAGCTTATTATTTTCCAATCGACTTCTCAAGAAAAAGGAAAAAAACATTTAATTAATGGTCAAATAGACACCAAATTTAATGATGAATTGTCTTGTGATGGTCAAATAGACATCAAATTTAATGTTGAAAATAAAAATAAACCCACGCCCTTATAATCTTAGTTACCATTTAACGCATGTGCAATAATAATATGTATAAAAATTAATATTAATAATAATTTACCTAATATCGATTTAATAATCATTAAAATAATATTAAATATAAAATTATATTTAATAATAAATATTTATATATTTAAATTAATTGTAGATTCCTGTCGATTATCAAGCAGACTAATATAAATAGTGAGTTATGAAGTCGAACCCCCGCCATTCTAATATTAGTATAATCTTTTTTCATATTAAATATTTAAATTAAGTATACAGCACGTAAGTATTCCACGTATCAACAGCCGACTTGTGTAAGTAAAAGTGGAGGAAAAAACTTTTCAAGTTCAAAGGAAGTAATATTAAAAGGTTGAACTTTTCAATCACCAACTTACACGCGAAGAAATTGCAGATAGAAAGAGTGTTTTCTTGCAGATAAAGAGGGTTTTCCACCTAAAACTCTGAAAATGACTCGTAAACATCATTATTTCGGAATTTCTCAAAGAATACAAACTAAACACGATCCTCCTATTCTCTAAAAACATAATTAGGAAGTCAAAACATAGCGTTTTCTAATAAGGTGGGAATGCGATATTTATTGTCTTTATCCCAACAAACTTTGTCCTCGTCTATTATATTATATTATAAACAATTTATCCATATATTGGTAACTAATACAGAGCGCCTGGTCATTTTTGTGTTGGTAAATACTTGGTTTTGTAAATGTTTTTGTGCAGAGTGTTCCTCGGAGACGATGCATTGCAAGCGTGCGGGGCGGTACTGATGTGACCGTTGACAATGTATATGTACGATTCTGTCTACATACGGTGTATTTATCCCGATACATACGCTGCGGGGTACAAAAATTTCCCGTCTTTTCACGGGCTAGCTAGCGACTGATCAGTACCACCCGTGATCTCTACATAAGGGTACAGCTGGCAGTACCGGATTGCCTCGCCCAAGCGCCGGGACCGCAAGCGGTCACATGAGGACATTACTTCGTAACTGCACACATTTACTATGACAACTTTGACGGCGTTTGTGTTAATAAACGGCGCAGGTTGCTACGGCGCACGGGGTCAGCGTTTAGTAGAGGCGGTTTTGTGTCCTAGTGTTTGCGGGCTACTGAAAACAGCTCCGGCCCTCCGGTGGTTTCGTAAGCTCTGAGAAATTTCGAAGGTGGTGCCATGTTTATGCTGGTAAACAAAGCAAGGCGGTGGTTGCGTTGTTTATAATTTTTATTGCTTGGGTTGCGTATTATTTTTCGGTGGTTTTGGATCGGTTGAAGGTTAGTGCGATGTTTGCATCAGGGGAAAGCGGCATTTTGCGTGAAGCGAACGGCTCGTCGTCCATTTGTGCAGAGGACGCGGTGTATTGGGGTGTGTGGAGGATGATCTTTTTGCGGGCAAGAGATCCGCGTTTCGAACCCCGGAATTAGAGATTATAACCGTTGTGGTTTTTCAGGAGGAGGAGGAGGAGCTCATGGCGAAGATACTGGGCGGAACGCTGAGGAGGAATAAGCCGTGCGTTTTTACGGACGGCCTGAGTAAGCCGAGATTTTTATCAGGCATGGAAGGATTGAGAGAGGCCAGCACAGGGTGTGTTACAGGTATATGGGGCTGTGCGCGTGGGTTTTTCTGTTGCTCTATGTCTGCAGCTCGTCTTTTACTTCAGATTGGAAGCCACAAAAATTTAGCGGTTTCGGAGGGGGATTCGAAGGTCGGTGGTTCGATCTCGTGACCTCGCGTCTAGCGTTCTGGTGGAGGAGAGCTTTAGCTCCGATCGCCTCCACAAAAACGTTTTCTCTGATGATTCCGGTAAAATATTTTTACCTAAACCCTTTTTGTATTTGAAAAAAAATCGAAGCTTGGGAGTTGACGTTTTATGGTTTTTTGTGAACAGGATTGTCAAGCGATGTGAAGGTTTATGTGTATGATCTTCCGTCCAAATATAATGAAGACTGGCTTGTGAATAGCCGTTGCAGCAGCCATTTGTTTTCCGCGGAGGTTGCCATACATCGTGCTTTGTTGGGAAGCTCTGTGCGCGTGTTCGATCCTCTGGAAGCCGATTTTTTCTTCGTTCCCGTGTATGTTTCGTGTAATTTTAGCACGCCAAACGGTTTCCCGTCTATTGGGCACGCTCGCTCGCTGCTTGGTTCTGCGGTGGATTATATTTCGGAGGTCATCCCTTACTGGAATCGCAGTGGAGGGCAGATCATGTTTTTGCAGCCACCCATGATTATGGAGCTTGCTTCCATGCAATGGTTAGTTTCTCTTTTATCTTCTGGTATAAATAAAGTGGAGGGGCTCTGTTGCATTCCGTTTCCTGTCCTGTTACGATTAATTTTATGGTTTATATATTTTGCAGGAGGATGTTGCTATCAGGGATGGGATACCGCCATTTCTGCGGAGGTCTATAATTCTGCAGACGTTTGGTGTGAAGGGAAAACACCCATGTCAGGATGTGGAGCATATACAGATTCCTCCTTACGTGTCTCTGAGATCCATTCATGTTACTCTGGGCTTTGTGGCTTCTCCAAAGCAGAGGCGTGACATTTGGGTCTTCTTCAGAGGCAAAATGGAGATTCATCCCAAGAATATCAGCGGCCGCATATACAGCAAGTAAGCGCTTCCAGTTCCTTAAATCTTGTCGATTTTTAGGCCTGGAATCCGAGTTTTCGTCAATGAAACACCAAAATTTTAATATTCAATCACACAGTCATGATTTCCAGTGATTAATATTTCATGACAAACATATGTACCCCATTACTTTTTCATTCGACAATCTCATGTGACATTTATTTGGGTCATGTTTTTTTTCATGGGACGCTCTTAACTTTTTCATGTGAATATTCTTGTTTAACCTGTGACGGTCACGACTCACATGATGTGTCCTTTTATTTTTCATTTAGGTGATACAGATATTGATAGATCCACAGAATCCAGAATCCATAATTCCGCCATGTTTTTGTACAGCTTAGCTCAAATGATTCTTTTCTGATTCAATTGAAGTGTATGATTCAAAGCTTTTGCAAGCTGTTTGTGATCTGTAAATGGATTCTGCAATAAAAGCCGCATTCGTATCTATTGTCTGAGCAATTTTAGGGAGAAAAAATAAAAAATCGAGTTTTTAATGGCGACTGGTTTTTATTTGCAGGGGAGTGAGAACAGCAATATGGCAGAAGTTTGGGCACAGCAGAAAATTCTACATAAAGAGGAAGAGGTTTGAAGGATACCAGTCGGAAATACTGCGATCCGTGTTTTGCCTGTGCCCGCTAGGGTGGGCCCCATGGAGCCCACGCATCGTCGAATCAGTTGCTTTAGGCTGCGTCCCCGTCATCATCGCGGACAACATATCTTTTCCGTATCCACACGCAATTTTGTGGCCCAAGATCTCTCTTACCGTGCCTGAACGTGACGTGGCAAAGCTGGCGAAAATTCTCGAAAAAGTCGCCGCCACCAACCTGACATCCATTCAGCGGAACCTCTGGAACGAGACCAATAGGCGGGCTCTATTATTCAACGAACCCATCCAGCGTGGCGACGCCACGTGGCAATTGTTAGAGGCCCTGACACGCAAGATGGACAGGTCACACAGGAACAGAACATTGCCGTGCTCATGAGATCGACACATCAATGAGCCGCGCCACGTCGATGCGACCGTACAATTATTCATCTGTTTATTTGTGGGTGCGTTACAGCATATTCGGTACAGTACAGGTCACAGCCTACGGGCATAGATATTACCTGTCATTGTATGTCAGACAATAATTCATTTTCGGCTCTGGGATACAAATGTTGATGGTGATGTGGCGCGTGTCTATTCGTTTTTGGTGGGGTGACCGGACAGCGTGTCCAGTGTGGCTGTACAACGAAGCAACAGAGAGTATTAATATTATTTATTTTTGTAGAGGTGGGTGGGTCCCATGCGATGGGGACAGTTCCGGCTGGCCGATTCACCAAAAGCAAACTCACATGCTAGTCGCAGAAATGTTGCCACGTTGGATAGCAGGTGAATTGGTGCTGGGCCCCACACACATACGTACATCTCATTTTTATGGCAACGGGTTGAAAATTCGCATTATTTTTTAATAATTTATAACATATTTACCTTTGCTCGTTTATATTTCCACGGAAGCCGAGATGAGTGTGAAATGAATGATTTTATTAACGTTCACGAGACCAAACAGTTTCAAATGAGAGCAAGAACCGCAAAAAAAAAAATTGTCCAGAGAAAAATAAAACATCAAGTCACTCTAGTCTCTACTTACCAAGTTTTAATCTGGAAGACTGGAAGTTGGAACGCTTTAATATAAGTAAAAACATAAATTTCGTAACAAAATTGCATTCTTTTCGCGTATCGAACCCTAGACCTGTCGCATCACAATCCTAATGATCACGCAGACATGGATAATATAAAAAGGGTACTTGGATGTTGGAAAGAGATCTGCTTTATAATTAAAAAGTGCAGATTTTAAAACTAATTAATTTAATATAACCGTCTCAATCAACAAATCCACTTGTCATTGTAAAAGTAAGACTTGGAATGAGTTCCAATGACAAACAAACTTGGGAGAATTAGTCAATGATTTTAATATTATATAATTTTGAGTGATTTGACGAGTAATGCCTAGGAATGATTACTAGTTGTCATATAGGAGGGGTGGATTTCGGTGAAAAGTATGAATTCCAAGGTACAATAATTCATATTTTGGCGTTCCAATAAGATACCGTTGGCCACACCACATGTTTAGGATGTTTTTTTAATTTTTCTTTCTTTATGGCTTCCCAAGCTTTCTAGGTACTTTTGGCAACAAAAGTACCCACCACCTTCTTCACTTTGAGAGCAAACAAAATAGTTTGGAAATTAAGTCTCCCCTCCAAGCAAATTTGTCATAAAAACTACTAGTTAAGATAGAATGAGTTTTTCTTTAATGGTTCTATAGATCCATTTAGAAGTTCCATGCCTCTAGAAAACTCTTCTTCTCCTTTTAGTTGTCTCAAAGAAGGTCATGATTTTTATTTTTTTATGTGGAGTTTTTAAAGAGAAATAATACATGGCATGGTAGCAAAAAAATTCGAGCAAGTAACATAGGTTTAGTGAATTAATATGTTAACTTCTTTTTCACCTTTTGTACCACAATTCTAAAATTTGACTCAAGATGTTTTAAAGGAAAAAGGATACCAAAGAACTTGAACATCACCCAAAAGTACATTGCTAATTATACTTGGAAAACCAACTAAGCTTATGTCCCTATAGAAATTCTTAGTCATCATTTCTTTATGGATATGAAGAGCTCAAATTATTCATAGTGTTGGCCATTGGTAATAAGGAATACTAAAGCATATTTGAAAAGAGTATGAAAAATGTCTACAAACATGACATTGAAACCCAAAGCCTTCAACATAACATTGATGAAAGGGTGCTCAATGCAATCAAAATCAATTTTCAACATGCGATGCCCTTCTCATTAGAGGTGCAAGCCCACTTTATGCTATCCCAAACAATAGTAATATTCTTTTTGTTAAGATGATGGCTTTCATGAGCATTTTAATCAAATTATTGATTTTTGTGGGATCTTTACTCGTGATTTTAGTAATTAACCAAAATGCTCTCTATGGGTAGTCATTACTCAAATGACTTCTTTTGTTCGTATAGTTTTATAATTATTACAAGGAAATGAGATCTGCGCTTTAGCACCAAAGCATTGTAAGCATTTGTTTATAGGGAGGATTAACAAATATACTTCACTACTTTGGACTTCTCACCCTCTAACATCTTTCCCCATTGGCAAAGCTTTTGAAACATATAGTGCCTAATATATTATGTTAAGTTGACCGCTTTCATGAGCATTTTAATAACATTAAACATTTTTGTGATATTTTTAAACATAGGAGGGGACTAAAGATAAACATAATTTGCCATTTTAGTCTTCTCACCCCGTAGTCTCTTTTTATTGGCAAAGATTTTAGAGCATGTAGTGCATAATAAACCACCCTTGTATCATAATTACTACTAATGTGGGATACACCCAATTATAACACAATAATGTATTTTATATTAAGTTGATGGCTTTTATGAACATTTTAATTAGATTATTGATTTTTGTGAGGATTTTACTCGTGTGATTTTAGTCATTACCCAAATGACTTTCATGATTAGTCATCTCTCTAATGACATTTTCCCTCATGCACGAAAAATTTTAGTGGCAAATCTTTGTTAATTCATGAATATTCTAGATTTCGAAATTTGCTTTTTGGCGAATTTTTAGGGGTCGACAGTTGTCATTTCACCTAAATTTTCTAGTTACAAGTTAATTTTAGGGGTCAGTTCGCCCAATGTTTACACCAATAGTAAACTTTTTAATTCAAATCGCCATTAGCGTGAAATTGAAATTTGTAAAATTTGCCTTCAAATTTTCTACAAATTTACAATTTCGAATATCAAGTACACATCAAATTTTATTCACAATTCCTTTACTCGTACTCGTGGTCCTATGGGCATTGATGATTGAGATCGAATGCATATCGCAACCCTCTAACATTAAAGGTATCTTAACAATTAATATTTTATTATATTGAAGTTACATATAATTAAGCTACGGTCGATAACATACATATATGCTATCAACCAAGGATACAATATGCTACCAACCAATAGCATATTGTATCCTACCGATCGATAACAAAAAAATGTTACCGATCGGTGTTATAAAATATGCTATCGGCTAGTAACATATAATATGCTATCGGCTAGTAGCATATAATATGCTATCGACGATAACATACAATATGCTATCATTGGTAGCATTTTTTCATGCATATGGGAACTTTTTTGCTTATGCCATATTTTATGAGAACAGATTTCTCATTGAGACGATCATTTTAATTGCCAACATAAAATTTTTTAAAAAAGTCCCTAAAAAACTAGCGAAATCTACATTTTTTCTTAAAAATCACATTTTTGAATTTTTTGTTTGCGTCATATTTTGTGAGGACATATTTCTCGTCGAGACGGTCGTTTTAACTAATATTATCAAAAATGATTTTTAAAAAATTACATATGTTGGCTAGTAGCATATACTATCATTCGACAACATATATCGTCGACAATTGCTACCGGTCGACATAATTATCAAATGATTCGCCAAACTATTCGAAACTCGTTTCCTTCAATTCGCCATCATTTAGAAAGTCATTTTCACATATTTGCCAAGTAATATCTACGATTTGTTTAGGGGTCTTAAAATTTACCTTGCCCTCATGTATCTATCATGAATAAAGCTAGTTTGTTAAAAATGAGCAAGGGGAAGTGAATGTCAATTTTTAGAGAAATGACTTTGATAATGATCTTGTAATAAACATTACGGAGAGTAATCAATCTCCAATTAGTGATAAGCTCAAGATCTCCAAATTTTAGGGATAAACTCGATGTTGTCATTATTAATGAGCTTGCCAAGAGAGCTAATATGCAACAAATCAAGTTATACTTTATGCAAATCAATGCCAACAATATCTCATAGAGTTCCATAAATCTCACAAGGAAAGGCATCAACACTAGGCCCCTCGTTGGGGCAATTTTATTAATTGCATCATAAATCTCATTAATGAAGAGAGATTTATCGCATGCCAACCATTGACTTAAGTGCCTTCATTTGAGAAGAGGAGTGTTGAGCTTTGCAATGCAAGAAGAAATCCTTGGATAACATGTCACCAACTTTAATTCAATTCATGTGAGCTCAAATTTGAGTGCCACAGATTGATGGGATTCAACCAGATAATATTTATGCGAAGAGAAATATACTTTAAATGGGGCGTTCATTCAAGGGAGAGCTCTAGCTCATGAACATCACATCCTACATTGAATTCCTAAATTTTACGATCGAATAACCCTCTAGAATCCATTTTTGACCACCAACAAGCAACACTAGTCTTGTGGTATAATGATTCTAACCTTGAATGTGACAATGACCCAATCTTAAGTGTCATAATGGGAGTCTTAATTTATTGATTAATTACTTGAGGTAATACAACATGATTTAAGAAATGTGTGTTGCTTGTATTTGACATACGACCTTATATATTGTTGTTGAAGTATGACACATGTTGATATTTGAATGAACATGGACTTTTTGAATTTTGAATGTATTCATTTTTTTAGTTATTGTTGTTTGACCCCTTGGGGGCTAAAGTGAGTATGAGCTATTTGTTTTCGATTCTATAGACATTGTAGTTATGGTAGAGATCTTGAGTCTTATAGATTATTGTTTTGATCATTAAAAGGTTTTTGTTTAGATTGTTATTACAAGCATTATATTGATTGAGGACCCATGTGGAGATTTTAGCCATGATGGGGCGAGCTTGAAAATGGCTATGTCTGGAATTCGAAATCTTGAAAAATTGGCTAAATCGAAATTTGTAAAGACTCTCTAAAACCTAAAATTTGCATTATAACTCCTTCAAGCTGAACCACTCTCAACTGCTCCCAAACATCTTAGAAGTATATACATAAAATATAACTTAAAGTATAAGTTTATATGCAAATGTAAAGTTATACTAAAAATGCGTATTTTATCTATATATTTCATGATTTTATAATTTAATTGACATTTGATTTAATTACATGAGTTATACAACAAGAAATAATGACTACGATAAGTTCACGAACCTAATAATGAGTATAAAACAATGAAGAATTATTTTGGTCCAAATTTATTGCTTTGAAAGTTTCCACTCTGTGTTTTGTTGCTATTATGAGCAGTAATCAATCAAACCTGGTTCTTCTCGGTAAACTTTGATATGCACGATTGTCAATGGCTACAAGAAAGAAATTTGTAGATGAGAAAGCACTAATCTAGTGGATTTGGCATGGTGACGCTTCATGCAAGAAATTTTATAAGAACCACCATTAAATACACCAAACCACATGTGGAAGATTATACAAATGGTTAAAGCCATGCAACTAGGAAACAATACTTGACCATAAGGAGAATGGAGAGTAAATGGAAGAGGACTATAGCCTAGTAAGGCATGACCGCAATCCACAGCATGCCCCTTTCTAAACCTTAGATCTCTGGTTGTCATGATTTTATGTCCTATGTTTTAATTTCTGGATCACTAATGTGTGAAATTATTTGATAAAATACTTGATTTTTGGTATGTTATTTTGGATAATAACACTTAGTGGTTTACATGCAAAATGTATGGGCATATGCCCTTAGCACATGTTAGATGCATATTTCCTAAGTTTCTTCTTGATGTTTGAAATGCTTGAGCCTTTTCAACAAGACTGTGTGTTTTTATGAAAGGAGTGAATTGTTAGTGATCTCTTTTTCTAAATAAGGTATTGTTTCTATGTTTATTATGGAAAATGGATTCTTAATCCACTTTTGGAATCTGATTATGATGAATATAAGGAGTGCTCTTTTATAAGAATAACATGATTAATAAAATCTACTCTAAACGTTTATGGTAGTGTGTTGTAGCTTAATGTTGATCCCTATTGCTAACTTGTCTACATGCTAGAAAAACGAAGTATCCAACTCGATTTTTATAAGCTTTGAGATATATTTTCAGTTGATTGTTCTTATTTTGTATACATCTCGAAAAAGAAAATAATTAATATTATGAATTTTGATTTTTGATTAAAAGATACATCTTCGAGATGTCACGAGTTTTGTTCTTAATCCTTCGATTGGAAACTTGTAATGACATCATCGTGAAAATCCTTATTTTGAGTTGTAAAGAAATCTACAATGGGTTTTAATATATATAACTTGAAAAAGAAATAATTTTGATTTTTTCTTACAATATTACTTTTATGTTTATTTTTATAAAGGAAAGGGAGAACATGGACTTATTAACGAGACCTACTTGTATGGTTAATTGTACTTACTATGTCTCTACCTTTGTACTTGATAAGCTTAATGTTCTTTTTCCTTTTATATAACATGGACTCTTGATTTTTACCAAATTGGAAACAAACAAACCTAGCATAATGACTTTGTTGTCATGCAAATGTGTTTCATAAAAATTTCAAACTTTCAAGCATAACAACTAAGCCAAATTTGAAAATTTTGCTCCCGATTCTTTCCAAACCCTCTCCTGATCAATTTACATTTTGTGTCATACTCATCCTAACCTTATATTTCCTCCCAATTTGTTTAACAAGCTTTCCCTAGTGTTTTAAATGAGATAACAATGTTTATTCATCCTATTCGGTAAAGTCCTTCCAAAGGCTAGTCTTATGGCAAGGCTGGAAAGATAAATTTGGTTGTTTTAAGGCGGTATGCACCCCTCTCCTGGGAGGGTTTCAAGGGCTCAAAATAATCTAGAGGTAGTATTAAATATTTAATAACATTTTGGAATTGATTTAGGAATATTTAGGGAAGTTTTGGAGGTTTGGGAATAGTTGCAGTGAAAGTAAGTTTTTCAAGGGTAAGGAGCATTTAGTCAAAATTGGCTCATGAAATTCTACAAAGGATTAGGGAGCTCCGTAAGGATTTAGGAGGTAAACAAATATTCATTGGAAATATTAAGGAAAAATCTACATGATGGAATCATAAAATACTTCACAACACGTGATGGTTTCTCATGATAGCTTAATCTTGGCATACACACCATGTTGTCCCGAATAAAGGAGCCAATTTTTTATGATGTGGGAAGAATTTTGGTATGAAACCCATCACATTGCTCTTGGAATGGTCTTAGGATTCAAAATAATATAAAACTTCATGAGAAAATACCTTCTGGAGCTTTGGGAATCGTCTCTTCAAGTGGTCTCTCTTGAAAGTATGCTTCTCACAATTAACCAAATTTTCAAGGGACACATATCACCTTCTCGTGAGGGAGAAATTTTGTGTCCCTCTTGTCCCCATTCCTAAGGGGATAGAAGGGACACAAAAATGTGCCCCTCAACCCTTTCATCCGGTTCTTCATATGACCAAATTCAACTCTCTTAATGGCGTGTCCGCCTAACTCACCTTCTCCATCTTGCATCTTGTGAGCGACACATGACAACATCTCCTTAGGGTGAATTTTTCTTCCCCACTTTTCCCCATTCTCAAGGGACACAAAAAGTTTCCCCTCTTTATCCCCTTAGTCTGGTTCTTCATACACCCAAGTTGCACTCACAAAGCGCTTGAAACTAGTCTTTTTCCATCTCCCCCTCATCACATCTCATGCCGCCACTTGTCCTCATGGGAATGAGGCACATTTTTCTATCCCCCTTGTCCCCATTCCCAAGGGGACAGATGGGACGGCGCTCCATCCTCAAGCCATTTGACCATAGTTTCAACCCACCATGTTTTCTCTCACTTTGTAAACACAAAATCACGCACTTTGAGTCATTATCTAGTCTCGATTGCATACTACTATTCACATGATTCCTAAGTAATAAAAGTACTAATTAACCCATGTCTTTGGCCACCTTTCTTTGCTTTATGCTTCTACTTTCAATATTGCACTCTTACTTGCTTAGTCTATCTTTTCACCTTTTGGCATTTGTCATTCTGGACACTAAGCACCCAATCGGGATGCCAACACCGTGCACCCTTGTCCTCTTTGTACTTTGGTCACACTTTTGGGTCCTTTCTAGTTGTTTGAGCATCTTATCTTTTTGGTAGTCGGCCTTTTCAGGGTTAATTATGAAATTCAAGTGAAGGAATCATATAAATATAAAGTTATGTAATCATAATAAGGACCAAGCACTAAGCATCTACTATCTCCACCTAAGGTTACATCCATCAAAGGCATCTATAGCTCCATTTGCATCCATCTAGCTCCATCACAAGGGACACAAGGTTGGTTCATCTGCATCACACTTCATAGGATGGGAGTCTTTTTCTTCTATGCACACATTATTTACATTATACATCTAGTTACTTTCTCACTACTTCACGTGCGACTAGTGTAAGAGAAACCTAGGGCACAATTCTGCACACACACACGAACTACATTGGATCTTAGATGTAGTGCGGTGCTCGATGTTAAGTCCATCATTTTGGTAGGCTGAGGACATTCCAAACC
The DNA here is from genome assembly GCA_018340775.1 of Taxus wallichiana var. yunnanensis. Taxonomy (NCBI): domain Eukaryota; kingdom Viridiplantae; phylum Streptophyta; class Pinopsida; order Cupressales; family Taxaceae; genus Taxus; species Taxus wallichiana. The sequence goes on along the minus strand of CM031242.1, from coordinate 18,736,482 downwards.
CTTCATTTACATATTTCTTTTTAGGGTTTTGATGCTTTGTTTGGGGTTTTCCAGTAAGTCATTCATTCAGTTTACAATGTACATCTTGGGAGTTCAATGACATACACGTGACAAAAGGCGAGCAAGTGCGAACCTCTTGCAACACCTTAGAGCAGGTTTTTAAGCATATATGCGAGACAGGCGCCCGAGGAATCCGGACTCAAGGTGCCCACCGGCGCTCTATCCTTCTCCAGTGCCCTAGTCCCAATCAAATATGTTGGATCTCGCATTTTCCAGATTCTATGCGATGGTGCTCCATCTCTGTTCATTTGATCTCCACTGTGACACGGTCCCAACAACTTCTTCGAATTAGCTAAGGCCTTTTTAACCCGCTTTATAATTAGGGTTTAATATTTTTATTACTTAGTTGCTTGGGTTAATTTATGTATTTCATTGTTTCATTTATTAAACTTTGAACTTGCATTATATTAGGCTATTATTTTACATCAGAAGCATAATCACTCACTTGCGATCAAGTTGTAGTTAGCTGGGAAGGCAAAAAAGTCATGAAAACTCATTTTTGACTAACTGTTTGGCATTCTTCATTCATCATCCATTGTTGCACCTAAAAAGATTCAAGCCTCCATTAATGGATTTCATGTCTTGTAGCACCGAAGGGACAACGAGGCCCCTCTTCATTCCCGATGATCGATAAGAGGAATCATCCGAAAATTGGAGAAAATGATCCCTAAAAATCTAGTTTCGCATGAGCTAGTTTTCGTGCCATGAAGTCCCTATTTTTAGGGATATTGAGGACTATATTTTCATCATCATTCTTCCCTCCTCGAAGAATTTTTCATCATGACTATGGTGGAATTTTCCTTCTACCACATCGACCTTCACGAAATCCTGCCAAAAAATTTAATCATATACACATATTATATACATCTTCATGAATATAAGCTTTGTTATGAGGGCGGGAGCCATTACCGATATTCATGAACCAACTAGCGGTCTTTGCATATGTGTCCATTGCATTCAAAACCGAGATGGGATTTACCTCTTCAACTGTTATGAGGAAATGGTTGAGTAATGCTCTCTCTTGCCTGTCCCCTATTTGCCCCGTTGAACCAGTTCCTTCATATGTATCATTGCTTTGAGTAAGGAAAAGGATGTGGACATAGCTGCAAGATCTATTTTAGGCTACTATCAGTACACATGAATTACACTAAATTTAGTTATAGGAGGGACGCCCTAAGAACTCAATGGTTAAACACATTTCACGGAAATATCAAGAGAATTTATATTGTTGTGCGTTTAACCTTGTAACTTGTGAAGTGGATTTTTACAATCGTGACATGTACATAAGCCTAATAATGCAGGAGGCCCTTGTGAGTCACAATGGACATCCACAATAATAATCCTCATTCCTTAAAATACTTGTTTGTTAGGCAACAGGGGTTGCCCATGTTTGAAAAAGATACAACTATTCTTGTACATGAGTTTGATCAACGGTTTGGAAAAAAATTGATCAACATCCGTGTACACATCAAACCGCAACCATTGATGTTGGAATGTGCATTATTAGATGGGCCCTAAGGCTTCCCACTATAAAGAACACCTTTGCCGTAAACATCTACAGTTTATATGTATAACTATGTTCTTCCTTGGTTCCCACTTACATATATGCCAAGAAATGTCAATGAAAGCATGCAACAATTCTAGCTACAAAAAAACAAGTAAATTCAATACCGATTTGAATAATCTTTTTGATCATATTGCAAACAACATTAAGTCATCATCAAATGTTTTCAAAACTTATGTTTCAGGGAAAAGTCCAGACAAAGCTTATGGGCTTGTACAGTGTCGAGGGGATGCAACGTCTGAGGATTTCTACAATTGTTCGCAAAAAGCAAGAACTAGTATTCGAGATGATTGTGGAAATGTCATGGAAGACAGAGGTAGTACAAAAAGTGTTTTATACATTATGAAAATTATAGTTTCACTGGAAAGCTATATATCCTCATGGATACGATCATCAATCCAGTGACCGTGCCAGACCCTGCACTTTTTAGCATAGCCATTAAGGGGATTTTCAGAAATCTAACAGATGAAGCTTATCTATCTCCTAATCGTTACTCTTCTAGATCAACTATATACAATTATTGGTTTCAACATATGTACGGTCTGGTTCAGTGTTAGAGAGACATAAATCCCTTCAACTAAAATTAGCGAGGTCGAGGTCTTAAATCAAACGGACGATGAAACACGTCTGGCGGGCATTTGTTCCACCCTGTACAAATGTTAAACATGCATATGCCAACTTTGTCATACATCGATCAATAGTTTGCCAAATATTGATAGGCGTCCATGTACACATCAATCTAAAACGGTTTCCAGACGGCATCTTAGATGGCCTGTGTTTCCCATTGTAAAGGACACCTTCCACGTAAAATTAGATAACCCAAAAAAACTCCTATAAATTTCAATTTTTTAATACTGTAAGTGTACTTATCCTCCTTAAAAGTTGTATTTTTTTGGTCTATGGGAGACCAAATCCGCTCCTACAAAAAATAAAAAACCCCTCTTCGAATGACAACTTACATTTATGAGAGATTGTGCAAATAAATTATTCTGCAAACCAGAAATCCGAGGTTATGTTTTTATGTTAATGCAAAAAGAAGCTTGAAATTAAGCATGGATACATCCATGCTTAGCTTCTTGTTTGAAAATCGATGAGAAAGAGATGAAGACAAATTTAAAGAATTTGGAGAGTTGAAGTTGTGATTGGGAAACTACGAGACGACATTCCACACATAGGTTCAAATCCCATCGTGGGTTGTTTCCACAAGGGCTGACCATTATATCTGCATATCCTTCATAGCCCCGATGAGTCCAAGGAGTCCAGTGCTACAGACTATGCTTCTTCCAAGGTAACAGTAGATACAGAGCGGAGCAAGAATCCCGATGTCTATAATTCCAATGTCACATGGAAAGATGTTGAACATACATATGTTAGTTTTGATCTATATTGATCAATGCTTTTTAAAAATTTGATCGACGTCCATGTACACAACCTTTCCAAAGGATTGGATTGTACAATGAACTTGATATGCTTTTGTATTTTCATATAGGCCCAACAAAATACACTTTTCCCTTTATAAAGAACACCTTAGCTAATAATCTTTATGGATGATGTAAAAACAAGCTAAAAATTGAGACTTGAAACATGGACTCGTTGGTTAGTCATCATGGACTCCTTGGTTTGTAATGTTTTAATAAAACATGTAATTCAAACCGAGAATATTGATGATTTCAAACATTGATTTACACAAATAGTAAATGTTTTTTAAAAATGCTTGGCTACTTGAATGAAAAACCACCTTTTCTCTAATAGATCACAAGATATCTGTTAAACAACGTCTTAATAAGTTGTGGGCATTGTAAAATGCATGGTGAATTAAACCGAGTTGATGGCATACCATGATATCTACGGTTGTAAGATTTGATTCAATCTTCTTAGTATACGTTGTCACCTCCTCTGTACATGTATGATTTGATGTCTTCATTTGCTTCTCCACTTTGATATGTGTCGATTTGATCTCATCAAAGGATTTGATTTATGTCTCGCAAAATTTTGATATGTCTTCCTTGTGATATCATCAATGAATGTCATAAAATAAATACAACCTCCAATTTTTTTTATGCCTTATTTCCCTCATAAATGTCAAAAGATGTATGGCAATTTTTCAAGTGTAGTAATATCTAATACTACTTGTATTTTGCCAACCATGAATCTTGTGTCTTTTCCCAAAATACAACCTTCACATGCTCCTTTCAAGTGAGACCACTTTAACCATATTTTTTTCTATGTAATAAAACAAACACCTTCAAATATATACCTTAGATGGACAAAGCCATGATTCATTTTCATGAGTCGAATGAAAAGCTGAAGTGTGTTCCTAGATTGGACGTCAACTTATGGAGTGTTAGAATCCCTCCATGGTTCTAGACTGGGAAAATACAATGTGAGGCAGACTCCATATGAAGTAGCGAGGGAGGATGATCGATTACAGAAAAAATAAAACCATTTGGCTGTATTCATAGATGAGTAACCTTCTTGACTTCTCTGTAAAAAACCCCTGAAGCCTTGATCAAATTCTTCTTCTTTCAAGTTTCAAAATCAATGGAAACTTATTTATGCTCATCTTGTTTTTTTGATTGCATTCAACCCTCTAAGCTTTTCCACAATCACGCACTTTTTTCCATATAGACTCGATCCTTTGAACATGGTACCGAATGTCCAATACTCATAAGGTTATGTTTGAAACTCCTCAACATGGGCAAACATCTTAGCTCTTTTTGCTCAGTGAGCGTTTTGAGCAAGGTTAGAATACTGATCATTGTCTTTTCTTTTCTAGAGCAAATGTTGGCGCCTACACCTAATAAATCATGAACATTTCCAAAAACAACATCAGGAAAACAATCATCCAAACTAGGAGTAAAATCTAAGACTCTCCTTGTCATGTGATCTCTATGGTAACAAAATTGTCACGATATTAAAAGAAAGGGTATTAAAACTTGTTTCAAATACCATACAAAACCATGGAAACAAGCTTTTGACCCTAAATTACATTCAATTTAAGAAAAGGGGATAAATAAGGTGTGTGTGTGGAAAGACATACATCCCAAAACCCTAAAAGGTTGTGCAAGATCACTAAAAAACAAGACTTCAAATGAACTTCCAAAAGATTTTGAATTTGTACTCTCTTGGCGAATCATTTGCGGAACATGAAGATATAACAAAGCATGCCCCATACGCATTAGAAACACAAACCTAATAGCTACATAATCACTTGTCTCGCCATAAAAATTTTTGATTATGTCCTCTTCCAAGATTGAGAAACACCGAATAACTTAAATCGCGACGATGGGTGGAAGCTCAATCAATCTTAGAAACCCCTTTCCATGGGCTGAAATCCCTTCCCCTTCCATCACATATTAAATATATTTTTTCGATGCATTTCTTTGTTGGCCCTTTTGATTATCTTTCTCCTCCGCTGTGGTTTATTCCCTTGCATCCCGTGCTTCCATTCTCCATTCTTCCATTTGATGCTAATCCTTTCTCTTCTTAATTTCCTTTCTCCTTCCCCATAATTTTCCTCCTTATTAAAATTTTATTTTAATTTAATTTTATATTCTTATTAGTGATCAAATTTTAGGCATTTCTTTAATCATTTTTCAATAATCTCTTCGTCCTCATGTCTCACCATGAGATGGTTGAAATAATTATTTATACTTGTCTAACTACATTCCTCTCAACCAATGCTCCTTTGGTCCTAGTACAAGAACCAAAAGTTGATGCTAATTCTCAACTCACACAGCTTATCCAAAAATTTCTTTCTGTTTTAACCTGCAATATGAACTTAAAATCTTTGAAATTAAAAGCAGCCGGCCTAACGAAGACACTCTTGGAAGAACGCTTTTACTAAATCCCCAAACCATGAATTGACAAATGAGATTTTCCGGAGTAGAATCCTTCAGTATCTTTCAATAAAGTGCAATATATCCATTGATCTCGAGGTGTCCGACCCATCTTCAATTCCCCATCTCCCACACGTTTGAGATCTCGAATAGCGCCTTCATGGTCAATGTTATCATTCAAATTCTTTCCATTATCCGCAATCAACCATTCTTGTGTGCCATAAACTAATCGCGCTTTTAATAAGGTCTTGCATTTTCACCAATTTAAGAAAATCTGAAGTATTATACAACAAACAACATAAAAGAAATAAACGTTAATCGTCTTAAATAACTGGATAAACATATGAATATTCGTCGCCAGCCCACTTTCCCTTGTGCCATAATATCCATTAATAAAAGCCATCATACTCGAACTTCTTTTCAATCAATGATTCCATTTGGAAAGAGAGTTCCGGGTTGTGGATCTTAAGAACATCTTCTTGAAATCAGTCAGATTTCACACCTTTGTCCCGGTGCATACAAAGTATTATCAATGTCCCAATTTAAATAAATAACTCACCCACTAAGTGTTGTCATCTTCAACATAACGAAATTCTAAATCTAAACTCATGCTTTTCTGGACGCTATCAGTCCACCAATCGATCGATTTAAATCAAATTTCATTTGATTAAATCTAATGATAAAAAACGATAAAGCTAACTTAACTAAAGATAAAAAACAAGACTAAAGCTAAAAATAGTTTCCTAAAAGTTGGGCATACCAGATTCACATGTATTTCCAATTATTGGTTTGATTGGGAGAGAAGAAACCCAGCTCAAAAGTACCATTCTAAGGGTGTCAACAACTAAGGAATGATAATTGTGCAGGAGATGAAGTGTAGCAAATCCTAACAACAGCAATCCCTTGGTGATGTAGTTATTTCAAGAAGTATAAGTGAGTACAAAACCTTCTTTTTGTCTTGGAATTTGATATCCGCGTCAAGATGCTCCAACTGTACTGAAAAAGTCCAAGTCAATGCAGATTATTAACATCACGACAATTAATATGAGCCTCCAACATGTTGCAGTTCATAAATGCTAAAAACACATACTCATAGTCAACAACCTAAAAACTACCAATGAAATAGTGACTAGTCGTTCTATATAAATTCGGATGTAAACATGTATATGGGAGATGGTATTATTATTACACCGAAAATCGGTGTTCTAGTTAGGCAAGGGCTATGGGCTTCGACATAAGTCAAAAGCGTGACGGTCCAGATGAAGCGGCAGAGGAGGGCAACGATTACGCATAAATCAAAGTTGTTCGAAATTTCGTGCACGTCAAGCAAAATGTCTAGAATACAATTGGTTCATTATGCCATGTCATACACCACGTGTGCTCTATTCTTGCTAAAATGATCCATCAAATTGAAACTTCTTATCCCGTCCAACAATTGAGTCATCCTCCTCAAAATATATTCTCGAGTTCTCGTTAAATTCACATGCAAATCTGTTAAATAACATCGGATCATGTTTCCTCATCAACAGAAATGAAATGAAAGGGTAGCCTTTACCTTTACGTGAATTTGTTTTTTGTTGTTTTATTTGTACATTGTCCTTGCCCGCTAAACTTTCATCGGTTGTAGGAAAAAATCTAGGCATGAAACTCACGTTATAATTGGCTCTTGAAGCCAAAATGCCAAAAAAATAGTTTCAAAGAGATGGTGATTGTAACTTGTACCTCATTCCCTCCACGATATTCTCTATTGTTGCAATTGGGTGAAATAGATTGAAGATGATGTGAATACAATGAGTTTAGTTAGAGCAACTTCCATTAGCACATATTTAAGCAAAACTATGGGGTTCTAGGTTCATGAATAATGAGACTGGTGATTTAATCTAAGTTGACTTAAATCTTATTTTAGAGTAACTACTATAACAAATGACATGCAAATGATTATATATAATAATGTTCAGTTTACAAGCCTCTAAAATTAATTAACTTTAAGTAAATGTAAAGGGATAAGGATTTATCTCGATTTCAACTGATTTTGAACCGATCTCGGACTATCTCTCGGTGTTGGATTTGGCTAGAAATAGTGTCGAAATGGCTAGCCGAGGATTTTGAACTCAAGAATGTAATGGACAGAAGTTCCCTTAGAGGACAAGCGCCCTGCATTAGTGACTATTCAGGTGCTTGTGACTGCATGAATGTTCGTGGATCCGGTCTTTCTCGGTCGGAAGTTCTTCGCTTCTATTCGTTTTTTATCACTTATGGTTTTGTTGTTAGGTTTTAATCGCCCGTAACCTACAAAACAAACGATAAATTTTATATCTCGCATAAGCTCACCAATCACATTAGACTTGAATAAAATATGTAATATGTGAAGTCGATCGACTTCCAACTGGTCACTCGATGAGTGAACTTATTACCAAGCACTACACTACATCTCAAACTCCATGTAGTTCTTTGTGCTTATGTGTGAAATGGTGTCCTTAGCCTAGGTTTTCCCTCACGCCAATGACTCCAAGATAGCGGCTAAAGCTAGCTTTGATTTAAGAATGCATGTGTAGTATGGAATTTAACACTCCCCTTCCTATGTAGTGTATGCGCAGCCTGAAATGTAGTCCCTTTGAATAATAGTAGTAATATGTAGATGTGATAGTCCCTCTTGATTTTCCAGCTAGAATAATAGTTAGTATGTTGTGTATATATATGAGTCCCTTGCTTGATTTTCAACATTAGTGACACCGAAGGCCGACTAAGAATGTGGGATAAGGATAAGAAAAAACAAGGCCAACCACAAATGCTTTGAAACATGCAAAAAGAACAAAGAGGACCCGAGCGCCCAAAAGGACACGAGCGCTTAGGCGCTAGTGTCAGAGTGGGTGCTAGTGTCCTGAGACCAAAAACAACATATGTGACAAGACAAACATACAAGGATCCATGTGACATGACCAAAAGTGCATACAAAATTGAGAGATGTAGAGAGTCGCAATAGAAATCAATCAAAGAACATAGAGGGACAAGGGAAAGTGTCACCAATGTGTACTTTTCTTACTTAGGATTCATGCATATAAAAACATATCGATGACATAGTAAAGTGATGATACATGCATAGTTTTGTGTCTACATTCCCCCTTTATGCTATTTGAAGGAAATTCAAGTAGTGTAAAGGAAGTAAGAAACATACCTGTATAGGGTCCGGAGAAGCCATATTGTAGAGTACGTGTAGAACATAGAAAATTGTAGCGTGGTGAACCATGGATCAACGTTTTGACCCATGTGGCATAGGAAGAGATAAAAAAACATCGTAAGGAGTGACTTGGAGAAATAGTTGTGATGATATTGGAGATTTTGATTTTTGCCAAAGATGATAAAAGAGGTAGGGAGTGATCAATTCCCAACCCGATTTGTTGATAATTGAAGGATTTGGGCATCTTGTCGTTAGAGGAAGAGTGTTGAAATTTGGGTGTCTTGTTGATATTTGAAGGATTTGAAGGATTTGGGTGTCTTGTTGATATTTGAAGGATTTGAATTATTTGGGCGTCTTGTTGAAATTCTAAAGAACACATTCATAACAAGAAAATAAACAATTAACACAAACACCAGATATACATGGGGAAAATCCTTACGAATGAAAAACCCCACACTCCATAAGCCCACTCAATGTATTTCAAATCTAATAACAAGATTACATACACTTGTAGAGCAAGTTTCTTACAGGAGTATCACCAAAAGCAATTCTAGGAGGATTCCAACTTTACAATACTTGCAAAACTCACCACACCAATTGCTTCTCCAAGCCTTCAATTTATAGACCTCCGGTTATACAAGAAACCATCTATGGTTTACAAAACCATGTGTAAAACCTCTCATGAGGTGGACTGCATTAAAGAGCAAGATTTCAGTCTAAAATTAGGCTCCCACGTCCACAATATTCTCCCCTATTTTTGACCTTAAAGATGACATAAAATCTATCATAATATCTCTAAAAATAGCCCTTCCATGATATACTATCATATGGAAATCTTTTGACAACTCATATTTCTATTTTTAGAGCACCGACAATGTGAAACGGTTGTAGAAAATATTAAATGAATAAACCAAACAAGGTTGAGACACCTTATTTCCAACAATCTCCCACTTGTCGAATACCTTGTAAGGGCCAAGGGAATGATACCATCATGGATCAACTGCTAGGGACCGAGAGGCCCATAGACTCGGAACACCACCTAAATTTTGATGTGCTCACATGCTTAGTTAATGCATTTGTAACATTCGTAGAATCGCTATCTCGTACCTTTTCGACTTCACCCTGCCATCCTCGACCATATCTCTCACAAAGTGATACTGAACATCAATGTGTTTGGTCATGGCATGAAAAGTCAAGTTCTTTGCAAGGCAGATTGCGCTCGATCACTGTCAATACATTGTAATTGCACCTTATTTCAATCCAATATCTGAACACAAATGCTTTAGCCAAATGGATTCTTTATAGGCATGAGTAGCTGCCATGTACTCTGCCTCAATAGTGGACAAAGCGACCACATCCTGTCACTTTCTCATCCAAATTGATTGCACCACCATTAAGAGTAAACACATATGCACTAGTGGATCTTCTACTATCGACATCACCAGCCCAATCTGAATCCACAAAACCATGAATACCTAGGGAATGTTGATCTCCTCTGCCATGAAAACATATAGAGTACTCTGATGTACCCCACAAATATCTAAAGACCCTCTTAATTGCATCCCAATGCACTCTTCCAGGATTAGACATAAAACGAGAAAGAACTCCCACTGCTTGGGTAATGTCTAGTCTTGTACAAACCATAGCATACATTAAGCTTCCAACTACACTGTAAGGCAAATCTACTCATGTCTTCCATCTCCGATGGGGATAAAGGACATTGTGAAATGGAGAGCTTCTTTCCCAAAGTAACAGAACACAAAGTGGTTTACAATCCTGCATGTTGAACCTTTACAAAATAGAACAAACATACTTACGTTGGCCAAGCCATAGCTTTCTATTCTCACGATCTCTTCTAATCTCCATCCCAAGTATGTGTTTTGTTGTGCCAAGATCTTTCATTTCAAATTTCACAGAGAGCTGAGATTTCAATTCTACAATCAAACCTATCTTTCCCAATAAACAACATGTCATCAACATATAAAGTAATTACCAGGAAACAATCACCATCAGATTTAAAATATACACAGTGATCAAATTTAGACCGCATAAACCCCAAACTCAACACATATGAATCAAACTTCTAGTACCACATCCTAGGACTTTGTTTAAGGCCATACAGGATTTCTTTAACTTACAAACCATCTTGCTTTTACCTTTCACCATGTAGTGCTTTGTTGTGACATATAGGTTTCTTCCTCCAAATCACCATGAAGGAAAGTAGTTTTCACATCCATTTGTTCAACCTCTAGGTCATAAGATGCTACAATAGATAATAAAAACCGAATGGATGTCATTTTAGCAATAGGAGAGAATATCTCACCATAATCAATACCCTCAACTTGAGAGTAACCCTTCATAACCAACCATGCCTTATACTTTCAACATTTCCATATGAACGAATCTTTTTCTTAAACACCCATTTACATCCAACAAGTTTCCGACCTTCGTGCAATGGTACAAGGTCCCATGTATTATTCTTTTTAAGGGCTATCATCTCTTCATCCATGGCTATTTTTTTAGAATTTCATCATTCATACCCAAAGCCTCTTGTAAAGATCTTGGTTCATCAATGTTAGTAATCAAAGCAAATATACACTTCCAATCATCATGAGAATACCCATACCTTTCGGTGGTTTCCTTTACCTTGTAGACCTTCAACAAACTAAGGTGGAGATTCTTCCACTTCTTCCTCTTCGAAGATTTAGATCTTGGTGAGCTCTCCTCAACTTCTTGTCTATTTTGGGGTATTAATTCAACTTTCTCAGGTGTAGAAGGAAGTTGAACCACATCCTTTTTTTGTTCATTTTCTTTATGTTGTTCTGGCTGAAAATTAACAGGGAAAGATTTAATCTCTCTAAAAATAACACTTCTGGAGTGTATTACCTTTTATACAACAAGGTCCCAAAGCTTGTATCCTTTCACACCATAGTTGTAGCCGATGAAGATACATTTGACAACCTTAGAATCCAACTTTGTTCTCTTCTCCTTAGGCACATGTGCATATGCCTCACACCAAAAACTCTCAGATGTCTAATTGAAGGCTTTTTCCCAACCACACCTCCATTGGCATTTTATCAACAAGTGTTGATGTAGGAGATCTATTTATCAAATAACAAGCAATGGTAACAACTTCATCCCAAAACCTCTTTTCTAGACTAGCTCCAATCAACATGCTCCTAGCCTTCTCCATCAACGTTACTTCATTCTTTCTGCAACTCCATTCTACTCTAGAATACGAAATTGTCTTTTGTCTTTTAATCCAACAATCTACACAAAATCATCAAAGTCTCGTATAATAGTACTCACCGCCATTATCATATCTCAAACACTTAATTTTCTTCCCAGTTTGAGTTTCAACCATAGCCTTAAATTCCTTGAAACGACAAAAAACTTCAAATTTACTCTTTAAAAAATATACCTATGTTTTCTACTAAAATCATCAATGAAAGTAACATAATAAACTGATTTAGCAATAGAAGCAACCTTAATAGGACCAAATACATCTGAATATATTAGATCCAAGATACATGAAGACTTATGAGTAGACAAGTAAAACTGAACGCATTATGTTTGCCATAAATACAATGCTCACAGAAATCAAACTCCGTTTGCAATCATTCAACCCCTAATGAGGTTCTTATTTTTCAAGGCTTTTAAACCCTTCTCTCCAATGTGGCCAAGCCTTTGGTGCCATAACATGGTCTTCTCTATAGGTAATTTTGATTCGGTAGACAGTACCCTTGGGTACCCAAAAGCCACGACCATCCGCAGAGGAGGAAACCCTCTCCTTTTTCGTAAAAATAGTTATCTTGGCTTAGTTTTATCCGAAGTGCTATTGCACTCAATCGTGCATGCATCAAGTTGGTACAATGTACCCAATCTACTTCCTCTTGCTATCACCATATCACCTCTCACCATTTTCACACTGCGCTTCAAAAATTGTACATGCACACCCGCATCTATTAGATTGCTAACAAATAATAAATTTCTTGCTAGTCCCGGGATATGTAAGACACCATCAAATCTTATAATTCTACCATCGAAAAATTCACTGAATACTACCAGACCAACAATTTCAAGGAAAGAATTATCACCCAAATACACCTTACCACCATCATAGTTTTCATACTTACTAAACCATTTTTGTTAGGAGTCATGTGGAAAGATGCGCCCGAGTCTATAAACCATGCATTATCACCTCGCACGAGTGGCCAAAGCTGCGATAAAGGCATCTCCATCTTCCTTTTCGGACTCGGAATCAAAATCATGCTTCTTCTTTTTCTTTTTCTTTTTCTTTTCTTTTTCTTTTCTTCTTTGCATTCCCTTTGGAAGTGTCCAGATTTGCCATAGTTCCAGCATATCACCTTGGACTTACTAGGGATTTTGATCTCCCCTTATTCTTGGAATGGCCACACTTCTTCTCATCTTTTCCTCATTCTTTTGTTCTTCCTCGAACACTCAAAGCCTCTTTGGTGTTCAGAGAGACCTTCCTTCTCATCTCTTCAGAGAGTAGAGAACCAACAACATCCTCCATCTTCATGAGTGACTGAAGTGCTCCTAATGGCCATGATTAGGCTATCCCATGAGTCTTGCAATGAAACCAACATAGTTTGGCCTTTCTTCTTCATCCATCTTAACCCCAACCGAGCTCAACTAAGTCACCAACATATTGAATGTTTCCAGATGCTCAGATATTTTTCCACCTTCTTCCATTCTCAAGGAATACAACTTCTTCCTCAAGAAAATCTTATTTACTAGAGACTTAGCTTGGTATATCTCACCCAAATTTTTCCAAAGCTTCTCTAAGTGGATTCTTCATGGACATTTATCAGGATAAAATATGCAAGACATAGTCTAATAAGACCTTTAGCTTTTCTATCCATTACATCATATTTTATTTCCAAAATTGGATCCATAGGCCTATGGACCTTCTCATCCACCACATCTTATAGATCCCGATCAACCAACAAATCTTCCATCTTTAGCTTCCACATTTCAAAGTTTGTGCTAGAAAACTTCTCTACCTCAATCCTCCCAGATGTGCTCGCCATTTGAAAAATATTTGTAACCAGATAACAAAATATCCTCTACACAAGCTCCCACTCAAACCCGGATTAGCACAAAAACCCAACAACCCACAACTGAAACCAAAGGTGATCATGCTCTGATACCACTTGATAGGAAATTAAGAGTAGTGGAACAACTTCCTACACTAATCTTGAGGAGAGATATTATGCAAAACTTTAAACTTAATAAAATAGTTACAAAAATTCTAGCAACACATTCATAACAAGAAAATAAACAATTAACACAAACACCAGATATATGTGGGGAAAATCCTTATGGATAAAAACCCCACACTCCAAAAGCCCACTCAATGTATTTCAAATCTAATAACAAGATTACATACACTTGCAGAGCAAGTTTCTTACAGGAGTATCACCAGAAGCAATTCTAGGAGGATTCCAACTTTACAATACTTGTAAAACTCACCACACCAATTTCTTCTCCAAGCCTTCAATTTATAGACCTCCGGTTATACAAGAAACCATCTATGGTTTACAAAACCATGTGCAAAACCTCTCATGAGGTGGACTCGCATTAAAGAGCAAGATTTTAGTGTAAAATTAGGCTCCCACGTCCACAATATTCTCCCCTATTTTTTACCCTTAAAGATGACATAAAATATGTCATAATATCTCTAAAATAGCCCTTATATGATATACTATCATATGGAAATCTTTTGACAACTCATATTTCTATTTTTAGAGCACAATCGAATGTGAAACCACTATAGGAAAATATTAAATGAATAAACCAAAAAGGTTGAGACATCTTATTTCCAACAAATGTGATAGAATGTATTAAGAGTGTAAATTAATTGTGATGTATCTTGTGAGGGATTATAAGATGATCTCGATTGTATGCCCACCTTTTGGAGAAAGGGCGAGGGTGGAGAAACGAAAAACCGAGCCGAAAGCAAAGATTTTAAAGATTGTAGTAAGAATCCTAGAGAAAGTATAGGAGATGTAGTAGTGTTGATAAAGTATGTATAAATATTGAATAGTGTGTGTGCTGAATTGAAGATAGAGTGTTTATAATTATATAGTACGGTGTTAGATGAGATCATGATCCAGATGCCTCAAATAGGGAGAAAAATAGAGTAACGAGGCTCAAGATATGAGCCAAACTGTGTGTTTTTTATTAGTTGCAATAATGGTAGAAAGTAATGACTATAGTGTAGAGTAAAATTGAATTACTATATATAGTAATATGAAAAATGTGAATAATAACTTCATTTGAACCAAGAGTGAGTGTGATTTGAACCGTGAGTCATGCGAGGATGCCACGCTTCAAGGAGGCTATTCGAACGAGAATCGAGAGGGTGACGATGGACGTGGCAACATAGATGACCGTGAATCCGGTATGTATGATCAAATCTAGAATTTTTGTCAAATACGTATGTTTTTATCATTTTTAGCATAATTTGAGATTTTGTAAAATTTGGCATTTTTTACTAAGACGGAAGTGGAAAGGGCATTTTTTGTCAATCGGGACACTAATGCCCACTACCTTGGGTGCTACTAAATTGTCATGGGATGTTAGTGTCCATCTTCTAGATGCTAGTGTTCAGGGGCTAATTTTTTATATTGTTTGGTTATTTTATTTTATTTTGATGTTATGATTGATTTTGAAGCATGTATGTGTGATAATACTATGAATTTTTGCTTTTTTATGTTGTGCAAAGAGATATACACTCGAGGGAGTTTTGTGTGAAACGTCACTTGAGCACATTGCTTGGTTTGGGGTTGACCAATGATGAGTGGGATGTATTGGACAAAGGTGTCGGTATGAGGCACATCACTTAGATTCGTGGAGGTACCCCATAATATTCCATTGTCGACAACACTATGTGAGAGATGATGCGCGAGATACATTCACATTTTTGGTCATGACGGAGAGATGAGGGTGACACTGGAGGATGTGTATATGATATTGAGGTTACTTGTTGTCAGAGAGAGGGTACATGTTATGGTAGTAATAGATGCCCGCAACTAGATGAGGACAACACGATGATATTTTACAAGGTATCGAGTGCATGCTGAGACGTATATTAGTTTGGACGTGATTGCGAGGTCTGGGGTTCCACGATTGCAAAAATTAATTACATTTCTACTAGCTTCATCAGTGGTCATGGAGGGTGGTGGGGTTGGCATTCTGTATAGGATGCATGGGATTTATTAGAGTATATAGGAGCATGGTACAATATATACATGAGCACAATGTGTGTTGGCCCATTTATACAAGGATTTGTATCGATTCACGCAGGAGGACCATGGTGGTGGGTTATGAGCGACTACCCTATTACATGTATGGGCTTACGAGCATATAATGATAGTGAGGCCACTTAGTGGGCCATAAGATGATTAGGCTCGACTCAGATATTTACATCATGGTGAGTGGGGACCCGAGCAAGAGGATGGACACAACCACATACAGGTCAATGGTGGATCAGATGGGCCCTAAGGTAGTTATTTGGAGGCCATATAGAGATTACTAGGGATGGGTGGAGGATGACGTTGATTTACTGTGCATTCAAGGTGCATCATGTGGTCGGGACGACCAATTTTAAGGAGCGGCATAGTTATTCTAGGGTGAGAGGGTATCCCGAAAATTTGGTATGTCCTAGGATGTGCCCCCGAGCCATACATATGGTGTTGATCTATAAGGGCAGAGAGGTGACCAGGGTCGAGGCTAGGCCCCATAGAGCACAACCATTGCCCCCATGTATAGATGAGGCAAATACGACCATAGGACCAATACAGGTGGATGACGCGGGGTATACCGAGGCATATAGGTAGTGGTGGGCAACACACCGATGGGTGTTTTTGTTTCCAATGGTTGTAGACTCGATACTGGGCCAACAAATGGAGGAGTCGAGAATCAATTATTCTCTCCTAAGGTAGATGATGCAAAGAGTAGTAGCACGAGTAGAGTGTAAGTTTTAGACATTGTTATTAGTTTATTTGGTTGATGAATATGATGATGTGTAGTTGTTAATATGAGGTGTTTTTCATGTGGTTGCAGGTGATGCTTATTGGACTTTGATCGTGGATACCTCCATACGCACGTTGACTCAGAATGTGCCCCAAGACATCTTTGTGGGTGGAGGGATGTTGGAGCGAGTGGATGTGATTGTGGGTGAGCATGCCCATTTGTTTGATCCTATGGTGATAACGGCGACCACATGTATAATTTTGTTGAGTGAGCGTGACGAAGTGGGGAAAGAAAGGTTATGGGAAGGGGTGACCTAGCCCAAGATGCATTTACATGATATATGGAGCTCAAGGGTCAATTTACAGATTAGGTGACACAGAATGTCGTATTGTGGAGCCAGCTGAAGAGACATAGAGCTCAAGATCGACGACGTAGGGTTAACGGTGAAGGTTCGAGTTCTAGAGCTCCCACAGTTGTAGATAGTGATAGTGATGAGGAAATATGATGTATTATATAAGATGTATTGAGGCATGGGGATTTCCCCAACGATTTTATTTTGTAACCTTGATTCTAGATTCGATATATGTATATATAAACATATTGATGGCTTGTCTGAGTGTTGATGTCTATTGTGTACTATGTGATGAATTTTTGTTGCACTAGAAATGATTGTATATTTTGGTGGTTTTGTATACATCGGTGGTATTGTTGATTTGATAGATAATTTTAATTGTTGAAATTTTTGATGATGCGTAAATAATTGTATAGCATTAATTGTTGGGTTGAATAAGAATTTCATTTGGATAACAATGAATAATGTAGCATATAATAGATAAAGATATATATGTGATAAAACATAGCAATGAGTAGCTAATAGATGTTGGCCATTATGTGGTTGTGTTGTTATTGATGTCAAATCCATTGATGGAAAATAGTGTCATGGAATTGTATGAGTCTTCATGAGGTGTCAATTAGATGTTAAGCATGAAGATTGATTGGTAGTGTCAAGATTTGTTGAGTTCTGTGGAGGTCCTCATGCATGGTCTAATGAGCCGAGTCAAAATATGAGGTCTCCCAAGCTGGTTGGAGTATGTCATGAGGTCATACATGGTCCATATGATGTGTCTTAGATGTACATGGGTATTTATGGGGTCATCATGGTCGTGTCACAAGGTTTCATGGTTGAGTCAGGTCATTCCAGGCTTGTTTCTAGCCCTAGAGCATGCAGAATGAGGTAGTGGTATGATATTTGAACCAAATCAGTCATGGTAGTAGCATTATAATAGTGTACTTGAGGTGTATGGTGAGTTTTAGGTCAAAACTCATAGGTTTGGAGGTGTTTCAGGGTCCTAGGGAAGCAAACAATAAGAAACTTACATTTTGGCATCGATAAGTCACTATGGATGGAGAGTTTCATGCATATTTTGGTTATGTGGTGAGTTTAAGAAGCTTATAAGATATTGTGATGATGCTTCATGACAAGTTTTAGGTCAAAATTTTGAAGGAATTTAAGATATGTAGGTTTTGGTGAAATCGGGTAAATAACTGTGTTTTTGAGACAAAGTTAGACCTCCTTATGCCGTTGTGAATTATATGATTTGCATGGGGACTTGAACTCTTTGGAATATCTTCTAAGGTTAATTATGAATCTTTCACAAAAATAATGAGGTGGTTTGATTGTCATGTTTTTATGAATGATTGTTAAGAATGTAAAGTGGTTTGAAACCTAAGCTAAACCTAAGCTAGAGTAGCTTGCAGAAAAGTGAGTATACAACACCTATTTTGATTACTAGTGAAAAATTTATGATTTTGCGATGTAGAGGACTCTTCCATATTTCCATAAAGGTAAGATAGAGTAGGTGACAATATGTGGGCCCCACCTAAATTTTCTTGTTTTTGAAGAGTTACAGTTTGTGGCAAAGTTCTCCAAAAAGGTAAAGTATAAATTGTCATTTATAGAGGATTTTTAGTGGAAAATATTTGTAATTTGGTGAATATTCATTTTAGGAAAATTTGAAAAGGTGAATTTTTTGAAGCAGGTCAGTGTCCTGTTCACCTAAAATTTATAGTATATTTTTTTAGGGGTCGGCTTCACCTACATTTGAAAACATCTCCTATAAAAACCTAGGTGATTCATCGGGTAGTATATTACTAACTTACTACTAGTTGAGGTATCGGCATATCAAGTAGTATGTGACAACGGTTTTCTTTTGATGTGCACAAGAAGATCCTGCTAATGTGTGATAAGGTTTGGTTTGTTAACGCACACATTATTTTTGTTGACGCACGACACAATATTTTATCTGATGCATGACAAGGTTATTTTGTTGACGCACAACAAAGGTTCTTCTACTGACACATGACTAGGTTCTTCTATTGAAGCACGACAAGGGATATTGTTGATGCACGATGTTGTTGTTATTGTTGACACGCGACAGTGTTTTTTTTGCGACATGCACAAAACCGTATTTTCTCTAACGCGTGAAAATGTTATTTTGTTGACACATGGAAAAAGTTCTTTTGTTGACGCATGACAAGGTTCTTGTTGACGACGTGACAAGTAATAGTCCATTGATGCATGACAATAGTGTTGTTGTTGATGTAATTCGCTCTTTTTGTTGATGCATGACATAGTGTTGTTGACGTTCTACGAGTGTTAAGTGACGCACGACAATGGAAGGTGCTAGTGCTTAAGACCCAAAAAGTAACAAAAAAATCTCTTAAGTCCATGTTCAAGTATTTTGAAAACTTTGCTACACTAGACCGCAACCACTAGCACTTATACAACTTGCCACTTTAATCAATTAGAGTACAAACTATGTGGAAGGTATTATTGAAGGAACATGCATTCTGCATAGTATCAACCAAATGACACCTATGATGATACCATGCCAGAGCTTGAAGATATTCCTGTTGAGATGCCAGAGCTTAAAGATATTCCTGTTGAGGTGCAACCAAGAGTGCATCAAGATATCACACATACAAATACTTAGCAAAATGGAACACAAAAATCAAATGTAAATTTTGGTTCACGAAAGAGGAAACCAAATGATTGTGATAATGCTCAAAATTCTACTCATAAAAGTAAAACATTGAAAACAAACAAGAATATGTGGACACTTGGGAGGACATACAAGTTTGATTGGGCTACCAAATTTCCTTTTATCGAACTTGTACAACCAACTAATTCAAAATATATCCCATCTAAATGTACATGTACAATATGTACGTGGAAATTAGGAAAGTAGCAAAAAAATGCAACTGAAGCTGGACACAATTGAAAAACACTTGTGGAAAACAATATTTGACTATAATGGGGAGGATGGCCAAAAATCAAAACACACAGGTGGAAAACTGAAAAGAATGCATGCATATTAAATATGCAACAGAGTATGAAGCAAAGCAGAAAAGGCGTAGACATCTCGTGGAAAAGGGAGGAACGATCACATCACAAATTGGTAAGATGAATCAATCAAATTTGCATGCTAAACTCATATAGTTCTCTACTTTATTTCACATACTTAAGAAAGGAAGACCAATTTCAGATTTCCTTGATTTCAAAGTTTTGTATCAATATAATGGAATGCACAACGTTCCTCAGTCTCATTGGTCAGACAATAGTGCATGGGAAATGGCCAAATGCCTTTCAATGATAGAGAAGGAAGATTTGAAGGAGAGTGTAAAAAATGCAAAGTTTATCTCTCTATCAATTGATGAAGTGACAACAGTTGACAACACCGCATGGGTATGTATCCACGTTTATACTTTAGAAAATCATATAAGGACACCACATCTACTGGGTGTTATGAAAATGGTTGAAAATTACAATGCTAAAAACCTACATAAAATAGTTGTTTCTCATTTGAAATATATTGCTGGCATGACTGATTATGAAATTGCTATGAAGTTGGTATGCGTTGGAGCAGATGGTGCATCGCACATAGGGGTCACCAAATTGGTTGTGTGTTAGATTACAAACAACAATGGCCCTTATATGCTAGTAATTCACTGTATGGCACACATAATGAATTTAACATATAAAATGGTTAACAACTATGAAAATGTTGCTAAAGTAGAAGACCTTATAAGAGAACTTCATGCCTATATGACAAGCAGCCCAAAGTGATTTCTTGAGTTCCAAAAATTTGCAATTGGAATTACAAATGGCAAAAACTTTTGAAGGATGTTGAGACAAGGTGGATTTCTTTGTATGAGCTTGCATGCAGAGTTCGTGAGGAGTATCCTTCGTTGGTTGGTTTCATGCACAAATATCATCATGATATTGAAAGGCGCGGGGACTTGTTGTTTTGTTTAATTGATTTGGAGACATTGCTTACATTGGTTGGCATTCTTCCAATGTTGCAGGAGATCAATACATTGATGAAGCATGCACATGGGAGATTAATCTATATTGTTGATTTTATACGGATGAGAAAAATGGTATGTCAAAATATTGATGTCTTGTACACTTCCCAAGATAGTTTTGATACACCTGTTTTTGATAATTGGAAAGCTTTATTAGATCTTAAGAATCCCAATAACTATTTGAGATTTAATATCCATGATCACCTTTGTATCAATGTTAATGGGAGGGACATACCACTTGCACATTTTGCAAAAATGTCAAGATATTACAAGATCAAAAGAAGAAGTTCTTGTGACATGTAATTTGTTTGATTCTATTATAGTTGAAATAAGAATAAAACTTAGAAAATATCATAATCCTTATCATCAGAAATTAGAGAACATTTCAGCAAAGATAAAATTCTTGAAGCAATGGGTGTGATGAATCCTAATTTTTGGAATACTGAAGGTGCTCGTGTAGAGTTTGTAAGAAAGATTTTCCATAAATCCATGGGTACAATAATGGAACATTTCACCAAGACGATAGAGGTCAAGGGTATCAAAATCAAAGGTATACTGAATGTTGATTTATTAAAGTCTCAATCAACACATTTTTCAACGACAATGAGGAACCAATATAAATTATTAGACGAACCTTCCGAGAGTGGTGCTATTACAAGGCTCTGGAGCAAGGAATCTATCAAAGTATTGTGTTACAAGAAGACATCAATGAATATTTCTGATTATATGAGTTGTGCCAAACAATGATTTTGGGATCTGGAGGACGAAAGGGTTTTCAAGTGCTTTATCATTTTATAAAATCAAAACTGAGAAACATAGTTGGATAAAAATCTAGAAAGTTGCATGAGGTGTTATGTTTCTCGCTACTCCTTGGAAAACTTTCCTTTCGACAGAGCAATTGCGCATTAGAATTCCCTTTCTAAAAGAAGAGGTGTAAATAATACAGCTACAAGTACAAATTTTCTCAATGATGAGACTAGAATTGGTGCATCGTCAAACTCTACAGAAGTGAATATCAACTTTGAAGAAGCTATTGATAATGGATTGTTTCAGCTTTAAATAGGTATCTCCTTGACCTTACTTTTATTGTTTGTCACCTTACATTTTAACTATTGTTATTTATTCAATTTCATATTAATAGATTCGAATATAAAATTTTATAGTTAGACGTAACACAATTGTAACTCTACAAATGCAAATATTGACTATGAGGAGGCTTTTTAACATATTTTATTTTAGCTCTTGTTATCATTGAAGATGTTACAGTATATATATTTACATTTATTTAAATAAAATTATTTATTAAAAATCTATTTTATTTAATTTCTATTTTGGATTTTTCAAACTACTTTGATGTTGTGTTTGTGACATGTATTTGTCAAATACTAATTTGCAAGGCCTTCAAAGTTCAAATCTACATATTTTGTCACTCTTAATCTCTTCCAGACTTCCACTTCCTGACATGCACATGATCTCGTTTTCTTAAATTTTTTGTAATATTTTTTTTCTTCTTTCATCTACTCAAAATGTGGGTTGACATCCATCGGAAGCTCTCACTTCTCGGACTGACATTGTCAGAAAACTCACCCATCTATATACTAATCCATTTTTCATGTTGAGTTCTTTGGAATCGAAGGTCATCTAGCTCGCTATGAAGGATAATTTCTCATTTTCCTTCCATATGCTTTGTCACACCCATCTAGAAGACAAGAGGTACCTAAGTTTGCTTTAATTTTCTTTAATATTTATGTTTCTTCCTTCATCTACTCAATCAATATTTCATATTTTCTTTATCAAAAATGTGGGTTGACATCCATCCGAGGAAGCTCTCACTTCTCGGACTGACATTGTCAGCAACTCACCCATCTATATACTAATCCATTTTTCGTGTTGAGTTCTCTAGAATCGAAGGTCATCTAGCTCGTTGTGAAGGATGATTTCTCATTTTCCTTCCATATGCTTTGTCACACCCATCTAGAAGACAAGAGGTACCTTAAACCCTATCATAGCTAGTTTTTTACAATCATGTTTAATTTATTTTGGTATTTGCAAAATGCTTTGATGTAGTGTTTGAACTTTGTGGCATGAATATCAAATTACATGTAAAAATTGATCTTCCCAAAAACATTACATTTACAAGTAGAGAGAAAAAGATATTGAGAAGTTTTAAATGTGAAGAAACTGATACAAAGTTCAAATTTTACAAGTAGAGAGAAAAATATTTTACTATATTAAGATGTCTCTATCATACCACATTCCAAATTTTCTTAAAACATTATCATTTAAATCCATTATCATCATCCATGATCATGCTAGAAGCTACATCTATGTCCAAATACAATTCATCATCATCCATATCTATTCTAATGTCATCATCCACATCTAATGTCATCATCATTACAAGTAGAGAGAAGAATATTTTGAGAAGGTTTAAATGTGAAAAACCCGATATAGAGTTCAAATTTTACAAGTAGAGAAAAAATATTTTATTGTATTAAGATGTCTCTGTCATACCACATTCTAAATTTTCTTAAAACATTATCATTAAATCCATTATCATCATCCATGATCATGCTAGAAGCTACATTTATGTCCACATACAATTCATCATCATCCATATCTATTCTAATGTCATCATCATTACAAGTAGATAGAAGAAGATATTGAGAAGGTTTAAATGTGAAGAAACCCAATAAAAAGTTCAAATTTTACATGTAGAGAGAAAATATTTACCGTATTAAGATGTCTTTGTCATACCACATTCCAAATTTTCTTAAAACATTATCATTTAAATCCATTATCATCATCCATGATTATTAGAAGCTACATCTATGTCCACATACAATCATCATCATCTATATCTATTCTAATGTCATCATCCACATCTAATGTCATCATCATTATAAGTAGAGAGAAGAATATTTTGAGAAGTTTAAATGTGAAGAAACTAGATATAGAGTTCAAATTTTACAAGTAGAGAAAAGAAAATATTTTCATTGTATTAAGATGTCTTTGTCATACCACATTCCAAATTTTCTTAAAACATTATCATTTAAATCCATTATCATCATCCATGATTGTTCTAGAAGCTACATCCATGTCCACATACAATTCATCATATCCATATCTATTCTAATGTCATCATCATCAAATGTCATCATCATTACAAGTAGAGAGAAGAAGATATTGAGAAATTTTAAATGTGAAGAAACCTGATATAGAGTTCAAATTTTACAAGTAGAGAGAAAAATATTTTATTGTATTAAGATGTCTCTGTCATACCACATTCCAAATTTTCTTAAAACATTATCATTTAAATCCATTATCATCATCCATGATCGTGCTAGAAGCTACATCTATGTCCACATATAATTCATCATCATCCATATCTATTCTAATGTCATCATCCACATCTAATGTCATCATCATTACAAGTAGAGAGAAAAAGATATTGAGAAGGTTTAAATGTGAAGAAACTTGATACAGAGTTTGAATTTTACAAGTAGAGAGAAGAATATTTTACTGTATTAAGATGTCTCTGTCATACCACATTCCAAATTTTCTTAAAACATTATCATTTAAATCCATTATCATCATCCATGATCGTGCTAGAAGCTACATCCATGTCCACATACAATTAATCATCATCTATATTTATTCTAATGTCATCATCATTACAAGTAGAGAAAAGAAGATATTGAAAAGTTTTAAATGTGAAGAAACCTGATACAGAGTTCAAATTTTACAAGTAGAGAGAAAAATATTTTACTGTATTAAGATGTCTATGTCATACCATATTCCAAATTTTCTTAAAACATTATCATTTAAATCCATTATCATCATCCATGATTGTGCTTGAAGCTACATCTATGTCCACATACAATTCATCATCATCCATATCTATTCTAATGTCATCATCATTATCAAGTGGAGAGAAGTATTATTGAGAAGTTTTAAATGTGAAGAAACCTGATACAGAGTTTGAATTTTACAAATAGAAAGAAAAAAATTTACTATATTAAGATGTCTCTTGTCATACCACATTCTAAATTTTCTTAAAACATAATCATTTAAATCCATTATCATCATCCATGATCATGTTAAAAGCTACATCTATGTCCACATACAATTCATCATCATCCATATCTATTCTAATGTCATCATCCACATCTAATGTCATCATCATTACAAGTAGAGAGAAGAATATTTTGAGAAGGTTTAAATGTGAAGAAACTTGATACAAATTTTGAATTTTACAAATACAATTTAGATTTCTAATGTCCAAATACAATTCATCATCATCCATATCTATTCTAATGTCATCATCCACATCTAATGTCATCATCATTACAAGTAGAGAGAAGAATATTTTGTTGTATTAATTGGAAGAGAAATAATAATTCCTAATGTTTAAATCCATTATCATCATCCATGAATCATGATTATCATCTATCACTATTATATTCATAACCATCACATCCATATCAAACATAAACACCATATACAATCTAGAATATATATATATATATATATATATATATATATATATATATATATATATATATATATATATATATATATATATATATATATATATATATATATATATATATATATATATATAATAAAAAATCTAAAAAAAGTAAAACTAAAAGTGCATCAATGCATCGTATATTCAACTCCAAAAAATTCAAATTAAATAAATATTCAAGTTTCATTCTTCAATATATAAAATATTTCAAGTTTCATTTTTCAAGTTCACCCATTGACTAGTTACTAATCATTAACTTTTTCAACAGACCCACTGTCCACTTTCCTTTTCCACAAACCAAATGTCTTTTTCCCACTTTCCCCAATGGCTTGCCCTCCTATATTCTTTGCTTGAATAATCCCATAACTAATAAGATCCTCTGCAATAATGTCTAGATTCTTTACGATTGTTTCTTCTTCCTTTGTAGCATCTCCATGGGATGCCAAAGAAGGATCTCAGTTACCTTTTCTTTGAACAAAATCTCAGGGTCGAAGCCATTCTCTTTAATTATCCGCTTAAGTGTATTGTTTTGTTTGTTAACCAAAACAATATTTTCCTTCATCTTTATTGTTGTAGATAAACTGTTCTTAGTGGTTTCCAAGTGAACTTGGAACACCTTTTCTTGACTCTTTAAATTTTCATATTTCAACTACAACAAAAAAATGAGCTCAATTAAACATATTACTAAAATAAGAAATTTTCAAATTAATAAAAATATTGTTTCAAATTGATAATACTTACAACAGCTCTATCTCTTTCGGCATTTGCAATTGCCACCAAATCTTTGTCCTTCGACCATTTGTTGAAATAGGCATTGGGCTTCAACACTAATATTTTCCAATTTATTTAAAACTTTATCTAAAATATTGTCATTATAATTGTTGTTATATGTGACAGTCCCACCTTTTTCTTGGATGAGTAAGGCATCCATCTTGGCAGGTTGATTTTGGATTCCGCATATAAACTTTCCCTTTGCCAATGGTTATCATAATGACTTATTATCTCATTGATTAATACTTTTTCCCTTCACTCCCATTCTATGAGTTGACTGATATGAGGTATAATAAACTCTTTGACATGGGATTGACAATCATAACCAATCAAGTTCTCCAAAGGAAATGATGAAATTGTTCACTATCTATATCTGAAGAGGATGATGTCGATGGAGAGGTATGGGGGCTTTTCGGGTCAAGCAATGTCTACTTGCCTCTTTTTTCCTTTGGGTGCCCTGATCCTATTTGTGATAAAATAAATTAATATTAAAATTGAAATTGAAATGTATCAAATTAAATAAAGTACATCGAAATGGAAATATACCTACAGCCTTGAATCATTTCACGTGTGTTGAAAAAACCATGTTGGGTCATTACTATCAATGCCCAAATAATATTCATCTAAATTTATATTATTTAAAACTGATATGTTGGTTGTTTGGGCCAACCACCGAGAGAGAGGGTTAGAATTGGAAATGAAGAGGCAATGTTTAGTGTCCCGCTAGGGGCCGAATTGGCATCATGTATTTACCAATGGTATTTTTACTGAACCTCTTGTGGGCATTTTGAATCATAATGATGTTGTTGGTGGAGGACGTGGTGGTGACACTGTTTTTGAATAAACGGAAAAGGAGTGTTATGTACTGTAAATTCCAAGAACAATCAACAAAATCATTACTAAATTATATGAAAAACACACAAAAAATTAATAAAATTATACCTTGTTGAGGGGTAACTTGTCGTTGTACCAATGTAGGTGGCCGTATGTCGGTCGATTTTTAATTAAATGCGTTGGAGGTAGAGAGCTATTTGGGTGGTAGGTGTGGTGGAGTAGGGTGTTCCAATTTCTTCGGTTGAGAATCGATTGACAATTGCACACAATTACATTGGACTGAGTGAGTTGGCGATGCCTGTTGAGAAGCACGCGGATAGTCCAAAGTCCCTGCAAGTGCAGCAATTGCATGTCAATTCAATATGGTAAATGGTAAATGGTAAATACTAAATTGAATGTTAAGGGTATTACGTCTCTATGTCGTTTAACTAATGCAAACACTTGGGGTTAGGTGATGAGTGAGCTTCCATTTCAGATTGGGAATCTCCCAACACCTCAGTGTGTTGTTGGCCTCTTCCTCTTGATGCTTTTTTTTTTTGTGGAAGGGCCTCCAAAAATATTCTCTGCATATGGTAAAGATTCAATCAAAAGTACATAATGTTAGTGCATAAATATTCAATCAAATATAAACTATTAACCTTACTAACATCGAAATATAAACTATTAACATGTTGTTCTTCAAATGGAATTGACAAATTCTTCATTGTGTCATTCATGTGCAAGTGGGAGTTGGTTTGTCTTTTAAATTAAAATACGCCTCGTAATAAAGACCAAGGAGATAGTGGAATGAATAATTGGTTTTTCAGAGTCTTGCATTTGTAATGTCAACTTTTATCTTATTAGATAAAAATGTGCACCAATCAAATTTTTTTTTGCGATCGTTGCAAGAATGTATGCAATAGCCCAATTTGGAATATCAGTTTTGCACGACCCTGCAGAACAATTCTGGCTTGAAAAAAAGAAATCATGGCAAGCAAGAAAGTGGTGTGCAATTCCTTGCGTATCCACACCTCGTCTTGACTTGTTGACATGAGTTGCATAAAAAGTCATTAGAATTAATATCAAAATAAAAATCTTTCAAATGAAAGCAAGTTACACGTACAATCAACATGGAAACCAAAACAAGATTTGAGGTAAATCTTATCATCTTCAGTGAGGGTTGCTTTTGTTGTTACTATGGGAAAATTTTTAAATGGAAGGCCTATCAATCGATGGATATCAGTTGGATCAACATCTGAACCTGAATGTATGACCATCTTCCAAAGTAATAAGAAATGACATCATCTGTATTAAATGATGAGAGAAGGTAGTTAATAATGTCATGATCTATCTCAAACTGGGCATGTTAACGAGCCCTAGAATTCACATGCCTCTACAAAATCCTTGTAATTTTCATTCATTTGCAAAACATTATAAATGCACGGCACATCAAGCTCCTATATTGAATCTTTCCCTTGGGTAGGACTTGGGGGTTGCCAATGCCTGGTTAGTTTGATTTTCTGTTGGATCTTGAGCTTGAGCACCATGAGTACTTGAGCTTGATTGGAGTCTGGAGACGTGGAGTTTGTTTTGTGTTTGGCTGATTGTGTTGACGTATGGTACCCATAGTAGAATTAACACTGGGAGAACGGAGAAAAAAATTGGATCCGGGAAGTGTAAACATGAAAATGAGGGATGATGGGTATTTATAGGGAAAATTATGGTTTTCTTATCTATGAATGTATGAAAACAAGGGTTTTTGATGCGTCAATGATTATTGTTGCACGTCGTCAACAAGAATCATTGACGTGCGTCAACAACCCTTGTTGACAAAGCGCCAACCATTCTTGATGAAGTACATCAAAGATAACTATTGGCGCACAATAACAAGAGGTTGTTCACGCACATCAACAACCTTTACTTGTCGGGCGACAACAAGGCTTGTCAACGTGCATCAAGAACACTTGTTAACACGCAACAACAAAAAGTTGTTAACGCGTGTCAACAAACCTCATTATCACATGAAACAAAAATTTATTGATACGCATCAACATCCCTTGTTGTCCTACTCTCCCTTAAAAAATATCAGGTGAAAATTTCATTATGAAACCTAGGAAAATTCACCTTTACGAAAGTGGTTCAAGGTATATTCACCGGGGATTTTCCACCTCTAATTTACTAGAGGCTTCTTAAAATGAATGTTGTTCATTTATGATAAACCTAGAGTTAATATATATTTTTATGAAGGTTTCAGGTTATAATGTTGTTGAAAAAGTGCAAAGTGTGCCCTATTTATGAAAACTAGTTCTTGGGGTAGTTTGTAGCATCTTGTAGTAAATTTGACATTACAGGAGCTACATGGGGAGTTAGGACTCCATTAAATTTTTTTGTGAATATGGTTCATATATGTTTCTATTGGTATATCAAAATTGATGATTGGTTAAGGTATGCAAAGCTATGACATGTTCTTTTAGGGTCAAATTTGGAAGATGTTCATTCTACAGTGCGTAAAATGACTACAAGAGGTAAGATGATGTTTATGAGTTATTCATGATTTTTGAAGGTTTATTAGTGCTTATAAATCATTTATAAGTGTGTTTCATTTTTTTAGTATAGAAGTGTGTTTTGATGTGATGGAGCAAGTTGGGCTTATAGTTAGTTCTTAAGTCCAAGTAGACATAAGAAACATATCGAGAGATCGGCTTGGTTAAAACCTTCCATGTGGATTTGGAAGGATTTACAATATGTTATGTTAATAATATTTATATATATTTCCAATAAGGTGTGTCTTGTCTCATGATGATGTGTTTTAGTTGGTCATTTAGGTCAATTTTGAAGAAGAAGGTAACAACATTTTCAGGTAAGGTTTGTTCTTGCTTTGAAAGATTGAGTTGTTTGAGGCATGATATGGATGATTTAATGTTTTATATCACTTGGAGAGTGAATTGGGATGAAATTTTTTTATATTTAAGGATTTTTGAGGTCTTAAAAGTCACATCAAGGGTGCCAACTAGCTTTGAGTTCGTAAAACTAGTTTTTCGGAAGTTTGTTTTGGTGAATAATAAAGTCATTGTGGTTTGATCATGTGGATGTTTCATGATTTATAACTTGCATATAAGTGATTTATAGGTGTTAGTATTTTCATAGAGTTTTCACATGCTATATTTGAGTTCATCTTGAGGAGTGTTGAGGCCCAAAGGTAAAGACGTGGTGCTAAAAATAGTTGTTTTATAAAGGATATAAGCCAATGGGCCCATTTAATGAAATATTTGATTGGTTAAATTAAATGTGCAACCATTTATGGTTCTTATATTTTATATTAATCATTTATGGTGAATTCGGGAGCTTTACTAAGCATCATTATGGTATGAGTATATTTTTCTCATCCTAGTGATGGGGTTTTGAGGCATTTTGGTGCATGATAAGAGGTTTTTCGCATGACCGACCTATATACATCATTTGTGACCATTGTAATGGATTTATTTTAATTTTATTATGATTTATTGGTAAAAAAATTCATGAAGTTCCAACCTATCTTTCATTAGAAGGAAGAGAAGGCTATAAAAGTGAAGGTTAAGCTAATTTTGTGAGCTAGTCTTACATGGGTGAAAAGTGTGACACAAAGGAAATTGTTTTATAGGTTTGAAGGAATGTATTGAAGGCTGATAGATTATGTTTCAGTATGAGGAAGGTGAGAGATCATTTATGCAAGTGTTTAAAGCCAAGACAAGTCAAAGAAAAAGAAGATAAGAGCTAGTTAAAGACATGACGGTTTGAGCAAGGGTTTCTAAGATGAATTAGAGATCTCCATCGGTTATGGCATAAACAAAATCATATATAACTAGGGTTCATTTTAAGACCCCCAAAATTATTATAGAATGGATAGTGAATCTCCAAAATGTAATTTTGAAACGATGGCAAATCTCCAAAAAGTGATTCACAAAGAAAGGTGAATTTGTAGGGTGTTTTTTCCTAAGGTTTCGTATTGTTGTACATGTGTGTGGATGGTTTTCGATCTATCTAGGTTGACAAACATATATTATCTGTCTTCCTTCCATGGTTAGACGGTCATCCATTATCTACCGTCCAACCTAGGTTGGATGACTATCCATTATTTTCCGTCCAACCCAAGTTGGACAACCAACCACTCTTTTTTGGGCGTCTCAGTGTTAAACGAGTGTCCATTTCACTTAGACAATCTACCAACGAGACAAATGCACTACTCCGCACATTAGATGGAATCCACTGGTTTTCCATCCAACCTTGTTGCCTTACCACCCACTTGTGTTGGGTGAACATCTCAGATTACTTTGAACGTTTTCCATCTCATGTATGATGTGTTGTTAAGATAGCCATCTCTTCATAAATAGGTATTCGTCTTGCCATAGAAACAGATATATAAATTGTTGCTTTTGGGGGCACTGCACCAAAACCCCCGCCTGGGGCATCCCCAGGACCTGCAAGGGCAGTACCCCACCTTGCAACCCCCGAGGCTATGTATTATACCTCGGTGAATATTTACACATTTTGATTAGAAACGTTAGTAAAATACATGCATAAGTTCATTTTTAACTATAAATAGTAGGTGAATTGACCCATACAAATAACTTGTCAACCAAAATTTTAGGTGGTAGGCAAGTAACTTTACTATGAAAATTCACCATTTCCAATTTCCAAAATCCCTCATATTCATGAGTTTATGAAAATTCACCACTAAATTTTCATTGTATATCAATTATCATCAGGTGGCTGATTTGGTGCTTGGTCATCCTAGGGGGTTTTAGCCTCCTTTTCGGAGTGGTGCTTCACTAAATTAGGGGTTGGTGTGAGGCTATGTATTATACTTCACCGAATATTTACACATTTTGATTAGAAACGTTGGCAAAATACATGTATAAGTTCATTTTTAACTATAAATAGTAGGTGAACTGACCCATATAAATGACTTGTCGACTGAGATTTTAGGTAAACTAAGTGGAAACTAACTGCTGAAAAATCACCATTTCCAATTTCCAAAATCTCTAATATTCACAAGTTTATGAAAATTTGCCACTAAAATTTTCCCTGTATATCAATCATCATCATGTGGCTGAGTTGGTGCTTGGTCATCCTAGGGGTTGTAGCCTACTTGTGGAGTGGATGCTTCACTAAATTAGGGGTTAGTGCTCCGTGTAGGTTTAGTGCTCTACTAAACTAGGGGTTGGTGCTCCTTGTGAAGTTGGTGCTTCACTAAATTTCTTTTCTTTGTGTAATATAAGCAGAGTTTTAGTGGTTTTTTTTCCCATGAGGGTTTCCCACTTACATTTGGTGTTCTTATGTTGTGCACTTTATTTCATGCTCTTGTGATTGATGTTACATATCTTAATATGCACACATGGTTATGTATGATGTATTTATAGTCTAATTGATGAATGTATGGTTTGATTAATGAAGTAAAAATCATTGTAGGACTGATTCACCCCCTCATTCCATTGTGCTTCAAACAATTGGTATCAGAGTAGGTCCTTGAGAAGAAATTTTAATAGCTTGAAGGAGATCCTAGAAGCACAAGCAATGGGTAAGTCTTTAGATATTAAGGCTATTTTAAGGAGGAATGAAATATCTCGATCAAGTTATTAATTCCTACCAAGATCAGATCAAGGACATGGAGATAGAGCATGATCAAGTCATCAAGGGTCTGAAATCTCAAATGGAAATTTTATCTAAAGCCCTAAAGGAGAGAGGATACATGTTCCAGGTATAAAGAGAGGTTGAAAGCTTTAGAATTTTACTTAGAGGATGCTTCTAATAGGTTGAAAATGTATGTAAATTTATAGAAGAGCTTTGAAGCTCTTGATGGGATCTTAGAGGGTCAAAGAGCCACATATGAAAGAACATGCCTAGGGTTTGAAGGAAAACATGTGGAGAGTGATGATGAAGTTGGTCCAAGTTCCAAATCAGATGAGATGGTGACCAAGAAGACTGATTTGAGAAGGTATAACTTAGTTAGACAACCTAATGCTATGAGGTATGGTACTTCCTTCAATGGATATTGCTTTGTTTGTCATGATTTTGGTCATAGAGCTAGAGATTACAAAAGAATGTCTTTTGAGAATGGTGTAGGTATCTTCAAGGGTGAATGTTTTTCATGTTGTGAGTTTGGACATAAATCCAAGGATTGTGGATGGAATCTTAGTGTGTTTGAACCAAGAAGAAAGATAAGTGTTGTTTGCTTCAATTGTCAACAATCATGTCACATAGAAAATTTTTCCAAAGTAAGAGGAGATTCATTAAAAGGTATGATTCTAAAGGATAAGTAAAAATACCTAATCATGGAGGTCAAGCTAAGAAGGATGATCAAAGGTTCTTAGTATGAATACTGATCATATGAAGTTTTCCAAAGGATAATCTAACTCAGTCAAGATGGGGGTCAAGTTCATCAAGCCTAAGACAGATATAGGAAGCATGTTTGCTTTGGTGGAAGAATCAAATGTTGAAGAAGAGCATTTTTGTTTTTCAAAGTGATTGATTCTCCTTTTTATGACAAGTTGAAGAAGTTAGGTGTACAAGACACCAAAAAATTAGTAAGATATGTCAAGTAATCTTTCCATGTGCCTTTAAGTCCTTGCATTTGTTAGGTGTCTGAGTTTTGTAGGCTCAATTAGTCGTGATGTCATCTTAGGTGAGGTTTGGATGTGTTCCTAAAAAATTTCTTGTCTAAGTTTGTGTATTCATCATGTTAAGGGTTTGTAGTCAAGAGTTGTGTCATGATAAGGTGTTCTTATGTCCCGATTAGAAGTTTATGTTGCTAATGGTAAAATTTCATGCTTTGAATGGTATGATTTTGTGATGCTACAGATGATAATGTCTTGTAAATGTTATTGAGTTCTATTTTGTCTCCAAGTTTTCTCAAGTCTCTTCATCAAAGTGTCAATTCAATATGTTGAAGAATCTCTAGTGTGCAAGAAATTGTGTCTTGTGTTATGTCAAGAAGTTTGTATTAAGGTCAACATGAGTATATGTGTTAAATGTCTTTGTCAAGGAGAAAAAGTTGGTCAAAGCAAGTGTTAGTATTAGTTTGGACAATCCTTGTATGAATCAGTTTTCAAGGCTATGAGTGGAGTGTTGAGGAGTGTTGAAGAGTGATCATGAAAAGTATGAGATTATAAGTATGGTGATAGTCCTTGGTGAGTCCATAATATGTGTTCAAAATGTCTCTTTCCACATTATAAGCTCCAAAGCTTGTAGGTTAATGTACTTGCATTAAATAAGTCATGTACGAGATCTTGTTATTTGTGTCATCAAGTCAAGGTTTAGTATGAGTCTTATTCATTTAGGTCCATTTTCAAGAGTTCATAAAGGAGAAGGATTCAAAGTTTCATGCTTTGTGTATGTCTTCACCGAGGTTGAAAATTGTGTGAAGAGTCAATGTTTGGGATATTATGGTGTACCCATCAAAATGGTTTGTAATTGGAGATATGGAAGTTGAGAAAGTGGTGTTATCATCGTAAGAGAGTGTTTCTCGACCATCTGGTCAAATCATGTGCCCCCTTGAAATTTTTTTGTATCATGTCAAAGATAATTTTTCTTATAGTTGTTGTTAAGGTCAATATGATCGAGAATTCGTATAGCGGCCTAGAAAATAAGCTTAAATTTCCTATGTCTTTTTCAGAATAAGTTTATGTTCATTGTGTTAGGAGTCATATATTCTATGTGAGAGTATTTTGTCCTTGTTGAGTACTTCAAGAAAAAACTTGTGTCATCACCAAAAGTTTCTCTTCCTTTAGGTCTTGAGGTCATCTAAGTGCTCTTGGCTGCTCATTGTGTGGTCATTGTTAAGTTTATGTTGTTCTTGTTGCAAATTCTTGTATCCAAATATGTGTCATCCACTGTTGAGGTATGTAAGTTGATTTCATGTGTGTCATAGTTGTGTATGTATATCTATGATTCTCACTAGTTTTATAATGATATGTTCGTGAAAATTTGAAGGTGCTCTGTATAGTTTGGGTTAATTTTCCATTCCAAGTATCTCTCGAGTGGTATCGATGTTATGAAAGGCATGAAGACATGTTACCAAGTATGTGAAATACTTATTGGTCTCAATGATGGTGAAAATGAAGCAAATTATGTAGCTTCAAGACTATATATGATATGTTGAGCCTAAAATGATGTCAAGACATTATTAGTGTGATCAACTCCCAAGATTTGATGTGGGTATGAAAAAAATTCTTAAATGGTCCAGCTCGAAGTTAAGGTTTTAAAGACAAGAAGGTCTCTTTCGGTATGATGATGAGTAAACTAAGGTCACAAAGGTGTCAAAATAATGATGAACAATGTGTTAAGGCCAAGTGACAAGGTATGTTGATTGTTATGTATAATTGGGTTATATCTACAAGTCTAATATGAGAACTTAAGCTCAATGGAAGATGCTACGGGTGACTATGAGAAGTTGAGAAAGAAAGCTTGAGTATACTTCAAGTAAGTTGATAATAAGCATGTCTTTAATCCATGTGGACTGTGTGACAACGGTTTTAGTTGTGTAAAAATTATGAAGATGCTTTGTGAAGGTTACTTAAGGCTCAAAGTCAAGAGTTTTTCAAGAAGGAAAAAGTAACATTTTACAATGGTTTACAATTGTGTATTCTCAGTTGACTGTGAAGATGTATAAGCTTAAGGAACATTGGTGTACTTTTCTCTAGATCTTGGAGCAACAACAAAGTAAGAAAAGTTTCATGGAAGTTGTTCTAGGTCTCTCAAGACTATGAAGAATGCTTAGAAGTTTGGGTATGATCAGGATTTGCAAGCTATAGGTATGTTTGTATTATGTAAGCTTGTCTTTTAGGGTTACTTTTAGAAGAATAGTTTGAATCTCATTCATGAAGGACATGTAAAGATAACATACAAAGATCATACAACTATTTTATGACCGGATGATGCATATTAGACCGATAGTGAGAGGTACCGATAAGAAGAAAGTTTCCAAGGGTAATCTCAATCCATGTTTAGAATTATGAGTCCTCTACAGAGATTATGTAAGGTATGAAGATGAGTCTTAGGTTTAGAATGTGATAATGATATGTGATAGAGACCAATCAAGATCATGTGAGATTACTTCTAAGGTCTTTCACAATCAAAGGAATGAGGGATCTCTATGACAGAGTATAAGAAAACTTTGCAAGCTTCTAAGGTTATGAAATGTTACTACAGTTTAGAGTAACTTAAGAGGTATGTATCATGGTATGAGATGAACCAAGTGTGATATCAAGGTATATATTTATGATGGCTTCTAATGTTATTTTCAATAGAGTTCTAGGTCTATGCATTTGAGAAAGGTATAATATGTTCTTGATCTAGTATTGTGAGTTGTTGATTGTTTCTTCAAAGGTATGTGGCTTTTGGACCTCATCAAAATAGGGAACAAGATCTCATCATGACTATGCATAAGAATCAAGCAAGGTGTTCAAGATAACGCTAGAATTAGTATAGTATTCAAAGAATTTCCAGGGGTACACTTTTAGGGGGAGTTTGATCTCAAAAGAAGTTTTTGATGAGTGTATAGGCCTTGTGTTGGATAATTCAAGGTGGGGGAGTATATTCATTCGCTAAAAGGTATGTTTATGAGTGAAATATGCTCACAAAAGATCAAGGTAGTGATAGTGAAGCTCTAGGTACTTGTTATGAGCTTAGATTGGTATATTGGTATAAGAAAGAGGCAGAGTGTATCACCGAATGATTGATTTAAGACCACTATGAACTGTTTTTTTCATCTTCAAGTCATAAAACAAGGTATGAGATTAAGTTTTTAGATTTTAGGTAGAGTTGATACTATGAGCCCAAGGGGAGTCCTAGAATGATGTTTCATGAGGTATGTGTGTTTATTTGGCATGAAGAAGTTGGTCATTTTTGCACCGAGAATGTTTTTCAGGATAAGTAGTCCTAAAAGTCAAAGATGATGAGTATTAGAGGAAAATTGTGTGCTTGAACATGAATAGACCTAGATGAAGATGTTATGGCATGATTGAAGGCTAAAATAAAGAGTATCATCTCAGGGAAAACTTTTTTTGAGGATCATATCAGGTCCATATGATCTTCATTTGTTGATAAAGGAGTCAAAGAAGACCATGTTCAGTCCCCCGGGAGCTTTGTAATTCAAGTAAGTTATGTTTGCATTGCTTCCATTGTGTGTTTTCATTTTCCATGCAGTAGTCATCATTGTAGTATTTTTCATAGATGGAAAAGGGGAAAGAGGCATCGAAACATGGAAAAGACACCTTGTGTGTGTTTGTCTCATTGGTTGCCATCAATGTTTCTAAAGGTGATTGCCATCAATGAGAAAGGGGAGATTGTTGGCCATTGTGTGGTTGTGTTGTCATTAATGTCAACTCCATTGATTGAAAAGTGTGTCATGGCATTGTATGAGTCTCTATGAGGTGTCAATCAAATGCTAAGCATGAAGGTTAATTAGTAAAGTGTCAATAATTGGTGAGTTCTAGGAGGTCCTGGTGCATAATCTAGTGAGTTGAGTCAAAGTATGAGGTCTCCCAAGCTGGTTAGAGTGTTTCATGAGGTCATACATGGCCCATATTATGTGTCTTTGGTGTACATGATATTGTTTGAGTTTATCATAATCAGGTCATGAGGTTTCATGGTTGAGTCAGTCATTTCAGGCTTTTTCTACCCTCTAGAGCATGCAGAATGAGGTATTGTATGATATTTGGACCAAATAAATCATTATAGAGCATGGTAGCAAAATTATGGTAGTGTAACTTAGGTGTATGGTGATTTTCAGGTCAAACCTTGGAGGTTTGAAGGTGTTTGAGGGTCCTTGGGAAGCAAACAAGTGAGAAAAAGACATGTTGGCATAGGTAAGTCATTGTGGCCGGAGTGTTTCATGCATACTTGGGATATGTGGTGAGTTTTATTAGTTTTATTATGTTGTCATTATGCTTCATGAGAAGTTTCAGGTCAAAATATTGAAGGAATTTGAATATATGCAAGTTTTGGTGAAACTGGGTAAGTAACAATGTGTTTTTAAGACAAAGTTGGACCTTCTGATGCTCATTGTGAATTATATGCTTTGCATGGGGACCTAAGATATTTTTCATAGCTTCTAAGTTAAGATATGAATCTTTAACAAAAATAATTATGTGGTTTGATCCTCACATTTTTATGAACAATTGTTAAGAAGGTAAAGTGGTTTGAAACCCTATCTAAACCATATCTATGAGAAGCGTGCGAAAAATGAGTATACATAGCCTATTTGTATTGCAAGTGCAAAATTTATGATTGTATTATTTATAGAGACTCTTCCATATTTCTAGAAAGGTAAGATAGAGTAGGTGATGATATGTGGGCCCCACCTAAATTTACTTATTTCTAAAGAGTTCTAGTTTGTGGAAAAGTTCTCCAAAGAAGGTAAAGTATAAATTGGAATTTATGATAGCCCTGTAGTTTATATATATATTCATGAAGGTTTCAGGTCATGGTGTTTTCGAAAAAGTGCAAAGTGTTCCCTATTTATGAAGATTGGTTTTGGGGTAGTTTGGAGCAGCTTGTAGTAAATTTGACATTGCATGAGCTATAAGGGGAGTTAGGACTCCATTCAATTTTTTTGAGAATATGG
This sequence comes from Taxus wallichiana var. yunnanensis, assembly GCA_018340775.1. NCBI lineage: Eukaryota > Viridiplantae > Streptophyta > Pinopsida > Cupressales > Taxaceae > Taxus > Taxus wallichiana. The sequence goes on along the minus strand of CM031242.1, from coordinate 18,697,758 downwards.
TTCAAATATATTTCCATTGTTATATAAATCTTGATGATTGGATAAGGTATGAAAATTTTATGACATGTTCTTTGAGGGTCAACTCTGAAGATGCTCATTCTAAGTAGGCGTAAATGACTACAAGAGGTATGATGATGTTTCTGAGTTCTTCATGATTGTCAAAGGTTGATGAGTGCTTATACATAATTTATAATTTTTTATATTCTTTTGTTTATTATGGAATTATGTTTTGGTGTGATGGAGCAAGTCGGGCTCATTGTCATTTCTTGAGTCCAAGTAGACATAAGAAGCATATTGCAAATATTGGCTTGGTTGATGGCCTTCCACTTGGATTTTGAAGGAGTTCCAATATTTTTTGCATAGAGGATTCATATATATTTCTAATGAGGTATGGATTATCTCATGATGAAGTGTTTTGGTTTGTCATTTAGGTAAGTTTGTGAAGAAGAAGGTAACAACATTTTCGGAGACAGTTTGTTCTTCCTGAAAGATTAAGTTGTTTTAGGCATGAGATGGATGAGTTAATGGTTTCTATCACCTGGAGAGTGAATAGGGATAAAAATCCTATTTAAGGCCTTTGGAGGTCTTTAAAGTGACAGAAAGTGTGCAAACTAGTTGAGTTTGCAAAACTAGTTTTTGGGCAACTTGTTTTAGTGAAGAGTAAAATTGATGTGGTTTGAGCATGTGGATGTTTCATGAGTTATAACTTGCATAGAAGTGATTTACATGTTATGTTATTTCCATAGAGTGGCTAAATTCCATATTTTAGTTCATCTTGAGGGGTCTTGAGGCCCAAAGGTAAAGACAAGGTGTTGGAAATAGTTGTTTTGTGAAGGATATGAGCCAGTGGGCCCATTTAATGAAATATTTGATTGGTCCAATAAAATTTGTGACCATGTATGGTTCTTATATGTTATATTACTCATGTATGGTGAATTTGGGAGCTTGAATAAGCATGGTTTTGGTATGAGTGTATTTTTCTCATCCTAATGATGGGGTTTTAAGGCATTTTGGTGCATGGTGAGAGATTTTTGGCATGACCGACCTATATGGGTCACTTGTGACTATTGTAAGGGATGTATTTGAATTTTTTTTTGATTTATGGGTTGAATTTTTCATGAAGGACTGACCTATATTGGGTTAGAATGAAGAGAAGGCTATAAAAGTGAAGGTTAAGCTCATTTTGTGAGTTTGTCTTACATGGGTGAAAAGGGTGACCCAAAGGAAATTATTTTGCAGGTTTGACGGAATGTATTGAAGTATGATAGAGTTTTTTTAGTTTTAGGAAGGTGATAGAGCATGTGTGCAAGTGTTTAGAGCCAAGACAAGTCAAAGAATAAGATAGAGCTAGTTGAAGACATGAGGGTTTGAGCAAGGGTTTGTGAGTGAGTTAGATATATCCATCAGTTGTGGAAGAAACAAAATTAGATATCAATAATCATCATGTGGCTTAGTTGGTGTTTGGTCATCTTATGGGGTTGTATCCTCCTTGTGGAGTGGGTGCTTCACTAAATTAGGGGTTGGTGCTCCTTATAGGGTTGGTGCTCTACTAAAATAGGGGTTGGTGCTCCTTGTGAAGTTGGTGTTTCACTAAATTTCTTTGCTTTGTGTAATATAAGCATATTTTTAGTGGGTTTTCTTCCCCATGAGGGTTTCCCACTTACATATGGTGTTCTTTTGTTGTGTACATTGTTTCATGCTCTTGTGATTGATGTTACATATCTTAATATGCACAAATGGTTATGTATGATGTATGGACAATCTAATTGAATAATGTATGTTTTGGTTAATGAAGTGAAAATCATCAGAGGACTTATTTACCACCCTCTCAATCCATTTTTCTTCCAACAATAGATATAAATGGTTATGTGATGAGACAAATGATAACATAATGATGTAATGATAATTGTATGACAATGGGATGCATAATGACATATATAATGGAATGGAATGTGATGAGGGTGGAGGGGGGAAAAGGAGGATTACCCCGGTGTGAGAGTAAGGTTCACTTAAGTAACAATCCCCTCAAAAATCATGTATGAACCTTGAGAACATGAGTGTTTCATCAAGTAATGATGTGGCAATGGGGATCATCTACTATAGGTGAAGATGTTAATGATGCGCATTAGGAGAACATGGAAGAGTGAAATCATGTGTGTGAGTACCAAATTTGATGTCAAAGGAAACCATGCCAATAGTGGGAGGTGTGATAGTGGGAGGTGCGGAAGTGGGTTGCTTAGGAATCCATTGTGGGGAAATAACAATAGGGGTAGGTTAAGAGGATGTGGAAAGAGGTGGGAAAATTAGAGGAGGTGGATGAATGATGACCTTAGGAGGGGAACGAATAATTACCTTAGGAGGTGGTGAATGAGATAAGCTAACGGTTGTAAAGGCTTTCCTACGTAGAAGAGGAGAGAGATAGATCATGAGAGTGAGTGTGGAAGGAAATGACAACCTTATCCTCTAAATATTGGATTCGATCATGAAGGGCATAACAATCATTATCACAAAGGGCCATTAATGCAAAGGGAAATTAAAAAGGGGAGGTCATGATGGTGGTGTAGCCTATGAAGGGGGTGATGTTGGTTGAAGCTAAACAAATTATCCACTTATCACATAAAGTACATAAGATGTCATGTGGTCTAGTAGCATGTGAGAACTAGAATGGTCCACATGTGGGAGGTGGGGAAGATCTAGGTGGATGTCGACGTGCTAGTGGAGAGGAGGGATGCTTATGTAGAGGAGGATATATGGATCATGAAGGGGGTAAAATAGGTGGGAGATAGGGAAATTAATAGATGGGGGAGGATAAAAGAGGTAGAAACATGTACCATGCCATGATCTGCAAGTAAGTCTTTTCCAAGTCAATAACTTTATAACAAAGAGGAGTAAAGGAATCACATGTATCATATAACAATTTTTCTTTGAAAGGAGGAATTAAGCCACGAAAAATATATATTGCATTTCTATATCGATAGACTAAAAAATTAAATGGTGTATGCAAGAATTAAAGTGTAAAATATAATCTAGAATTGGTTTTATCTTTCCTTGATGCAAATAAAGTAAGCATTCATATGTAAGTTTAGGCCCATTAATAGAAATGAAATGTATAAGGAACGCATCCTCCATATCATAATAAGTTCTAATAGATCCACTAGGTAAATGAGTATACCGCTGAAGAGCAATATCCACAAGACTATGACGGAAAGCTTTTAGTAATAACCTCTCATTGTAATGTCCCCTTCTCGGGACATTTTCCACATTGAATATTTAAAGACCTTCAACCTAATGGGTTCAAGGATTGAGCTTGAAATTTTTCCTAAGATTTTCATTATTTATTTTGTAACCCCTTGTTGGCTCTTTTTAGTTAGTTAATGTGTACATAGGCTAATATATTTATTATTTAATTAAAATACTAAAGTGCACATAGCAGTAGTCATTAAATATTTTATTTTTAATGTGAAAACATTAAATGGTCGGTTATTGGAGATTGTACCTCTTAATTCTATAAAAGAGGGGTCGCATTTCCTTTATGGGCATGTCGATGAATTATGAAAATGTACTCCTTGTTTGGAGGATTTTCTCCCTGTGTGGAGAAGGGATGTATGCCCAAACTTGATGCTCTTTCTCTCTCTTTCATTTGTTGAAGAATCTATTTGCATTGAAGTTGGTTTGAAGACCAAATTGAAGGAGTTTTTTGTTTTCTATGATCACTTTTCCCTAGCGATTTCTTTGCTGAAGCAAATCGATTTGGTATTGGAGTCATCTATTTGGAATATTATTTGCATTGAATGATCTAGTGCTAGCGAATTTACTCATGCATTTGTGGTGTGTTTATTATTCATTGTTGAATCTATTTGGTTGATGCATCCTTGTTGTGGCTTAACGAATTCCCTGTGCTAAGTATGGGTGACCATTGAAGAATCATTTGTTGGCTGAAGTGAACTCTATTGACGGGGGTTTGATCCACTCCAACTGGGGAAAATTCATACTGTTGTAGTGGCTGGATTAAAAGGGTAATTTTGTGATTTAATACAACGAATTTATTAGAGAAGTAATAATGACAATGGTGTCTTCTCCATGCTCAGCGATCTGATCTATATGAAAGCAGACCTTGGAGGATTTGGCAATATTCACTTATGTGTTTTGCGCCCAGATTTGTGCATGTTTTTGCATTCAATAAGACTGCTAAAGCCCCCATTCCTAGCAACTCCAGTAAGTCTGTTTTTGTGTGCACTTCTGTATCTTTTCCCACCTTTGGGTGCAGCGAATTGATGCACAAACAATTTCCTTTGCTAGTCGATCCCCTCCCTTGCATAGCGACCTGTTTGTGAGAGCTTGGGGGTCATGTGTAGAGCTGCTGTCACCTCTTCACCCTAGCGACTGCATTTGGGCATGTATGAAGTGTGTTGGATGCATGAAAAAGTCTCCCTTTGACAACGAACTGTATTGGACTCACTTGGCAAGTATTCTGTGACTTATGTATGTTATTTGGTGACTCAAAAGTGATTTCATTGATGGCTTAATCCTCCTAATGGGTCAGATCTGTATTTTGTCCATCTTTGGGCCTACTTTCAAGTAAGTCACAAATTCTGGAAATTATCTCATGCTCCAACAGTCAAGGTTTACAAATTTCTGAGTGATGCTATTTGTTGTTAGTTTGCTTTATCACACTTGCAGCGATCTAGTTGAGGGATCTCTATATTTGTTCTAGTGGCTGGGTTTGATCCGAATGCATGAAGTTTTCATTTGTTTATCAGCTGGTTATGCATTCCTCATACCTTTGACAAGAGAATTTGTGGTGTTGCTTGATTGATTTAATCTTTTGGGTGTTGATCTCTAGTCTTTTGTTGTGATTTCTCATTGGTTCCATAAGGGGACATTACATAAATCCACTAGGTAAATGAGTATATCACTAAAGAGCAATATCCACAAGACTATGATAGAAAGCTTTTAGTAACAACATATCATTGGAATATGAATCCATGGCTAATTGAAAAGCTTTAAGATGTAGGTAAGGATTTCCGTGCCATCGAAATGTGAGAAAGTAGGCATAGTGAAACCCTTAGGAAAAACGAAATTGTTAATTTTATTAGGGATGGGATTTCCATGAATGGTATTATTGTCAATAGAAGCATAATAGGCTTTTCTCTCTAAGGTAAGGGTATGGAATTTTCTTTGCAAATCACCAACAACATGCATGAGGGAAAGGATGTCTTGCGGGGGTATGGTTTGAGCAGTGAGAGGCACATTGAGGGGTTGGGTCTTGCCATTATGAGTGATCATAGGGACTTGAGGAGGGGAATGAGATGTGGAAGAAGGAGATGTATGTGGAGGATCTAGAGGTGTAGTATGTGAGGATTCAATTGGTGTATGATCTATAGTCACAAAATCACGCACTTTAGACATTATTTAATCTCGATCTCATACTATTCATATGGTTTTTAGTGAAGAAAGTACTAATTAACCCATGTTCTTTAGCCATTTTACTTTGCCATTTGTCATCAATGTTGACCTCTCACATCTACTCACCCAAATCAATTCTACCATTTGGCATCGTTTTATCTTTGGTGACACACCTCAAGCACCCTCGTCCCATTTGGGGTGCCCTGGTCCTTTTACACTTTCCCGTAAATTTTTGGGCACTTTCTAGCCATTTGAGCTTCCTATATTTTTAGTGATTGACCTTTTCAAGGTTAACTACAAAGATAGAACAAGAGAACCATATAAAGATAAAGTTATGAGACCATAATGAGTGACCAAGCATTAAACACTACTATCATCACCTAAGGTTGCATCCATCAAAGGCTCCATTTGCATCCATCTAGCTCCATCACAAGGCACAAGGATGGTTCATCTGCATCACGCTCCGTATAGAAGGGAAGTTTATTCTATTCACATAGTTATTTCTCATTACTTTCACAAAGTGCAACTGGCACAAGAGCACCTAGGGCATGATTCCACACACAACTACATCAGTCCGAGATATAGTGTCGCGCCAAGCTTAATAAGTCCACCGTTGTGGCTGCTAAGGACATTCCAACCCCTTCATATGCATCTTTATTTTTAGGGGTTTAATATGTGTCTTCGGTTTTGTAGGTCTCTCCTTCGTCACGATTTCCAGCCGACATACTACGCAGATCCAAGAAAGCTAGTGCAACATGAAGTTAAGACAGTCGAATATCCAATGACACCTTAGATGAGGTTTGCGAGACCTTTTCACGACTAAGGTGCCCATATCTCATAATGGGGCGCCCACAGTGCCTCTATACCTCTCAAACACCCCGTCTAACCTATTATGCCGATATGTGCCCTTCAAAACCTCTGTATGTTCATTCCTACACTCTATCCAACCAGCTTTACTCGCGACACAATACTAAAACATCGTCGAATCAACTAAGCTCTTTCTAACTCTTCTTGCACTTTAGGGTTTTATATTTTCATAGCTTAGATTTCTTGGGTCACTTTCCTTATTTAATTTAGACATTTATTTCACTATTGTACTTCTTAGATTAACTCTTAAAATTTACATTTTAGTTAATCATTTTGGTGAACCCGATATTCGAATACACTTTCTCCTTGGGCTTTTCCTTCATATACCCATCACTCATAGTGGTTGTTTTGGGTCTTTTCAATATTGTGAGCTTCCTTCATTCACTTTTAGGGTTTCCAAACCAATCGTTGATATACCTACTTCTCTAACTACCACTTAAAATCCTTTGGATAATTCACATAATGTGCTTGTCCACGAAATATAAGTGTCTCTGATAGTGAGAAGTCCTATGATGAAGACACTAATGTAAACCAAGATCAACTTAACACTATTACTAATTATTTAAAAGCTTTGCATGATCATCCCACTCATCTTCCGTATGTCCTACATGTTTTGATTTCTTTTAAGAATTCTCATAATGTTTTTTCTCTATAGTAGCTCCTTCTTCGATTCTTTTGGTCTCCACCCCACCCATTTATGTCTCAGCTTCCATTCCTACTACTACCACTCCCATCACTCACCCTAGCACGCCTAACATGCAGCTTGGATCTTCTTCGAATACTCTTGATCTAACTTCTTTGTATCACAATTTACAAACCCAAATTCGTCAACTCCAAATTATTACTTCTCACGCATCACCATCTTTAGACTCTACATCGTTGTTGCATACTCCTTTCGCACCTATTATATCTACCTATCCCTTACCACCTAATTTCATTTCCCTAAAATTTCCCATATTTAAAGGTCATGGCGGTCCATAAGAACATCTTCGTGCTTTTCATATAGCATGCTTAGACTATGCAGATGTCCCTATAGTACTAGCTTAGCTCTTTTCTCGTAGCTTACAAAATTATGTGATGCGTTAGTTTTATGACCTACATGTCCATTCGGTAAACTCTCTCATGCATATTTTTTATGCCTTTCTCACTCACTTTTCCATTAACATCAACTCTAAGATATCTTATGCTCAACTTGTACAACTCAGAAAGGATCTAATGAACACTTAGTGGATTATGTCTTGCATTATAAAAACAATTTAGCCAAGATGTCCAATATGTTTGTGGATGTTGAGCTTCAGGATTTATTCATTCAAAGTCTTTTACCACCACTCCAAGAGAGTATTATTTTTTAGACTTATTCCTTTGATCAACTATGTCATACTCTTAAGCTACGTGAAACCAAGCTCCTAGCTATATGCAAGCTTAAGTATCAAGAATAAGCATCATCCTCCATGTGTTTTCCAAGTAAGTCAACATTCAAGCCATATGTGACTAAAAAATCGAATACAAAAATCATTGTTAACGCAGTATCTACTACTATGGAACTTCAATTGTAATCACATCGATGTACATTCACTAATTTTAGTATTCCTCCACATATTTTACTACCACAACTTGTCAAAAGTAACCTCATCACACTGCCCTCTCTTTCCACTACAAATTGATCCATCTCAACCAATAGGGTGTAATTTTGATGAACATTCCCATTGTGACTATCATTAGTATGTAGGACACTCCACCAATCATTGTTACCGACTATGATATCTCATTCAGATTTGATTGAAAATGGTCAAATTGAGCTTCCAGAATCTGCAACATCACCTCATCAATGAAAATCATAAGCTCAAAATCTTTAACAACCCTCTACCCAAACATGATACAAAATAAACTGACTCATCAACTAATTATGTTTACAACACATTGTCTCCTCCTACTTCAGGGGCCCTTGAATTTTTAGTTACACATACTGACGCTTCACCACCAGTCATCTCTTTTTCTAACCACGAATATCATGCAAATTTTACATCTAATCACCTACATATCAAAGCATCTATTGGCTCAATCCCCATCAATAATACTAAGGTTGATCCATCTTGGCCTATTAGCACATGTTATATTCCATTTCTTCATGCCATCGGTTACTCGTTATCACAGTTGAATACCCTCTAAACAAACCATATGGTGTCATCAAACTACACATTGCAATTAGTCCTCTCACTTTACTTGTACCTTTTCTTGTAGGGCAAGCGTAAATGGATGTGACATGCTACTAGGAGTCGATTTGTAGGTCTCAATCCATTATCTCTATGAATCATTTGTGACTCAAATTCATTCATAACAATCAGGTTATCTCTATTGATGGTGTACCCCCATCTATTCCATGGTCTTCATCTTCTTGAGCATCGATTCACACATCTTCCACTTCATCTAGTACATCGCAATCTATGCAATATTCTCCCAATTCACCTACTCGTACACCTTCTCATGTATGACCTCACCGCCCTGCTAGTTCTACACATAGGCATAGTCCCATTCCTAAGACAATTATTGTATCTCGACGTGTTGAGTTGTGGAGCTTAATTACTTCACTAGCATGATTTTGCAGACTTGCTGGAATACACAGGAATCGACGTTGGTTGTCGAACCGGCATCGGTCACCCATGGATCGATATCGGTCAGGCAAGGAGGAACCAGAATGGTTAGGGCTAATCGGCATCATTTAAGGATAACTAGCATCGACTTTCATGTACGTGACTACTATAATTAAGTTACGGGAATTAGATCTATCTTTAGTTATAAAGTGAATCTAATGGTTGTAATTACATAGCTAAAGTTCCCTAAGATTGTAGATGCATATATAAGCATAAAGCTAGGGTTTAGAATCAAGTGAATCAAGAGAAGTTTCCTTTAGAGAGAAAAAGAGAAATTTGTAGAGAAGAAAGTACAGGACATCCAAGAAGGTGTGGAAGATTGAAAATCTTCATTGTATTTCCTCTGTGATAATAAATTGGTTGTTTCTTGGTGGACGTAGCCCACACTAGGTGAACCACGTTAAATATTGTGTATTGTTTCTTCTTGTTTATTTCTGTATTGATTGATTTTATGCTTAGATCTGATTAATATATTTGTACAACCGGTGTGCTAACATTAATAACCGCTGTATCGAGCATCTTTGTTTGAGGGTTGTGTGTTTGTGGGTTTACTCACGAGGAATTTTCGATTGAGTGGGAGAAAAGCAATGGGAGAAGAAGGAAAATTCAGAGTAGATAAATTTAACAACCGTGACTATCTATTATGGAAGATGCAAGTGGAGGATTATCTATATCAAAAATATCTATACTTACCATTGGATGAGAAGGCAAGACTTGCAAAGATGACTGATGAAGAATGGAAAATTATTGATAGAAAGGCTTTGGGATCTATAAGATTGAGCCTGGCAGCATCTGTGGCTTCAAATATTACCGAAGCAGGATCTACAGTAGAGTTGATGAAATCTTTAGCAAATCTATATGAAAAACCTAGTGCTTCAAATAAATTTTATTTGATGAAAAAATGTTTAATTTAAAGATGCAAGAAGGTGGATCTGCATCAAGTCATTTGAATGATTTCTGGTCTATTGTAAATCAATTAAAATTAGTTAGTATTCCATTTGAGGATGAAGTGAAAGCACTTTTATTATTATGCTCTTTGCTAGATAGTTGGGATAACTTGGTAATGGTTATTAGTAATACATCATCTGCTAATATTTTTTTAAGTTTGATGATGTGGTTAGTATAATCCTGAATAAAGAAATACATAGGAAAAGTATAGGAGAATCATCATCTAGGAATGCTTTGAATGTAGAAAGTAGGGAAGGCATAAGGAGAGATCCAAGAGCAAGAATAATGGGAAATCAAATTCTAAGAATGACAGATCTAAATCCAGAGGTAGAGGAATAACTTGCTGTAATTTAGGAAAGAAAGGACATGCAAAGAAGGATTGTTGGTCCAAGGAAAACAAAGAGAATGTACCAGAGAAAGGTAAAGAGGTAAATTTTGTTACAAAAGAGGTAATACAAGATGCCCTAATTCTCTCCTTGGATAATAAAATTGAGTCACATGTTTTAGATTTAGGAGCTTATTTCCATGCAACCCCTAATAAGGGTTATTTCATAAATTATGTCCAGGGCAATTTTGGGCTCTGTTTATTTAGGAGATGATGAACCATGCAATATTACTTGGTAGAGGTGAAGTTCATCTTAAATTGAAAAATGGAAATACATGGATATTGAAATATGTGAGGCATGTTCCAAGCCTCAAAAGAAATCTAATTTCTGCAGGACAATTGTGTGAAATTGGTTGCATGGTTACACTCATAGCCAAATCTTGGAAAGTTACTAAGGGATCTCTTGTTGTAGCAAGAGGAAATAAGGTAGGATCATTTTATTTGTCTACCTGTATTATTGATTCCTTTTTGTTCTATCTACTTCAGATTCAGATACAAGCATGTGGCACAATCGGCTAGGCCATATGAGTGAAAAGGGAATGCAGATCTTAAAGGAAAAGGGTAAGTTATTATCGAAATAAAATCAACACGTGACCTTCTTCTTACTTGACTTCCTAAGGTCGTGCCGAGATAGCTGGTGTAGAATATAAATAGATGTGTATGTGTAATGATGGTGGATAATCTAATGAGGCAACCTTATATCTTCGACATGCAATATCGGGATATATGAGTCTAAGGAAAAGAATGCTCTCCTAACCTAAAGTGGTGTGATGGATCGATCTGATATAATAGTTACTCGGAGACTCCAATCAATATCGAGCTCTATCAAGATTTTATTCACTAGTTGTTGAACACGTGGAAAGTGACATGCGGGCGCCTCGTATAGATTTCCAGACAAGGTCATGGAAGTAAGAACGAGAGGCGTAATGAAACCATAGGACTATGGATGATTTTCTGGTCTAGTCCAGAAATTCTTAGCTTGATCGGTTGTTATGTTCAATAATGAAAGTTTTGTGATGATATCAAGTGGAAGTGGTGATGATATAAATATTGATGCACACAAACCAATGTCGATATCTAATTGGTTAGCAGGCTCGTTGGGTTGCAGGACTTGAGGATCACAACCAAAAACTCATGGAGGTTATGGTCCTATTATGGTCATGCACGTAATCAAACCTTGTTGTTTCTGAGAGCAATCCAATAATTGTAGGCTTGATTAGTTATGATGTTTAGCATGTTTAGTTGTTCTATTTTCTCAAAAAACCTAACAGGTGTGCATAAAACTTGCAAGCGTAAACCCGTGTCAATGTCAGTCAAGAATTCTAGCTTGTTGGGTTGTGGGACCAAAGGATCACAACCGTACATATTTTCTTGTTGTGGGTCGTTGATGGTCATGCGGAATGAATTGAAATGATTTTGGTAAAACAAGCTAACTATCAAAGGAAATTTAATCTATGTTTTTGGTGTTTTCACAAGTATATCAGAGCAAAACAATGAAATAAAACTAATCTAACAAAAGTAAATGTTTTTGATCTTTTCTAGTTTTAAGAAATACTTCTAATCTAATAAACAAACTAAATACAAGTAGTTAGCCGGATGTAGCTAATTACTTGTGTGAATATGTAAATCTAACTCTAAAACAAATAACCTAATTTAATCAAAAACCCTTCAAACCCTACCTCAGAGGTGAAGAACAAATCATAACCCTAAAAGAGCTATTGTTCCCCACAACTTCCCTGGTAATGTCAAAGAGCAAACTTTCTAATGATTTGATCTACTTGTAATTGCCTAATCAATTGAAATGAACAATTTTACTACTCTATTTGATATGTAATTGAAACTAATGATTCAAAATTGATAATTTGACAAATGAAGCAAACAAACAAGTAATTCCAACCTAGACAAGCAAGAGCTTTGGAAAATCCGGTTGTATCTGTATCTGTCCCCTCAATTTGTTCCTTTCTTTCTTTGTGTGTCCATATGAGTCCAAGGGATTGGGAATGCAAGAACAACAGTAGAAGAAGACACTTGAGCAATGGTAGCTTGAAGGCAGTCTGGTTGCAATGCAAGTAGAAGAGAGATAGCACAAGAGATTTGAGCTTGGCTATGCAATTCCTAGCAGGATTGTGGCAACAATACTATGCAAGATACACAAAAATTCTCAAGGCCTTTTGCTTGAACACAAGCATGGAATATATAAGAATTGGGGCTGGGATGTGCCTTCATGCAAAAAGAAAGAAGAGGCAGTTCCTAACTAACTAAATCTATTTAAAAATAGAAGAGGGAAGGAGAACCAAGCAATAAAAACTATTTTTAGACAAATTGGTTCACAAACGCATCCTAAAAGTGAAGTTAAGTGAAGTATCGCATGTTAAAAACATGCATGACAAAATCTGGAAAAATCGCTTAGGACCGCCCCTACGCAGGGCGGCGATCACAGATCTGCTGCCCAGGGGCAAGGGCGCAGTCTTGGCACTAAAGGCCAAAACAAGCACAAAATGAAGCAGAAACTGAAAAACACGAAAAAGCTAAGTAAGGATGTCTAGGCTATAAATATACACTATAGATGGGTTTAGGAGCTCGAACATCTTTTGAAAGGACATGAATCATCATTGGGGACTTTTGTAACCATTTTTCAATATTGTAGCCTAGCACATGTAAATTTGGGTGCGTATAGTTATCAAATATAAAACGTATAGATCTTGATTTCTATGAGCATTGTATTTTTGAAAGCAGAAGAGAGTGATATTTCTCAAAGTTGGGGCAATAAAGAAGAAGCATAAATTGGAGCTTGTACACTCATATGTGTGGGGACCAACCCAGGTAGCTTCTCATGGAGGATCCCAATACTATGTTACTTTCATTAATGATGCCACAAGAAAGGTATGGGTTTATTGTATTAATCATAAATCTAATGTTTTTGAAACTTTTAAAAGATGGAAATACCTTGTGGAAAATGAATTAAATTCAAAGTTAAAGTGCCTTAGATCTGAAAATGGTGGTGAGTACTACAACAAGGCTTTCAATGATTATTGTTCAGTAAATGGAATATGTAGAGAAAGTATGATTCCTAGAACACTATAGGAGAATGGTGTTACAGAGAGAATGAACAGGACAATCATGGAACGTGCTAGAAGCATGAGGATACATGCTAGATTTCCCTTACATTTTTGGATAGAAGTAGTAGACACGGTGGTTTATTTGATTAACCGTGGACCTTCAAATGCACTGAATGGTGGAATACCAAAAGAATCTTGGACTAGAAAAGGTAGATCTTTCTTTTTAGAGTATTTGGCTCATAAGCTTTTGTGCATATTGATAAGGAAAATAGAAAGAAATTGATTGCTAAATCCAAAAGATGTACTTTCATTGATTATGGTTCGTGATTTTGGATTCCGGTTTTGGGAGATATAAGGTTATAAGATAATTGATTGGATCAAGTTTTGGTACCCAAAGGTGAACTAGTGGAGAAGTTTGTGGATGAAAATGAACTCTCATATTTAAAATTAACACCTATCGTTTACGCGAATGGTGGTATCGCTTAACCCCCTGACGGCATCGGTCCCTGTACCAAAGATCGGTTACGTGAAAGAGTGAGACCTATTTTTATTAGCCGAACCGGCGTCGGTCCAACTGTTCAGTCGTCAAAATAGATACAAATCTACATGATGAGTAGATTGAGCCTCCGGGCACCCCAAATCTCAGTGAGAAGGTCACAAAGGGTAAGTAGACCTCTAGAAATATTTTCACCTTCCTTATCTTATTTATTATTGATTGATAGTGGTGAACCAGAAAGCTTTGAAGAAACAATGCAGGATGAAACCCACAAGTAGTGGGAGCATGACATGGATGAGGAGATGGAATCCTTAGAGCAGAACCAAACATGGAATTTGGTTAAGTTGCCAGCAGGTAAAAGAGCATTGTAGAACAAGTGGGTTTACAAGATCAAGGAAGAAGAGGGTGGACAGAAGAGATACAAGGCAAGGCTTGTAGTAAAGGGATTTACACAAAAGTAGGTATTGACTTTGGTGAAATATTTTCTCCTGTTGTTAAGATGAATTCTATTCATACTGTATTGAGTTTAGTTGCAGTAGAGGATTTACATTTAGAGCAACTTGATGTCAAGATGAAATTTCTTCATGGTGATTTAGAGGAAGAGATTTATATGAATCAGTTGCTTGGGTATGAAGTCAAGGGTAAGGAGAAACTTGTGTGCAGATTGAAAAAGAGCCTATATGGGCTCAAGCAAGCTCCAAGGCAATGGTATATGAGGTTTGATAGTTTCATGCATGAGCATGGTTATTTGAGATGTGAATCTGACCATTGTGTTTATTTCAAGATGCTTAGAAATGAGAGCTATATTATTTTGTTATTGTATGTGGATGATATGCTTATTGCAGGATCTAGTATGCAGGACATTGGTGAGCTTAAATAAAAGCTAGCTCACACATTTGCAATGAAGGATTTGGGAGATGTAAAGAGAATCCTTGGCATGAAAATTCATAGAGATAGGAAGAACAAGAAGTTGTATTTGTCTCAGGAGAATTATATCAATAAGGTGTTAGAAATGTTTAATTTGCAAAATTCAAAACCTATAAGTACACCTATGGCTGGACACTTCAAATTGAGCAAAGATCAGTGTCCTACATCACACAAGGAGGTTGAGTACATGGCACGAGTTCCGTATGCTTCAACAATTAGGAGTTTGATGTATGTTATGGTTTGTACCAGACTATAAATTGCACAAGCAGTGGGAGTTGTGAGTAGATTTATGGATAATCCAGGTAAAGAGCATTGGAAAGAAATCCAATGGATTCTCAGGTATTTGAGAGGGACATCCGACATGCAGTTATTATATAGAGGTTCAGATACTTATTTACATGGTTATGTGGATTCAAACATGGCTGGTGATTTGGATGGTAGGAGGAACACCATTGGATATGTTTTCACAGTAGGTGGGACAATAGTTAGCTGGATTTCTAGATTGCATAAGGTTGTGGCCCTATCTACTACAAAGGTTGAGTATGTTGTAGCTACAAAAGCTAGCAAGGAGATGATATGGATGAACAGGTTCATGGAAGAGTTCGAGAAAGAAGTAAGAGAATTGCAGATTGTAGAGTGATAGTCAAAGTGTGATTCATCTGGAAAGAACTCGGCATTTAATTCTAGAATGAAACACATTCAGTTGAGATATCACTTCATACAACAGGTATTGGAGGATGGGCAACTAAAGTTGGAGAAAATTCATACAAATGAAAATCCTGTGGATATGCTAACAAAGTCGTTGGAAGGAGAAGTTGGAGCTACACTCCAATTTTGTTGGTCTTCAAGTTTGAGACTTGAGGAGGGAGAAACAGGCCAAGGAAAGGATTAAAGGAAGGAGTTGTATAGTACAGTGCAGCAATTTATCTCCAAGTGGGAGATTGTTGAGTTGTGGAGCTTAATTTCTTCACTGGCATGCTTTTATAGACTTGCTTTGGAATACACAGTAATCGGCGTCGGTTGACGAACCGCCATCGGTCACCCATGGACCGATATCGGTCGGGAGGAATTGACATTGGTTAGGAATAAGCGCATCGGTTTCTTGTGCATGACTACTATAATTAAGTTGTGGGAATTATATCTATCTTTAGTTTTAAAGTGAATCTAATGGTTGTAATTGCATAGCTAAAGTGCCCTAAGATTGTAGATGCATATATAAGCATAAAGCTAGGGTTTAGAAGGTAGAATTCAATTGAGAATTAAGAGAAGTTTCCTTTAGAGAGAAAAAGAAAATTGTAGAGAAGAAAGTACAAGACATCCAAGAAGGTGTGGAAGATTGCAAATCTTCATTGTATTTCCTCTGTGATGATAAATTGGTTGTTTCTTGGTGGACGTAGCCCACACTGGGTGAACCATGTTAAATCTTGTGTATTGTTTCTTCTTGTTTATTTCCGTATTGATTACTTTTATGCTTAGATCTGATTAATATATCTATACAACCGGTGTGCTAACCCCAACACGACATAAATAACCACCTCATTGCATTCCAAGCGGTGTCCATCACCTCCACATTCAACTTCACATAGATATTCATTACCTACACATTTTATCGCACCTACGCGGTCATC
Source organism: Taxus wallichiana var. yunnanensis (assembly GCA_018340775.1). NCBI lineage: Eukaryota > Viridiplantae > Streptophyta > Pinopsida > Cupressales > Taxaceae > Taxus > Taxus wallichiana. Next base: position 18,681,391 of record CM031242.1, on the reverse strand, counting down.
ATATATCCATCCATCATATGCATATAGCCTTCACTCACTCTGCAACATTTATTTACCATATCACAATTGTTAGAGCATGGCCATACACTTCCATCACCACATTCATCAGATGGAGGAAATTCATCCTTCACCGTTATTAGATACTTCACTAGTTCACACACACTTGGGGGCATAACATGTACACATTCTCCCCCATATCTTAGCTTCAACATATTTACCATTTTTTCACTATCATACATCACTCTCATACCATAGGCACATTCATCTACACTTGCATACGTCATCGTTACCCGATGACACACTCTTGTGCTTCACTCACACTTGACTTTGTTGAGGGCATACTACACATGAACCCCACACACTGCACAATAGGTACTACACATTGCATCTCTTCACACATCTTGCATCATAAATCTTACATCTTACATTCTACATTTTATATTTAGTCTACATCATTTCAACATTTGCACATTTACACATCATTCATATTCTACATGTCATACCACTATTCATCACACATATGTCACACTACTATTGTCTATGAGTCAAACATTACATACTACTCCTCCTACATAGGGCACACTTCACACTCTTAGGCTATCCATACATCTTGCATTTTGTATTTGGCATTTACTCTACATTATTTGGATATTGACATTGGCGCATCTACATATCCTACATATTATGCTCATATTCATCATGTTTTTGTCATACTCCCATCATCTACAAATCTAGCATCATATACTACTCATCCTACATACTACATTGTGCACACTCTCACATTATTAGAATATCTACACATCTTGCATTACATATTATACATCACATATTATGCATTTTCCGCATCATATGGTTGTATTTTATCATCACACATACTACATATTCTTCTACGTGCTACACTCACTACCTTATGACACACTCTAGTTCTTTGGTCCATACATGATTGTTGAGGGTTTACAAATCAAATGGTTCTTATCATACACACACATTCATCATTCGACCTTATCTCATGCGACAATACTAGGCTAGTCACATACGTTATAAGCTAAATGGTCACCTATTCCTTCATCTTGTAGTGATATACGCTTTAGGCTACGCCATCACACACTTCATCACTAGGTCGCATATCATCACTACACATACACTCATCACAACGTGTTAAACACACATCATACACGATTCAACCATTTCTCGATAAAGCACTCTCGTTTATGGTATGTTCTTGATTGTTGAGGGGTATACTAAATGAACCTCACTACATATACTCCCATTCACTTGGGGGAACATGGCTCCTATCATCCATCTTGCATTCCATTCCATCCATCCACAACATGTTTCATATCTTGGTTACCTTTTCTCTTGCTTACATTTTCTTACTACACATGCTAGTTAGACCTCTTGTATGTCATTATCTTTACCATACACACATGCGCGTTCACGTCTTTCTCTAGTTGTGATCGCAAATACAAGTCTCTTACATGCAACATGGATGATCACCTTCTACCACTCCTATAACGGTTGTTGGGGGAATCCACATACATCTCTTCCAAGTGTTATTGTTTCATTTTGTATTTAGCACTCTACATTATTTTCTTATACATGCTTTTGACATATGTGTTATCTTTCTAACATGCTAACGAGTTCTTCATGTGCAGAATTTTTGTGGGATTATTTGCTTCCATGGCTATCTATTGTTTGTACTTTCTTGTCTTTGATTGCTATTATATGCGGGCCTTGCCCTTTTTTGGTGTGCACACTTGTTTTTTGTATGACCATTATGGACTTGAGTGTCTTGCGACATCGTGAGTGGTGTCCCATGTTTGCAACCCACTTTGGCGGTCTATATTGTTTTCTTGCGTGTTTACTTGCATTTTGGCTTCTACATTGTTTAGTAGCGTACACTTGTATTTTACATGCATGCTTGTTCATACTAACACTTGATTTCTATCCATTTGTTTGTGTGCACCTTAGTTTCTACCAAGCGCATTCCCTTCCCCTTGTAGGGCACAATTTATGTGGTTGGTCCTCTTTTGGGGCTGCATTCTCCTATCAGCGATGTCACATGCACCCCCAAAGAGGGGGGCATCATTTGGGGTTTTACACATTATTCAACGCTTTCTACCAAGAGTGCAGTTCGGTTTAGATTTCCATCCTTGACATTGTGGGTTATACAAAGAGTGGGTTTAGACCAGTCTACGAACCCCATACACAATGGCTTTTATAGGACATGGTTTTCCTTAACATTCTAGGGAGTAGTTATAGGTTAGAGGATACAACGGATTTCCTCTCTACACTACTTTAGCCAATGGCATCAGATCGCCCAAAAAACCAGGAAGTACAAAGATCTCTTCACAAATTCACGGGAAGCGATTCAGGTTGGAGAATAATGTAACGTTCTCCTTACGCTTCTTCACCAGGGTGGCGTGAGATCGCCCAAAAAACTCGCAATACAGGATATCCTCTCTACACTTACTCTCTCATCACGGATTAGGTGTATATGTTCCTTTTACATTTTTCATATTTCCATTTACAGTATTTTAACTATATACATGCAATTTTTACATATACATGCATATTTGACTACGTGATTGTCTTTTCCTTTGCATCTTCGTTTGTATGAGAAGTAAGCAAACAACAACAACAACAAAATTTTGTGCTAGCACACACCTCATACTAACATACAGGTACACCACACACATCGGCAACTACACACACATTTTCACCCTAGGTTCACTCTCACCACTTTTGCACTTTTCAATCTTTAGTTTCCATGCTCCACTATTTTCTCATTCCACGCTTTGCCTAATTGGCACGCTTTCTACATCACTCTACATAGATCATCAAGTATGCATCTCTATCTACTTTATGTTACCGAGCTTTCCGCTCACCAAATTAAAGTGGGGGAAATGTAGTCACAAAATCACGCACTTTAGACATTATTTAGTCTTGGTCTCATACTACCATTCATATGGTTTTTTAGCAAAGTAAGTACTAACTAACCCATGTCCTTTGGCCATTTTACTTTGCATGTTGTCTTCACCGCCACCTCCCGCATCTACTCACCCAATCAGTTCTACCATGTTGTATCATTTTGTCTTTGACCGGGGTGCCCTGTGTGCTCTAGTCCCATTTGGGGTGCCTTGAGACTTTTTACACTTTCACACCACTTTTTGGTCACTTTACTGTTCATTTGAGCTTCCTATATTTTTAGTGGTCATCTTTTTCAGGTTAATTACGAAATTAGAATAAGAGAACCATATAAATATAAAGTTATGAGACCATAATGAGGGACCAAGAACTAAGCACTACTATCATCACCTAAGGTTACATCCATCAAAGGCTCTATTTGCATCCATCTAGCTCCATCACAAGGCATAAGGCTGATTCATCTACATCACACTACATAGGAGGGAAGTTTATTCTATTTCATCCACCATTTTATTACATTTCTACACATAGTTATTGCTCACTACTTTCACAAAGTACGACTAGCACAAGAACACTTAGGGCATGATTGCACACACACACACACACATAGAACTACATCAGGTCTGAGATGTAATGCATCGCTTAATTAGTAAGTCCACCATTATGGTCGTTGAGGACAGTTTGACCCCTTCATATGCATCTTTATTTTTAGGGGTTTAATACTTGTCTTAGGGTTTCACAGGTCTCTCATTTGTCATTGATTTCCAGCGACATATAGTGTAGTCCAACAAAGCTAGTATGACAGGAAGCGAAGGCGGGAGAATATCCAGCAACACCTCAGAGGAGGTTTGCAGACCTTTTCACAGAACCATGGTGCCTATATCTCAAACTAGGGCACCCACAGGTGCCCTTATACCTCTCTAGGTGCCTCGGTATAGCCTACCTCCAGATCTCATGCCCTTTGGAACCTCTCGTATATTTGTTCATGCACTCTATCCAACTAGTTTACTCTACAACACAAGACTAAAGCATCGTTGAATCAACTAAGCTCTATCTAACCCTTCTTGCACTTTAGGGTTTTATATTTTCATAGCTTAGATTGCTTGGGTCACTTTCCTTATTTAATTTAGACATTTATTTCATTGTTATACTTCTTATATTAACTCTTAAAATTTACATTTTAGTTAATTATGATCATCATGAAGAATAGGAGATGCACTAGGATTAGCATTGGTTTCAACATGGAAATCATTGGAAATAATTTCAAAGTAAAAGAGATATGAGGAATAGATTCACATTCAACAATCTTAATGCAAGAAACATCATCATTATCATAATCATAATCACTATCATCCATATTTTTACAAGCAAGAAGTTCATCATGTAAAGAATCTATATTAGTGCTATCATTTACCATAGTATAAGGAGCGGAAGATGGGGAAACATTCATATCTGTAGTGGGTGGAAGAGCATATTTGTCAAGTTTTTGAATGGGGGAGACAAAGCAAGAGTCAGGACTTGGGAGATCATCAGGATCAATTGTTTGGAATGCAAGGAGATTTTGGATGACATGGGGTCGATACATGATATTTTAGAGGAAATCATGAAATTCAGGTTCTTCACATGTGTGGAAAAAAATGGCTCAATGTTCATAAAGGTCTTAGGGTGATCTAGGGATGGGTACCATTTTTTAGCCATGAGGGATGTAGATCCTAGGGCAATGAGTTTGATCAAGGAGTGGGGTTCACAAAATGATTTAATCTAAATTGAATTAAATCTTATTTTAGAGTAACTACTGTAATAAATGATATTCGGTGATTATATACAACAATATTCAGTTTACAAGTCTCTAAAATTGATTAACTCTAAGTAAATGTAAAGGGATATGGACTTATTTGATTTTGATTGACCTGGAAGTGATCGGGACTATCTAAGTGTTGGATCTAGCCAAAAATAGTGTCAAAATGGTTGGGCGAGGATTCTGGAACTTAGATCAGTCTTGGACAAAAGCACCCTCGAGAGGAAAGAAGCGCCTCAGCGCTAGTAGACTGCTACAGGTGCTTTTGATCACGTGAATGTTTAGGATTTGGTCTTTTATGGGTCAAAAGATCTTCACTTTTATTCATTATTTATCACTCTGGTTTTGTTGTTAGGGTTTTGATCGCACCTGTAACCTAAAAAAAAACCTATCTATCTACACAATCTCACCAAACACATTAGACTTAAATAAAATATGCAATATGTGAAGTCGACTAACCCCGATGCTCACCCAATGAGTGAACTTATTACCAAGCATTGCACTACATCTCATAATCCATGTAGTTCTTTGTGTTTGTGTGTGAAATGGTGTCCTTAGCCTAGGTTTTCCCTTGCGCCAGATGCCAACATAATGGGCTATAGCTAGCTTTAATTTAAGAATTCATATGTGTGGTATGGAATTCAACACTTCCCTTCCTATGCAGTGTATGCAACCCAAAATGCAATCCCTTTGAATAATAGTAGTAATATGTAGATGTGATATTCCCTCTTGATTTTCCATCCAGAATAATGGTTAGTATGTTGTGTATATATATGAGTCCCTTGCTTGATTTTCGACATTAGTGATACCAAAGGACAACTAAGAATGTAGGATAAGGATAAGAAAAGAAACAAGGCCAACCACAAATGATGAAATGTGTAAAAAGAACAAAGAGGGTAGAAGTGCCCAGAAGGGACATGAGTGCCTAAGCACTAGTTTCTTGAATGGGCACTAGTGTCTAGAGTGGGCACTAGTGTCCTGAGACCAAAAATGACATATGTGACAAGACAGACAGATAGGGATCCCTGTGACTTGACTAAAAGTGCATACAAAATTGAGAGATGTAGAAGAGAGTCACAATAGAAATCAATCAAAGAAAGTAGAGGGACAAGGGAAAGTGTCACCAATGTGTAATTTTCTTACTTAAGATTCATGCATATAACAACATATCGATGACATAGTAAAGTGATAATACATGCATAGTTTTGTGTCCGCAACTTGTAAGTTATAGCCCTTACAAGTTATAGTGGAATATATGCATTTTTTTATTTTCACCTTCACTCGACGTGAAAAGAATGTTCTTTTTGTTGAGTAGGAGATGGGTTGTGTAACAAGGTAGGATAAGTCAACAACATTAATTTCTTGCGATTTTCATTAATATCTCATTTGCATTTTCTTGTTTCTCTAAATTTTTGTGCTCTCCTCTACATATCTTGAGTAATATGTTACTCTAATTTAATTTTGGAATGTATATCATTTGAGATCTTGATGAAACATGATGTATAGTTTAATTTAAGAATCTTTGTGGGGGTGGAAATTGGAATAGTGAATGCTTTTATTGTCACAAATATTTCTAGCATTAACCTTCATCACAACATTGATGCACTTCTATCTTGGTAAATGTGCTCTTAATCTTAGTCACTCCTAACTATACAACCAAGCAAACTTGACCAAGGCGGTTAACACACCCAAAGAGTTATTAGAAATATTTATCATGTTGAAAGGCATTGTTCCAGTTGGGGCGGGTGCGGGGGCTTCGACACAAGTCAAAAGCGTCAACGGTCGAGATGAAGCGGCGAGAGGAGGGAATTGATTATGGACAAATCAGGGCGTTCGAATTTCATTCGCACCAACCAAAATGTCTAGAATACAATTGCTTCATTATTTTATTTTAGATTAGATGTAATAATGTATCGATATAATATCGAGTGGTTTGGGAGCATCACGTCCCGTGTTCAAACTCGCCGCAAGACAAGGTCTTTCCCCTTCCAATAAATTCGAGTGAGAAAACATGAAAAATTCCTTCGTATATTTTTCTACAGTTTCATATTCATGATGCGCGCACACTCATTACATGAAGGTTATGGGTTCATGATAATCACAAGCAAAAAACCAAACATGAACCAAAAGATATGATTGTGCAAAGATATTTAAAAAAGTGTGTGTTTTGGTAAGGGCATTCACAACAAATAGAAATACATGACATGCTCTTCCATGCCCATTTCATATGACCATACTTAGGTGGTGGTGGCTGTGTTTTATTGTTTACTTCCACATGGGCTCCTCATTAGTGCCCCATTTCCATTCGGTGCCTTGGTTTTTCACATCATCGTGTAGTCAGAGTCGTCATCACCCTAATGTTATAATGTAAATAATAATAAACATCATACATTTTATCACCATTTAAAAAATAAATTAGGGTTTACTCCTAACTAGAGACATGTAGATGGTCTACATTAATCCATGTGTCAACGTTCCTTTAAATGTGAATTTGACCATAACTATAGAGGTCATTGGTAGCCACATAAGACATGGTGAGCACCCATACCATCACTTGTTTTCCTTCCCTCACACGGGGGTTTTGTCACTATAGTATTTCTTCTCCAAAACATACAACACACTTGTTAGCTGACAAAGCAGTCTCAAATATATTTCTTCTCCAAAACAAACAACACACTTGTCAATTGACAAAGCAGTCTCAAATACATTCTCCTGTGAACAAACACCACACAAATAATTGACACCACATCATTAAATGGCTGCATGTGCGCCCGATGACATCGGCCACGAAGTGCTGATTTTTGGTTACGGATCTGAAAATGGAGAGGACTATTGGATTGTAAAGAATTCTTGGGGCACAAGTCTGGGGAATAAATGAATATTTTTACCTTAGAAGAAACATGGAATTACCATATGGCATTTTCTAGGTTACACACATATCACTTGAAGTTGGAAGGTCCCCTTATAACCCCCATATTGTTTGCACATATCCCGCTTCCATTCCCTTCTCCTTCAACACAAGGTATTATGGAAAATAGTGTTTTTTCCATCGGTCAAAAATCGTTTGGCCACGTCTACACTCTCATGGAATTTTCCTTTCACCACACCGACCTTTGACAAATGTCCTGCCAAAATTAATCATACACACATATTATATACATCTTCATTAATATAAGATTTATTATGAGGGTAGTGTTATTACCAGTATTTATATAGTTGATAATTCACCTTACGATGTTGCAGGTTGTTGGGGATCTTCTCGAAAGTGAGAAGCTTACTACCTTCCCTCTCGTAGTTGTGCCATAATTCTCACATCATAATATCTGCAACAAGTCCTAATTTCCACAACCGTCTCTGTGGATTGTATTTCTAGAGAGCATTATTTAAAATGGGTCCTTTGTTGTCACCGATATTCATAAACCAACTAGTATTCCTTGCATGTGTGTCCATTACATTCAAAACGGAGAGGGGATTTGCCTCTTCAACTGTTATGAGGACATGGTTGAGTAATGCTCTCTCTCGTCCATCCCCTTACTCCATTGAACCAATTCCTTCATATTTATCATTTTTTTGAGGAAGGAAAAGGATGTGGATAAAGTACGAGAGCCATGTTAGGCTACTATCGGTACACACGAATTACACTAAATTTAGTTACATGAGGGATGCCCTAAGAACTCAATGGTTAAACACATTTCATGGTAATATCAAGAGAATTTATCTTGTTGTGCATTGATTTAATTTAATTTGAATTAAATCTAAATGTTTCAAATTCACTCTTGAACCAAATGATGTATAAATGAAGAAATACAAAAATGACACAAGAAAACTAAGATTTGAAATATAAAACCCTAAGAAAGAATAAGAAGATAGGAGTTAGCTAATTTAATCATAACCTAGAAGTGATCTAAGTAGGGAAAAGTGATAAATAGAGTGGGCAAAGTGTCACAAATACATTGAGCCTCCTCCCTCTCTTCGTAAATCATATAAATCAATGGTTGAATCTGATAACCCCTTTGTTAACTCACAAAATGTTCCTCTAGAAAACATTGAAACATCTGATAGTGAACAATATTACGATGAGGACACTAATGTTGATCAAGAATAATTAGATAAGCTCACTAATTTTCGTCAAGCTTTGTGTGTTAATCCTTCGCATCTTCCACATGTTCTCAATGCTTTACTTGTTACCAAACACTCTCGAGATGTTGCTTTTGTACCTCTTGTAGGTTCCTCTTCAGTTGTCATGGCCTCCACCCAACCTCTTAACATTCCTACTTCCATTCTTATTTCTACCACTCCCCTCCTCCATACCAATGCTTCTAATGTACAACCCGGGTTCCTCTTTTGTTACCCAAGACTTAGCTTCCTTATATCAAGACCTCCAAATTCAAATCCATTAGTTCAAGACAAGCTACTTCACTTGTCTCTCCATCTCCGAACTCCTCCTTACTTTTTCACACTCCTTTTGCACTCATCATTTTTGCTTATTCAATTCCTTCAAACTTTGTCAACCCTTGTAGACACAAAATCACACACTTGGGTACATTTCTAGGTCCTAAACACATACTAGCAATTGACGATTGTATCTAGCCTCTTGTCTTTGTTTCTTGTTTTCTATTTGGTCTTACACACCCTACAACCTAGTCAGATATTTTACTTATTTATATTTTATGGCTTCAAACACCAGCACCTAACCGGACATGAGCGCTTAGGTGCCCCTATCACCTCTCGGGTGCCCTTGACCCTTTTCCACCTTCAAAGATTTAAGATTCATCTTACAGGTCGAGAGATAAAATTGAATTTTTGGATACATTGTGTGGGGAGGATTAATACCAATGTTTCGATTATAGTACCTTACTCACTTCTTTTGGGTTTCTTTTATATTTTGGGCATATTTTCTACTTATGGGTCAACCTTCCAATTGTCAATTATGAAATTCAAACAAGGGAATCATATAAATACATAGTTATGTGCTTGAAATAAAGGACCAAGCTCTAAGTGTATTGACTATCACCTAATCTTGCATCTAAAGGCATTCAAAGCACTCAAAGGCATCCATCTAGCATCCATTCAAGGGACAAGGGACTGCATTTTCTACATACATTGCATAGGAAGGGGAAGTTCATTCTATTCCATACACACATTTGTATATTCTAGAAAATCTAGCCCACTATCTATTGCATCTTACACAAAGGCGTCCTAGGGCACAATTTCTACACACACTCACAAGAACTATATGGAGTCTAAGATGTAGTGCAACACTCAATTGTAAGTTCACTCTATTGGGTGACCATTGGGGTCAATCCAACTCCCCATATTGCATCTTTATTTTTGGATTTGATGTGGTTTTGTGGGTTTTATAGGTGAACTTCCATTTTGCAAGTTACAATAACACATGGCGATTAAGGTGTGACATACAAGTGATCAATAGGAGCCACTTGTAACACTTATGCGACACAGTGAAAACTGGGTTCTGACCATTTTCACAATAATGGGCACCCAATAGCAAACTTTGGCACTTGATTTAACAAATATGGAATTTGTAAAACCCTAATATTTTGTAAAGTCACACATGATAAATAAACGCTAAAGCACAAATCTGACACAAAAATAAGCTAATGAAAATTGAAACCCTAAGTGCAAGATAGGGAATAGAATACTTAGATGATTTTGTAATAAATGTCGAGTGTTATGGACTGGAAAACTAATAAACATGAGAAGGAAATTGTCGCAACCACACTCATAAAGTTTGTAATTGTCAGATGAACCTAGACTAGGAGCTGCACTATGGCGAGGGTGTCTAGGTGTCGAGACCTCTGTTGGGTGTTTGTGACTACACAAGAGCTCTGAAACTAGTTTTTCTTATGTTGCAGGCGATCACTAACCTTCACCTTTAGTCACATGTATGTCGTTGGATGATCGTAGAATTCACTTGTAACCTACAAAATAAATGATATCCTACAAAACCCTCAAACTAAATCAAATCCCAAAAATAAAATATGTAATATGGGAGTCAAACCGACCCTAGTGGTGGGCTACATCTCAGACTCCATGTAGTTCTTGTGCGTGTGTGTAGAAATCATTCCCTAGGAAGCTCTTGTGCAAGATGCACTTGATAGCGAGTGATAGCTAGATGTAGTAATGTAAATAGATGTGTGGATGGAAAAATGAACTTCCCCTCCTATGCATGTATGCAGAAAATACAGTCCTTGTCCCTTGAATGAAAACTAGATGGATGCCTTGATGCTCTTAGAATGCCTTTGGATGCAACCTTAGGTGATGATAATAGATGTTTAGAGCTTGGTCCTTTATTATGGTTACATATATTTATATTTATATGATTCCCTGTTTGAATTTCATAATTAAGAACTAAAATGTTGTCCCATAAGAAATAAAGATGCCCAAAAGATAAAAGATGCTCAAAGAGAACAAGTGAGATAAAAAGAGGTCGGGCGCCCAAAGGGGACGAGGGCACCTAGGTGCTGACGTCTTGGGTGGGTACTAGTGTCCAGAGTCAAGAAAGATAAAACAATGAAGATCTGATTTGGGTTGTAGGGTGTAGAAGGCCAAATAGAAAATAAGAAACACAGATAAAAGACCAAAGATAGATTTCAATTGTTAGTTTTCTTGCTTAGGAATCATATGAATAGTAGTATGTGATTAGGATCTATAAATGTACCCAAGTGCATGATTTTGTGTCTACAGAACACCCAAGCACCCCTAACCCAGATCCGTGCACCCATGTCCAACCTATTTTGTGAGCTCTAAAATTTATCCTGAGCATCGATGACACAGCCACTTCATTCAATAGTTTTCTCGGTCTACTGCAGATCTTAGATCAAGTGAAAATAAGCTAAGTCATTCTTTCCAACCCCTTACTTAGGGTTTTGTATTTTATTTTCTTATTTCTCGTGTCATATTGCATCACAACATCTATACTTCATTGTTTCTATTTAGTAAATCTGTAATTAGGGTTTCAAAAATTACATTTTTGTTAAATCATTTGGTGAACCCGTCATTCGAACCCTTCCTTCTTATGCCTATCACCCGTAGTGGTCGATTTGGATATTTTGAGCATATTGAGCTTCCTCCATCTTCCCGTAGGGTTTCTAAATCAATGGCTAAATCTGATAACCCTTTTTCCAACTCACAAAATGTTCCTCTAGAAAACATCAAAACATCGATAGTGAAAAATCATACGATGAGGACACCAACGTTGATAAAGAAAAAATATACAAGCTTACTAATTTTTGTCAAGATTTGTGTGACAATCCTATGCATATTCCGCATATTCTCCATGCTTTGCTAACTACTAAAAACTCTTGAGATGTTACTTTTATACCTCTTGTAGGCTCCTCTTCATCTGTCATGGCCCCCACTCAACCCATTCACATTCCTACTTCCATTGCTACTACTACTCACTCCACTCATTCAACCCAATGCTTCTAATGCACAACCTGACTCTTCTTCAAACACACATGATTTAGCTTCTCTATATCAAGATTTGTAAACTCAAATCTGTCAACTTCAAATAGCTACTTCATGTGCATCTCCATATCTATACTCCTCTTTACTCCTTTATATTCCTTTTGCAAACCATCATTTCTTCTTATGCACTTCCTCCAAACTTCGTCACTCCTAAGTTGCCCACCTTCAATGGCCATGGTGACCCTAAAGAGCTTCTTATATATTTTCATGTCTCATGTCATGATTATGCAAATGATCACACTTTTCTAGCCAAGTTATTTCCAAGAAGTCTTCAATATTACACCATGTGTTGGTTTTACAATCTACCTGTTCATTTGGTAACATCATTTACACATCTACCCGATGTTTTTCTTGCACATTTTTCAATCAATATCAGTTCTAAAATATCCTATGCTCAACTTGCACAAATCAAACAAGGATCTAATGAGCATCTAGTTGACTATGTATTACAATATTAGAACAATATAGCTACGATGACCAACATTCTTGTTGATTCTGAATTGCAAGATATTTTTGTTCAAAGTATTTTATCTCCATTACAAGAGAGTGTTATCTTTGAAATCTATCCCTCATTTGATCAACTATATCATACACCTAAGTTCCGTGAAAAAAACTCCTATCTATGGGCAAGCTCAAATATCATGATCATGCTTCATCCTCGTCTTCTAATAGGTTTCAAGGAAAATATACTTTCAAGCCATCTCCTAATCCCACTAAAGAAAAAGCTACTCTTAACATTGTTTATGCTTCTAAAAGCTTCAATGACATCCTCCAAAGCGTACACTCACAAAATTACCTTGTGCTCCTCGTTTTCTATTGTCATAACTTATTGAAAGCAATCTTATTATGCTTCCACCTCCGCTCAATCTTGAACCATCTCACCTTTGTGGTCACAATTATGATGAAAATGCATGATGTGACTATCATCAATGTGTTGGGCATTTAACTAATCAATGTTTCAAACTTAAACACCTCATTCATGATTTTATTGACAAAAATGCAATTGAGCTCCTTGAGCCACTGACATCTAAGTCGGTTAATGAAAATAAATGGCTAAAAATCTTTAAAGACCCATTGCCTAAGCATGAAAATTAAGTTGTTGATTCTTCTGTTAATCATACATATCACACTATGTCACCCTCTTCATTGGAGCCTCTTGATTTTCTAGTCGCTAATGTTGATGTATCTCCACCACTCATTACATTCTTGGATCATGATTATCATGTTACATTTTCTTTTGATTCACTACATATTGATGCTTCTATCGGACCTCATACTATCAATAACACGATGATCTATCCATTAGCTCCTATCATTGTGTGCTCTATTGCACTCCTCATTACTATCAACTATCCACTCTCTCATATTTCATATCTAATTCCCAAATCTTATGGCTACATCAGACTTCTAGTTATAGTTGGGCCTCTCACCATGCTTGTTTCATTCATTGTGGAACCTTCAATCAAAGGTTGTGACATGCTCCCGGTCTTCCTTGGCTCTGCGCCACTCAAGAAATTCCAACCATGCATCATTTGTGTCTTAAATTCATTCATAATAAGCAAGTTTTCACTCTCAAAGGTGTTCCACCATGCACATTGTTGCCTCATCCTCCTCTTGAGGGTTTCCTTCCACTAGTTGCAAGCACCTAGCCCCCCTGGCCTCTCAAATCTAAGGCACATTTTGCATGTAGATCTCTTATTCACACATGACCTACTTCTCAACCTTTTCATCCTCATCGGTCCACTAGTCCATCTCGTCGCCCTAAGTCCCCTACTGGGAACCCCTTCACATAGGTGTTCACTAACTCCTTCACCTCCTAGGTATCCTTCACATAGGTGCTCATCACCTCCTAGGTCTCCTTCACATAGGTGCTCATCACCTCCTAACTCTCCTTCACATAGGTGTTCACCACCTCCTTCATCACATAGGTCTCATTCACCGATACATCGTCACTCTCATACACCACCGGTCTTAGAGCATTGTCACACGTCTTTAACACCACCTTGGACATTGGGTGGAGGACCCTTTCCCTTCACTTTCATCGGATAGCTTACTCTTCATCATAGACTTGGGGTGGCATCATTCTTACATTCCCCTCCCTCTTAGCATCATCAGGTGTCTATCATTTCTACTATTACGCTCCACACTTCAATCTTCCTATTTATACAAAGATCATTAGATAACTTGACACATATATTTAATCGTCATTACGCTATGACACACTCTAGTGCTACGGTTCATACTTGATTGTTGAGGGTTCACTTCGAATCAAAGCTTGCACCTTTCTATACTTCACGCTCTGTACTTCATGATACATCTTTGTAGCATCTCACTTTCAAACCATTTCTTGATGACACACTCTTGTTTTATGGTTCATTCTTGATCTGCTTTGAGGAGAATTTATAAATGAACTTCATTTCATACACATTGGTGGGGGAACATTGCTCCTTCCACCTTCACACTTTGCATTCCATTATGTCATGCTCATTCACAACATATTGCATATCTTGGTTGCACTTACTCTTACTTGCTTATACTTACATGTACACTTTGTTTTCCATGCTAACAAGATACTTAGTATGTCAATATCTTTTCTATATACACATGCACATTCACTTGGTCTTTTGGAGTGAATGTAAATATCTTATAGGTCCTTACATGTTGTAATGATGCTTGGCACTGTACCTCTTACCAGTCCCACCGAGGCTCTAGGGAATCTACTTTCTCACACATTACAAGTGTTATTATTTCATCATATACTACTTCCTATTATTACTATCACATTACTTTCCATTAATACATACATGTCTTGACATACTTTTTATCTTTCTAACATGCTAACAGTGCTTCATGTGCAACATTTACCTTGTAGGACTATATGCCACCATGGTTGTTTGTTACATCTTGTTTGAAATTGTTTGTTATTGTGTGCCATTGTTTTTGAGCTATGCCCTCTTGTCTTTTAGATCATTGCTTGTATGCTTTTGGTCACTTCGGCCCTGATTGTTTTGTAACATTGTGAGCGATGTACCATGTGTGAAACCCACTTTTTGTGGTCTATCTTGTATGCACATTTACTTGTTACATTGTTTTTCTATGACATGTTTGTTACTAACACATGTATCTAGCCACTTTATTTTCATGTGCCTTAGTTTCTACCATGCGCATCCCCTACCCCCTACTGGTATACATTCGAATCAACATCGTCCTCTCTTTTGCGTTGCATTCTCCTATCGACAATGCATCTCCTGAAATGAGGGGGCATATATTGGGTGAACAAAACACCCCATACAATAGCTAAGAGCTACAGAAAATACAATATAACATAAATCAACATAGGTTACTGATTCTGGGACTAGCTCGGAATCGACTTGGGTCGGAATCATAGTATAGAAACCAATGCGCTGCAACCGGCACACCAATGCTTGGGCGCATGTGTCTTCCCCTAGAGTGCAAATGTCGTAGGGGCACACATAGTCAATTTCTTATATCAACACAATTCACATAAGTCTTCCAAGTAGTTTTTTAGTTATAGGCACAATCCTCCAACAACATAAGATAATTTATCTCCTATATTTAGTTTAATTGGTACAACTCAAAACTAATACATAACAATCGGGACAACAGGACAAAATAGGAACACACCATTTGTAGTGGTGTTTATCGGGAAGATTAATGGAAGGATAGTAACACTAGACCTCTCTATAGGTACAACATGGTGTAACGCATATGCTTCACCCCTAGGATCACTTTCTCTTCATAGTTTTCATGCTTCATTTTTACATCATTCCACACTTCACTTGTCCACTTAACATGTTCTTCGTCATGCGCTCTACATGTTTATTAGGAATGCATCATCTATATACTTTATGTTATTGAGTATTCACTCAACAACATAAAGTGGGGGTAAATGTAGACACAAAATCATGCACTTGGGTACATTTCTAGGTCCTAAACACATACTAGCATTCATATAATTCCTAAGCAAGAAAAATAGTAATTGACGATTGTCTTTGGCCTCTTGTCTTTGTTTCTTATTTTCTATTTGGTCTTACACACCCTATAACCCAATTGGTATTTTACTTATTTATCTTTTATGGCTTCATAAATCAACGCCCAGCCAAGACATGAGTGCATAGGTGCCCTTGTCCCCTTTGGGCACCGCTAGCCCTTTTCTACCTTACTCGCTTCTTTTGGGTCTCTTTTATATTTTGGGCATATTTTTCACTTATGGGTTGGCCTTCCAATTTTCAATTACAAAATTCAAACAAGGGAATCATATAAACACATAGTTATGTATTCAAAATAAAGGACCAAGCTCTAAGCATACGTACTATCACCTAAGCTTGAATATGTAGACACCTGTAGTTTGATCAAAGCACTATTATTCTTAATATTGCACTAACTATTCTCACTCCTCACAAATTGATGACATATCATCAGTTAGACCTATCTAACTCCCCTCTTACGACACTCTTTTAGTCGTATTCCTCTTGTAAATCAACTAATAAGGTTAATATAATATTTTATTGGCTAAACCATCTTCTCATCCTCTTCTATACCACTTTTACTAACTTCCTAGTCTATCAATCCATTTCATTGGATTGATTAGACCTCTCAAAACTCTCTCAAAACCCTAATTCCTCTCTAAACATGATTAACTAGCCTAACCTAGTTTAACTAGTCCTAACCATGATTAACCTCTTCTAAACCTAGTCAAATCTTACTTTGACTCCCTAATCAACTTTTTGGCTTATCCTTTAGTCCCACATGCACCAAAATTCCCCCACTTTCCCAAATGGAAAACTATAAATAACCCACTACCCCTAGACCATTTCTAAGAACTCTCCTTCTTCCTAACATAAACTATAGCATTTTGCTTAGGGTTTAGAGCTTATTTCATTTCTTTTATTGAGCTATTGCTTTTGCCATTGCACTACACACACAAGCATTGAGTAAATGGGAAGAACCATTGGCCTTGAAGCCATTAATGGTGAGCTCCCATTCTCATAATCACATAACTGATTGCTTAGAATCTACCTAGGTTCATTTTAAAGCTTTCAAGAGTAGAGGATTACTAAATATACTAGATTTGCTTGTTTCTTTCAATATTAATGTATGCAAAGTGATGAATCCTTGTTTATCTCTTATTTGATGGTCCACTGACTAGTTTGTTAAGAGCCTTTGGGGTTTCTTTAGAGATTCTTACCCCATGTCCATGGCTTTTGTAACTTTTCATTGAACATAACATCCAAAGGCATTCAAAGCACTCAAAGGCATCCATAAAACATCCATTCAAGGGACAAGGGACTAAATTTTATGCATACAGTGCATAGGAAGGGGAAGTTCATTCTATTCCATACACACATTTGCATATTCTAGCAAATCTAGCCCACTATCTAGTGCATCTTACACAAGGGAATCTTAAGGCACAATTTTTACACACACTCACAAGAACTACATGGAGTCTGAGATGTAGTGTAGTGATCGGTTGTAATTTCACTCTATTGGGTGATCATCGGGGTCAGTCTAACACCCCATATTGCATCTTTATTTTTGGCTTTGATGTGGCTTTGTGGGTTTTACAGGTGGACTTCTATTTTGTAGGTTACATGTACACTCAATGATCAAGGTGTGACATACATGTGATTAACAAGAGCCACTTGCGACACAATGAAAATTGGGTTATGAAAACTTTCATAGTCACACATGCCCAAGATGTGACTCTAGCACCCAGTTCCCCGACCCAGGTCTAGGCACCCAAAGGGAAAATTTTAAGGGTCCCTCGGAAAAAAAGCCTTAGAAAATATTTGGCGAATTTTAGAAAAACCACTTTCGCATTGATGGTGAATCACTACAAAATTTGTTTCATGTCGAAGGTGATTTTCTAGCATCATTTTGGGAAAGTTAGGAAGGGCGGAAGGAACAGGTTTTGACATCTTCTTGGCTAGTAGCAATCTATATGCTACTATCCAAAGAACATATTGGGTGCTACCATTGGTAGGTAGCATGCAAAATGTTACCAGATGGTAGAATCAAGTATGCTACCAATAGGTAGCATCCAACATGCTACCGGCGGTGTAGTATCCAATAACATGTTGGATGTTATCGGTCAGGTAGCATATGAGAATGCTACCATCTGCAGTAGCATCAACATACTACTGCCCGGTAGCATACTAGATGCTAAAGACCAGTGGTATGTAGTATGATACCACTCGGTAGCATACTGCATGTTATTGGTCCGTAGCATCCAGTATCCTAGCAACCAGTAACATATATGCTACCGATCGGAAATAGAACTAATGTTACCATTCGATAACATTTTGCATGTTGTTATCCAAGGGCATTATGTTTATTTTTGGCGGCATATTATGCTACGGTCGATAGCATACTACATGCTCTCGGTTGGGAGCATTCTCGCATGCTATCAGTTGTTAATATACTGCATGTTTTCGACCGGTAGTATGCAAGTACATAGGGAATGTTGTCAAGGCCCAGTGTATGGTGGTATAAACACCTACAAATACACACACAATAGTCATTTTCACTTCACACAAACCATAATACACAACTAGTGAGGAAAAATTCTCGTGAAACAAGGTGACCCATACTGCAGAATCCGAGTCCAAAGGAAGAAACTAGAAGGTATCTACAAAAAGGAATGAAGGATTCAATAACATATTTCAATTTTCAAAAATGCCAAGAAGAAAGACAATTTCCCAACCACCCAAGAGCCCAAAAAATATGTGGAAGTTTTCATTCAAGAGCTCAGTGTTTCCTCAACTATATAAATTTCTCAAAGATCCTACTGCATTTTTCCAATGGATTGAAGTCACTAGTTTCATAGGGCTTGTGTATATGCCCCAATTTGAACAGACTAGAAATTACTCAACAATCTTCTACCCACCTATGACACTTCCACTTTCACCTTTAATTATCAACTTCCATCTCACGTACAATCATTTGGGACGTCTCACGAGACATTAAGTATCTATCAGGGACTACCACACAAGGATGTGGATCCTATCACGATGAAGGTTGTTTTATCAAATGATGATTCCAAGTATTTGGAGTCTCACTTTCAATTATCCATTGATACAATTGTAGCTTACTACTGTACTTAAGTTTATTTTCAATTTTACAACATTCTGATTTTGATTATTTTCAATTTTATAGATTTTCATTGTGATTTTTAATTGAGTATTAATAAATTTTATCACCTTGCATTTACAACTTCCCAAAACCCTTCAAAAGGGAATTCAATTCAAATATTTCAGTCACCCTTCTTTGCAGTCGTGGTGCGCTTCTTCTAGGCCAAAATTAATTTTCAAGGTCGTTATATAGATATTTCGTGGTGGGCTTTGGCTTACATCATTTGTACCCTAAGTGGGTAGAAATATGATTGGTGTAGTTTCTTATCCTCCAGGATAAGATTTGATTTGGCTAACATTCATTTTAATGAGAATGTTTTTTTATTAATGGAAAATAGTTTTGAAGGGACTATACCCTGTTACAAAAGAGGCTCAATAGCTAAATAAACATGAAAAAATAGCTAAAAAGGATCTGAATCCAGTTATTACAATAATTCCAACAGTAGTCAAAAGAGAAGCTACTAAGGAAAAGTAAGACAAAGGATAAAATCAGTAACTAAACAACATAAAAACATCATACTAGCTATAGTGCCCACTTCCCTTTGACACCTTTTGGATACCTATTTTGATACTATGATTACGTTATGGACATTATTATGCTTTGATTTAGTATGATGTTAGACATTTGATCATAGATTATTGGTGATCTTGATTTAGATATGATACATGATGATTATTAGAGACACACATATGTGGATGATGATATACTAGTTGACATGGATATTTTATGATGATGATATAGTTGTTGATTAAAAATGCAAATGATGTAGTTGTTACTTCGATGTTGTTGTGATTCATTTATATAGTCGGTTTTGTGATTTTATTTATATCACGTTGAATGTTCTAATATGGCCATAGGCCAAAGGAGGTATTTGTATTTTACGGGTAAAAATATCACAACAAAACATTGGGGATCGGAGACCAACCACAATGGAATTCTAGGTGAATTCAACATGGTCACCATGGCAACATGTCTTGTGTGTGTGTGTGTGTGTGTGTGTTTTGTTAGGGATTCCCATGGGGATTTCCTTTATATGTGACCATGGGTATTGTGGGGGATTTCCTTTATATGTGACCATGGGTATTGTGTATTTATTAATGTGGTTAATTTTGTATCATTGTTGTATGTATTTTATTAGTGATGTGTTCCTTTCTTTTAATTAATTAAAATTGTGATAGATTAATGTGAGGAAACATATGGTTAAAATTTAAATAAATCAAATTGGGATATGGGAAAGTAATAATGGAAGTTGTTGGCTGTTTGTATTAAATATGTAAGGGATGTGTAAGTTGTGTAAGAGTATGTTTAAGTCTGATTTTGGAGTATGAAATACTCCACCTCCATGACAAATTCAAATTTGTCCTTGGGGTTGTTTTAGGAGGCTTGTGGGACAAGTAAAACTTGTCCCATACCTCTAAATTTAATTTACCAACCATACTTATGGTTGGAGAAGTGATTTGTGACTTTTATAATGAATTTTATTAATCATGTTGCTTTGATTGCACTCTCTTACATTTTATTTAATTTTTGTCCCTTGAGGTGTGGGCTTTTTGGAGTGTGCAAGTAACTTGTCATATTTTCACCCACCTCTTTATTGTGCTTGGGAGAATGGATTTTTGTCTTTTGTGTTTGAATTTGAGGATGTGTGATGTGGCATCCTACATGGATCCACATCATCCTCTTCTCTTCCCTCTTCTATATAATTCAAACTCTTTTCTTGTTTTGGGGTTGTTGAATCATTTTGCAACTTCTTTGGGGTGCATTTTCTTGTGTTGGAGCTCTTGTTTTTGGAGGAAGTTTGGAGAAAGCTTTGCATGCTTGGGAGATTGTTGTTTTGGACTGTGTTTTTGGCATTTGAAGCTTGTTGTTAGGAAACAAAAGTTACCATGGAGAGGTAGGAATTTAACTCTCTTTTCATGTTGTTATTTTCTTGTTGTGTTGTATGAATGGAGAATGTTTTGTTTTATTTATTGGCTGGTTGGGTAGACTACCATAGGGATGGTGTAGGAGAAGGCTATGGGGAATCCATGTGGGGGGCATAAGGGAATGCCAATGGCATCAAAATTTTGTGGAGGGAGTTTGGGTTTGGGATCCACCATGGAAAATAAATAGCTTGCATTTCTTACTTTGGGGTGGGCATAAGGAAATCATGGGGGAATAAGGAGAGATTTGTGGGGGCATAAGGATGTGTGTGGGATGAATTATTTTGGCGGGTTGTTCTGGTGGATGCCCAATTCCCAATTAGGAGGCATAAGTAGCTTCCCCCATAGACCTTGCTCCTTTGGCTTGCATGATCAAGCCTTGAGTTTTGTTTTGGATTGTTTTTCAATTACAGTTGTAAACTATTGTGTTGTTTGGACCGTGCTTTATATGTATTATGCATGTTGAATGAATGTTGTGTGTTGTGGAAGCCAGTTGTTTCCATGGGTTGAATTACATCTCTTATTGTATTTTGGTTGGGGCTCGGGGGCTAATGATGAAGGAAGGCTTCTCCTTTCATTGGATGTCTTGGTTGGGAGGAGAGTGTTGTCTTTCCCCCTCTTTTGTTGTGATCAACTTGGAGAAAGAGAAAATGTGCATGTTGCTTGCCTGGAGCAAAAGAAAAATGTAGTTTGACAGTCCCTTGTGAAAACATATTCATTTGTAATCCCTTCCCACTTGTTGTGGATGAAATTGTAATATGTATTTTGTGAAGAAAGATGTATGTAATTTGATTATGAAGTTATATATTTGAATTGTGAAAGACATTTATATCCTGTTCTGTTTATTGGAAAGAAACAAAATTTTGTTATTGCATTCAACATGGAAAGATGTAAAGATTTATAATTGAAGTCAATAAAGAGTTGAAAGACCTTTTTTCATATGCATTGTTGGATTGAATTCAATGTTTCATTGTATGACAAAAGAGATAGTTAGATCTCTGTTTGGAAAGAGAAAATGTACGTGAAACAATGTTGTATTTTTGGTATTTTGGGAATGTGTATAAATGAAATTTAGTAATTGCTTTGGATTCAGAATGGTTTGTTTAAAAACAACTAAATGTATTGGATTAGTTTAGAAATGAAATGCCATACTTATATTGAAAAGTTAGATGGATCTCTTTAGATTTGATCTCTTGTAAAAATTTAAAACTGGCAAGTAAATTTAATTAAAATGCACAGTTCGGACCTGCACTTAATAATCAACTTGGAATTGATATAATTTAGCATGCTAAGACATTAAGGAACTCAATTGACAAAGAACACTTAAGAAAACAATTTTAAACATTACAAATTTGAGCCAAATCCTTCTCACAAGCATTTTTGTCAATTGTTGGAAAAATACAAATTGAAATCAAACAAGTAAATTTACCTTCCCTAAACACTTTAAATCCTTCCTAGAGAAATCCTCCATGTCTGTTTGGCATGTTGAGTGAAGGAGGAGATCCAATTTAATCAAATTTGAAAATTAGAAATTACCAGTTGGCTTTTTAAAAGCCTGCGGATCCTTTTGCAAAATTTGACCCCTAAAGTCTGCTTGCTCATAACTAGAGTTCTACAAGGAGTTAGGAGGACTTCTTTATATCACCAGAAAGGTGAGAAAATTTCCTATCCAATGGAAATGATTTAGGGAAATTTTGGATGTGTTAAGTATGAGAAAAATCAAGTTGAAACTATGATCCTGTTAGAGAGTGGGTATGGGGGTAAATTACTCCCTGAACCTAACTGAAACTTCTAACCCTAAAAATTGAACCATGTGAACTTGATATTTGTTAATGAAGGAAAAATATGTTCTAGTAATTTTAGACTTTTTAGGAGCACTGTTAGTGACAATTTTTGCCTTGCAACTTGGTTGTAGACATTTCTAATTAAAAAAATTAGTCCATAATTGTCTGACTAATCCTAGGTTGTTTCTTGGGTCTCAAGTGGGTTGTTTTAATGGGCACCACATTATCAGCAACAAAACAACAACTTGATCGCATCCACCTACCCGAGAAGGTGTTATTTCTTCAAAGCCCTATCAATTCTTGATTTGATCATCTGTAGAGAGGTAAAAATCACTAGAGTGGTGACATGTGTGGGGTCATTTACATTCAGTTGTGAGATGACCTGGTTTCTTTCCTTTTCTATACCCCAAATGTCCTCAGGGACTCCACTCAGCATAGTGATGCTTCTGACCTATTGATCAAGAAAATCACATATAGCTTTGAAGATGGCCATATTGTGATCGTGTCTATCCTTAGATTTCCCAAGTCTATTATCCAGGGAGTTCAATTTCTTGTATATTTCATTAGTTTGATCTGTCCCAATACCAGCATCCTCATTCATCTTTCTTTTCCCCTTTTGCTTATTTAACTGATGCAGATCTTTTTTAATACTTTCCACCTCATTTTCTAGCATTTCCATCTAAGGAGAAGATTTTCCTCTCTTGTTGAGTAACATTGTCCTGCCCTGCATTACTGATGTGTAATAGATTGTGAGCTATTTCCATATCCTTGTTGCTCCTAAGGACACGACTAGAGGGAGATGGGGTCACTTTAGAGAATGAAGGGTTCTTAGTCTTGACATTTCGAGGCCGGGAATTTTGGCCAGGTTAACGGTGGGAATATTGTGAATGGGAATGGACAAGGCACCATGGGTAGTAGGAATGACAGGAAAATTGATGAGGCAATGCCTGTGAAGGAGAAATATGAGCCCCTGGTGGAGGGGATGACCATAGTACATTTTTTTATTAGAATGAGAATGTTACTATTAGCTCAACAAATTTTATTCTTGGATTATATTATGAATCTCTATATAATTTACGTGGCACAACTCCTCCCACATAATACATGTAAAGTTATCGGCTTTGTCGTTACTTGATTGAAGAGCAGGAGGTGAGTCACAATTCTTGATTATTTGGTTTTGAATTATTATTCTTTATTTTTGTAATATTTATCTATTATGTTTGACATTAATAAGCAATTTAACTGTTGAATTACAATAGAAGATAGTTATTGCAACTATATCACAAAGGGAAGTCTGCTATCGAGAGGTAATTTCTCACTAGGTTCCGGAGATTCAGTTACTATTTTAGACGATCAAAAACAAAGGAGGACACACCTCCACACTCTGTTAAACGGATGAGGAGTTCCATAAATCCTCAAACTGACACATCCACCATTCCACAAGCATTAATAATAGGTATTTTAATTTATGATGTATATATGTTTCAATTTGTTTGATAATAAAAGTAATTAATTATTTTAAACTTGTAGTCTTATATATGTTTCAATATTTCTTGGAACTTATATTCCTTTGCTACAAAAACCTCCAGTAGCACAACATTATATCGTCGGGCTCATGGTAGCCCAATTAAAAATGTATATGAATTTGATCAATCACAAGATGTAGAAATATCATCGGTACCTCAAGGCCATGTTGTGGCTTCAGGTATGAATCTCATTTTTGTATTTTTTTGCTTATATTTTTAAAACCAAAATTCAACAAGCTCATAAATTGTTAACTCTTAATTATGTTTTAGATCACACCTACCAGTTCAACTCCCAGACTTTTTAGTCTACTTCTTTACAACAACCACATCAACTTGCAACAAGCCTCATTTTTATCTCATATATTTTTGATAATCTTATACTAAATAACATTATATTTATTATTATTTCATTCCTATTATGTTTGTATTTTGAATTTTTTCATGTTATTTACAAAATTACAATTGATTGTTGCATAGGCCTCCACATCCAATTCAAAATCCATTTACTACTATGAAGAGGAAGATGCCCCCTCCGCCACCTCCACCACAAAATATCAGGGACCGATTCAAAGTGGCAAGCGTGATCCATTTATTCCTCCAACTTCAAGTAGGGGCACCCTTAATTTTTTTGATGATTTTCCAATGTTTTCGTTGGGAAATGTTCCTAGTGCACAAGGTGTTTCGGTTTTAAACGAAATTGATTTGGATGAGGAATATCTTGGGATTGAAAGCAAACTTTAGGCCCATGGAAATTTTATCCCCAAGATATGATTCATGGGGCAAGGCAACCTTCTCCAATAAGAGTGGATAGATCAAGCACACCTTCTCCAGTATAAATTACCTTAAGTGATGACCAAAAAACTAATTTTGCACTTAATGCTCTTTTGGCTGAGAATTGTGAAGCCAATGTTGATGTTTTATTGAAGGATATTGAACAATTAAAATTGTGGGAGTTTAGGGCTAAAGTTCTTATTAAAGAAATAAATTCACGATTTAAAAATCACTCCCAAAGACATATTATATTCTTCAGTTCGAATGAGCAAAAGCTTGATATTTTGTTGAATCAAGTTGTGTCTGGTTCTGTATCTTTTGAAAATAATTATGATGATGAAGTGCTTGACATAATGTTGAATAGAATTGAGAATTTAAATGCAGAAGCACAAGCCTACCACAATATGTGGTCGAGAGACAAGGGCCTTGTAGTTATTGCAAATGCGAAACGAGATAAGGCATTGGTAAGTCTTACTAAATTTTCAAGTATTGTTTACATTTTTTTTTAAAATGAGGCTACAATGCTTGAAGTGCATTTAAAAATGTCGGAAAAGTTTAAATGCAACAATTGAATTGAAGCAGAAGCTTGTTATCTTAAACAAGCATAATAATACCTTAAGGAGGATAATAAAGGAGCACAAACTGGATCTAGAAATATTGTTGAAGAAGAAAACATAACAAAATCCAACGTTATTGTCTGCTAGCGATGCAATAAATCCAAAATGAGAAATTCTTTCAAATATTGAAGCTGCAACGAAGGATCTTGTTCATTCGGGTATAGTGAAAAAAGTTTTGTTACACAGGAGACAAAAACACAAACAAAATAATCTTCTTAAGGATAAAGCTGCAAAAAAATTTGTGAAATTGTATTTGTTGTTTTAAAATATTGTTGTAAAATTGTTTCATATTCAAAGTTTAAATATATATACTATTTAATCAAAATATTGAGTTTCAAATTTCAATCGATGTGGCATTTTAATTTAGTTATATTTGTGCATAAGTTCTTCAAATTGATTTAATGTGATTATTATTCTCAATTCTTTCTGGTATAACTATTACATAATACATTACTAATTATTAAAAATTTCAATTATTTGAAAATATTGGCAAATAAAAATTATATGGTGTTGTTTTTGTACTATATTCATGCGTAAGTTCTACCTAAAATGGAATGATATTATTTGCATTTTAAATACAACGAAAAAATAAGAATAACATTTCTACATTAAAACTCTAAACAATTTGCAACATTGAAAATATTATTCAATAATGAACACACATATAACAAAAATTACAATATACATACTTATAATCTGATATGAAATTTTCTTTCCAGAATTAAAATGTACATTCATTCTTCTTTACTCAATATCAACTAGCTCAAACTGAAACATATCTTGAAAACTTTGGTTCCCAACATTGTTATCTAATCTTTCACTATGATTTTCAGTCACAATTTTGTTGTTATCCATAGTCCTTGTATTAGAATTACTAATCCCTCTCCTCTCTACAAGAGAATTCCATATTGTTATCCATAAAGGAAATGTATCCACATCATATCATGAAACATATAATCTCAAGCAAGTCTCAAGATTTTTATCCAGTCTGTTCCGATATTTTGATTTTATAAATGTTAGTGCATTGAAAACTCTTTCGTCTTCAACTTGCTCCTAATATAATTTTTTAATGTTTTTATTTAAGTCACGGGATTAGATCTAACCTTTGATTAAAAGGTGATCTAATGGTTGTAATTGCATAGCTATGTTGCCCTAAGTTTGTATATGCTTATATAAGCTTGAAAGCTAGGGTTAGAAAGGTTAGATTGTGAAATATTGATCATAATTGTAAGAAGGAATTCTTGGAGAAGAGAAGCTTGAGAGAAGGAAAAGTATTGTACATCCAAAGAAGGTGTGGAAGATTGCAGATCTTCATTGTATTTCCTTTATAAAGCAAAGATTAATAGATTGGTTGTTTCTTAGTGGACGTAGCCCACATTGGGTGAACCACATTATATCTTGTGTATTGTTCTTTTGGTTTATTTCCGTATTTATTGCTTGTATGCTTAATTCTAATTATAGATTTGTACAAAAAGTGTGTGTTAACCCCAACAACTGGTATCAGAGATTTTTTTTTTTGAGGTTTTGTGTGTTGACAGATTTACTCACAGAGGGATTTTTGATTGAGTGGGAGCTATAACAATGGCAGAAGATGGAAAATATAGAGTTGAGAAATTTGAAGAT
This sequence comes from Taxus wallichiana var. yunnanensis, assembly GCA_018340775.1. NCBI lineage: Eukaryota > Viridiplantae > Streptophyta > Pinopsida > Cupressales > Taxaceae > Taxus > Taxus wallichiana. The sequence goes on along the minus strand of CM031242.1, from coordinate 18,653,782 downwards.
CCGTAATTATCAATTATGGAAGATGCAGGTGGAATATTATCTGTATCAGAAAGATCTATACTTACCATTGGATGAGAAGGCAAGACCTACAAAGATGACTGATGAAGAATGGAAAATTCTTGACAAAAAGGCTTTGGGATCTATAAGATTGAGCCTAGCAACATCTATAGCTTTGAATATTACTAAAGCAACAACCACGGTAGATTTGATGAAATCTTTAGCTAATTTATATGAAAAACCAAGTGCTTCCAATAAAGTTTATTTGATGAAGAAATTATTTAATTCTAAAATGCAAGAAGGTGGATCTGTATCAAACCATTTAAATGATTTCCATCTATTGTAAATCAATTAAAATCGGTTAATATTTTGTTTGAGGATGAAGTGAAAGCACTTTTATTCTTATGCTCTTTTCCAGATAGTTGGGATAACTTGGTAATGGTTGTTAGTAATACAACATCTACTACTAATATTTTGAAGTTTGATGATGTGGTTAGTATAATCTTAATGAAGAAATATACGCAGGAAAAGTACAGAGAGTCATCATCTGGAAATGCTTTGAATGTAGAAAGCAGGGGAAGGCAAAAAGAGAGATCCAAGAGCAAGAATAATGGGAAATCAAAGTCTAAGAATGGCATATCTAAATCTAGAGGTAGAGGAATAACTACTTTGGAATTGTGGAAAGAAAGGACATGCAAAGAAGGATTGTTGGTTCAAGGAAAACAAAGAGAATGTACCAGAGAAAGGTAAAGAGACAAATGTTACATCTTCAAAGGTAATGCAAGATGCCCTTATTCTCTCCTTGATAATAAAATAGAATCATGGGTTTTAGATTCAGAGCTTCTTTCCATGCTACCCCTAATAAGGGTTATTTCATAAATTATGTCCAGGTAATTTTGGGCATGTTTATTTAGGAGATGATGAACCATGCAATATTATTGGTAAAGGAGAAGTTCATCTTAAATTGCAGAATGGAAATACATGGATATTGAAATATGTGAGGCATGTGCCAAGCCTCAGGAGAAATCTTATTTCTGCAGGACAACTAGGTGAATCTGGTTGCATGGTTACATTCACAACCGACTCTTGGAAAGTTACCAAGGGATCTCTTGTTGTAGTAAGAGGCAAGAAGGTAGGAACATTGTATTTGTCTACCTATATTATTGATTCCTTTTCTGTGCTATCTACTTCAAATTCATATGCAAGCATGTGGCATAATCGGCTAGGCCATATGAGTAAAAAAGAATGCAGATCTTAAAGGCAAAGGGTAAGTTATCATATTTGAAAATGTAGATCTTGATTTCTGTGAGCATTGTATATTTGGAAAGCAAAAGAGAGTGAGATTTCTCAAAGTTGGGTTAAAAGAAGGAGCAAAAATTGGAGCTTGTGCACTTAGATGTGTGGGGACCATCCCAGGTAGCTTCTCATGGAGGATCCCAATATTATGTGACTTTCATTGATGATGCCACAAGAAAGGTATGGGTTTATTGTATAAAGTGTAAATATGATGTTTTTGAGACTTTTAAAAGATGGAAAGCCCTTGTGGAAAATGAATCAAATTTAAAATTAAAATGCCTTAGATCTGACAATGGTGGTGAGTATTGGATTAAGGCTTTCAATGATTATTGTTCAATGAATGGAATACGCAGAGAAAGAATGGTTCCTAGAACACCACATGAGAATGGTGTTGCTAAAAGAATGAACAAGACTATCATGGAACATGCAAGAAGCATGAGGATACATGTTGGATTACCCTTACAATTTTGGGTAGAAGCAATAGACATGAAAGTATATTTAATCAACCATGGGCCTTCAAGTGCATACTATGGTGGAATACCAAAAGAAGCTTGGACTGAAAAGAGGTAGATCTTTCTTTTCTTAGAGTATTTGGTTCAGAAGCTTTTGTGCATGTTGATAAAGAAAATAGAAAAAAATTGATGCTAAATCCAAGAGATGCACTTTTATTGGTTATGGCTCTAGTGATTTTGATTCCATTTTTGGGATTTAGAAGATTCTAAGATTGTTAGGAGTCGTGACATTAAATGGAATGAAAAGAGAATGTACATGGATCAAATTTTGATACCCAAAGATGAACCGGTGGAAGATTTTGTGGAAGAAAATGCATTCTTAGGATTTAAAATAGTCATCTACAGTGTACATGGTGATGGAGGGTAACCAATGCCGGTGTTTCAAGCATGAGGACCGGTGTCGAAACATCCAGAAACGTCGTTGGCTACAGAAGAGCGAGAACTAGCATCGGTTACTAGAATCGACGTCGACAGGAGGTGACCGGCGCATCGATCACTATCAGAGGTGGATACTAATGTACAGGATGTATAGATTGAGCCTCTAGCACCCCAAATCTCATGTGAGAAGGTCAAAAGGGTAAGTAGACCTCTAAAAATATTTACACCTTCCTTATTTTATCTATTATTGACTGATAGTGGTGAACCAAAAAGTTTTTTAAGAAGCAATGCAGGATGAAACCCACAAGAAGTGGGAGCATGGCATGGATGAGGAGATGACTCCTTGAAACAGAACCAGACATGGGATTTGGTTAAGTTTCAATAGGTAAAAGAACATTGCAAAAAAAATGGGTTTACAAGATCAAGGAAGAAGAGGGTGGATAGAAAAGATACAAGGCAAGGCTTGTGGTAAAATGATTTACACAAAAAGTAGGTATTGAATTTGGTGAGATATTTTCTCCTATAGTAAAAATGACTTCCATACGTATTGTTTTGAGTTTAGTTGAAATAGAAGATTTGCACTTAGAAACAACTTGATGTTAAGATGACTTTCCTTCACGGTGATTTGGAGGAAGAGATATATATATGCAACAACCACTTGGGTATGAAGTCAAGGGTAAGGAGAAACTTGTGTGCAAGTTGAAAAAGAGCTTGTATGGGCTCAAGCAAGCCCCAAGGCAATGGTATATGAGGTTTGATAGTTTTATGCATGAGCATGGTTATATGAGATGTGAATCTGACCATTGTGTTTATTTCAAGAAGCTTGAAAATGGAAGCTATATTATTTTGTTATTGTATGTAGATGATATGCTTATTACAGATCTAGTATGTAGGACATTGTTGAGCTTAAAGAAAAGTTAGCTCATACATTTGCAATGAAGGATTTAGGAGCTGCAAAGAAAATCCTTGGCATGCAAATTCTTAGAGACAGAAGAACAAGAAATTGTATTTGTCTCAGGAACATTATATCAATAAGGTGTTGGAAAGGTTTAATATGCAAAATTCAAAACCTGTAAGTACACCTATGGCTGGACACTTTAAATTATGCAAAGATTAGTGTCCTACATCACATAAGGAGGTCAGTACATGGCACGAGTTCCATATGCTTCAACAGATTGGAAGTCTTATGTATGTTATGGTTTGTACTAGACCAAACATTACACAAGCAGTGGGAGTTGTGAGTAGATTTATGGCCAATCTAGGTAAAGAGCATTGGAAAAGTAGTCCAATGGATTCTCGGTATTTGAGAGGGACATCCAACATGCAATTATGTTATGGAGGGTCAGATACTTCTTTATGTGGCTATGTTGATTTAGATATGGTTGGAGATTTGGATGGTATAAGAAGCACCACTAGATATGTATTCACATAGTAGGTGGCATGATAGTTAGCTGGATTTCAAGATTACAGAAGGTTGTGGCCTTGTCTACTACAAAGGTTGAATATGTTGCATCTACAAGAGGCTAGTAAAGAGATGATATGGATGAGTAGGTTCATGGAAGAGTTGGGAAAGGAGCAAGAGGATTACAGATTGTACAATGATAGTCAAAGTGTGATTCATCTAGAAAGAACTCAATTATTTCATTCAAGAACGAAACACATTCAGTTGATATATCACTTCATACGGTAGGTGTTGGAGGATGGGCAACTGAAACTAGAGAAAATTCATACAAATAAGAACCCTGCGGATATGCTAATGAAGTCGTTGGAAAAGGAGAAGTTGGAGCTTCACTCCACTTCTATTGGTCTTCAAGTTTGAGACTTGAAGAGGAAACATGCCAAGGAAAGGATCCAGATGGAGTTGTACGATATAATGCAAAATTTATCTCCAAGTGGGAGATTGTTGAGTTGTGGAGCTTAATTGCTTCACAAATAACATGTTTTACAACTTGCAAGTTTACACAAATTAGGCATCATCGGTCGACCGATGACGACATCGTCAACTAGTAGTAGGAACGACATCGTTGGGGTAATCGGCATCGGGTCTCTTGTGTGTGAAATGTTTTTATTTAAGTCACAAGATTAGATCTAACCTTTGATTAAAATGTGATCTAATGGTTGTAATTGCATAGCTATGTTTCCCTAAGTTTGTATATGCTTATATAAGCTTGAAATATAGGGTTAGAAAGGTTAGAAATCTTGTGAAAGATTGATCATAATTGTAAGAAGAAATTGTTGGAGAAGCTGAGAGAAGGAAAAGTATTGTACATCCAAAGAAGGTGTGGAATTGTATTAACAATCTTGTGATCTTCCCAATTTAATCTAACATATATCCACTCATTTTTTCTCATGTGTTTTTTATTTCAAATATAAGAATCTATAAATTACCTTCTTCAAACTCTAATCTAACAATATCCACATCGTTTTTCGAATGTGATTTGAATCTCCTTCCCGAACAAAGATGAAATATGACCACATATATTGAATCTGAAGTAGCTATTAGGATCCTTTAAATCATGATTTTCTAGTTATTGAATACATGTCTTTGAAAGCATTCATTAGAGTTATATAACATATCTAGAGTTTGACACACCATTTTCTTGAACCTAATGAAGTCTGCTATATAGATGTTTCTTTCTTGAGCAAGCTTTGTTATGTAATTCATTTCATGCAACATTAGAAGAATCCCACAAAGTATAAACGATGTTTCCAAATAATTTCCTACGGTTCTTAAACATGAAACCAGTTAACAATGGATATTCCTCAAAACTTTGCGTGCAGGCTCATACATAGAAATCCATCTTATATCAACATCTTTAAGAAATTTCTTACCATCTATGACCCCAAATGAAAACTTCGAAACTCTAGAAATATTTTTGGACCTACATAGTTGATATATAGGCATGCGATTCACGGATAAGCTCTTCAAAAAATTTTAACACATTCAAAGGTGTTTACTATCCTGTATGCAAAATTACTCATGTGAGCCATGCAATGAATAGGAATCATATAAGCATAAAAATGTTTGGAGACGCACACATAGACCATTTCTATGACCCTACATCATTGATGCACCATCAACACCAACACAAATAAGCTTTGTAGCTATAGAATAATTATCCATTCCTATTATGTCCTTCAAATTAGATATAACCAATTTGAAAATATTTTTAGCATTGCAATTTTCTTGCATTTTATGAACAAATAGCAGATGAGGTGTCCTTGTGTGGTTCTAGGAAAGTATATACATGCATACAAACCCAAGAAGTGTTGTCAACAATTGTAACCTCATCAATGGAAAGGGAGATGAAACTTGCATTCTTTATGTTTTCTTTCAAATCTTCTTGTTCAATCATCGTCAGACATCTCCCAAGCACTGCTCTCTGACCAATGTGAATGTGGAAGGTTTGGAAACCCATTGAACTTGAACAATTTCTTATATTTTGAAAAATCTGAAATTGGTCTGCCCATTTTAAGAATAAAGAATATGGTTGAAAATTGGGTAGTTTTTGCCTTCAAATTTTCATTTGTAGCTTTTCCAAAATTTGCATTAATGGTTCCTCCTTTCTCTTGAATTTTTGAGAGTGTTTCATCTTATTTTCATACTCCTTCTTATATCTTACATGCATGCACTCTTTTGTATTTTTCCATCATTTTTAGTAGATGTAATATACTTTGCCACAATGTTTCTCTATAGTGTCTGATTTCATCAACATTTTATGTTCTTTACCCAATTTCCAACCACAAATAGTACATCTACATTCTTTTGGAGTATCACTACCATTATCTGGTTGTACATGTTTAATGAATGGGTATTTTTGCCCAATCTACCTAAAAATACCTTCCTATTGTCCAGATGTTTTCTTCTTTCTCACAAATTTATTTTTTGAAGGGTCCTGTCAATATCATCTTCTACTTGAATCTTTTCATTTGAACATTCATCTATTGAACGCATTTGGCAATCGGGACAATCTTCTAGCTCTGCATATGCAGGGTCAATTATATCTTCATCTAATGAAATAATTATTTCTTTAGGGTTTATGTTTTGGTTTACTATTGAATATAATTAACATTAGGGGTTTCTATATTCAAAAACAAAAAAATGTTTTGATTATTACAAAGATATTAAATTTTTTAACTAAATTGATGAAAAAGAGGAAAAAGGTTATGATAATCTGTTACAACTTACCAGTACCCGTGTTAATGTTTCCAGTGGATGCATGTTGGGTCTTCATTTTTTTGGTTGGCTGAAAAAAATTAATATGCTACTTTTTCTTTTTAGTTTATCTACCTTTTGTTGATTGTTCAGAGAATCCATTGTACCTATCCATGAGAAATTTTAAAATAGATCAGTTTAATCAAAATCTAAACAATATTTTAAAATTTGTAAACGCAACCAAATTCAAAATGAAAATTATGCTACCGGTCAGAGCACACTACATGCTACCGATAGGTAGCATTCGACATGTTAACGGTTGGTAACATACAATATGTTACCATCGGAAGCATGCGAGATGCTCTGGATGGTAAAGCATATATAGATGATCTACCAGTGTGAAACATATGACATGCTACTGCCCGGTATTATATTGCATGCTACCGACCGATAAAGCATATTGCATGTTACTAGTCGGTAGCATTTCGTATGCTATCGGTCATTGCAATGCAGAGACCAGACGGTATACAAATTGTTAATAGCATACAATATAATACTAGACGGTAGCATACTATATGCTACTTAGAAGTTACATATTGTATGCTAGTATATGGTAGCATTATATATCCTACCAACCATTAACATGGAGTATGCAATGGCGGATACTAAATTTACGCACTTAAAATGCTAAATAAAAATTAAAGTACCTTGAAATTAGAAAGGAAATATCTGGTGACTTGGTGACCTGGTTGTCAGTCGATGACGATCTTTAAAGTAGAAAGGAATTGTGAGGTGAGTAATATTTGATAATCAAAATTTTATGGAAGGGGATTTAGGAAGTTGGATGTTTGGAACTATGAATAATGAATTATAAATACTTAAATAGTATATATATGAGGCGAATTTGGCATATTTTAATTTCACGCTAAGGGTGATTTGAATTATAATAATTAGTTATTGGTGTAAACACCTTGGCGAACCGACCCCTAAAATTAACTAGTACCTAGAAAATTTTGGTGACTTAGTCCTTATTCCTACCCAAAAAAATTGCTAATTTAAAATTTTGAAAACTGAAATATTTATGAATTGACGAATATTTGCCACTAAAAATTTCCCTAGGTGTCCATGTCCAACCTATTCCGTGAGCTCTAGAATTCATCATAAGCATTGACGACACGTTCACTTTCTTCAAATGATTTTCTCGATACATGTACTAGTCTTAGATCAAGCACAAATCAACTAAGTCATTCTTTCCACACCACTTGCTTAGGTTTTTATATTTTATTTTTTTATTACTTGTTTCATATTGCATCATATAAACCATACTTCATTTTTCTATTTAGTTACTCATGAATTAGGTTATTACAAAAATTATGTGTTTGTTAAATCACCTCTAAGCTACCCACCTTTAATGGCCACAATGACCCTCAAGAGCATCTCTGAGCTTTTCATGTCACATGTCTACACTATACAGATGATCATACATTACTAGCTAAGTTATTTCCTCGAAGTCTTCAAGATTACACAATGCATTGGTTTTATGATCTACATGTTCATTCGTAACTTCTTTTACGCATCTAACAGATGTTTTTCTTGCTCACTTTTCAATCAATATCCGATTTAACAAATATTGAAAATAATGCTAATTTATTAAACCCTAGATATTACAGAGTCACAAAAAAATGATAAAGCAATAAAGTACAGATCTGACCTAAGCAATAAACAATTAAATTTGAAACCCTAAGTGCAAGAGAAGGGATAAGATACTTAGTTGATTTCGTAATCAATCATGGAATGTGTGCTTGAACTAAAAAATGGTAAACACGAGGAGGAGAGTGTCACAAAATGAACCCAAAAATTGTGTAATCATCATATCTGCATGGAATAGGGTACTGGATGGTTTAGGGGCACCTAGGCACAAGATACCTTCTTTAGGTTCTGTGTGACTATGAAAATGGATAGAAAGTGATTTCTTTTGTGTGCTTCTATGTTGTTGCCCTTTTCTATTGATCTCATGTGTGTGACACTATGCTCTCAAAATTCACTTGTAACTGCAAAGAAACAACACCAACAAAACCTCCAAACACATCAAATCCTGAAAAGAAATAGATGTGAATGGGGAGTCGATTGACCCAGTCACACACGGCTAAGTGAACTTATGATCCAAGTGTTGCACTACATTTTAAACTCCATATAGTTTGTGTGTGTGTGTAGAATCGTGCCCTATGTGGCTCTTGTGCAATATGCACTTGATAACAAACAATAGCTAGATGTAGAAGTGTAAATAGATGTGTGCATGGAAAAATGAACTTCCCCTCCTATGAAGTGTATGTAGAAGAATGCAGTCCCTTGTCCCTTGAATGATAGCTAGATGGATGTTTTGATGCTCTTGAAATGCCTTTGGATGCAACCTTAGGTGATGGTAGTAGATGCTTAGATCTTGGTCCTTTATTATGATCACATAGCTTTGTATTTATATTATTCCCTTGTTTGAATTTTGTAATTAACCACTAAAAGGCCGACCACCAAGAAAATAATATTCCCAACAACTAGAAAATACCCAAAAGATGAGAGAAAGATACAAAGAGGTCGGGGACTCTCAGAGGGGATGAGGGTGCTTGGGCACTGGTGTCCTGGCTGGGCACTGGTGTCTAGACTCATAAAAGCTAAAGTATCGAAATTCAGACTAAGAAATAGGATGTATAAGAGGAAGAAGGAAACCCCAAAGAAAGAAAAGATGCCAAAGACAATGGTCAATTAATACTTTTCTTGCTTAGGAATCATATGAATAGTGGTATGTGATCAAGACCTAGAAATATACCCAAGTGCATGATTTAGTGTCTACATTTGCCCCCACTTTATGTTGTTGAGAAAATGCTCGATAACATAAAGTAGATAAGAGATGTGTACCTGATAACCATGTAGATCGATGGCGAAAAAGCATGTTGAGGAGATAAAAAAGTGTGGAGTGACAAAAATGAAGCGTGGAAGCTAGAGAAGAGGAAGTGACCTTAGGGATGAAAATAATATGTGTATATGTCACGTTGTACACTTTTGATGTCGTTTGATGCTTGATGATGTGATTATTTCTTCCCATAAGGATGGACTGCAAAAGAGAAGAGCAAAAGAGTAGTCAAAGCCGTATATGAAAAATTTGATCCAAATATGTAAAAAGTGTGTAAAAGTATGTAAAAATGTGAAAAGGAACATGTGCACCTGATCCATGATGAGTGAAAAGAGTATAGAAGATCTTGAAAATGTTGTAGAAGAATGATTTTTTTGGGAGATATCATGCTAAGAATGAGTTTTTCAGGTGATCTCACACCAAGAATGAGTTTTTGGGCAATCTCACGCCACGACAGAAGAAGAGTGTAGGGAGAAAGGTCTAGTGTTATTCTCCATCCTTTGAATGCTTCCCGATGCTTTATACACCACTACAGATGGTGTGATCTTACTTTGTTCAAATTCAATCCATTTTGATCTAGTTTGATCCAACGCAAAAAATAGAAAGGAGGAGAAAGGATGCATATTGATTGTTTGAGAGGACTATGCATTGTGCTAAGAAAACTTGTTGTGTAAAACGCCGAACTATGTTGATCAAAGAAAATTATTGTAACTACCCCCTAGTCATAGGCACCCAAGAAGGGTCGGGGCCCAGGTGCTCATGTCTATGCAGGGAGTTAGTGTTTGTGTTGTGTTGAGGACCCAAGTTAGATTTTGGGTCGTTGTTGTGATTGTAAATGTGTTGTTGATTTTCTACTTGAGTTGTGTTATATTGTGTGATTGTGAACTGTTGAATGGGGTGACTGATTCACCCAATGTATGCCCCCTCATTTGGGTGCATGTGACATCACTAGGAGGATGCGACCCAAAGGAGGACTAGACGTTGATATGAAATTGATGCCCTATAGGGGAGGGAATGTGCTTAGTAGAAACCAAGGCATGCACAAAAAAAAGTGGCTGGAAACAAGTGTTAGTACAAACAAGATAAACACACATATAGAAGACAAAGTGTAAGCTAGCAAATAAGAAGACAATGTAGACCATGAAAAGTGGGCTACAAACATGGGAAATTGCTCACAATGTTGCAAGACAATCAGGGCCGAAGCGGCCAAAAGTATACAATGTGAACACAAGAAAAGGGAAATCTTACAAACAACAACATACAATGGAAAACAATGACCAGTAAAGTATCAAACAAACATGGTAGCAAATAGTATCTAGTTCAATAGTTCTGAAAATAAAATGGTGTGACGTGTACTAAAGTAGATGCCCCCAAGAGTCGTTGTGGGATTGGTAAGAGGTACAATGCCAAGCATTTGTGTTGCGTGTAATGATCTATGTAAATTCTATATTCATAACTAGAAGGAAATTGAAACAGCATGTGTGTATATAAAAGATAATGACATACAAAATATTTGTCTAGCATAGTAAGCAAAGTGTACATGTAAGCATAAGTAAACAAGAACAATGTGCAACCAAGATATGCAGTATGTTGTGAGTGTGAATGGAATGTAATGCAAAGTGAGTGTGATAGGAGTTGCGTGCCCCCTGAGAAAATGTGTATGAGTATACATGAGATGAGGTTCATTTATAAATGCCCCTCATCAATCAAGAATGAACCCTAGAATAAGAGTGCATCATCGAGAAATGGTGTGAATTGTGTGCTAGAAAGATATGATCAACAAAGCATAGTGCATAAAGAGTGAGTGAGTTTGGTGAGGTTCATTTCAGATTTATACCCTCAGTAGTTGAGTATGAACCGTGGAATTAGAGTGTGTCATAAGGAAATGTTTTGATATTGTGACACTAGATAGATATATAAATGAAGTTTATAGTGCAAAGATGGACCAAGGTTCTTATTGTAACATATCCCTCAACAAATCATGTGAGAACCGTAAGTAAGAACACAAGTTTCATCATGGGTGTTGATGATACAAGTTTTGTATCGAGTTGTGAAATGATGCTTAGATAATATTAGCCACTAAGCACGAAGCGTTAAGTGCATGAGATGATAGAAACATGTAATAATAATGCAAGGGGAGAATAGGCGTGATGCCCCCAAGTGTGCAAGAGATGATGATCTATGGCGGTGTTTGAAATGGGTCTTGAGGATCAAAATAAGGAATAGTTTTCTTTAAAAAATTATTGGATGCGATAATGGAGATTGTGAAGGGATCTTGAACAACATAATTTGAAAGAGGCCATCTAGAGTTTGTTGGTCGTGCGTAATGAGTGGTTGCTGATTTGGGATTGATATCGTTGTAGAAGATTTTAGAGGAGGTGGAGTTAGACTGATTTTGAGAGGCGGTTGGTTGCTTAGCTTGACTTGGTAATACCGTAGAAGACTTGAGAGGAGGTTGCTTAGGTGGCTCTTGAATTACCATAGAAGGAACATTAGAAACAATGGTATGATGCTCATTAGACATAGATGAATCAAATTTAGGAACCCAATGAGACTTAAAAATTGGAGATGAACATGTAGCTACATTTTGTGTAGCAAATGAAATGAGACCATAATGCTTAAGATGGAATTTTTTCTCTTTAGAGCACAACAATCATTATCATTATGTCCATTGATTCGATGATAATTGCAATATGGATGACTATGAAATTTGCAAAGCTAATAGGGAGGATAACAATGAGTAGATGGAAAAATGATCAATTGATGAGTGATGAATTACGAAGAAGAATATCTTGTTTCTTAGTATTGAGATCAAAATTGAGAGGTGCGGGGAGCGGTAAGTATTGAGGTTGGTTGATATGAGCACATGTGGAAGACATAGAACTAGAGGATGAGCGTAGCATGAGAAACATCCTTGAGATGTTGAATTTAATATTTAAGAGATGTAATCGTTGATTCCATAACTTTGAATTTTATCTTGAAAAAAATAATGCAAGGTCTAATTGACTCTAAGATGGGTTGATGAGATGGAAAATCGTGAAGACTAGGGTCTTTGAAGAGACTATAAAAATGACGTTTACTTGAGCGGGGTGGTGTATATTTAGGGAGAAACATGGTGTCTAGGGATTTTGAAGAACCTCTTTATAAGGTGAATGCATTTGAAGTAATTCAGACAAAGAGATTTAACAAACCTTAGGAGCCATGATAGAAAAGATGATGTGCCAAAGAAGGATCCAATGACCGATCATGAGTGGGGTTCACCAAATGATTTAACAAATATTGAAAATAATGTTAATTTAGTAAACCCTAGATATTGCAGAGTCCAAAGAAATGATAAAGCAAAATTATAAATTTGACCTAAGCAATAAGCAATTAAATTTGAAACCTTAAGTACATGAGAAGGGATAAGATACTTAGCTAATTTTGCAATTAATCATGGACTATGTGGCGAACTAAAAAATGGTAAACAAGAGGAGGAGAGTGTCGCAAATGAACCCAAAAATGTGCGACCATCGTTGTCCAAATGTCTGGGATGAGGTGCCTAGACTAGGTTAGGGGCACCTAGGCACTTAGAGACCTTCTCTGGGCACTTGTGAATGCAAAAATGGCTGGAAAGTGATTTCTTCTATGTCATGGTCCTTTGTTGTTGATTGCATGTGTGGCACACTATGCCCGTAAAATTCACATATAACATGCAAAGAGAAAGAGCACTGTAAAACCCCAAAAACATCAAATCCTAAAAAGAAAAAGATGCAAATGGGGAGTTGGATTGACCTCAGGGTCACTCACCGAGTGAACTTATGATCTGGGCACTACACTACATTTTAGACTCCATGTAGTTTTGCATGTGTGTGTGTAGAATCGTGCCTAGGTGGCTCTTGTGCAAGATGCACTTGGATAGCGAGTAATAGCTAGATGTAGAAATGTAAATAGATGTGTGCATGGAAAAATTAACTTCCCCTCCTATGAAGTGTATGTAGAAGAATGTAGTCCCTTGTCCCTTGAATGATAGCTATATGGATGCTTTGATGCTCTTGAAATTCCTTTGGATGCAACCTTAGGTGATAGTAGTAGATGCTTAGAGCTTGGTCCTTTATTATGATCACATAGCTTTGTATTTATATGATTCCCTTGTTTGAATTTCAATTAACCACTAAAAGGTTGACCACCAAGAAAACAAGATGCCCAACAACTAGAAAAGACCCAAAAGATGCAAGCAAGATATAAAGAGGTCGGGGGGCACCCAGGTGGGGATGAGGGCGCACAGGCGTTGGCATCCCGGACTTAGATTAGCTAAAGTATCAAAAGTCGAGATGGCAATAGGGTGTATAATACAAGAAATAAACCCAAAAGAAAGCAAAGAGGCCAAAGACAAAGTGGTGAATTAGTACTTTTCTTGCTTTGGAATCATATAATAGTGGTATGTGATCAAGTCCTAGAAATATACTTAAGTGCGTGATTTAGTGTCTACAATATCGACACTAATATATCTTATGTGCAACTCACTCAAATCAAACAAAGATCTAATGAACATCTAGTTGACCATGTGTTACGTTACAAGAACAATCTAGCTAAGATGACTAATGTACTTGCCGATTCAAAACTACAATATATTTTTGTTCAAAGCCTCTTACCACCACTAAAGGATAGTGTTATCTTCTACACCTCTCCTTCATTTGATTAATTATGTCGTATGCTTAAAATGTGTGAAGTCAAGCTTCTATCTACTGGAAAACTGAAGTATCATGATTCGCCTTCATCTTCTTCTAATAAATTTCAAGCTAAATCAACATTCAAGTCATCTCCTAAGCCTACCAAAGCAAAAACAAATGTCAATGTTGTCTCTCCTCCTGAAAAGCTTTAATGGCAACCTCCAAAGCGTACTTTCACCAAATTTCCATATGCGCCTCGATTTTTATTGCCTCAACTTCTCAAAAGTAATCTAATTACTCTTCCACTACCACTCAATCTTGATCCATCTCACCCTCGTGGCTGCAATTATGATGAAAATGCTAAATGTGACTATCATTAATGTATTGGGCATTCCACCGATCATTGTTTCAAACTCAAGCATCTCATTCAAGATCTTATTGACAATAATTCACTTGAGATCCTTGAGCCATCTTCTTCTAAACCGGTCAAAGATAACAAAAAGCTCAAAAAATTTAATGACCCTTTGCCTAAGCATGACACACAAGCTTCTAATTCTTCTACTAATCATACATATCATGATGTGCCCCCTCCTTCATCGGGGCCCCTTGACTTTCTTTTCACTTCATTGATGCATCACCATAATTCATTACATTTTTCATCATAATTATCATGCTACATTCACCTCGATTCTTTATACATCAATGTTTTTATGGGTTCATACACTTCGTGAATAACACCATGATCTGTCTAATGACTCCTATTAGTGTGTGCTCAATTTCACTTCTTATAGCTATCAAGTGTTTAATATTTTTATCACCTATCTCGTTCCTCATTCTTTTCGCTACATCGGCCACCCATTATAGTTGGGCCTTTTACATGCTTGTGTCATTCATCTGTGGCATCTTCAATCGAAGGTTGTGACATGTTCTTAGGTCTCCTCGCTCTGTGTCGCCGCTAATCCATCCCCTCCATGAATCATTTATGTCTTAAGTTCATTCACAATAAACAATTTATCACTATCAAAGGCATTCCACCATGCACACCATTTCCTAAACCTAGTCTTCATGAGAACCTTCCACCAACTATAGCATCTAGGCCTCTGGAGCCTCTCAAATCTACAACACATTCAACACCTAGTTCTCCTATTCGCACATGTCCTACTTCACGACATTTTCATCCTCACCACTAGTCCATTCATTAAGTCCCCTACTCGAGCAACCCCTCCACATGTGGTTCACCACATCCTTTACCACATAAATCTCCTTTATGGTATGTCATTACTCTCATAATCCACCGATATTAGAGCATCATCACATGCCTTTATCTCCTTGGACATCGGGTGGAGGGACCTTTCCCTTCACTATCATTGGATAACCTTCTATCCTTCTCACACTTGGGGGCAACATGCTTTCTTCCCTCCTTCAATCAATACAATTTTGTATAGTCTCTACACATACACATTACACTCAGTGCTCTACATCTAGTCTCGCTTACACACATTGATACACAACATGTATCTTCATTACCCTATGATGCACTCTAGTTCCACGGTTCATACTCAACTATTAAGGGTCTAAATCTGAAATGAACCTCACCACATTCACTCTTCATGCTCTATGCTTCATGATCCATCTTTATAATGCACATTTTTCAAACCATTTCACGATGACAAACTATGGTTCTATGGTTCATTATTGATCGTTGAGGGGTCTTTTATAATTGAACCTCATCTCATACACATCTACTACGGGTCACGCTGCTCCTGCCATCTTCACACATTACATACCATCCCATTCACACTCATTGTATATTGCATATCTTGGTTGTATTTACTCTTGCTAGATTATTCTACTTACATGTACACTTTGTTTTCCATGCTAGACAGATACTTAGTATGTCAATATCTTTTCTATATACACATGTGTGTTCACTTGGTATTTTAGAGTGGATGCGAGATATCTTACAAGTCCTTACATGCTACAATGATGCTTATCATTGTACCTCTTACTAGTCCCACCGAGGCTCTTAGGGAATTTACTTTCTTGCACATTACAGGTGTTATTATTTCATTATTTACTACTTCTACTTTCTAGCACATTACTTTTCATTGATCCATACATGTCTTAACATACTTTTTATCTTTCTAACATGCTAATAGGTGCTTCACATGTAGCATTTTTCTTTGTAGGACTATATGCCACCATGGTTTTCTGATACACTTTGCTTGATATTGTTCTCCATTGTATGCCATTGTTTGCAGGTTACCTATATTTTATTTGATCACTATTTATATGCTTTTGGCCACTTTGGCTCTGATTGTCTTGTGATATTGTGAGTGATGTCCCATGTTTGAAACTCACTTTTCATGGTCTATCTTATATGCACACTTACTTGTTACATTGTTTTTCTATGTCATGTTTACTACTTTTTCCACTAACACGTGTATATATCCACTTTTTTTGCACGTTCCTTGGTTTCTACCATGCACATCCCCTACCCCTGTAGGTATCCACTTCAGCACAACATCGAGTCCTCTCTTTTGGGCCACATAATCCTCTGATCATTGGGTGAAAAAATCACCCTATACAACAACTCGTAGCTATAATACAACATAATACATCATAGAATCAACACAGATTACACTTATAAAAATGGATCAAAATCAAACTTGGGACAAAATCACAATACAAACACCAACGCCCGAGGCTCGAGACGGGGAGTTCTCGGGCGCATGTGTCCTCCCTTGGGGGCACACAATCTACAAAATCCTTCATAGTAGTTTTATAGTATTTTATAGTATTAGCACAGCCTCATAATACAAAATGCATGCAATCTCCTACAATCGCCTTGAATCGGAACAATTAGTACAACCAAAACTAATCTGGATAGTAGGAAAAAACAAGGACACACCATATGGAGTGAGTTTTTTTGAAAAAATCATGGAAGGAGAGTAACACTTGACCTCTCTTCCCAACACTTACTCTTGGAGTGAGATCGCCCAAAAAACTCGCTCTTAGTGTGATATCGGCCAAAAAACTCTCTATTGGCATGAGATCGCCCACAAAACCCACTCTACAAAGCATTTTCAGGACACTTTTTCTATCCTTTACACTCTTCTCAATTAGGTACACACTTTATTTTTACACACTTTTAAATACTTTTACATACTTATGCAAATTTTTCATATACACGACTTTGACTACTCTTTCGCTCTTATTTTGCATATATGTTCTTAATACGCAACAAGAAGCAACCTACAATAATAAATATAAGCACAACAACATGTACAAGCAATGCATATGCTTCACTCTTAGGGTCACTTTCCTTTCCTAGTCTCCACGCTTCACTTTGCAATCATTCTCGCACTTCACTTGTCCACTCAACACACATGTCACCGCACACTCTACAGGATCATAAAGTACACATATCTAATCTACTTTATGTTATCGAGTATTCACTCAAAAACATAAAGTGGGGAAAATGTAGACACAAAATCACACACTTGGGTACACTTGGGTAAAAACATACTGGCATTTATATGATTCCTAAGCAAGAAAACTACTAGTTGACAATTATCTTTGGCCTCTTTTATTTATTTCTTGTTTTCTATTTGGTCTTTCACACCCTACATACCGGTTGGGATTTTTAGTTATTTATCTTTCATGCCTTCGAGACACCAAAGCCTAGCCATGACAAAAAAACACCTAGCCACTCATGTCCCCTTTGGGCGCCCGACCCTTTTTCAACTTACTCGCTTCTTTTGGGCATCTTTTTCACTTATTGGTCGGCCTTCTAGTTGTCAATTACAAAATTCAAACAAGTGAATCATATAAATACACAACTATGTGTTCAAAATAAAGGACCAAGCATTGAGCATTACCATCATCACCTAAGAGTGCATCCAAAAGGCACCTACAACTCTCTCAAACATCCATCTAGCAGTCATTCAAGGGACAAGGGATGCATCAACTTTGCATACACTACATAAGAAGGGGAAGTTCATTATTCCATCTACACATTCTACTACATTGCTACATTTAGCTACAACTCGTTATCAAGTGTAACTTGCACAAGGGCATCTTTATTTTTAGGTTTGATGCGGTTTGTGGGCTTGTGCGGTGTGAATTTCTATTTTTCAAGTTATAGGTACCTTCGGCATTCATTTTGTGACTATCAGGTGATCAATAAGAAATAACAACGAAGATCTTGTGACACGGTAAAAATTAGATTTTAATCATTTGCGTATCACGGGTACCCAACTTTAGTGCCCAAGTGCCTGTGTCCTATTTGTGGGTGTCGTGTCTAACATTATTCTTACAACCCAAAATTTAGACAGATTCATTTGCGATGCTCTACCCAGTTTGTTCATCACTTCTCCCGTCTAGATTAGTTCCAAAACAACGTAAATCAACTAAGTCCCATCTCCTTCTCCTTTGCTTAGGGTTCAAATATTACATCTTAGATTGTTTGTGTCATTTCTTTATTTCAAAATTTGTACGTCATTTGGTTTAGTAGTGACTTTGAAATATTTAGATTTAATACAAATAAAATTAAATCATATAAATGATATTATGCTTTTAGGAGCTAGAAATGTACCCAAGTGCATGATTTTGTGTCTACACGTGTTTAAAATCATAACTTGCGAGGTGGCATTTTACAGTCGTCACATGTACGTAAGCCTAATAATGTAAGAGGCCCTATGTGAGTCCCAATGACATCCACAATAATAGTCTTCGTTCCTTAAAATCCTCATTTGTTAGGCAACATGCATTGTCCATGTTTGAAAAAGATACAACTACTCCTATACAAGAGTTGAACCCCACAAATGCTAGATGTGTTACGCATTGATCAACGGTTTGGAAAAATTTGATCGACGTCCATGTACACTTATAATCGCAACATTAATATGGATGTGCATTGTTAGATGGCCCCCAATGTTTCCCACCATAAATAACACCTCTGGCGTAAACATCTACAATTTATATGTGTTGTTATGTTCTTCTTTGGTTCCCATTCACATATATGCCAAACAATGTCGATGAATGCATGCAACGATTCTAGCTACAAAAAATAAGTAAATTCAATACCGAATTTAATAATCTTCTTGATCATCTTGATAACAACATTAAGTCGTCATCAAATGGTTTCAAAAATTTGTTTCGAGGCCAAAGTCCGGATAAAGCTTATGGGCTTATACATGTCGGGAGATGCAACGTCGAAGAATGCTATTTTGTTTGCGAAAAGAAAAAAGCTGGTATTTGAGATGATTGTGGAAATGCCATGGGAGGCAAAAGGTTAGTACAAAAAGTGATTTATATGCTATGAAAATTACGGTTTCACTGGAAAGCTAGATATCCCGATGGAGATGATCATCAATCTAGTGACTATGTCGACCTACTGCTCTTTATAGCATAGTTGTTAAGGGGATTTTGAAACTCTATGAGATGAAACTTATCTATCATTAATTGATACTCTTCTGGATCAACTATAGACAATTACTAGTTTCAACATATGTATGATCCAGTTTAGTGCTAAAGAGACATTAAATCCATTCAAGATGAAAATGCTTATCAACCGAATTAGTGAGGTCTTAAATCAAACGATTGATAGAACACGTATGGTGACATTTGTTCCACGTTATACAAATGTTGGACATGCATATTCCAATTTTTCATACATCGATCAATGGTTTACACAATATTGATCGGCATCCATGTACACATCAATCCACAATGGTTGATATGGACTTGCATTGTCGGATGGCCCCCGGTGTGTCCCATTGTAAAGAACACCTTTCGTGTAAAAATACTCAACCAAAAAAAAACTCCTATAAATTTCAATTTTTTAATACACGTAAGTGTGCTTATCCTCCCTAAAAGTTGTATTTGTTTGGTCTATGGAAGACCAAATCCACTCCTACAAAAAAACCATCTCGAATGACAACTTACGCTTATGAGAGATTGTGCGAAAGAACAATATTCATGTAAACCACAAATCGAGGCTATTTTTGTCATTAAGCAATAAGAAGCTTGAAATTAAGCATGGAGACATCCATGCATGCGAGGGTGAAAATCGATGAGAAAGAGATGAAGACTATATTTAAAGAATTTGGAGAATTGAAGTTGCGGTTGGGAAACTGTAAGATGACATTCCACGCGCAGTTCAAATCCCATCATGGGTTGCTTCCCCAAGGTGGCGACCATTATATCTTGCATATCACATAGTCTGATGAGTCTAAGGAGTCCAAGAGAGACTATACATCTTAAGGTAATAGAGCGGGTAGAGCGAGAAGCTTATGTCGATAATTTCAATGTCCACCTGTCTGACAAAATATGAACATGCATATGCTAGTCGTGACATACATTGATCAATGATTTACAAAAATTTGATTGACGTTCATGTACACAACAATCTGCAACCGTTGATATGGATTGTGCATTCTCATATGGCCCCGATGTTTCCCATTATAAAGAATGCCTTCGCGTAATAAGCTTTATGGATGATGTAAAAACAAGCTAAATTAGGAGTGAGACTTGAAACATGGACTCATTGGTTTGTAGCATGGACTCCTTGGTTTGTATTGTTTTAATAAAATATGCAATTCAAACTGAGAATATTGACGATTTCAAACATTGATTTACATAAATACTAAACTACTTTTTATAAAAATAAGTGGTTACTTGAATGAAAACCGCCTTTTTCTTGAATATATCATAGGATATTGTGAAACCGTGTGTTGATAAGTTGTGGGCATTGTGAAATCATTTGGTGAATTAGGAGTGAGTTGATGACAGTCTAAATACCTATGGTTGTAATATTTGAAGTTCAATTTGCTAAGTACGACGTTGTCAAATGTAGGTGTACAAGTACGATTTGAACTTTTCGTGCAGATTTGCTATGTGTTGAGTTGATCTCATCGTGGAGATTTGTTACTTACAAAATTTTTGACGTGCCTTTGGAAATTACAAGTCCTTACAATAAATTTGATACAATTTTTTTTTGCCTTATTTCCCTCCAAGTGTAAATGTCAAAAGATGAATGGTGGTTTTGGGGATGCGGTAATATCTAATACCACCTATGTGGCCGCATCCATAATCTTGTCCTTTCAATTGCCACATGCTCCTGCAGATCTGAGACCACTCCACCCATACCATATGCATACGAAAACAACATGTTGTATAGATACATGTGGACGATTGATATTATTTTGAGGTTAACGATACAAAATACGAAGTAGAGGGAGTAGATCGACACGTGACGATGAGTGTCGAAGTCCCACATGGTTCTAGTTTGGGGTAATTAGGGGACTAGAATGAGGTGAAAACGAAAATGAAATTTGAAAATAAACTTTATGTTTATATTAAATAGCGCAACTATTGGAAATTTCATATTTTTATGCCGAAAGGCGTTCCTTAAGTGAGAATAGACCTCCACTTTTTGACATGTTACAAATGATCAAACGGCTAGAAGTCGTGCGCATGTGACGTTGAAGTATGAACATTTTGAGACCATCCATGTGGATGTGCATGTCTGTCGATGGCACGTCTATCGATGGCGCTTCAAACCCTAAATCTAGCCAAACCCTAATCGCTATGCATTTGGAGTTCTATTTGGTGAACCCGCCGCTTTGGTGAAATCCATATCGGGGACTGGGAAGATGTATTTTATGCACGTGATGGCATCAAAGGAGAAATTTATGAATTTTGTTGTTGTGGTGGTGGATCTCGCAATAACAGGCAAATTTTGTTCTACATTTTTAGATATTTGATGGAAATTTATTCATGTATGCAGGTTGGAGAATGGTCTTGAAAATGGATTATTTTGGGTTCTTCCACTCCCACAATCACTATAGCCACACCTCGACCGTCATCCTCAAGCCACCCACCGCCAAACCAATAGTTTCAGTCCCCATACGATTAGAGGGTGGCACTGTGGAGCTCTCCACCAGGCAAGACAACGATGAATTAGATTGCCAACGTAGAGTTCATCAGGGAGACAATTGAGAGAGATGGCCTGTCGCTTCCCAGATACGCCAATACCCCTAAACTTGCTTACATTGTTGAGGGTGGGTAGGACATAGCCTGCTCTGCACTTTATACTAATATATTACTATGTACTGTGTCTCATTTTTCTGGTTTTCATTGTTTATCAGGCGAGGGTAGGCTGGGCGTGGTTTTCCCCGGGTGTCCCGAGACTTTCAGGCGGCCTCCTTTTGGAGCTGGACATGGAGAAAAAGAATGCCAAGGAAGAAGTACAAGAGGAGGAAGACAAGGAGGAGAAGAGGAAGAGGAAAGAGGGTCGAGAGAAGAAGAGAGTGTGAGACATGAGCGTGAGCGTGCCCGCGAGGAGAGCTCTCAGAAAGTATTTCCCTGCCAAACTAAGTACCTACGTGTATCCCTCATGCATCTTACTCGCGCTAACTCAAAATTAACCGTTCTAAAACCCTTCTTCAAAATTAGTCCTGCATATCGCAGTAAACCCATTTACAGCTTCGAAATCATCAGAAGAGAAGAAACCATTCCTGGAACTGGGGCTTCATCATTCACAATGACCCTTAGGAAGAGAGCAAAAAAATGCAGCTACATCTCCAAATCTGAAGAAATGCAGTGAGCTTGAGAGTAGCACAGTGGGGGTCGATCCCTCCACCGGCTACAAAGCGCGACAGAAAGAGAAACGCAGACGAACAGAAGCGGCAAGCGCATTTCATCGCATGCCCCACCATGTCCGTTTAAGAGCGCATAGAGCGCATGTTCGAGCACCGCCTCTACCTCATCAAAATAAAACCAGTGGGCTCGTCTTGCGAGTTTTTCGTGTTGGGCACCATTGACAATGTTTACTGCGTGTGAATTGACTTCCACGCCTCCTGCACCTATCCTAACTTCCTTCGTGGTAACACTTGCAAGCATATTCTCTTTGTTATGCTACGTGTTCTCAAGCTGCCACGTGACGACCCACGTGTCTGGCAGAAAGCGCTTCTTGAATCCGACCTGGATCATCTTCTTCACACGTCCTCTGTCAACAAGGTCGTTCTCGCTATCCAAAGTGTGCGTTCTAGGTTTCAAGAGATCACGAGTTCGAATCCTCAACACGAGGACAAAGTGACTATGCAGCGAGATTTGGAGGGGGATTGCCCCGTGTGTTACGAGCCGCTGGCTGGAGGTAGAGAGGCGGTTGTCTTTTATAGGATTTATAGGAATAACGTGCACATAGACTGTTTTGTCAAGTGGAGTCGAAGTAAGCACTCTGGGACTGTGACCTGTATTTACTGCAGGGCTCCATGGGAGGGTCAAAACAAGGAAAGTAAAAACAATAAGGGTTATGTTAATTTGGTGGCTTATTCAGACTCGCACAGGCCCGAAGAGACCAGTTTGGAGGCACTATATCCTTACACATCCACCTGGATTCGACGCAGATAGAGATTTTACAACTTACAAGTTTTCATGAATGCTCAACTGTAGAGGACTGACATACCTCATCACTGCATGGTAGATATCATTCTACATTCTCACCCCATGCTGGTTAGTGCTCCAAGCTGTGTAAAGGACCAATACTGTAATTATTTGTTAGTTCAACTGCACGATGGAATAATTTAGGGTTTGTATTTATTTTTGCTTGACTATTTTGACCATGCGAGGGGAGATGTGGTTTGGTAGGTATTAAAAATTGTCACTTTACCTTTTTTTGATCTGGAATCAAATAAATATGTAATTTTTTTGGTTGTCAGTTGTTCAAATAGTGGATTGGAAAGTGCTGAAATAGTGGATTGACACGTGTTGAAAGAGTCGATTCCCATGTTAAGGATATGTCATTAAACATCGCCACTAACTATTACTCTAATGAGCTGTATAATGATTTCAATGCAGATAATCTTATTTTAATTTGACTATCCTGTTTTTTTATATAAAATTAGAAATTCAATATCAAATTTTGCACGACATTCATTTTCATTTTAAATCACACATTCATGACAATGAGATTAACTTTTTTTCTTTTTTAAATTAATGACAATATATGGTAATTGGTTGAGCTTGTTTTCAACGTCTCATTTTTTTATTAGAATGAAATTTCATTTGTTAAAAAGATAAAATGCCCATCTTAATTGATGAATGTCCTCACCCATTTTTGTTGAGAGAATCTTGTATAATGTTGTATTTTATATAATATAAGATCTTTTTCATAAAAAAAAATCTATAAGGTTAAATCATGAAACCATGTGAATCCTCTTTAAAATGGGATTGTTCAAAACACTATTTTGTTTGACAAGAACTTGGGTCAATAGTTTTTAATGTGGAATGATAATTAATATTTCTTTGTAATAAGAAGAGAAATTTTTGACATTTGTTATATTATAAAAATAAGAATTAATCCAATTGTTTAAATTGAACTTAATACTATTGGACATCAAAATAACAATTGGTAGAAATCACTAAAATGTTATTTGCAAAATATATGGATTGTCATCCAAAGTTATTTTCTTGGATGTCATGTGATTATCATGATTACGAGAGACATAATGTGGATGGTCGACTTATCTAATCATTATGATGGAAAATGCCACTCGAATGTTATATGTAAAATAGTAGCTTCTTTGCGATTATTACGAATTATGTTGAAGTATCATTTTTAGTGAGAGCGAGGAGAATGTAGGCTTACAATTGTTATAAGACTATCTAATTACACTACTATTCTATATATTATATTTTTATCATTTTTTTAAATTCTAAAATAAAACCTAAAACATAAAAAACACTTGCACATACCATCATTCCATGCCTTTCACATGATTAAACTCACATTCTAGGTTTAAAAGGTAACATTAAGTTTCTCTCAAAATAACAAAATCAAACATTTATTGTTGATTTGTAGTTTAAAAGTTGATTAAATATATTATGTTTTAGGGAGGACTAATTTTTCCAAACTACATTCATTTGCGGATCTAATTTTTTTCTCCTTGGTGTTCAGATGGGCAAAACAAAGCCAAATTCTAACCCTCAAAAATCACATATCTCGAACTTTATATACACCATGTTTTGGCTATGTTTTTGATCACTTTTTTTGGGAGATAAAGCTATATTATGGAAGGAAAGACCCCCTCTAAAAAACCCTCATGCCGACAAAAAAACATGCCCTCACGTCAGAATATAATTGAGAGAAAATAACATACGCTTTTTATGCTTTTGTTGTTGGTTTAAGTTTTGTAGCTTTGTCACCAATGGCCATTCACGAGATTGTGCTAAGTTCATTTTCAACATATTTGTGACATGACATCTTCAACATATCTTCAACATATTTGTGAGGTTTGTTTAGCTTTTAAGGATTTTTATTTTTGGTATTGTCATTAGTACCAAAATGGCTTGTGACACAATTTAGTTGAGTCAATCTATTCAAAACACTCTTTTGTTTGACAAGAACTCTGAGTCAATAGTTTTTAATGTGAAATGATAATTAATATGGCTTTGTAATAAGAAGATAAATTCTTGACATTTGTTATATTATAATAAATCAGAATTAGTCCACTCTATAAATTGAACTTAAAATGATGGAATGCAGATACCATTGGACATAAAAATAACATTTGGTAGAAATCACTAAAATGTTATTTGCAAAATATATGGATTGTCATCCAAAGTTACTTTCTCAGATGTCATGTAATTATCATGATTACAGAGACATAATGTGGATGGTCGACTTATATAATCATTATAATGGAAGATGCCACTAGAATGTTATATGTAAAATAATATCTTGATGTAGATTATTACGAGTTATTTTGTCAATTGTTGTTATGAAACCATAACAATGGCGCCAATTCACACGAATACGTAAACATGAATTCCACTATTGGATTATCTATTCATCTCAAAGGTATAAACTTTAGGCTCTGCAACATATTTTACACAAATACAATCTATAATATATATAATTAAGCAAGTCACTTTCTTGTAAAATCTATATATACACATGCTTCTCTATGTATTTTCCATGCATAAGTAATGGTTTTGCTTGCATTGAAAGGGATCAATTGTCAACAATTTTTTATAGGCTCATCAACAACACAAACATGATAATCCAATAAAGAATTCCCTTAAAAATGTTCAACAATATGAATTGATTTTAATCTAAATATTAATGAGAGGTCAAGAATGGTCAAATGAGATAGAAATTAATTATAATGGAAATGCTAAGAGAAATAAAAAAATAGGTTTTGGGGTCTTACAACCCATACAAAATCATCCATATGGCCTTGTAATAGATGGGGTAAGCGTGATTTTAGCTATTGGGGGCTTTCATATAGGCTATGCATCTCCCATACTTGTTTTATTAAGATCATCTTTGAATCCATTTGGGTTGTGCATGTCATGTGTGAGAAACATGTTTAGAAATTTAATCGAAGGTGTGAATTTTGAGACATTATTTTGATGAATTTGTCGTTGTCATGCTTTGGTAAGGTGTTACTTCTTTCTTTGTTGGAGTTGGGTAAATTTATTATGAATACATACTTGTACACTTGGTGTGCCACCAACATGGATGCCTTAGTTCCCATCCACGGTTTTGATGCTTTACAGATAGGCAAAAATATAGTATTCATGAGACAATATCGAGCATGGTATCCCATGGAACTTTGCAAAAGGGTTCTATACTTCATACCAATGATTTCCTTTCAAACAATTTGACTCGGTTTGGGACCAACCTTCGAGTTGGTCACCTAGGCCAGTTTCCACCTGTCATGGACATTCCATTATATGCAAGCCACTTATACGACACCGACCTTTGGAGGGGATTTCGTACATTAGTCTCCTTACTAATAGTTTCTTGACAATAAGATTGCACCTAAACATATGTTTCCTTTCACCAGCTAATTCTTTACATTCATGATGTTTCTCATTTTTTTGGATTGGAATTCCTTATGTCTTGCATTTAGTCACACCTCTCTCAACATGAAATTCATATATTTTATGATTCACCCAATTTGTTTGCAAAAAAAATGACCGCGTCGACCACCACAACCTCTACACGTTGAAAACATTGAACCTTCCAATCACACAGTCCATTACACAAATTACCAGGTGGGCTAATTTATGGGAGCCGATGATGATCGATTGTAACACAAAGTTCTTCTTTAAAAAATAAAAAGTAATGCTAACAACTAATTTGTGGGTTGAGAGAGACATTGTAAATGGTGCAATAGGCACAACCGTCAACATTGTTTATGGCATTTCCATGGCGTCGGCTGATATACCACTTTTCTTGTCATCAAATTCGATAGATATAACGGGTCATGTTGGAATCCCAACAAAATGTTGCATATTTTGATGCCACCAATTTTCAAAGGGAGTCACATAAAATGCATATTCAACTGGTTTGGGCTTTAACTATTCACAAGTTTGAGGTCCTTACTTTGTAGAAGGCCACTATTAAAATTGGAAACACCGAGAAACATGGTCTTATATTTACATTTATCTCCAGAGTCCCCTCCCTTACATATCTTTACCTTTCACTTCATTCTTCTTTCGAATAGTAATCAATAATGACTAATGCCCCTCTACTTCTGCTCTAAACAAATGAAGAAGCATACCCAGTTCTCTCCACCAGCTCCCCCTTTTAAAAAAACCATCCCCTTCCTCCCTCCCCCATACAACACTGCACAGTTCTCAACATGTTGTATATTAATACATTTACATGTAACTCTATATAAAAATGACAACCTTTTTAAATATGTAAGTTGTATGAAAGAGTCAAATCAAATATTTGTAACTATTTTATGGCTAGAATCATACAAAACATCTACCTCGATGTCAAATTCAAACCATGAGTACAAATATAAACAATGTGACTTCATTTCTAAAATATAATCTGCCTTTTTTGCACTGTGAATCTTTCTTTTTCTCTTTTCTCTTGTTTTACATCAACATCTTTTGATTCCCAGACCTTGATCTATGGTTTATTCAAGATACGTTTGTCTTCATACTCCGACACTTACATTCAGAACTCATGTTTGTTGTGGGAGTTCTTTTCTCTCAATTCTATGTAAATAGAAATTCTTGCAATGTTTCCTCCAATGAGCCGACAACAAAATGCAGAAGATTTCTTCACTTTTCTCATCAATTGATCCTCCATTTCTTCTCCACATCGCTTCGCTACATTTTCCAACTTGCCTGATCACTTACATGCACTCAAATTTCATATACCCCTTCAAACAAAGTTTTTAAAAATAATACATTTCTAGGCTTCTTTGGAATTCTAAAGAATTCTTGTACCTTGACTCCACCACTGTTGCACTTCTTTCTTCACCACTCTACTCCACTTTTGGATTGGATTGGATTGGATATTAATTGCCTTCCTCCTCTCACATTCTCTATTAATTCTCCCCACATGCCTAGAAGGGAAATTCATAGAGGAATTAGAGAGGAGATCTACAAAGCTTACATTAGATCAACGTGGATTGAACCATTAGAACCATTGCCAACAAAAATGCACCACTATTTGGAGCATTATCTCCAAATTGAAGATGGACGTGTCATTCCCCCCAAATACATCAAGTTCCCACTGGGTTTGAGATTCCCCTTGGGTCAACTACGAGTTTGCTCTCATCAGCTTCGCATGGAGACAGAGCACTACATTCCTAGGGACCAACGCACTTGCACACTTTGCAACAATGAACCTGAATCAGAGGAGCACTTTATATTTCGTTGTCCTATGTACTATGAGATCCGTGGCAGGTACTATTGTCTCTTTCGAGAAACTCAAGGCTCATTACGTGCCCTTATTCATTATGAAGACCAGAGGTGTGTTGCTTTATTTATCAGGGAGATGACCCAACATAGATATGGCCTCCTCAAACATCATCATGGCAGCCTTGGGTTCCAGAATATTGGTGCATTCCTTCAGCCTTCTACACAACACCGGAGGCATAAACGGGCACATGACTTCACACAACAGTCACGATCTACCAGGCGTAGAACCTCCTAAGCTTGGCACATAGACTTGTTGCTTCCCGTGTCTTTCCTGTTGCTTCTCGTATTTTGTTTTGTATTTGTTTTTTTCCTTCATGCATTGTCTTGTTCTCTTTGCTCCTCTTGTAGTCCCTTTAACCTTTTTGGTTACTTCCGGACATTAATTTTTAAATTAAATTAAATTAAACGTTTGGTTCTCCCAATTCTTTCCTTTCCGCGTTCACATTGCACTGCTCGCTTGCGATTCCTAGTTATTTTAATGGCATACTGTGTCACTATAGTTATTCAATGGCTTCATGTTGCGAAAAAAAACTGAAACGATCCGAAGGAATGCCGATTTGTAAAATTGGTTTGTGGTACACTGTTTGAGAAAAACCAGGTAGCCATACTGGTATTCTTCTCCGTAGTAAAACCGAGCCAGACAAGATTCCGACAGGTATAAAATGGCAGATGCCCACTCTCATCCTTCACAAACTAAACAAAGCCCCAAAAACTGAACATAAATATCTCGTCTTAGCATAGTATTTTACACCGACTCAAGACAACTAAATTTCTGTAAAAACCCTAAAACATACGAGAAACTGACATCCCAGGGACCTTGTAAGGGCTCTGGTAGCCAAAGAATTTATTGCAACCTCTGAAGCAGAGTGCTCAGCCTGTTTTAGAGTATTACAGGGGCTCCCAAATAATTGTTCATTAAAGTTCAGAGTATCCTTGACTAAGGTGCATGGTCTGGAACTTCCTTAAGCCAACGAATTAAAAATGCCTTCGACATGTCCAATAATAAACTTTATGATCAACCGCATCCGATAATACGAAATCCTCATCTCTAGAACAGTTCAGGTCCTTAACAGTGCAACCACCCTGTCCTTCGTTTCTGAGACCCCGGACAAGGTAGGAAAAGGAATTGCTTTTTCAGATGCATTGGTACCATTTTTTTTTTTTTTTTTAGGGTTTTCATCAATTTATTTAGGGTTTGGTATTGTGTAAACATTAACTGCGTTGCAATATTTTTTCTTGTTTTGGTGAAGATGGAAAATTGGGCAAAAGGAACGGTGACGCCACTGGCAAGCACATTTCCAGTAGAAGAAGCTCAGAAAGCTGCCAAATTTGTGGATGAATCACTCGAGACATCGCGACAAGAGCTCCACAAATTGGAAGAATTCGTCCAGGACAACCGCAAACTCATGAAGCTCGTCCAGAAATTGCCAGACGAAATGTCTCATGACATAATGGTCAGTTGATTAGTTCTTATACTTTTCAGCACCTTTAAATGTTTTCTTCATCTGGCTTCAATTCATTTTTGCAAACAGGTTCCCTTTGGCAAAGCAGCATTCTTTCCGGGGCGAATGATACACACCAATGAATTTGTGGTATGAAAATCCTACCATTTCTCTTTATATTCGTGGGTGCGGATGCGGCTATGTTAGGTTTAGCATAGTAGCAAAAAAATTAAAACCCTCCAAAATTAAAAAACCACGAATTTTATTTATTTTGCAATTTAATTAACTAGCAATTGCACCAAAAGGTGCAATGGGCACGCCAATAGGAAACGAATTGTAGTTTATCAACATCAATAGTCTGGTGTAGCTGCTTGTTTGGTCTAAAAATCTACATATATGGAGGTTAATAAACACTTAAAAATGCTTGAATGAAATTGATAGAGACCGAATTGTGGTTGTAAGTGTATGTCAGTAGTGATAGAGGGCATAATAAGGCCGGAGGGAGGACTCCAAATGTCTCGAATGAGGTCTACCAAGTACATGTGAGATCTTTTTTCTAGCAAGGTGAGTGGTGTTTGGTTTCCAAATTTATCAAGGGATGTAACCAAAAGTATCGAGTTGGGTTTCCATGTAAGTCTGTCTGCAATATATTGAGTGGGTGGTTTTGAAACAACACAAGGAGCATCCATTTTCTCAATAAAGGTAAAAAAGGGTGCGACACCAGGGCTTTCCATGAGGTCACCCATCCTAGTACTACTCTGGCCCAGGCGCGTTTGATTGTGAAATTTCTGATGGAGTCCAGTGAACAAACGCTGCTATGATTGCACCCAATATAAGTTCATGATCATGCCAAGTCTAATGTAGCATTTCTCTCTATGGTCATGCCAAGTGTCGAGAATGAGGTTCAGGATTGGAAGGACAGTGAGCATCTTGGTTTGGCGAGGTATCTTGAATAAGCTGGAAATGGGGAACAACAAATCCAGAGATTAAGAAAACTGTAAAAATCCGGCTTTCAAGCAAGCTTAACGCTACAAACAAGATCTAAGTGATTCAAAGTTTGATTCAAGTACGAGTTTATCTTTTTGTTAGCCACCTTCAAAGAGATGCAATAAACATGGAGTTGGAAGAAAGACAGCCAGCAAGATGAGAGTAGAAAAAATATGACTTCAAATACCACTAACTTCGGAGCCACTTATCTGATAAATATCTGGTTATTTTTGCACATTTTTATACAAACAGCACACAGTCCAGCATGGCGTGATTCACAAGCAAACTATACTTATAGTTTGAAATTGTAATGTCAGTAAAATTATTGACCTGAACATTGAAAGTGGAGCTTGCACAGCAGACAGCGTAGTAAGGGAAGGAGAACTGTAGTAAATAAACACATGGAAATTATAGAAGCCATTAACGACAATCTGGTTTGTTTTCTATTACAGTTTATGGTTATATGCTTCTATGCATTCAGTATAATAAAGAAAGTTTCTATAATGTCTTCAAAAACAAAATTCAACCATGTATCTATAATCAGTAAAAAAATATAAATGAATCATAGGTTGTTCCATAAAGTAGCAAAAAAGTAAAAGCTAGACGGGGAGAAAAAAGAACATGTGCTATCCTTGGCTGCACGAAAAAGACATAATCCCATTGCATATGCAGGCAACCTGCAGCCTCTGATTTCAATCACATTTAAAAATAGAGTTTTTGTAATTTTTTTTTCCAACTCAGACAGCAAAATGCATGCAAAAAAAAAAAAAAAAAAAAAAAGACAGCTAAAGTGCAAGAAAGGCAAGTGAAGTGAGAAGTAAGATCCGTGCCAGAGAAATATGCAGATATTGGAATTCTGAAGAAACATACATCAAGGATGCTGGATGGATGTGCAGGGCGGTGTGTCTTCAGGGGTCTCTTTTGGCTCTTCTTCTGGAGAGTGTTGGGGCTCTTTTTTTTTTGATAAGGTCTAGATTCAGTGCGTTCTGGACACAGCTGTGTGGGCAGATGCGTACGATATGTCAATTTTAAAAAACCATGAGTACGATACGTCTTGGATACGTTTGTACATATATATATATATATATATATATATATATATATATATATATATATATATATATATATATATATATATATATTTTACTCATTTTTTTTAGTCCATAAAAACTGAAATAGTAATACAAAACTTGAATCAATGTTCAAAACATTCAATATACTTAAGACTTTACATTTTCATTGATCATGTGGCTGCCATACATATGATATACGAATATCATGTCAACATGAATACGAACAAAACTTGAAAAATATACTAGGATCAATGTTCAAATTTTCAAAACATACAATATACTTAAGATTTTACATTTCATTGATCATGTGGCTGCCATACATATGATATAGGAATATCATGTCAACATGAATACAAACAAATCTAGAATATATCATCTAGATTTTCCTCAAAATCAAGTTCTTGCGTGCCACTTGCGCTAGCTCCACTCTCATTAGCTCCACTCTCCACTCCTTGCGAACTCCCTTGAATGTCATCTTCGCCATCAAATATTGAAAGTTGGGCAAGAGTGGCTGCGGAGGCATCCAAGTCTGTGGTCTCTGGAAGAAGATCCCAAAGTTTGTGAGGCCCTTTAGCATAGTCCTCAGACTTGTGTGACAAGAGGCAAATTGGAATGCACATATACCAAATCCTCAGCTTTTTTAGATGCCAACTTGTTTCGTTTAGCTGAGTGGATAAAGGTATAAGTACTCCAATTCCGCTCTGTGGAAGAATTACTAGCCACCTATTACAACAAAGTTAGAAAATTGAAATTCAAATTAGTAACATACTAAGAATGTGTGAAAAATAATCCTACTAACTTAATAAAATTTAAAATATTCAATGATTATAAATTTATAAATGTTATACCTGTGAAAGAACTTTTATAGCAATAGGACGTAAGTACTTGGCATCATGGCCATGTACACGCCACCATGTGGTTGGGCTCAAGCTGCTCTTGTCGAAAAGAGCCTCAATCGCTCCCATGTTGCCTTCTGAAGCAACAAACATGCCCATTTCACTTCTGACCACATTGGCTATAGATGGATCAGGAAAAAGTCTTCTGAATGCTTGCCCTGGTTCCATTTCCAACTTTGGAGTCAGAGAATGGTGGTTGCTTGTTAGGTAGCCCAAGTACGTCAGAGCTATAATACTTTGGGTTCAGTGCATAAGCAAGGAGATGTAATGGGTGGTCATTTTATTCCACCTCTTCATGACCACACTCTTGACCTCATTGTAGAAGGTCTCTTTTGGATCTTGCTCTTTTGTTTGTATTACATCTCTGATACGTTCAAGCATAGAATCTATTCCATCATATATCTCTCCCATGCATGCTTCATCAGTATCTACGAATCTGATCATGGAGAGAATGGGCTCTGTAAAACTCAACAAGTACTCAACCTTGGCCCACCAATCATCATCAAGGACCCATGATTTTACCCTTGAAGCTTTCTTTGTATTTGACTGCCTCCACACTGTCCAAACATTGCTGATCACCATACTGCTTAAAGCCTCTCTCACCTTCACAAGTCGTCTCAAAACGAGCATGTGAGAGAGGCAAATCTTGTTTCTGCAACCTTCAACAACTCCAACCTTGAGAATCTCTTGAATATGGCTTGTGACATATGATGGTTTGTGATAAACATCTGAATGTCATTTGCCTCGGTGTAAATTTGCTCAATCCATGGGATTTTCCCAATCTTTTGGAGCATCAAATTAAGGGAGTGGACAACACAAGGGTCCCAAAAATGTGCTCATATCTACCCTCTATGATCATTCTTTTGCTTTACAGTTTTTAGCATTGTCCATGATGACTTGGACAACATTCAGGGGCCCACCGACTCAATTGCCTCTATCAAAATGTCGGCAATAAATTGTGCATCTTTGACTTCCCCTTCACAGTCAATGGCTTTTAGGAACATTGCCCCTTTAGGGCATATTGATAACAACATTTATGAGGGGTCTATTTCTAGCATCTTTCCATCCATCTGAAATGATGGAAACCCTGTATCCTTCCATGATTCTTTGATTGGCTGCAAAGTGTTGTGAATGTGTTCCACTTCCTTTCCCAAGAGTGTGGTTCGAACCTTTTCATAACTTGGGGATTTGTACCCTTGTGGAGCTTCATTGACAACCTTCACCATCTGATGCCAATATGGAGACCTCAATACATTAAAGGGCAGCCCACATGCATAAATGCATCGAGCAACAACCTCATCAACAATCTCCCTCTTTTCAATATTAAATGCTTTTTCCAATGCTCCTTTTGGCCTTTTTCGTGAGGTCTCTGGACTCTCTTCATCAAAAGGGGAATCAAGTGGTTGACTTTGAGTTTGGATGAAAGGATGAGTAGTAGATCTAGGTGTGGGTGGTCGTGATGAAGGCCTTCTTTGCAATGGAATTGTTCTAGATCTATTTCTTTCAGCTTGTCTATCGACTCCTCTTGCTCTCTCAGGTACTCTGCCATTTTTTCATTTGATATTTTAGGGCACTTCTTTATCCCCACACCTCCAACCCCAGTCAAATGGATTTTCAGTCGGCTATATGAGGATTTGTATTGAGTATGACAACCATGACATATCCAAATCCGACCCCCACCACCAACAAGGTTGTCTACCACTGTCACATGTCTCCAAAGAGGGGAATTAGGATCATGTTTCACAGGAACTGATGTGTTTTCAGAAGCTTCTTGGCCTTGCACTCCAATTGAAGCAGAACTTGATGCCATCCTAATCTGTTTTTGATCACCAAGATCACCATAACGGCGCGAGGTGAGAGCATACATAGAGTTAGGATGTTTAAAAAATTAAAAACATTTTGCTTTAACATAAATAAATTAGTTATGTCATCCTAATTTGTTTTTGATCACCAAGATCACCATAAAGGCGCGAGGTGAGAGCATACACAAATTTAGGAAGCTAAAAAAATAAAAAAAAATTTATTAACATTGAACAATGCATTTAAAAATTAAAAAATGATTTTTTACTAATTATTAAATTAAAAAACCCTAAACCATGCCATCCTAATATGTTTTTGATCACCAAGATCACCATAAAGGTGCGAGGTGAGAGCATACACAGAGTTAGGATGTTTAAAAAATTAAAAACATTTTGCCTTAACATAAATAAATTAGTTATGTCATCCTAATCTGTTTTTGATCACCAAGATCACCATAAAGGCACGAGGTGAGAGCATACACAAATTTAGGAAGCTAAAAAAATAAAAAAACAGATTTATTAACATTGAACAATGCATTTAAAAATTAAAAAAATGATTTTTACTAATTATTAAATTAAAAAACCCTAAACCATGCCATCCTAATCTGTTTTGATCACCAAGATCACCATAAAGGTGCGAGGTGAGAGCATACACAGATTTAGGATGTGTTTAAACTCTAAACTTTTAAAAAAATGCAACAAAATAAATTAAAAAAAACCGTAAAAAATAAAATAAAAGGATGAATTAAAAAAAAATACTTGTAGTGTAGATCCTTGTTGCCTCCAAACAAATGCTACCTCCAAGGACCAAATGTGATGTCTACTCTTTTAGTTTTGAATGAACAATAAATTTAAAACAATCTCTTCCTCTCAAGTCTCAACAATTGCTTCCTCTCCTCCTCCTCCTTGCAATGGTGGACTCCAAACAAAACAAGCAATGGCTGCCCCCAATCTCCTCCTCCTGCAAAACCTCCTTCCAATCTTTGCCTCCTCTAAGCTCTTCAATTCCTCTTTGGCTCTTTGCTCATACACTTGCAAAAACCAACAATGAATTGTTTGTGTGATTTCAAATGAAGGGGTGAGTGCTTTTTATAGCTTTTTGAAGTGTTTAGGGTTCAATATTTTATTCATTTAATATTCGTTAGGATATGTTCATTTCGGGGTTTCATAGCATTGACTAATTAATACATAATTGCATATCAATAGATTAATGCGAAGATTAAATAGTTCAACTTCCAGTAGTTACTATGAAGATGGTGCCAAGTTGGCATCATGACAGTTGGCACCACATTAAATTGGCATTGGTGCCAGAGGTCAGTGCCAGGTGGGTAGATGCTGTTGGAAAGTTGCCAATAGTTCTGAAATCAATGACCCTACTGTCAAGTTTTTGGCCCTCAAACCTGCACCTGCAAGGGCGAACAAAGGAAATAATGGATGCTCTTCTTTGGCTGGTGCTTGCTGAATCACCTTGGGATATAGAACCTACAGTGTTGAGGTGCCACCTGGATAAATCTTATTTGCACAAAAACTGGTAGTCATTGACAAAGGACATCTTGTTAAACTTAGAATAATATAGATACAATCAGAAAGATATTATGAATGGGTATAAAGATTAGAGTTAGAGAATGACCAAAGTGCCTTATCATTCATTTAGCTTTATAAGTTCACACTTTCATGCAACCAACGGATCATCTTGGCCAATCTCCATTTTTCACTTAGTACTGTGCCAAAAACAAAAAAACTATTCCAAAACTAGTAATATAAGTGGGTTCTGGTCTCAACACCATGTGCAATGAAGTCTGTGCCCTTTGTCATGTGAATGCTTCCAAGGAAAAAAATTGTTGGATTGCTAGTCTAAGAAAAAAATTTCATTTGCCAAAAAAACCAATAAAATTATCAGGAATGCTGAATAACAGCTTTGGGTTGGACCAAAACCACCATCACATACATAATTTCATATAAATCTCCAAATTTTCAAAAATTGAAATTACAATACCACTTCTAAATAAAGGCCAATATGAACAGTGTTGAAATAGCACACCTGCAAAAGTGCCTATGGAAGCACTACAGTTGGGATCCATCATGGTGAGCTTAAGTTGGGTTCCATTGAGCACAGTCTCATCATTATTAACATCTTCCAATGCCAACTCAATGGCCTTTTTAGCCACTCTTCCAATGGTGGTATTATAGGCCACCAAAGCACCCACATTCACAGTTGCAGGTCTACCTCCATTTCATGTTAAGCAGAGGCGTATAAAATCTTAACAAATCACAATGGAGGCAGGACCCAATGCCAGAACGATACCCAATGAGTGTGCATTCTATCAAAAAGTAAAAAGAAAACCAACCCAGGTCTCATTCAGCTCTTGTAGCTATAGGGCTTGACAAACAAGCTGAGATGTATGTCGTAGTCATTTTTGGATATAACTGTCGATTTACAGAGAAAAAGAAACCATTTAGTAATTTTACCAGCCATCTTCCCACTACTTTATTTATAATGCCAAAAACAACCATTTGAATGTAATGTGAATAATGCATCGGTGGTGCAAACTTAAGATAATTCATTGTGAATTTTCCTTTATTCCTAATTCTGTCAAAACCATCACAGCATTTTGACTGCGACACACATCTACTTTTTTCCTTAGATCAGTCTCATTCACTTTTCATGAGATCCACACAAAAAGTTCAGCTAGAAAGTCTATACATCTACAGTTTTACACACTCATTGAAACCCCTCTTGAAAACTGTGTGTTTATGGATAGCAAGATGCAAGACATAAACTATTTGTAGCCCCTGTAGATAATACGAGCTTGTAGTTTTTGGGTGGATTAGGTTTGGCCGCGTCCCATAGCATGCCCGGTGAAGCCAGCATTCGAAGAAGCCGTGAACAAACCCTAAGCCTGCACAAAACAAAACCTCATCCCCCACAGTTTTCAGATAATCACCACAAAAAACCCCTCCCATGTTTGATCTGTTAAAACTTAATATGGGCAACCATTGCTGTAAATGCGTACATTTCATTTCTCATTACTCAAACAAAGCATGCCCGCAAATGCAGGGATGATTGTAGTAAAACTAAAAACTGCTGAGATTAATGCAAACAATATTTAGACGGACGAAGGCAGCTGTAACATTCCTACCCTGTTCCTGAGGATGAAATGGATGGATCAGATTGCCTGGATGGTTGTCCTGTGTACAGCACGGATGCCAGTCGTTGATCTGCTTTTCCCAGGTGATGCAGCCTGCTGTATAATGGTGTAAATATTGTTAGAGTTAACCAAGAATCGAGAATTTAATATCAAAGTACATACATTGAGTTGAGAATTCTATATGAAGGAAGCACTACATACCTGTAGGATATTTGCTTGGAAAGAAATATCGTTAGGGTTTACCTTCAATTGAGAATATAATATGAAAGAAGTATGGTGTGCTTTGGATCATTTGCTTGGAAAGAATTATAATTAGGATTTACTTTGAATTGAGAAATCTATATGAAGAAAGCTCTACATGCTTTATGATATTTGCTTGAAAAGAATTCTATTCGTAGTTCCCATCTCCCAAATATTTTACTCGGTTCACTTTTTTCACCTCTCGTATTTTGTTTTTTTATGAATGTCGCTACTATGGGTATGTGTTGGAATGCAGTGCTGGACTGATGAAAGGAGGGAGGACTTCGAGGGCCGGGAGGGTTTGGGCTTCAAGGGCCATTAGGCTATCAATCGTAAGGAAGATGATCCCGACAGTGACTCAGGCCTGCTGCATTACTGTTTGGGGTTATTTTTCAGAAAGTTACAATTGCCCAAAAAATTTCAGCACAGTGTAGATGGCAGTTTTCGGAGCTTTGAATGGATTCTTCATGAAACTAAAGCTTTGTGGACATATAGATCGTCAATCTCTCAGAAATTGCAAAGGATCATGAAATTGGAGCGTACCTAGAAAAGTTAGGCAAGGTGGCCCATTATGGATGGTTATTATTAGCAATTCTTATTTAGAGGATTTCTTTTTTGTATGAGTTTTCCTCTTCCCATCCCTATGCATACTGAATGGCTACAAAATAATGTGTTCACCCGCATTGTAATACAGAGTGGATAACATATATCTCTTTCACAAAGATTGCTTTATTTTTAGTCCCTAGAAACTTTCTTATTATTTTGAAATAAAGCTTAGTTTTCTATTCTTGCTATCTAGTCATTTCAGTTGGTGTATTGTTCTCGAATTGAAGCCTCAGTCCGGCTCAGAAGAGTAGAGAGTGCTTGACCTGAGATTTGGGCTTTTAATTAGGAAAATTTCTTTGGTATTTTTCTATCGAGAGTGGTTAATTTTTTTCCCAGAGAAATCTCAAATTAGACATGCCAGGTAGCAACATTTAAAAAATTGAAGGCAAGTTTCTATGCAGAATACAAAAATGTGCATAAAGTTATTAGATTGGCCAAAAATTACCAGCAGTCTATGATTTTCCTTGATATTAGCCTCTAATTCTAATGTTTCTTACATTTTTTAGTTTTGTGGGATTTTATTTGTGTGTTTTTAAGTCATCTCAAGATGACCGTCACGAGCAGTTCTTATCTTAATGCCATTTTTCTTCATGCTTTTTTGGTACTGATCACAAGGCAAGGGCCCCACTTAGCACACAAACACTATAAGGATTTGTTAATTGTGGGTGGGGGTGTGGGTAATAGTGCATGTAATCTACTGCTTCGGGCTTCTCACCCTCAAGCCTCTTATATTTCTTATTTTTGGAATTGAAACATTGGGCAAGTGCTATACGGTATGCACTTGTATTTTTTTCCATCTCTTAATTTTGTCTTGCTTGTAAAAATAAGTATGGAGTATGGATTCATGGATGCAAGGAGAACAAAATCTTCTTCCTTGATCAATGTCATTGATGCCCTTATTATACCAATGACATGGTTCCCGCCAAGTTGACTATCCCGTATGTAAAGTTTGAGGATAAGTATGTGCTTTTGAGAATGAGGTACTGACCTTGTTGGAAACAACTAATTCATTTTTCGACACTAGACCTAGCTTACTTTCCTCTCGTGTACCCTATTATTTTACATATCTTAGCGATGGACTTTGACTTTATAATACTTTTTTCATACAAGGCATCAATTCATGGTGGCGTCTGGGAATTATACATATAAAAATACAAATTTTTTTAAATTTCAAGAGGAGCATAATATTTCCTAAATTTTCTTGGCCGGGCCAATAGAGCCTTGGATGTTAGTAGAGATATTGAGAGGAGCACTCCTCCATAGGTTTGTTTAGCCAAGCTCTTTTAGCACAAATCCGAGTCTCTTGAGAAGATCATTAGATTCTCGTAAGGGCCCTATCATGGTGTTTGATGAGGATGATGGTCCTTCTTCCGTTCTTGATTCTGATGCGGTGTTTACCCCGTGCTGTCACAAACTCTCGTCTTTATACACACACACATACAAAAACAAAAATTGGAATATTGTTCAAAAAAAATTTATTGCAGTGACCACAAAAATCATTCACTTTAGCAAGAGGTTCCTGTTAGTGCAAATCAGCAGCACCCTCTGGATGTTTTCTCGATTTCTAGTCGATATGGGACATCCAAAGGTGATTTCACAACATTGAATCTTTTCCCCAAGTGTGGGACTTGTAAAAATGGGAAAAGAATCTCTAGATTAGAGGCTGGTTCCTCAACTCCTCTGATCAGATGTATTGCTTGAAAATTGTAGAGGTTTAAACTCAAAATCCTACTCTAAATTCCAAGGAGACAGAGATAAAGATGCAAAGAAATAAAACTAAGACTAATAAGGTGATACACCAAAGGAGTGGTGAACATTTACTTCTGCAAATTGACATAGATTATAGGGATGCAACAAACATCATGCACAAACTGATAAAATGTAATGAAAGATCAGAAATGAATCAAACAACACAAGAAGAGGACTGAAACTCATTCACAAAGCTTGCATTGTCATTTTCAATATCAAAAATACATGCATTACAACAGCAGAGGCGAAAACATGTTGCAGTCCTGAAAGAGGTCTGATATTCCACAAAATCACTTTCTAGGGTGAAGGAGGGAGTCTGTAAAACATAAAAATGTCCAACCTTTACAAAATGAGCCAAATCTAGCTTTTAACAATGAAAATTCGAGCTCAGGAAGGAGAAAACGCAGGAAAGTGGAAAGGAATCATCCAACCACCGACCAAATTCATCAAGACAACATGGGTTCCCTTAAAAATTCATTTCCCAAGATTTTTGACCATGTTGGAGAAGAATGGAAGCCATACTTCATTAAAAATGGTGGTTGAAACATCGGTTCTACTCTTTTCCCCATGCCAGAGGCGTTTTCCATTTTTCTCTCCAAACTTCATCAAAACACAAAATTGAAGATTCCATCGTGTAGAGGATTTCAATAGCTTTCCAATGATATAAAGAACGTGAAAATCCGAGCTCTGGATCAAAAGTTATGCCCCTCTGAAGATTTAGGGCAAAAAAGGGCAAAAATCGGGTTGGCGGGCCAAAAGTTTAAAATTTTCCCAAAATCTCTCCCTTCCCGCCGCTCTAATGCCATGTGGCACATCTTGATTGGTCCGTGGATCTGCCTGGTCCCTTTACGCCTTTTTGGATTTTTAGAAAATTTTCCATTGGCGCCCCGCGCTCCGCCGCTCCGCGCTCGCCACGTGTCATCTTTTTCATTCGCTGGCGGGCGGGCTTCCAATTTTCCGTTGACTCCGACCATTTGACCGAATAGGACACGTGGCACCTTTCAATTGGTGTGGGCTTGAACCAACTCTTTTCCCTCTGCGGACCCACCTTAAGATTTTTGCCGGCCACATGGACACGTGGCATGCTCGATTGGCGGGCCAACGGGGCGGAGTTCCATTGCTCTATTTTCCATAGTTTGGTGAAAGGGAAAATTTTCCCCCACGCCTCCGCCTCCCGACGCTCCGAGGACACGTGGCGTGTTGTGATTCGTTGGCGGGCCTTCGGGCCAAGATATTCCATTTGCGCCAACTTTGGAAATTTTTCCAACTTCCTCCCGCCACTCCGATCTCCGACGGCCCCGAGGACACGTGGCACATCCCTATTGGTGGCGGGCCTTCGGGCCAAAAATTTCTTTGTGCGCCCGCCAATACTTGGTAAAATTTTCTAAGTTGCCCCGCCAATCCGCCATTCCACCACGCTGACGTGGCGCATTCTGATTCGTCGGCGGACCTCCTTGGGAAAATTTCCCTCCAAAACTCCGCCGAGCCATAACTTGCAAAATACAAGGAGTTAGAAGGAAAACTTTACCTTTCTGGAAAGCTGAGAAGATTCTCTATCTGATGGAGCCATTTCCAGAAAGTTTTGAGTGCCTGAAAAATAAAAAATTCTGATTGAGGCACAAGGAAGGAAGGAATGAAGGGAGTTAGCCAAAAAATAAGCGAGGGGCTTATTTTGGATAATAGTTCGTTGTCCTGTCAAAGATTCCTTTTACTCCTTATAAACTCAAAGATTCTTGTTACGGTTCCCAAGGAAATATAACTAACGTTGATTGGTATCAACTTTTGTTTCACCCTTTCTAGCGTGAAGCACAGGACTCGGCATGCATTCCTTTGAATCTTTCCTTGAGCACCGGATTTTCCTAGGACACTTTTAGCTTGATTTCACTCATAAACTCTTCCAAAATCTCCTTCTGTTCTCGCCTGTTGGTGTAACATGCTTTCACCAACAAGCCTTGCGACAACAATTCCTAGTTATGAAAGTGAAGTTTCATAACAAGTGACTTCAAACATGATGATTGTGGCGGTAAGTATCATGGTTTTCTTTATCTCTTCTCGCTTCCTTTGCTGATTCTCGGGCTCCAAAGATTATCCTCTACTCCTGTTATGATTCATCCAAAGGGGACTCATTTTGCAAGTGATTGTTCTTGAATCTTACGTTCCAATAGTATTCGACTTAGTAATAAGTTGCATAATTTGGTCTTGTAATTCTCCAATTTTCTCCTCCAATAACATAGATATGTTTGCATCTTCATGTTTGGTGTAATCATTTTGATCTAGGTTACGATACGGCACCCCGTGGTGCTCGAAATGTTTCTAGGAGCGGCACGGGAGTGGGAGCGGAGTGGCGACGAGCGAGCCGGGGTATGGGAAAGACCTGCGCAGAACGCCCTGGGTACGGCACAGCCGTGCACAGGGCGTTTCCGTAGGGTCTTTCCCTACACTCTCGGCCGCTCCCAAGTGCAAAAAACCATCAAAAACCGAAAATCGTGAATCCAAAATCATGAATCGAAAAGAATATAATCGTGAATCGAAAATGGCGAATAAAAATTAAAATCGTGAATGTAAAACGCAGATTAAATTCATTTAAAATGGTGAATATAATCGTGCCCTATCGCTTCTGCATTGTTTTTTTTTTTTCTGTTCGTATTTATTCATTAAGATTTTATTTTGTTTGTATAGCTTTTGATTTTTAATAATTTAGATATATAGTTTTTTAATAACTTTTGTTTTTTAATAATTTATATAATTTAGATATATATTCAGTTCGTATTTAGATATTATAGTTTTTAATAATTTATAGTCTATAGAATATAACTCATTTCTTATAATTTTATGTTATAGTTTTTTTAATTTTTATTATATAAATTTAATTTAACATTTTTATTTTAATGTGGTTTTTATATTTTATGTTATAGTTTTTTTAGTTTTTATTATATAAATGTAATTTAATGTTTTTATTTTAATGTGGTTCCTATAAGTTCACAAATTATTTATATGAAATGTATATAATGTTAATTTTTTAAGAAATGTATATAATGTTAATTTT
Organism: Taxus wallichiana var. yunnanensis; assembly: GCA_018340775.1. Lineage (NCBI taxonomy): Eukaryota > Viridiplantae > Streptophyta > Pinopsida > Cupressales > Taxaceae > Taxus > Taxus wallichiana. Next base: position 18,610,163 of record CM031242.1, on the reverse strand, counting down.
TTAAGAAATGTATATAATGTATTTAGAAGGCTGAAATTTATATATTTTTTAATTTTTATATATTTTTGTACTGCCGTATCCGGGGCCAATTTTTTTTTTGCCATATCCGCGTATCGGATACTCCGTACCCGCTCCCGTATCCAAAACGTATCGGCTACTTAGATTTTGATTCGATCATTGTACCGTTGATTTTAGGGCTTCTATATAGGTTAACAATTTCATTTCCTAACTTGCATGCTAACAGTGGGCACAATCCTGGTAATATTAACTTTATGAGGTACCAAATGATCTTATGGTGTTCAATTCCTGAACTATCCACATGTCCATATTCACCCAATTTTTTTTTTTTTCATTCAATAAAAATTTCATAAGCCTTCTTTTTTATTGAACCCATCTAGTGCATCATCCCTCAATGTAGACACTAATTTTCTAAGGTCATGCATAATGTCAGTAATTGACAAACTGCCACATATTTGTAGAAGTCAATACACGCTTTCTTCTGTCTGTAGATCCATTAAATGATAATAGCTTCTTACTAGGCAGTGAAGATTGTGCAGCCATTATCTGCAGCTGCTATAGAACAAGCCATGTTATGAAACTATTGATTTCCCAACATGATGCTCTTTGTTCTCGCAACTCCAGCTGTACTGATTTTTCTGAAACTCCCTTTTGGACATTTTGGATTTTGGCACCTGAACCAAAGGTGTTCTAAATTTATTATTACAACAGACTTAATTATTATTTACTACCTTTACTGCTCCACTCCTATTAGACCTTACTGACATCCTTCGTGTATAGAATCTAGATTAACATGAATTAACATTGCTGCAATTGTTATAATTCAGCATCGCAGAATGTAATGAGGTAATAATCATTACTTAATGTTAAATATGATAGGACATCCATACACTGTAATTTATGGGTAATATGCACTGCAAAATATATCATTAAGAAAATAAGTTCATAACACTTTTGTGTAGAGCGTAACCGTGCTCAATGCACTATTTGATAGGTTTCTAGAATTCGCTATCAATGCTTTTTCTCTTACCCTTCTTGCTCCTTGGTGTAAAGAAAGGTTATATACGAACATGAATCTTTGACCATTGACCAATTACTGATCTTCCTACATATACCTTTTATGGTTATCCTTTTTAATTCATGCTTCTGTCTAGGACATTTTTGATCTTTGTAAAGCCTTCTACAAATGCTCCATTGGAGCAGCATAACTGTATTGAACCATAATACTCTACGAATGTTCCACATTTGCTGTCAAAGAATACTTGGAGTGGGTTTCCTTGCCAAGTTAGGATCTCTTGACATTTAACATTGTTAGATTATATATTGTTGGCCATTTATTATGTACTTCTTATACTTAGAAAGTTTGAATTCTCTTTGAATGCATTTTGTTTATGTTTTGGTGCAACATTTTTTGTGGTTCATTTCAAGTTTTTTTGGCTTGGTTATTGAGGTTTTGATCTGTCTATATTCTTCTACAAATGCTCCTTTGGATCAGCACAACTGTATTGAACCATAATACTCTACGAATGTTCCACATTTGCTGTCAAAGAATACTTGGAGTTGGTTTCCTTGCCAAGTTAGGATCTCTTGACATTTAACATTGTTAGATTATGTGTCATTGGCCATTTAATATGTACTTCTTATGCTTAGAAAGCTTGAATTCTCTTTCAATGCATTTTGTTTATGGTTTGGTGCAACATATTTTGTGGTTCATTTCAAGTTTTTTTGGCTTGGTTATTGAGGTTTTTAAAGTGAATCCCACAACCTTGGGACAAAATGGGGCCTAGGCCCCAGCTGTGTGGCCGTGTGGAATGCATATTTTAAGAAGGCCCACATTATAACATCTGCATTATTGTGGGGAGCTTGACCCACAATTCCTTGGTGGAAGTTGAACTCGGCTCTTCATTGTGGTAATTGCTTTGCGTTATCACTTAGTCAAGCTCGTTGGACATGGTTCATTGTGAGAATTGGTCAATGGTAGTTTTTTTGAGGCTTCAGTTTTGAGAGGTGGGCAAGCGTTACCCGCGTAGATATCTGATTGAAGATAATTCAAGGCCTACTTTTGTGGATATAATATTCCAGCAGATCAGTCAGCTATTTTGGCGCTCATCACACACACACATGTTAAGTGTTTGGATCATGTACAACCAGTAGCACCATGTGCAAATTTATAATCCATATTTGCTAAGCACTATTCTAGGATTAATTTGTGGGGTATGACACCATTTATGTCATAAATCAGGGTAACAAATTTCTGGTAAGAAGTTTTTTGACCCCACCTTTTGAATCGTGGTTTGTGTTTTTTAGTTTGACATCCAAGAAGAATATATGGAGTCTTTACTGATAAATTATGCCCTTGTATTGTTATATTATCAAATATGATAGATAGAAATTCTATACATGCTTCTAGAAGTGATCTCTTGCTAGGTTTTAATTGTCCAAAGTCCTTTGGGTAAGGCCTCACCCAGCCATGCTGAAAATTCCTTTTTGTGCCGTCAAACCAGATGTAAAAATCCTTCAAGATAGGAATATTTGAAACCCAAAATTGCAATGTGCCTTTGGGGCAAGCCTAACAGATGTCGAGAATTTGCTAAGCACTATTCTAGGATTAATTTGTGGGGTATGACACCATTTATGTCATAAATTAGGGTAACAAATTTCTGGTAAGAAGTTTTTGACCCCACCTTTTGAATCGTGGTTTGTGTTTTTTAGTTTGACATCCAAGAAGAATATATGGAGTCTTTACTGATAAATTATGCCCTTTTATTGTTATATTATCAAATATGATAGATATAAATTCTATACATGCTTCTAGAAGTGATCTCTTGCTAGGTATTAAGTGTCCAAAGTCCTTTGGGTAAGGCCTCACCCAGCCATGCTGAAAATCCTTTTTGTTCCGTCAAACCAGATGTAAAAATCCTTCAAGATAGGAATATTTGAAACCCAAAATTGCAATGTGCCTTTGGGGTGAGCCTAACAGATGTCGAGAATTCATCTAGTGTTGAATTTAATGCCAGAGATTCATTTGAAAGAAATTAAAATTGAACTCTGTTCCTGGCTGGCAATGAATATCTTGCATCAGAAGGGCGTTTCAATATCCATGATGCTCTTATTTAGAGTTCCATTGAGAAGCAAGATACGTAGCCAGTCGTGAGGGTGGGGTCACGATTGAAGGTTTTTCCTGCTAAGGCGATTGTTGGGAGCAGCTAACTATATGGGATATTGGGAAGTGATATCTGTGATGGTATTTCACTTGATTAGTATACTTGTTTTACAATAACATTTGCCTTACTATAGAGATCAAGGTACCATGAAGTGAGACTAACAGTCCCTAGGTTAAACCCTCCGCCTTAAGCTGCTACAACTATAAGTAGCTAAGGGATGACTCCCTGATTGTTTGAACTGAAGGCTCAAACCAAAAGAAAATCATTCAACTAAGTTATTAACAAGTGAATTTACACAATGATCTAACCATGGAAAGCCTGACTGCCATATATAAATCCCTGATTCTGCAGCCAGATCTGAATGCCATTCTTATTAACACAAGCGAACTATAAAGCAAGTAAAAGAGACATGAACGCTTAAAAGGGAAACTACGAATCTTTTGAAGTACACAGTAAAAACAATGGCACGAGTTTGAGAAATCATCATTACTTTTCCCACAAGAGTGATTCCCATTGTTGTTTTCCATATCAAAAGATGCTTTTATCTTCTTCTTCTTATTGTTGTTTCTCTTCTTATTGTTGTTTCTCTTCTAGGAATCCTTTCCCTACCACCTTCCCATCTTGGTCTCTGGGCTAATGCTTTGATGAAGACCCTTAGGAAAATTTGCAATCTTCTTCCTCAGCATTTCATTGGCATGTCTTTGTAGGGAGGGTTTCCTTTGCATTGTGGAAGTGATTGTACTGCACTTCTCATGGGTCATAATGCACCTCTGAGATTCAACCATTTTTTCTTTTTGTTGTATAACCATCTCTTGATTATATAAATAACTTTGTCATCCTAAAAGGGAGATCAATAGTGTCGTTTTCTTGGTGTGTAAAATGAGCATCAAGATAACTACCTTGTCTATATAACTTAGACAATGTCATTCTGTCAATGAGATTCCCTAATTCTGTAAGGGCCAATTTGGCCTGGTCATATCTCCAAAATACTTGAAATAGGTGTCATTTGACTTCATTTAAAGGGCCGAGGTGCCAATCTCCCTCTCCCCTCTCTATTGTACATATGTATAATTTATGAGCAGCCGATGGATTAGTATTGCATTATCAGCTGGGCAGTGCTGGGATATCTGGATGAATCAGCCCTAACATGGCCCCCCCCCTCCCCCAATATTTGATTGGAAAATCGAACGAATAGTGCCCATCTAATTTATCTAGATTCCCGAATTCGATTGATGACTTATTTTATGTTTCTAGAAGCATTAATAGAGATGGTGTGGGGCGAAAGGAGACAGAGCTGCCAGCTGGTGCTTAAACCAGTTGCCGCCCTACTCCTATAATTGAAAAGCTGGGGTGGGGGTGTGGAGAGAAAGTTGTGTCAATTAATATTTTTGAATCCTTATAGCCGTATCAGATAACCTATATTATGGTTTGAGTTGACTTAAGGGAACCACCTATACATTGCAAAATGTGTACTGCATCTAATTTCTATGGATAGATGAGTAGATCTTTGATGTGCAAAATGTAGGATATTGAAAATCAAATAGGAGTACAAATGAAACCTATCGTGTTTGCAAAATACCACTAGTTATGCGGTCGTCACAAATTAAATGGCTCCTTTCATGACGGTAAAAATTATGGATATCATATAATCTTGTAGAGTAAAACAACTAGACATACTTGTGATTCTAGCGTGCATGCTTGCATAACATGCCAATCTAGTTTTTGAAGTCTAGTGTGAACTAAGCCACTTTTGGATCTTTGGTGCCTTGATGCTCCTCCATGTATCTTTGGATAGAACTTGGTAGTATTTAAGCATGTTGTTATATTCAACTTTGAATACATTAAAGTTTAGCTAGGTACCTTTGGAGGATGTGCCCTTCATATTCTTGAAGATATCAAGGTTCAATTTTGCTACAATTGGTTCTTTTGAATTCTTTACGTACCAATTGTCAAGGTATCAGTAGTTTGTGTACCATTTTACTATATGTGGAAATTAATACACTTCAGGCTTCTGAGCATGAATGACCCCTAATTCAAACACTTTATCTCATGGATGTCTTTATCTTGCTTTCCCTTATGCCTTTTTATCATGCTTTTAGCTCTGCATCATGAGTCCTTTTGTTGTGGATGTCGAAAAGCAGTTCATAGAGTTTTAGCTCCCCATTGTTTTCTCTTTGGTTACAATGGGCTTAGCTCTCTGAGGTGTACTTCTAGCTTGCTATGAAATTAATGGTATTCTTTTCAGTAGTCAGATACTTGTGTAATGGAGTTCACACACTCGGATAAAAAGACAATAAATAATGAGCTCTCATAGGCTCTTTTCCGTTAGCAAGTATCTTTTACATCATTAAATCCATCACCCACTGCTTTTCCATGTGTTGGTGTCACGTACTAAGCATTCAATGATGTGAAGGGGTTTTCGTTGTTAGCCACAAAGTCGCTTTGGTGCACCTTTCATCCTAGGTCATTTCAAATATTTAATGCTTGTATTAATGTAGTAGCTGTGATTTTAAAACTTGAAACCCTTAACATATGCCATTTTTGATTAAAGAATTGAGAATGCACAAGAGTAGCTTTGAGGGTACATTGGTGAGTTGATTGGATGATGTCGATAGTAGCTTTGAGGGTACGTTGGTGCATTGATCTGATGATGCCAATAGTAGCTTTGAGGGTATGTTGGTGCATTGATCGGATGATTTCTATAGTAGATTTGAAGGTACATTGGTGCATTTGTCAGATTATGTGGAGATGCATTGATTGGATAGTGAGGAGATGCGTTAATTGAATGGCAAGGAGGGTTCAACAAGAACAACACTCAAGGACCACATGGTTGCATGCTCAACTGATGCCGAGCATCATCGGCAGATCATTTGGAAGATCCAATTCATAGGTGAGGAGGGAGTCTATCAGACAAAGAATAAGCCACATATGGCATAGTTAGAGTGTTTTGATGTTGATTTGTGTCTTTGAGAGGTTTTCCCTCCAAAACACAATTTGAATTTTAGTATTGTTATGTAAATTCTTGTAAACAAATCCTATGTAAATGATAAGTGTAATGAAATGTCATAGGGTTCTAGAGGATGTAGCACGTAGATTAGGTAGTTTCTAGTCTATAGGAGCTATGAAAAGTCAATATAGTTGTTTTTATGAATAAATAAGGAGAAACAATCATCTCTTATATTTTTAGTAGGAGGTTGAGAGAAAATCTCAACTATGGACTAAGTTAGAACATGGAAATCCCCCTTGAACAGGTTTATCATCTTTCCTAGATAAGAAAACAGTGTGATATAGCAAATAAAGAGGTAGAACAGTCAAGCATTGGGGATGATTCGCTGCTTTGGATATTGTCTTCTCCATGTACACTGTATAGTCAAGAAGTTAATAAAGAAAGTATGTGTTATCCCAAATTCGCCCCACAAATTTGGTCAAAACAAACCCCGCACATAGAGAAAATATGAAGGGAAAACGTTTCGGACCTACGAGCTTGCATTCCAGAACGAGGCAAAGGAAAAAGTTAGCATTCAGGCCCGAGTCAAGGAAAGCGGGCCGTCGAGCAAAAGGTGAAAATTTTCCTTTTGACAAAAAGGCCCAGAGACAAAAGGTGAAGCACATCCCCCAGCCAACCAAAGGGTGCCACGTGTCCAAGTGGAGCGGCGGGGCCGCGGGAGTTTTCTGGATTTCGCGATTCTTGCGGAAAAGGGGAAAAGATAAATTATGGACCCGCAAACCCGATTTTGCCCTAATTTGGCTGTTCCACATGTGTCCCATATGTAAAGGGGGACCCATTTTTCAAACTGGTTTTCCCACTCCTTTGTACGGACCCGATACAAACTTCAAAGGGGCATATCTTTCGACTCAGGGCTCGAAATATTGCAAATCTGACACCGTTGGAAGCGTCTCGACGTCTTCTACACTATGGAAAGATAAACATTCATTTTCCCGTGTGCCCCGTAGGTAAAAATGAAGAAAAGTCTTCCAGGCCATTAACGCAGAATCCAATCTCTTCAACTACCAGATCTGATTCGATTCGATCCGTTGGGGAACCAAAAGCGACATATGGTGGGTGGATTTGCGAAGGCATTGATATTCAATGGTTGAGCTTTCAAAGCGGGATTCGATGCATATCCCGGGTGGTTGAAACAGATTCAACTTTTCCCTCTTCTCTCTCTTTTCTTTCTAGATATACTTGTAACATTTCTCGTTTGAGGGGAGAGACATTCAGGCATAGAGAAACTCTGTCAAATTTGTTTCTCGACGCCATTTTTGAGCAGCGAACCTTCTCCCACACACCGACAAATATATTTGTGCCTCTATTCTAGAAATGTAATGGTCTCTGTGGTACCTTCTAGAGCAATAAAAACGTGTTTTTGTGGTGTTCTTCAACCCTTTGCATCGTTTTGTTGTTTCTCCGTGCCTCTCCCTTCCAGATTTGTTTTTTGAGTGCATGTATTTCCATTTTGTAGGTGCAGATGTTGTGTTTCATGGAGTTTAATGGCGAATTTGAAGATCTCGGGCCGTGTTACTTCGTCATCGACCTCCCATCTCCATTTTTCTGTTTCTTTCTCCTCAACAAAATATCTCGCTTCCTTTCTTTGGTGTATCACCGCTTTAGTGTAGGCTCTATTTTTTCCTTTTTCTCTCTCCTTCGTTCCTTGGAATGGTTAGATTAGGTTAGATTTAGTTTGCTTCACACGGAGTAACTCATGGCGAGTAGTTTAGGAAGAGGAACCAACCTTCTCTGGAGGATCATTCCCATTTGCAAGTCCCACAAATTGGGAATGATCCAATGTTGTGCAAATCACACCAAATGACCTCGCCTTAGAAAAGCAGATCCGACCACTCATTTGGGGGTGCTGTGATTTTGCACTAACAGTTTTGGCACACCTGGTGGGACCAGAGGTCTTCACTTTATTTCATCAAGTTGATGTGTTCTTGGTGGGATTCAGCCTTTTGAGGCACATGCAAGCACATCTGCGACTCCATTTGGTCAAAACCCATTCTCTGAGTTGCAGACCTTTTCCATCCATTTTCACTCATTTTCATCCATTTTCTTCTTCCATCTCTTTCATTTTCTCCCATTCCATGAGGTTGTGCAATCATGACTTCATTCCCTTCATGGAACTCACACTTACAACAATGCAATCCACCCCCAATGCATTTCCCAACTTCTTCAAATCAAGTATTATAATCAAATCCAGGACCATTATGCTTACCCATATGAGTAGAGTCAAAATCAGTTTGGCCATGGAGCTTATCAAGAACAAGGGGACGCATACAATGGTGACAGCTATGTGGAGAATGCTTGGTTTGCTAGAGAAGATCCAAAAAATGGAGGCTGACATGGTTCAGTCAAGGGGCATAACACAAATGAAGGCATTCAAGATTGGTTGCAGGGCACCTTGTCCATGGGAAGGCCCTTTTCCAAGACATTACAACCCTCAAGAGAAGCTTGACTTCATGGTTGAAATGCTGCCCCAACTTGCACAATGGACTGAGGAGATCGGGGCTTATGAGTTGGAGTCAAGACAACCTCGTCAATGGGTAAGTCCAACATCTCATAGCTTTTCTTTTTCTCTTTCTCAAGCGGCACCATCTCAACCCAAGCTCCAATTTCCAAGCTTCCCAGTTGCTGCCCCAAGCGTTGATTCCATTTCTCCATTCCCTAGTCTTCCACCCCATTTCATTTCTTCTCCCCTTTCCTTTCCCAAGCAGTCATTCCCTCCAAAGAAACAAGAAGTTTCATCTCCTCCCTCCACACCACAAACAATTGCAAAACAGTTGAACCCCAACCTGCCACTCCTTTTGCTCTCCCAAGTCCATGTTGGGAAAAGACTCAAGAATCCAATCAAAGAGAACAACAAGAAGAGGAGCCCAACAAAGAAGAAATGACAGACAATCTGAAGAGTTGGGCTACCAAATTTGGGCTTACAAAGATCCCTTTGATGGTCAAACCAATAGAGGAGGTCAAGGTTGAAGAGCCAGTGGTGGCTGAGGCTGAGTTTGCAGCAAGAGAAGAGCAAGAACAAGAGAAAGAAGATCAGTCATCAGTTGCTCAGAATGTAGTGTCCACGTTGGCACTCTATTTGAAGAAAGTACTTGATCCAATTCAAGTTACACAATCAGCCATGGAAGAAGATGAACAATCAACTCTAAGTCCCATTGAAGAGGAGCAGATGGAAGAAATCAAATCAGAGTTTGTAGCAGCAGAAGAAGAAAGCATCATTGGAGATTCCTTGCTTTCATTCGAAGGGCCTGATTTGGTTGATGAATCCATCATGGAGGAAAACTCTGAAAGAGATCTTGCAGTCCCAACTAGTCCTCTAGAGCAACAGATTGAAGAGTTTGACTTGTCAAACTCCATGCTAGAGGAAGAGGTTACTCAAGGGTGAGATTGTCTTCAAGCAGCAGAAGAAAGAAAAGTTGCTCCAAATCCAAAAGAAGAGAAGTGCATTCCAGCTGAGGAGGAGAGTAATGCAACCCCAGAAGCTTTGAGCACAAAATAGGCCATAGAAGAACCTTCAGTTCTTCCTCTCACCTCATCTCTCTCGAACTCTAATGTTGAAGAAGAGTTCGATCTTTCAAACTCAATGTTGGAGAATGGAGGAAAACATGGTGAACAAATTGCAGGTCAAGAAGACACCATGAAAGAGGTTGAACATTTGTAGCAGGACGACAATGAGGCAATGTATTTGTCTGTTTTGGAGGACTGTTTTGATGGAGAAGAACCGGTTTAGTTTCTATTGTTTTCTCCTTCATCATCCACCTTCCAAGCACATGAGCCTATTGTCATGGAGGAGAACTTTCAATTGCAACAACCTTGCATATTATGGCAACTCTTTGGAATCAAGTTTGGGAGATTTAAACCTTCCATGCTCTTCTTCAGTAAGAAAGAAGGAAAGGGCAGAAAGATATCACCATTTCTACCGCGCCACCATCCAAAAAGGTCCACAAGAAATTCCATTCTTGGAGTTGAAACTCGAGTTAACGGGCACATTCAAAGGATCGACCGCGCCCAATCGTGCACTTGGCTTCATTGAGCCAAAGGAGAAGCCAGTAACCGGTCATGCCTACTTCGGGGCATGAGGATGAATACCAAAGCACCAAGGGTCATCACAATACCTCCGGAGTCGAATGTAAGTCAGCTTGAGGAGGTATTTTCCATTAATGTTGATACCTTGATGATTTGGGTGGAGGACAAGCTTACAGCCCGGTTCTTCACTCATACAGTAGCTATATTTAGTGTCAAACCATTTATGGTCCTCTCTCAAGAAAAGGAAGCTACTTCTCTTTGCACCGCAGCTTTGTTTAACATTCTTTCCCTCTAGTTAGTTTAGGAGTAGGATTAGGCTTTGTTTTCAGCAGAAGAAGTGCTTATGCACACTTTGCATGTCTCATTTGAGGCATGTATGATTTGGAATTTTGTATATAAGTTTTGTTTGTATTGCTTCAAAGGGGCATGAAGCCAGGCTCTTAACTATCCAAGGTAGGAAGACTCATATTTTCCTGTAGCAGTTGCAAATTCCAAAAAGAAAACAAATGCAGAGCAACTAAAGCCGTTTCAAGATAGTCCATTCACAAAACAATTTTCTATTCTCGAAATTCCATTTCCAAGATTTCCTTATGAAAATTGAGAGTGCGGAGACTCGTGGTTAGACAAAACATAGAAAAGGCTTGCAGTCAGGCTCGCAGTGGCTCAGGGATCAAGTCTTTGAAGTTCAGATCAGTTTCATGTTTATCAGGCAGACTCCATGCCCAATGGATGCTTCAAGGCCACTTGTCTTTTCATCTATCGTGCGAGATGTCCCCGTGAGTCGTCAATTGTTATCCCAAATTCGCCCTCGACAAATTTGGTCAGAACAAACCCCGCACATAGAGAAAATATGAAGGGAAAACGTTTCGACCTACGAGCTCGCATTCTAGAACGAGGCAAAGGAAAAGTCAACATTTAGGCCCAAGTCAAGGAAAGCGGGTCAGTCGGAGCAAAAGGTGAAAATTTTCCTTTTGACAAAAAGGCCCAAAGACAAAAGGTGAAGTGCATCCCCCAGCCAACCAAAGGGTGCCATGTGTCCAAGCGGAGCGGCGGGGCCGTGAGAGTTTTCTGGATTTCGCGATTCTTGTGGAAAAAGGGAAAAGATAAATTACGGACCCGCAAACTCGATTTTGCCCTAATTTGGCTGTCATGTGTCCCATATGTAAAGGGGACCCATTTTTCAAATTGTTTTTCCCGCCCATTTGTATGGACCCGATACAAACTTCAAAGGGGCATATCTTTTGACTCAGGGCTCGAAATATTGCAAATCTGACACCGTTGGAAGCGTCTCGACGTCTTCTACACCATGGAAAGATAAAAATTCATTTTTCCTAGGCCTTGGTAGGTAAAAATGAAGAAAAGTTTTCAGTGCCATTAACATAGAATCCAATCTCTTTAACTACCGTGATCTGATTCGATTCGATCTCATTCTGGGAACCGGTTTACATATGGTGGGCGGATTTGCATAAGGCATTGATATTCAGTGGTTGAGCTTTCAAAGTAGGATTCGATGCATATCTCGGGGTGGTTGAAACAGGATTCAAATTTTCCCTCTTCTCTCTCTTTCTTTCTTTCTACATATACTTGTAACACTTCTCGTTTGAGGGGGAGAGACATTCTGGCATAGAGAAACTCTGTCAAATTTGTTTCTCGACGCCATTTTTGAGCAACGAACTTTCTCCCACGCCTGCAAATGTATTTGTGCCTCTATTCTAGAAATGTAATGGTCTGATGCACCTTCTAGAGCAATAAAATGTGTTTTTGTGGTGTTCTTCAACCCTTTGCATCGTTTTGTTGTTTCTCCGTGCCTCTCCCTTCCAAATTTGTTTTTTTGTGCATGTATTTCACATTTGCAGGTGCAGGATGTTGTGTTTCATGGAGTTTAATGGCGAATTTGAAGATCTGGGCCGTGTTACTTCTGTCTGACCTCCCTCATCTCCATTTTTTCTGTTTCTTTCTCCCTCAACAAAATATCTCGCTTCCTTTGCTGGTGTATCACCACTTTAGTGTAGGCTCTATTTTTTCCCTCTTTCTCTCTCCTTGGTTCCTTGGAATGGTTAGATTAGGTTAGATTTAGTTTGCCTGCACTGGAGTAGCTCGTGGCAGGTAGTTTAGGAAGAGGAACCAGCCTTCTCTGGAGGATCATTCCCATTTGCAAGTCCCACAGCTTGGGGAATGATCCAATGTTATGCAAATCACACCAAATGACCTTGCCTTAGAAAATCAGATCCGACCACTCATTTGGGGGTGCTGTGATTTTGTACTAACAGTATGTGAATTGATGTAGTTTCAGTGCTCTCTCCTGGTACTGTAGCATATTTGACACCTATTAAGGTAAGTAAGACTGTGACTTTTGATGTTATTGCATTTCCCAAGTAATACTGCCCTGTTCAGAGGTTGAATTCTTGGATTTTCACGTTTAAAGCTTATTGTTCTGAGTAAACAGAGCATCTACACGCTTAGGTTATTAAGGAGAACTTTGATCTAGCTGTCCTAAAGCTTATTCAACAGGATAAGAGAGTGGAGATGCCTGAAATGCAAGGTAAGTGAAGTTTTCCTCTATCGGGTTTATTAAAACCCTGTTTTGGGGTTTCATTCCTAAAATCTTCATATCTCGACTGTCTTCGAATTTTCAAAGCCCAAATTCATAACAAATCATCTACAGGGTATGTACTAAAGGTTGGAAGAAGTTACAGGAGTTTTAAATTTGGTTTATGAGAGATCTGATTGACAGTCCTATCAAACAGGACTGTGCATAGTGTGAAGACCTAATTTGTTCAATTATTTTATGAACTGGGCAGAATTCCTAAAGGAACAGTCTATGAAATTCTGTAGACTTCAATAACAGCCAAAACGGTGTTTGAAATTATAAATAAATTGCAGAGAAAGTGAATTCTAAGAAAACTAGGACAAAATCTGCCTAAGGACAGACCTACTAGGCTTGACAGGGCAGAGTAGTAGAGAAACAAGAAGAGAGTTGTAAATTGAACTCAATCTGTCTTATATGCCAGGATTTCATGGTTAAAGGTTGAATGAGGCATATTAAGACCTATATAGATCTCTGAGAACATATATAGACCTATTAAGACCTATATAGATCTTCAAGTAGAATCTAAATCACTTTGTTGTTTCACTTAACAATATGCATCTGATTGTATGAATTGGAGTGTGTGTATAGGACAGGGCATCATCAACCGCCAACTTTGCCCAAGCTGTAGTGATATGCATGTCGTCCTTTGTGACATATGGACGCTTGAGATGCATTCGAGGTACTAGTTAATCCAATGACTATAAAGGCGAGCCATAAGACTGTTGAGCCGCATGCAATGAGAAAAATGTCAAGGCAATGGTCTGGCGGTGGATCTCTAATATGGTTAATTTTTTTGAGCCTAGTATCAGCTTGACATTTTTTTTTGAGAAATAAGGAAATGTGAGGGCCCTTCTTATGCATGAACTTAGATAGGTGGTAGGATGCCATTTTAGTGGAGCTGGGACTAGGAGATGACATGGATTGACACTTGGCAATAATTCTATAGAAAGATGACATGGGGCTGACCAACTTATACATCAGCTAATACCAGCTTGGCCACTTAAAGATAGTAATAAAATCATAGGCTGCAGCTGAAGGTTTCATAAATGCACGGACAAAGGACATTTGGCATTGGGCCATTGGAGCGAAGAATTTATGTGGGAGGAGAGAGAACCACAACAGTTCAACAATGACTAGCAGAACTAGTGAATTATAAATTGCAGTTGATTTTGGAGGATTGACCACAATAGTTCAATGCTTATAATTTAGCTGATTGTGGAGGATTGACCACAGCAGTTCAACGCTGACTAGCAGAACTAGTGAATTATAAATTGCAGTTGATCCCGAAGAACTGCCAAACTGCTAAGGAACAAGGAAGTTTTATAAATGGATAAGCTTAGTGAATATTCATGGATACGGTACCTCGTGTTTCACCATAGAAATAAATCAGAGTTAGGTATGGAAAAAATCAGTTAGTAAAATAGTCATATAATATTCATCCAAAGCCATATCTGCATGAAAATTGATAGAGGGCATCGACGCCCACACCAGTATTAAGTGAAAGTTCCTCAGTTTGACACGTTAAATGTAGGAAATGAGTTTGGAATATTTTGGCCATAACTTCGTCACAAGCGATGTCCAAATCACTTAAAATTCAAATTGTAGCATCTTGACATATAGTCCCACGTGCACATCAAAAATCAAGTCAAAATTCTTATGCTCGATGATATCTCAAAACAACGAAAAATCAGATACACACATACAGATATTTATTGTGTTTTTTTGCAGCATATGAGGCATTAAAATGAGGCCAAAAGAGTCTAAAACATTTGATAGATGAAAGGAAGTATTTAATCAATAGTTCCATGAAGTCTCAAAATGAGCGGATGGGGGATCAAGGGCCTAGGTTTGGGGATGACAGGGTGGCGCGATGCAAATATATATAGTACTTGAAAATTTAGCTATAAAAATGTATAAGGAATAACAAATGAAAATTTGAAATACTAAACACATTGCATTGAACAATGAAAATGCCAAATATCAATATATTAATATTTATATTCAAAATGACGATTACATTCAAAATTGGCCAATGACCCAATGCCTCTAATCATCCCCAAAGTTTGCACCAAACTCCTCATCACTCGAATTGTTGGACTCCTCGAGGTCAAGCTCCTCCAAACCAATGTCAACCAACCTTGCTCGTATTGCATCATCATCTTGTGTGGCTCCACCGACTCTATATCCCATCGGACGTTTGACTCTCCTTGTACATAAGTGTGTTGCAGTCAATGAGATGCAAGGTGCTACGTCAACTACAAGCTTCTCGTGCCCTCTTAGAGGTAAGCTTGTCCTCATAATAGAGTGGATGAGGCAATAAGTAGACCATTTCCTCTCGAAACAATGTAAGAACTAGAAACCAGGACATAAGATGAATGGCTAGTGTGGTTGTCAAAAGAGTAGGCCCGCATAGTCCACTATTATATTGGGTCTTGGATATCCAACTCGGCCTCTTGTGGATACCCCTATGAGTGGAAATTTTGACCACTTAGTATGAATGATGCCAACATCTCGTAGAATTTTACATCTGCTACATAGCCTTCATGAACCCCACCTCCACTTTAACATCTTGTATAGGGGTAACTCATTAGGCCTTTACGCACATACCTCTTTAGGTTCAAAGCTTAGGTAGCCATGTGCAAGGGAGAGCTTCTCCCATCTTTGATGAATGATTGACTGAATATGTTCATTGTAGAATTGCAATATGGGGTCTTTCTCTTGTACAACGACCTTCATTTGGCCAAGCATATTGTCAATGCACTCATACACCTCTCCAAGGCTAGGTGCATTAGCATCTCCATATCTAATTACTTTGAAGACTGGAACAATGATGAAGATAAGGTAGTTCATATCAACCCAAAAAGTGTCACACTTTACAACCTCCTTCATCCTCTTCCCTTGCTCAACTTAGAATCGTGTCATTGATTCCACCTTGTTGTCATGACCATTAGTTGTAATGTCTTGCAACTCAAGCATTCTCTCCAAGAGAATGAAGTACGATTCATATCCATTCTCCACAGGTTTCAAAAATTCCATCTTGGAGGTCCTAGATAGTGCATGTGAAGTGTGGTGGTTATAGATAATTATCTACACCTCTAACGTCACTAACAACCTCTTTGAACCAAGTTATTTTTCCCATGTCTTTGAGTGCCTTATTCATGGCATGCACACAACAAGAAGTCCACCAAATATGTTTGTAGCCTGCCTTAATCAACTTCCCAAAGAGCAGCTCTACACACATGGGCTGCATTTGTCACTACTTGCACCACATTCTTTGGCCCAACCTCCTCAATAGCATCTCCAAGGATTTGGAATTGAAAATTGACATCCTTGTGGTGTCCTGAATAATCAACATCCATAAGGAAGTAAGGGCCCTCCGTATACATGTGACCATGATGTTGATGAGCAGACGATGCCTAATGTCTATCCACCCATCCATGACTATGTTGCATCCACTAGTGACACAGTAGCCTTCATTTTCTCCTTTAGAATATTAATCTTGGAATTGTTCTTATCCAAGATTGTTGTCCTCAATTTTGTCTCCCCTGGTGGCACATATGATGGACTCTGCTCTTATTATCTTTGCCACAATCTCCTTATAATAAGGAGAGTGAGCCACATGGAATGGAATGCTATTGGAAAAGAAGAATTTGCCAATGGCATCATCTGCCTCATCCTTATTTTGCACATTGAATAACTTTGCCATTGTGTTCGCTACATCCTTATTACTTGTCATTCTACGTTTCCCCTTAGGCTCTGCTGCCCTTGAACTAGATGGAAAAGCAGGAAGTAGCGCCTCTTGGAAAGGTCTAGTACTAGTTGGATGAGAACCCCTCGGTGGCATAGTAACAACTACAGTGTTTCTTCTTCACCACAACCCCACAATTTATTTATTTCAGCCCTTTGTTTGAGTGACAATTTGACACATACCTCCACACCTTTGCTTTGGATATGGAGGAGTGCATTAATTCTATTAATGTTGCCATGAAATCCAAGTTGACAAAAATACACTTCCACCACCTAGTGCCCACTGTTGGACTAGGTTTTGCTTGTAGTTTGGTTGCAAAGTGTCTTAAAGGGGATTTTTTATCAAAGGGACCCTTGGCAAAATCTTCCAATAACTTGGAAGGGCAATTAAAATGTGCCTTCCAATAGAACTACTTACCTCATCCCCCATGTCTGACCCACATCTGTACTCGGAGTCTCAAATTCAACCCCATAGTCTCTTGTTGACCCTCTTCGTCACTCATGTTGTGAGAACTCATACTCATAGTGACACCGCATGAAATAAAATTTATGGTTTAAATTTTAAATTTTTAAACCATACATATGTCATCATGCAAGGGCACAAGACAATGATTTTCTTTTTTTTTTTCTTACTTCAGGTCACACAAAGCGCAGAAGCAAAGGATACACAAAAGACAGAATCCTTATTTGACTAGTATTAATCAACTATTTAATATTTATGCAAATTGGCAAATAAACATTTCAAAATAGTTAAATAAATAGATTTAAAAACCTAAAATACTGCTGTTATAAATTTAAAGTTAAAAGTTAAACCCCTAAATGCTGTTTTTAGGTGGTTTAACTGTTTTTTTCAGTAAAACAGCAGTTCAACAACCCTAAAAACAACTTTTTATCACCATATATTATTCTAGGAACAATTTATAATTTAGTTATATATCTAAATTGATTTTTTTCACATAATCATTGATATCAGATTTAGCCATTTAGGAATGAACATTTGATGATTTGAAAATTTAAAATAAAAAATGCAAATCCCAAAAGATGAAGGGCCATGGTTTACCTTGAAGGCTCGAGGGCTTGATGAATGTGTTGAAACTTGGAGCTGTTAATTGACGAAGACTTGGTGCTTTCTCTTCCTCATGTAGTTGCTCTCCCTCTTGCTATTTCTCTCCCTCTTCCAACCTCTTGCTTGCTCTCACTCTTGCTTGCAGCGGTTGTTGCACTTACAACCTTGTTGAATGCTTTTAAGCTTTGATAGTGATTTGGAGTGAGGATGTGAGGTTTATTTGTACCGTTTTGGAGTTCTTAGAGTTTGGGTGGGGCCCACAAACTATTAGGATTAGGGTTGGGGGCACGAACACCAAAAACATGCTCAATTTAAAAAATGGGCACAATAGAGGCATCCCCAAGGCGAACCGAGGGTGAATCCACAAGAGTTTGCTTGTTTCTTTAATTTTTAGTTAATTTTAGTTGTTTTCTCACAATTTGACTTTTAATATCGAAAAACCAAAAAACCACACTTAGAAACCCTAAAAGTTGCTAAAAGGTCAAATATATACTTGTAAAACAACACTCGCTTCTCATTTTATCATATGATGATGAATATTAATTTTGATTTTAATAATTAATATTTATCATGACATTTGACATTCACTTAGCATTATCAATTTAGCAAAAGTGTTTTTGTGGTTATTTTGTTTATTCTATGCATACTATGTGGTTAATTCTCATTTATTAGGTTAGAATATTTTTTCAAATACATAACAAAAATTACTTAAAAACCCTAACAGATTCTAAAAGGTCAAATAAATATTATAAAACAATGCTTGCTTCTTAAAAGGTACCAAGGTCACCAAAAAACGCTCACATAATTTGAAGATAAGAAAGCATACCTAGCATACCTACCTTATGTCCAAGGTATCACCGAACAATTAGCAAGGATTCTTCAAGAAAGGGCATCAAAACATATTTCAAACACGTTCAAACCATAAGAGCGCCCTTAGAAGTGGCTAGGATCCATGTGAACCAATAATGAATAAAGGAGTTTATGAGATACAATGCTCATGTGACATTCCCCATATCGGTGATACTAATAGATCCTTTCAAACAAGGTTCAAAGAACATGGGCAAGACTTATATTGAGGAAATATTAAGAGATTGGCATTAGCCAAACATGAATTAAAAACCAAACACACCGATCTCATAAATTATGCCAAAATTTTAGCTAGTGAAGGTTGTTGGAGAGATAGAAGAATCGAAGAATCAATTGAGATAGAAAAGCGACCTCTAAACTTCAAGAGAGATGATTGCTTTAAACTAAGCCATTCCTGTAGAAACCCCGATCAATAGGCTAGTCCCATTTGAGTGGCCCTTCACCACTGTTGTTTTCTTTATTAAATTTGTATTCTTCTTGATTCTTTTTCTTCACGCTTTTTCTTTTCATCCTTTCTCATTAACTCCACTCCCCCTCTTTACCTCCCCCTTCTCACCCTCCCCTCGTTTTAAAAATAAAAATAAAATAATTTGTTAATTGACCTTAAACTCGTAATGAATAAAAATGTTAAAAATAAAACAAATAATAATTAATATAAACTTTAATCTCAATATATTAACAATTAAACAATAATAATCTAATTTAAACATAAAAGCCTTCCTCTTCTTAAATTTTTCTTATGAATAATTTAACTAAAAATCTCATAAAGATTATAATAATAATATCCATTTAGCTCAAACAATAACAAACCTTGAATTATAATAAATATTTTATTTGTTAATAATGTTCTGTAATATTATTAATTTGGAAGCTTTATTGTTTTGGTAATTTGTGGAACCGTGCCTCCAAATTTGTCCCAACCGACCTCTCTTAACCCTTCCCCGTCAACAACCATTTTGGCATCACGGTTCACTATTTTAGAACTGAAGTATCTTCATCCCAATTTAAGCACTTGCTTCAATCTTCTTCCTTTAAGATGGATCTAGTAGAGAGATTTGAAATGTCGTACAATAAACATTTTATGCAGTATATTCTTATTCACTTGCTTCACATTTTATCATATGATATGATGAATGCTAATTTTGGTTATATAATTAATATTTATCATGACATTTGGCATTCACTTAGCATTATCAATTTATCAGAAGTGTTTTTGTGGTTATTTTGTTTATTCTATGCATACTTTTGGTTGATTCTTATTTAGTAGGTTAAAATATTTTTGTACATTTAACTATTTATAAGATGGTATTCTCCATTGGAGGGCAAAAATTCTTTTGAAATTGCTTTAATTCTCCTTGAGCTGTTTTTAATATAAATTGATTTTGCATGCTGGAGTTCTTCCCAAGATGGGTTTTCTCCAGGTGTCAATTTTGTCTGTTGTCGATATCCTTTCCTTTGCATAGTTTAAAATTATGTGCTGCATTTTGAAGAATGGTGATTGTTAGGTTTGTGTTAGTTTTCCAAGCATTTTTCCATGGTATTTCAGCAATTTGCATTGATTAGGATTATTAATTTAATTTTTCTGCATAAGATCTGTTGTGATATGAGTTGCAAATGGAATATCCAATGGAATTATAGGCCAATCAGTTGATTGATCTTGACTTTGGGGTGATCTCTGATTAATGAACATAGCATTTTTTACATGGTTCTTTGTTGCCCAATCTCTTAATGGACTCAAAGCCTTTCTGCATTCTTTTCACGTTTAACATGCCTAATGAGTTGCTCTGGGTTACCTCCTTCCCACTTCTTTGTTTTCTGTGACCTCGGCATCCATTTTGTTTTACATTGGGTCTTTTAATTCATGCTTCACCAAATATTTTCACTTGGGGTGCTAAATTAAAATATTAAA
The DNA here is from genome assembly GCA_018340775.1 of Taxus wallichiana var. yunnanensis. NCBI lineage: Eukaryota > Viridiplantae > Streptophyta > Pinopsida > Cupressales > Taxaceae > Taxus > Taxus wallichiana. The sequence continues at coordinate 18,589,772 of CM031242.1, read as the reverse complement.
GCCACCCCTCTTCATATAACATTAGCACAAGTGCTGACAATATTTTAAAAAAATGTGAACTACACTAGTCCACAAGAAGGTTTAGAAGAATTATCTTCCAAGTGGATGTTATGTAGCATCTTTGCGAGGACATAAATTGAGGAAGCAAAAGTTTTGCTAAGAAAACGATCTAATATAGTGAAAGAAAACATGACAGCCCTTGGTAGAGAACAGTTTGAGATATATCTGATAATAAACACCCCTGGAATGAACTAATTTTTCAATATACTGAAAAGCATTCCTCCTTTCTTCCCCGTATTTGTTACTTTAATACCCGCAGTTAGAATATATTTTTAATATATTCAAAAGGCTTTCACCTTTCTTTCCCCTTGTTACTTCAATACCCTTAATTGTTCATCTGACTTATAGTCCGTATCATTAAATTTACAAGGGCTTGAGTTTACTTCTTTTAGTAATTATTTCTTCTTCCATAGCCTAGGCTCTTCTTACCCTAGTAATTCTCTATTGTAACTAGTTATACTTTTGAGTCCCATTGATCTACTTTGGTCATTTGTGGACTTTAATATAATTTCTCTCTCTATCTTTTCTAGGTTTAGTTTTTATATGCAGTGAAACCTACGAGTTTTAACACATTTCCCTCATATATTCGTATTTTACAAAAACTAAATCGCAAAAGTGTATTGCAATTATAAATAGGATGGGATATAATGAATTCCGAACACTAGAGAAATACATGGGAACCATGGGTTTAGAATAATGCCAGGTCAAATCGAAAATTAAAAAGAGAAGAAACAAGTTGATAACGAGCATGCTTATGATGACCTAATTGTTTTGACGATAAACATTTAGATAAAATCATGTTATAGAAGCTGAAAGGTGAATTGCTGGGTTATAATGTATCCTGCTTTTTTCTCAGTTTTATGCAAATGTATTACAAAAATGACCCTGGAAAGCATACATTTTAAGAGCTCTTTCAAGCCCCAAATAAATTGCATTAAACAATATTTGTTGAAGATGTCTTTGTCTGAAATGAAACGAAGTTTTCCATAAAGATCATACCATGAAAATGTTGAGATATAAGATTTCTCAAGTGGGAAAATTGGTACACCAGAAAAAATCCTATGTGTTTTTGTGTTGGCCCAAAATAATTACAAGATATCATAAATGTGCATTGAACCTCTTCCAAGAGTGAATAAGAGAGGAAATTGAATCCATAGAACTTAGAAGTACTATCAGAAGTTGTAAAAAAACTCTAAAAGAAATGTAGAAGGAAGAGACGCCTGGACTCTTTAATTGGACAAAATAACTCCAATTATTACCTTAGCCAACCTTCCAAGTGTGTGTGTAGTTTCCTATCTCCCATGTAGTTGGGTGAAAGTAGTTGCAAAGTGAGAATGATTTTATAGTTGAAATGTAACTCCAATAATCCTCATAATGAGAAATATCCCTAATGAGACAAAAGTGAAACCTTTATTCTCGGATCATATGAATTGAAATTCATATGATAACAAATAATACACAAATTTAGGATATTATATATACTAAAATAAAGACTAATCATCAATATCTTTTATACCTCTAGCTAACTAGGTTGTATTGAGGGTATTTTTAGGCTTCTGTAGACTGCAATATAATTTTTAAAGAAATACACTTTATTCTTTATTAAGATTTGAGCAATTTACTTCTGTTTAGGAAATATGCTTCTAGTTTTTGGAGAGAATATGTATTTTTCTGAGGATACCTTATTTGAATTGTTCTTGTATGCCAAAGTATTTTTTAATGGTCTTATCTGTTAATTCATGTGAATGGTTAAAGCATGCTCTGTTCTTTTTCGGGGCTGTTTAGTTGTTGAGAGTAATCCTTTTGTTTTATATTATATTAAATATTTTTAAAGTTTAGACAGTTCTGTTATGTGTCTCTAACCCTAAATAAACATGTCACTCACTATCTGTTCGGCTTCTTGTGCAATTTTGCGGCTAGTTCAGGTGCTATTGGGAGATGGATACTATGCGGAACGCACTGCAAAGCAAACTTTGGAGGTTCTACGTAGACGTACCAGTGTTTTGGAGTCTAAGATTGAGGATATTTGAATATATAATGAACCATTCGGTTCTGGGCAGTTATTAAGGAGTTATAACTGATAACTGTTTTGTAACTATGTAACCATCATCCCTACATATAAATAAAACTCTGCCTGTTACATTTCAGCAGTGCAGTTTGCCTTCTCATCTTTCTCTTTGCCTCTCCTTCTACTAACATTGGTATCAGAGCCCGAGGAAGCCCTTGAAGGGTACGAGGACATCAATACATTGTTTGAGGAAGCCCAACTAGGGCACAAACTGTAGAATCTAGTTCCATGCTTGTAGAAGGCTCAAATGAAAGGATAACTTCTGTTGCAAAGACATTTGGTCGCTGGTTCAAAACGCAATTCTGACACAAAGGAAATTTGTAACCTGCGACTTTTGGAGACAGTTTCGAGGTCGCAGCAGTCACCATTAAAGTCGTGGAGGTCGTAGCAGTCACCAAAGTCGTGAAAAGCTCCATTTGCAGAAATCCCATGAAAATCATGAAAAGCCAAATACGTAGGGCACAAGTCAAAAATACTGTCACTGTTTCATTTTCCTTTTAATAAACTGTTTTTAATAGACACGTTTTGAGGGCAGTTCGAGGGCAGAAGAAGTTCAAGTTCTTCCTTTTAGAAAGTCGTTGAATTAATATTCATTTTCAACAAAGGTATTCACCTTGTGACTTGCATTGGAATAATCAATTTCATACTATTTGCTGGTGTGGGCAACATATTATTTTATTATTTCGTTACTTTGGAATAATAAAATGGCAAATATTTCAAACCTAATTCTGCCAGACTCACAAAAATTAATAGGCACAAATTTCAATGTATGGAGCCATAAGATTTTGACGCTTGCAGAATTTCGTGATTGTGATAAGATAATCACGGGTAGCGAAGGCAGACCTGCTACAAACTTTGCGGATTATGACAAACGTCATAAGGAAGCTCTATTGCTTCTCAAGTTGTCGGTGTCGGATGATATGATACCGAAAGTGCGAATGCCACTGTGGCAAGCACGTTATGGACGAATCTGAAAGACAAATATCAGACGTCAGAGAAAGGATGGGTTTTATACCTCAAAAATACATTGTTTGCTTTGAAGTTACAAGAAGGTGGATCACTATCTGAGCACCTACTTTGGATGAAAGACCTCCGAGACCAGTTATCTTCCATAAATAAAAAGGTGGACGATGATGATATGGTGGCTTTGGTTCTAAATAGCTTGCCTTCTTCATATGAGTCATTTGTGGAGGCACTTCATTTAATGGTTGAGAGTCAAACTCTTACGTTTGACAAGGTGAGTTCCTACCTGTTGCAAAAGGAACGAAGATAGACACAGCTCAAGAGTCCAGTTCTGGACAATTGAGAGCGCTTTTGCTTGCTCAGTCCAAAGGAAAGTGGAAACGACAGGTTGAGACATCCACTTCCTCTCCTAAACATCAAGTGAAATGTTACTATTGTCACAAACTTGGTCATGTGAAGGACTTGTCGGAAACGACTCAATGCCCTGAAGAAGCAGAAGGGGCAAGCACATGTGGCTACAGATTGAACACGAGTCAGAAGATGAGTATGCCCTCATGGCATCTTGCACGGATAATGGCAGCCCTACTCGGTGTTGGTTTTTGATTCTAGAGCATCACGACATTTCACATGTCAAAAGATTGGTATGTCAATTTTCATTCATGTTCTTCTGATTTAGTTACTTTAGGGGATGGGAGATCACATGTTGTAGAAGGTATTGGGGATGTTCGTATTATGTTAAATAATAATACCAAATTGCTTGTCAAAAATGTTAGATATGTGCCTAACATGAATAAGAATTTGTTATCTATCAGTCAACTAACTGATAATCCTAATATCTCTGTAAACTTTTCTGGAAAACAATGTATTGTGTCTGACATCAAGCAAAATAAGGTTGTTGCCTTGGGAATTGGGCATGGTGGTCTATATAGACTTGTTGATCCTGCCACGGTCAACTTGCATGCCTTAGTTGTGGAAGGCAATACCAATGTTTTATGGCACGAAAGATATGGCCATCTCAACCTTCAGTATCTAGCCCGCCTTCATAGAGCCAACATGGTTGTTGGTTTGCCTCCTATCCAGGAAAAACAAGATGTGTGTGTGGTTGTTTTGCAAGAAAACAAAAGAGAAGCCTTTTCCCAAAGGTGTTGGCGTGCAAAGGGGCTCTTGATCTTGTGCATGCAGATCTATGTGAGCCATCGTGGAAGACTCCCACGGTCCTTGGTGCACGTTATTTTCTCTTGTTGGTGGATGATCATTCTCGGAAAATGTGGGTCTATTTTTTGAAGAAGTCTGATTGCTTTGCTTCTTTTGTCAAGTTCAAGGCCTTGGTGGAGAATCAAACCAGCCGGCGGATCAAGACTTTGAGATCCGATAATGGGGGTGAGTTCACCTCTAAACAGTTCACAAATTTCTGCAATAAAGAAGGGATTCAATGCCAGTTGATAGCCCCTTATACCCCACAACAGAATGGGGTGGTAGAAAGGCGAAACAAAACCATCATGGAGATGGCAAGGTGCATGATGCACAATCGAGTGCCATATAAGTATTAGGGAGAAGCTGTTAACACAATGTATATATATTCTCAATCGGAGTCCTTGCAAAGCTTTGCAGACATCACACCGGAAGAGGCTTGGTCCACAATCAAACCAGAGGTATCAACATTTCATGTTTTTGGTTCAATTGCTTATACTTTGGTTCCTACAAGTAAGAGGAGTAAGTTAGATTCCAAATGTTCTAGATATTTTTTGCTGGTTATAGTGATCAATCTAAAGCCTATAGATTGATTGATACTTCCACTAATAAAATCATTGTTAGTCGGGATGTTGATGTAAAAGAAACAAAGTCTTTCTTTGGTTGTAATCAGCAAGGGGGCAGCAAGATCAACAAGGGGTCATAATAGAGTTTGGTACTCTTTCCTTGCCCGATCATGAATCTGGTTCTTCTCATACTCCTCCACAGACTCCAGGACAATCTATGCACTCTCCCACTGAGACTTTTGAGTCTCCAGGAAATCAACTTGCGTTGGTTTCTCCTCTAGAACTTCCGTTGGTTTCTCTTCCAAAAGCACCACAACTAGATACCACATCCTCAGTTCAGCGCAGCCTAAGTGGTTTTACTCCACTATTCAGGATTTGAGGAAGGAAGAATTGTCTCCTCTCTTAGATGGAAGGTCTCGACGAACTGGTAAGCAAAATTGATTATTTCGAGCACACTCGGTTTGCTCTTGCTTCTTGATCTTCTTCATATTCATGAGCCACAAAAATACTCTGAAGCACGAGGCATACCGGAATGGGAAACTGCCATGCAACTAGAGTATGATGCCTTGATTAAAAATAATACTTGGAAGTTGGTACCATTGCCTCCAGGGAAACATCCCATTGGTTGTAAATGGGTGTATAAAATCAAGTGTAAAGCAGATGGTACTTTGGATAAGTACAAGGCTCGGCTTGTTGCGAAAGGATTTTCGCAATAGGAGGGGATAGATTATGAGGAGACTTTTGCTCCTATTGCGAAGATGGTCACTTTTCGCTTCTTCTTTCTTTTGCAGCTTAGTTTGGTTGGAAAGTATATCAGATGGATGTCAAAAGTGCTTTCCTGAATGGGGATTTGGAGGAAGAAGTGTATATGACACAACTTGAGGGTTTTCGGGCTTGTGGTCGTGAGCATCTAGTATGCAGATTGATTAAGTCCTTGTATGGACTTAAGCAGGCTCCTCGAGCCTGGTACATCAAAATAGATAAACATCTCAAAGATTCAGGCTTCACACGGAGTCATTCTGATCCGAATCTCTATGTCAAAAGCAATGATGATGACATTGTGATTCTTATTGTTTATGTTGATGACCTTGCCATCACAGGTAGTGGAGATGCTGCGATTCATAAGGTAAAATCAGATTTATGTGTTGCTTTTGACATGACTGATTTAGGCCTCCTTCACTATTGTCTTGGTGTAGAATTTTGGCAACATACTCACTTGATTTTCATTTCTCAAGTTAAGTATGCCACAACCTCTTACAAAAATTTCAGATGTATGATTGTAATTCTTCTACACCTATGGAGGTCGGGCTGAAACTCTCAGCTCATGATGATTCACCACCGGTCGATGAATCATTATACAAATAGTTGGTGGGTAGCTTGATCTATCTAACTACTACACGATCTTTTTTTTTTGTTTTAATCTATCTCTCCCATTTTTTGTCTAAACCAAAACTCATTCACTGGGGAGCAACAAAACGAGTTCTAAGATATGTCAAAGGAACTCTTGACTTTGGCATTCTATATCAGAGAGTTGCAGATTTCAGATTGATTGGCTATACCGACTCTGATTGGGGAGGATCTGTAGATACTCGACGATCTACCACTGGATATATCTTCTCTTTTGGTTCAGAGTTGTTTCTTGGCAGAGTAAACTTCAGCCTATTGTTGCCATCTCTTCTACTGAAGCGGAATACAAGGTTGTTGTTAGTGCCAGTTGCGAAGCAATATGGCTTCGTCGGATTCTGACTGATTTTCAGTTTCCCCAGGCTACTGCTACACCTCTTTCACTCTTTTGTGATAATCAAGGTGTTCTAAAGATGGTGAAGAATCTTGTCTATCATGCCCGCACTAAACATATTGAGATTCATCATCACTATATTCGATAGTTGGTTGATTCGGTGATATCTCTCTTCATTTTGTCCTTCCTTCGGATCAGCCTGCTGATGTAATGACTAAACCTCTTGGTCCTTTGTTGTTTGTCAAGTTTAGAGATAAACTTGGTGTTGTTTCAAGGTTAGTCATTAAGGGGGTGTTGAATATATAATGAACCATTCGGTTCTGGGCAGTATTAAGGAGTTATAACTGATAACTGTTTTGTAACTATGTAACCATCATCCCTACATATAAATCCTGGTACTATTCAGAGTGTGCTTGATGCAAGGAGCATCTCGCAGGTAACGCTCAAAACACAGATGTGACATGTTCCTTGGTGTTATGTAGGAAGGGCATGCCACAAGGGGCTGCGAAGTGATGCACAATGTGTGGATGTTTTGTGGCATGTTCCCTGCTATTGCATAGGAAGCACATGATGCAAGGGGGCTGCAAAATGCACAATGTGTGGATGTTGTGCTAGGGTTGCATGCGAGGCATAGGTTGGCGCAATGCTTCGCAGACTGCATGAAGTCGTGTAGTTTGTCAAATGACGACAAGAGTACTGTAAGTAGAAGGTGGTCTTTAGGGACCCCGTATGTGCTTTAGAATCTTAGATCATATATACTCATGGAAAGATTTGAGTTGTTCATTCTAGTGAAGATTTTTTTTGTTAAGGATATTTTTAGATCAATCATGAATCAATTGGGGCAGCAGGTTTTGGTCTGCACACCATATTTCACATTGTTGTACCATTCTTTCTCAGTCATCTACTTCACAAGTCTCAAATAAGTCTAAACTACCCAGACCCAAGATCTCTAAGTGGCTCTTGAATCCTTACCTTCATATTTAGGTGAGTATATTCATACCGACTCCTTTTTTATGCAGGATTATGCTTTGTTAGGAATAATGACATTGCCGTGCACCAACATGATCACCAATTGTACAATATCCAAATGACTATTCTTAGCATTATATTTGTATTTGAGATGTTCATTACTGTGCTTCTAAACAAGTAGTAAATTGTCAATCACTCTTTTAAAATATATTTAAAAAATACATCAAAGTAGGTTTTGAAGAACGAAAAGCACATTGATGACAAGAACAGTCATGTCATTTTTTTACTGTTTCAAATACCATCCACTGTTTCCTGCAGAGTTTTTATATAGTATATATTGATCAAATCAAGTTTTTGCATAATAATGCCATTTGAAGGTCAAAATACCACAACATAGACTGCAGATTGTTATCTTGTCAACAAGAAAGTATTTGCACAAGTAACCGTATGCAAGGAAAACTATGCGCTCACCCAGCACACTTGACCTTCCAGGGTTGACTGAGACAACAAAATGGGGAAAAATTAGTATTAAGGATTCTGTTGACGAGGTGGGTAGAATTACTGCTGAGCTTGTTTTTGCAAGAGTTGTCTTTGATCTTGAGCTATTTCAATATTCCTCGGTGGCCTTGTAATGAATGTTAAGGGTGTCGAATTCAAGAATTAGGAAATGGTGATGGGAAGACCTCAGAACTGAGAGAGCTGCCAGTCAATACTGTTCCAGTTGGATGTGGCATGGTCAGGTTACATACCCTGTGGAATCCATCTGGCTCTGAGGGGTTGTTCGCTCACCAGAAGTGATATCAAATGAAGGGACACCAAGGGGGAAATGCTTGAACCAAAAACCTACTCAAAGATCTGATTGAAGAGGATTGTATAGAAGATAAAGACAAGAAGACTAGGTAGAGTAGCTCATGCTCATAGTAGCTTGATGCCATGTGGCTCTTATCTGCTAACAATGAAATATAAATTGCAAAAAAGAGAGCTAAGATGACAATTCAACTAAACAAACTAACTAGTTCTACTAGTTAAGCAATGTTAGAAGATATGAGAGAATGAAGAGAAATTGGAAGGTAGATTGAGATATGTGCGTGTCCATCATTTTATTACGCAGAACAGAGCTATAATATAGTTATGGTAGTTTATAAACAATCAGTAATTAATGTGTAACTAATGTATTACAAGTATAAATTAAATATATTTAATACTCGCCTTGATGACAAAACCGAAAGTTTGTCCCAAAACTTTACAAACAAGATGGGACCAAGAGGTTTAGTCATTAAATCTGCAAGCTGCTCCTTAGAGGCACAAAAATGAAGAGAGATATCACGAGAATCAACCAATTGTTGAATATAGTGATGATGAATCTCAACGTGTTTAGTGCGAGCATGATATGTCAATTTCTTTACCAGCTTCAATACACCTAATTGTCACAAAAATAGAGTGGAATAGGTGTAGGCTGAGGAAGTTGAAAGTCAATCAAAATCTGACATAGCCAAATTGCTTCACACTTGGCACTGACGTCTGCCTTGAAGCTTGCTCACCACGAAACAACTCTTGAATCAAACGTAAAGATTTACTTGGTGGTAGACCTCTGAGAATCCATTGAACTTCCTCAATCAGAGTTTGTATATCCCGTCAATTTGAAACTTGTTACCCTCTGATATAGAATGCCAAAGTCAAGAGCTCCTTTGACATATCTTAAAACACATTTTGCTATTATCCAATGAATGATTATCGGTTAAAACAAAAACCGAGAAAGATAGCTAATAGCAAAATGTCAACGTAAGATATATGAGGCTGCCGTCCAACTGGCCGTAGATTGATTCATTGACCGACTATGGGCTAACAACTTCATCCCGATCTCCATAGGTGTAGAAGGATTACAACCAGACATCTCAAACATCTGCAAAAGACTCGTAGCATGCTTGATGTAAGCTATAAAAATTAAATGGTCATGTCGTTAAAATTCTGTTCTTAGGCAATAGTGTAGAGGCCTAGATCAGTCATGTCAAAAGCATGACAAAAATATGATTTCACTCGCTGAATAGTAGCGGCTCCATTACTTGTGATGGCAAGATCGTCAACATTTAACATAAAGATTCGGATTTGAAAGATTTCGTCTAAATCCAAAATCTTGTAGATGTTGGTCAATTTTTTTATACTAGGATCGTGGAGCCTACTTAAGTTTGTACAAGGACTTGATCAACATGCAAACTTGATGACTATGTCAAGGTACTTGAAATCCTTTAGGCTGCACTATATAGACCTCTTCATTTATATCTTCGTTCAAGAAAGCGCTCTTGACATCCATTTGAAAGACCTTCCAACCAAACTAGGGTGAAATGGAGAGAAACAACTATTGAATGTATTTATACACACACATGTTGGTTGGTAGTTTTTTAACAGTAATCAATTTTGTAACCATTCCCAACATAATAAAATGAAGGACCTACACACTCATTCGGTGTGCAGTCCAATTCCTCTTCATTCTTTCCTTGTTTACGTATTCTAACATTGGTATTAGAGCCTCTAACACTTAGGATGAAAGACCTCCGAGATCAACTTGCCTTATTCTTTCCTTGTTTACACATACTAGAATTCCATTGCACTAGTCCAAAATGCCTAGGTCAGGGCATATAGACAAATTCTCAAATATGTTTTTTCGGGTTTTGCCGCCAAACATTTATATTTTGCTGTGGAAAATGGTGAATATACAAAATCTTGTTTTGCTGGAGTCACATAAATTAATCGGACAAAATTATAACGTTTGGAGCCATAAAATTTTGACCATTGTGGAATTTTGCGATTGTGATAAAATCATACTTGGCACAAAAGGTAGTCCAGCTGCAAATTTTGCGGATTATGACAAATGTCGTAAGGAGGCCTTGTTGTTGACATTGTTGGTATATAATGAATTGATACCAAAAGTCCGAAATGCTACTTTGGCAAGTGATCTATGGATTTGTTTGAAGGACAAATACACGATTTCAGAGAAGAGTCGGGTGTTATACTTAAAGAATTTGTTGTTTTCAGCATGGTTGCAAGAGGGTGGGTCATTGTTAAAGCACTTGCTTACCGAGATCAACTCACCTCCATTAACAAAAAGGTGGATGACAATGATATGGTGGCATTGGTGCTAAACAATTTTTGTCATCATATGAGTCATTTTGTTGAAGCCCTCCATTTGATCGTTGGAAGTCAAACTTTGACCTTTGATAAGGTCAATTCGTATTTGTTCCAAAAGGAATGGAGCCAAACTCAAACACTTGAGTCCAATTTTGGAGAAACCGGAAGTGCTTTTGTTGTTCAATACAAAGGAAAATGTAAACGATAACATGGAGGATCATCTCCTAAATATCAAGTAAAGTGTTACTACTTTCATAAGCTTGGTCATGTGAAGGATTGTTGAAAGAGAAAATATGATCTTTCTAACAAAAAGTAGAAGGGAGAAGCAAATATGGTAGTGGTTGACCTAGAGTTTGAAGACAAGTACGCCCTCATGGCAACATGCTTAGATAACAGCCCTCGGGAGTTGGTTTGATTTTGGAGCATCAAGACACTTCACGTGTAAAAAATATTAGTATGTAAATTTTTATTCTTAGTTCTTCTAATTCAATTTCATTAGCAAATGGAATATCTTATGCGCAAAGTAGAAGGGATAGGGGATATCCACATCATATTGAATGATAATGTCAAATTCATAGTTAGAAATGTTAGATATGTTCCAAACACAAATAAAAATCTTGTATTAATAAGTCAACTAGTAGAGAACCCCAACATTTCTATAAATTTCTTTGGTAAGAAATGCCTTGTGTTCAAGTAAAACAAAAGAAAGTTGTTGCCCTTGGTATTGGGCAAGGAGGCTTGTATAGGTTGGTTGACCTACCACGGTCAACTTACATGCCCTAGTTGTGGAGGGTAACACCAATATCTTGTGGCATGAGAGATTTGGACATCTCCAACCTCCAGTATCTAGCCAAGTTGAGTAGAGCCAATATGGTTCTTGGTTTACTTGCTATCCAAGAGAAACAAGATGTGTGTAGGGTGTTTGGCTAGAAAATAGAAGAGGAAGCCATTTGCAATTAAAGTGTTTGGCGTGCCAAGGGGCTTTTAGATCTTGTTCATACAAATCTTTATGAGCCATCATGGAAGTCTCCAACCATTCTTGGTGCGAGGTACTTTCTTTTGTTGGTGGATGATTATTCTAGAAAGTTGTAGGCCTACTTCTTGGAAAAAAAGTTTGGTTGTTTTGCTTCTTTTGAGAAGTTTAAGGCATCGGTGGAAAACTAGGCCATCAGATGGATCAAGACATTCAGATCCGACAATGGGGGGGATTCACTTCCAAGCAGTTCAAAGATTGTTACATAAAAGAAATAACTCATCCTCAATCGACAACCCCGTATGCCCCGCAACAAAATGGGGGGGTTGAGAGGCGGAATAGAACTATTATGGAGATGGCTTATGATGTATAGTAGAGGCATGCTGTTCAAATACTTGGTGAGAAACAATACACGAATATCAACTTCTCATATTTTTGGTTCAATTGAATATACTTTGGTCCCTGATAGAAAGAGGAGTAAGTTAGATTCTAAAAGTTCAAGATATTTCTTTGCTGGTTATAGTGATCAGTTCATGGCTTATAGGTTGATTGATATTTCCAAGTAAAAGTAAGTTTTAATCGATGTTGATGTGAAAGAAACAAAGTCATTCTTTGCATGTAATCAACACACAATTGGCTGTAATCAGCAAGCAACATCTGAAAATGTTGTGATTCCTTTACCTAATGAAGAGTCTAGTTCATCTCATACTCCTCCACGACTCCAACACAAAAATCTTTGACACCCACAAGTGATACACTGGTGTATAGAAGACACCAACCTGAGTTGGTTCCTCATTCGGTAGAGCCTCAACCGAACAAATTTCTTTAGTCCAATGAAGGCCTAAGTGGTTTTATTCCACTTTACAAAATGTGCGAGTGGATGAAATGTCTCAATCGGATAGACCGCCTCAGGACTGGTAAGAAAATTGCTGATTTAGAGCATGCTCATTTTTCTTTCTTCTGATCTTCACAAAATACCCGAGCCATAGAGATACTTTGAAGTAAAAGGCATACTTGAGTGGGAAATTGCCATGTAAATAGAGTATGATGCCTTGATGAAGAACAATACCTGGACATTGGTGGAATTGCCTCTAGGGAAACAACCCATTGGTTACAAATGGGTATAAAAGTCAAGTGCAAAGCTGATGGTACTTTGGATAAGTACAAAGCACGTCTTGTTGTGAAAGGCTTCTTGTAATAGGAGGGAATAGATTATGAGGAGACTTTTTCTCCTACAAATATGGTCACATTTTGGTTGCTTCTTTCAATTGCAGCTTACTTTGGATGCAAGGTTTTTAGATGGATGTAAAGAGTGTCTTCTCGAATGGAGACTTGGCGGAGGAAGTCTATATGGTGCAGCCTGAAGGGTTTCAGACATGTGGTCGTGAACATTTGGTTTGTAGGCTAATTAATTCTTTGTACGGGCTTAAGCAAGACTCCTCGAGCTTGGTATATCAAAATAGATCAACATCTACAAGATTCCAAATTCAGAATGAGTCTTTTTGATCCAAATCTTTATGTCAAAAGTGATGGTTATGAAATTGTGATGCCTATTGTTTATGTTGATGATGTTTCCATCACGGGTAGGGGGCCATTGCTATTTAACGAGTAAAAACAAATCTATGTGTTGCTTTTGACATGATTGATTTAGGCACCCCTACACTATTACCTAATCAGAATTTTGGCAACATGATCATTTGATTTTCATAGCTCAAGTCAAGTACAATACAAATCTATTCCAAAAGTTTAGGATGTTTGATTGTAATCCTTCTTTCGCACCTATGGAGGCCGGGTTGAAGTTATTAGCTCATGATGATTCACTCTTGAATCACTCTGACCGATGAATCACTCTATAGATAGTTGGTGGGTACCTTGATATATCTTACGTCCACCCGACTGAACATATGTCTTGTTGTTAGCTATCTTTCTTGATTTTTGTTTAAACCAAAACTCTAACATTGGGGAGTAGCAAAACAAGTTGTTCGATATGTCGAAAGTACTCTTAACTTTGGCATTTTCAATCAAAGAGTCACAAATTTTAGATTGTTTGGCTATACAAACTCTGATTGGGGAGGTTTAGTGGATACCCAAAGATCTACCACTGGATACATCTTCTCTTTTGGTTCAGGAGTTGTTTCATGGCGGAGTAAGCTTCAACCCACCGTGGCCATCTTTTCCACTCGAAGCAGAATAGAAGGCAACTATCGCGCGCCAGAAGAAGTTTGGCTACGTTGGATTCTCATTGATCTCCAGCTTCCTTAGATCGCACCTACTTCAATTTCCATTTTTATGACAATCAAGGTGTATTGAAGATGGTAATGAATCCCACATGTCATGGTTGCACCAAGTATATTGAGATTCATCATCACTATATTCTAACAACCATCTTTGCAGTAAGAGCATAAATCTCCTCATAGTCTATTCCCTTCTATTTAGAAAAACCTTTCGCAACAAAAACCTTGTACTCGCTATAATACCATCATTTGCAACCAATGGGTTGTTTCCCATAAGGTAACTCCAATTTCTAGGTATTGTTCTTCATCAAGTTGTCATATTTTACTTGTATGGTAGTCTCCCATTCATTTTTCCTTTTGCTTCGAATATCTCTCGTGAAAAGATCAAAGGAGAGAGCAAAATGAACATGCTTTGAATCAATAACCTTCTTATTAGTCCTCCGTGGTCGTGCTTCAATGAGGTACTTCATCCTCGCGCACATCCCGGGATAGTGGAATAAAACCACTTAGGCCTCTATTGTACTAGAGAGTTCTTTATTGACCGAATTTCTATTAGATATGGAATCGACTTAGGTTGGTGTTTCTTATAGACCATTGTATTGGGGATATCAACCATGGGTATCATAGACGTGATGGAGTACCAAATGAACTAAATTCTTGATTTGTCAAAGGAACCACAACACTATCAATGATTGTTTGCTGGTTACAACCAAAGAAGGATTTTGTTTCCTTCACATCAACATCTTGACTAACAATGACCTTGTTAGTGGAAACATCAATAAGTCTTTAGGCCCCAAATTGATCACTATAGCCAACAAAAGATATCTTCTTGTTTTTAATTCTAGTTTACTCCTTTTTCTATTAGGAACCAAAGTATACCTAGTTGAGCCAAAAACACAAAAAGTTGTTACCTCTGGTTTGATTTCAGACTAAGCTTCCTTGTGGGTGACATCTTGCAAAGCTTTGCAAGGACTTTGATTCAGGGTATGTGCCACTTTGTGTTTATTGCTTCTCCCCAATATTTGTATGACACTCCTTTACTATGCATCATGCATTGAGCCATCTCCATGATAGTTCTATTTTTCCTCTCAACCATCCCATTCTATTGTGGGGTATATGGGGCTGTCAACTAATGATGAATACCCTCCACATTACAATAATCCTTGAATTGCTTGGAAGTGAATTCACCCCCATTATTAGATCTCAATGTTTTGATTCATCAACTTGTTTGGTTTTCCACCAACACCTTGAAATTTTCAAAGAAGGCATCAAACACTTTTCTTTCAATAAGTGGACCCACACCTCCTTGAGAAATCATCCACCAACAACAAAACATGGCTTGCATTGAGAACTCGTAGATGATTTCCAAGATCGCTTGCAAATATTTGCATGAACAAGATCTAAGAGCCCCTTTGCTGCCAAACACTTTCAATTGGGAATGGCTTCCACTTTCACTTGCCACCAAACATCCCGCATACATATCCTATTTTTCTTGGATAGTTGGCAAGCCAAGAACTATATTGACTTTACTAAGTGGCTTGGTACCGAAGGTTGAAATGTTCAAATTTCTCATGCCACAAAATGTTGGTATTACCCTCCACAACTAATGCATGTAAGTTGATTGTGGTAGGGTCAACAAGTTTATATAAGCCACCTTGCCCAATGCCTAAGGGTACAACTTCCTTCTACTATACATCAAACACTATACATTTCTTGCCATAGAAGTTTATAAAAATGTTGGATTTTTTAGCTAATTGACTAATAGATATGAGATTCTTATTCATTTGGTGGACATATATGACATTTGTGACTATGAATTTTGCAGCATTATTCAATATGATGTAGATATCCCTATCCCTTCTAGCTGCATGTGATCTTCCATCACCTAATGAAATTGAATAAAAAAATTGGAATTTGCAAGAAAGTTTACATATAAGTCCTTTTGACGTGAAGTTTTGGATGCTTCAAAGTCAAAGAACTAAGATCTGGTAGCACTTTCATTTGAGCATGATTCCATGAGAGCATACTCCTCTTCAGACCCTCGTACAACTTCAATTGCTGCCACATTTGCTTGTCCCTTTTGCTTTTTGTTATGCGAAAGGGCATATTTTCGCTCTCAGCTATCCTTCTTAACATGCCCAACTTTATGACAACAGTAGCACTTTACTTGGTATTTGGGAGACGATCCTTTGGGTTACATTTCCACTTCCCTTTCGATTGAGTGGCAATTACACCTTTTTTTTGGTCCAGAATTGGACTCATGCATCTGTGTCTTTCTCCTTTCCTGTTGCAACAAATTGGAACTGTCTTCGTCAAAAGTCAGAGTCTGAATTTCATCCATCAAACGTAAAGCTTCCACAAAGGACTCATATAATGGTGTCAAACTGTTCAAAAAAAGGGCAACCTAATCATCATCAGCTGCCTTTTTGTTGATGGAAGCGAGCCAGTCTCAGAGATATTTCATCCAAAGAAGGTGTTCTGACAGGGACCCACCCTAATGCATCTTTGCTGAAAACAACAAATTCTTCAGGTACAAAACCCAACTTTTCTCTAAGTTAGATATTTGTTCTTCAGACTAGTCCATAGCACACTTGCCTTACTGGGGTTCTGGAGCTCTGATTCTAATTCATTTGACATGAGGAAGCTTTAGCAACAACAAGGCCTTCTTATGATGCTTGTCATAGTTTGCAAAATTCGCAACATGATTTTATCGTAGTCTTAATACTCTGCGGTCGTCAGAATTTTGGGAATCCAGACTTGTTATTCTGGCTAGTCAAATATTTGCACCTCCGGCAGAACAAGATTCTGAATATTGGCCATTTTTCACACAATAGTTGATTTTCCAACTTGGAAATCAATGCAATAGGGAAAATGCACATTCTAGATTCTGAATGTTTTTCAATTGACCCACAAATCAATGCAACAGAAAAAGGAAATGCAATCTATATTTGAACATTTGATTACTGACACAGAAATCAATGTAAAAAATATTATTCATGACCACATAGTCTAGAAGCCACCTCCTAGCATTTTCTCATAGCAACTTCCATCACAAATTTCTGTGCCCTAGATGTACAACAAAAGGTTCTTGCTTCCTGTCAACATTGCATTCGAAACAACAAACAATTGTGCCCTCTAAATAGCTCAAAGCAGCCAAAATGTGCCCTCAAATGCACCCTTGAAAACAAAACAACATTAAACATGTTCGTTTTTATTTCAGTCATGCCTTAGCATGCCCACAAAATTGCCTCCAACTTCTGCCTTGTTGATCAATGCAAATGATGTCACTAATGATGTGCCCATGTACTATCGCGAATTGTGCCCATGTACTATGCAAATTTTACTCAATCTGGTTTCTTTCTCTTGCAACAACGTCTCTTATGCGTTTTCTTGGAAACAAATCCTCTTTCCTTTTGCAACAATGGTCATGAACTCTACAAATGAACTTCTCCTAAGGAATTATTCCTCTTTGTCTATGTCCCAGTAGCTGTTTTCTCCAACTCATGATTTTCTCCTCTGTGCCCTAGCAGTGAGTGATCTAATCTGTGACCCATCACTTCTACAACTTCTTCTCTTTCTATCCTGCAGTTTGTATGCCCTAGCAATCTCTATCTCCAATTTGTGATTTTCTTGTCTGTGCCGTAGCAGCAAGTGCTCTAATCTGCAACCTCTACTCTTTCTTGCCTGCAGTTCGTACCCTTTTTAGGGCTTCCTCAAACGTGGAACAATTCGAGCACCAATGGCCCTGATACCATTGTTAGAAGATATGAGAGGATAAAGAGAAGTCAAAAGACATTGAGATATGTATGTGTCCATCATTTTATGAAGAGCGGAAGGAAGTTATAATATAATTATGGTAGTTTATAACCCACCATTAGTTAATGTCTAACTAATGTATTGCAAATAGATATTATATATATTTAATAAGTAAAAGTAATAAGTGATACTAAATAAGTAAAGGTAATAAGCATTCTTGTACAATTGATGATACAACATATATTATAATTCAAAAGCAATGCTTAGTCTTTGATATTAAAATTTATGAAAGTAAGCAAAAGCTCTACTCTAAATGCAATACAATAAAGTCAATGTTTTTGGTTGTTTTTATGACAGTGTAAATCTAAGAAACAAAACACACCCTTACAAAGCTTAGAAACTATAAAATGCAAACACACCATGAGATAAAACTGGCCAAAAAGAGTGAAATACAGCATGGAGGACCCAAGCTGTTTGGAAAACACAATAACTGAAGAAAAGCAAAAAGAAATAACCAAAGGAGAGTGGAATCTGAAATCAACAAATAGAGACTGGAAAATAGAGATCAAAGAAGATAATGAACGGCAAATGAAGAGTGGACAGCAAGTGGTAAATTGTTAATAGCAAAGTGGGAGTTTATGAAGCAGCTTGAAAGCAATGGAAGATATGAGGAGGGAGTCACCAAACACACGGACAAGACAATGTATGGCTCTAAAAAGTTTGAGATTACCATTATGGACAAGTGGATTCCCGAACTTCCTATAGTCCTCAAAAGTTAGTAAGTGAATTTGGAAGATGCAAACTGCGAAAATCAGAACTCAAAAGGGGATACGATGATTGCTAATGACGTGCAGACTATGATGGAGTCTTATGCAAACCTCACAAAATCTGATTAAGAAGAAAGGAAAGCTGGAAGCTTGGTATAGAGAGCTGTAGATGGCAAAGCAGACAATGCAAACAAACAACAAAACATATATATACCGTCAATACTTGAAACCTAATCTAATCTATTCTAGAAACCTAAATAAACAATAGTAAATCCATGACTTGCTAACCACTCTTATGACAAGCCAAGGTGGAAGGAGAACAATGGCCAAATGTGCTCAGTTTGTAGCCTCTAGGTTGAAGATGTCACACACAATTCTCTCAAGAAAACTCGCAAGGTCGAGAGGGCAAAAAGCTAACTAAACCTATGCTGAAGGTGGAAACAACAATACAATGGTTGTGTATTGCAATATGACAGAGAACGGGCTGCATTCGTGGTTTTTGTGATTCGTGGCAATGACACAAGGCTGCGTATATATAGGATATGAGAGGCAAAAGGCAAATCTGGAGCAGATTGGAAGTCCAAAGTGCAAATGAAGCAGCAAGGGTATGGAGTGCTAGGAAATTTAGGGGATAAATAATGTTACAAATTATAGATCCACCACATTAAATTGCTGAGAATTATAGTTTATGAAGTGCAGTGATTAAAACATAGATTAGGATGTTTATATTGCAGATTACAGAATGTAAACAACATGAAACAAAAAGTAAATGAACACAATGACACAAGATATAAGTGGGAAAACCATGAAAGGTAAAAACCCACTGAAAATCACTTATCTTTATTGAGAATTCAATTTCACCCAGCACTCCCACTATTTCCACAGATCCACTTGCAGTTACACCTTCAAGAAGGGATTACAAACTGCCTCATACATTCACTCATGTGTTTTTCACCATTTGCATCATGTATCTATAATTAGCTCGCACATATAGCTCGCATGCATATGTCACACTTGATATTTCACATGTGTGTCCCCATATGCCGATCTCTAATGAGATCACCTTGTTTTATACAAGGTGGGTGACCTGTTTTGGGTCACTCTTACATTTTAAACATTGCCGACAACAATGTAGTGGATCCACCATGCTTATATTTTAAATATAAGCTATAAACCAAAAACATAGTCTTTGGCGGGTTTCTAAACAAGCAATTTCCGCTTAATATTATAAACCCAACATGTAGAATGCTCTCTCTCGAATTCCGCCCTTCATTTATTCATATGGTCAAGAATTACGAAATTTCTAGTTAATTTAAATTTTGCCAAATATTTGTGAAAACCAAGGACAAGGGAAAAAACAAATTTTGGCTTACCATCTGTATGGGGAAAATGATGCTGCTTGTGTTGTGTCACGGAGCATTCAAACTGTGAAGAGAGGCCAGCTGAGATGTTGGGTCGTATGTAGAATGTTGCTTGGGGTGATGGCAACCGAGACACCCATTTACTTGCAAATGACAAAGCTGAGAATCAAGTGCAAATGTATTGCGATTTTGGGGAAAATGTTTGCGAAAAATCAAAGAGAATAGAATGTACCATCCATACTTGGGAAAAGGATTCCACCTGTGTTACCTCGTGGAGCACTTGTCCCTACAAAATGCTAGTTTTGGTGAGTTTGGAATGCACAAAAATCTTAGAGCAGTTCTGGCCTAAAAATGGAGATAAAGGGTGAAAAGCAAGGTATAAATGGGGCATTCAACCCAAAGAATTCATTTCAACATTCTATCATGATAAAATCGAGCTTTGGCTTATTTAGTGGCCAAATTGTGAGTGGAGATGTGGGATATGAAGTTGATAGAGAGAGAATGGCTGGTGTACCATCGAAAGTAGGCGGGGCCCATTGGCTCTTTAAGATCGACCATTTTTGCAAAAACTTAGGTTTGCTTGAAAAATTGTGTTTGGGCAAAGAACAGGGGAGTGAAAATGATCACCGGAAAGAGTATGCTAAGTATGTGCAATTGTTTTTGTGCTTCAAGTTGGTTTTAAGTATTTTTATGCAACACTTGTGTCGCCTCATAAGCATTCGACAAAAGAAGGTAGGCCGACCAAGATATCACTCCATCTGTGGAATGTAGTCTTGGGGTGATGGAAGTTGAGCCACCCATTTTCCTATAGTAGAAAAAGCGAGGAATCAAGTACAAATGTAGGTGATTTTCAGCTAAAACCTTAGCAAAAATCAAAGACAAGAATGTACCTTTCATGTGGGGAAAAGGAATGCTACCTATGTTGCCTCATAGATTGCTCCTCCCTACAAATCCACATCGAAATGTTTAAAATATATAAGAGTAGTTTTGGTGCAAAAAGTAAAGGTGAAAAGGGGCAAAAGGCAAGGTATATAAAATGGGGTTTTAACCCAAAAATAGAATTCATTTTAAGTTTTGAACATTCGACCTTGAGAAATTTGAGCTCTGCTCCTCTAAAGTGACTAAATTGTGAATAAAGACAAGTGATGAGAAGTAGGCGGGGCCCATGGATTTGTAAGATCTTATCATTTTTGCAAAAAAACCTACGAAACTCGGTTTGCTTGAAAATTATTTTGGGTATCGAAAGGGGGCAAAAGGATGGTGAAAATGCTCATTGGGGTGGAGTAGGCTCAATATGTGCATTTTTGTGTGTTTTAAGTCCGTTTTAAAGTGTTTTTATACATTTGTTTCTATTTGGGGCTGCGGTGGCGACACCGCCAGCTAAACGTAGTTTTGAATCGCTTAGTATACAAGTCGTGGCTAAGAAATCGCCAAGGTGGTTTTGTAATTGCCGTAATGCATATATTGGCGATTTCGCCACGGGGCAAGCAAAAAAAGGGATGGGGAATTTGGGACCGATGAAAACTGCTTTTGGTGTTGTAAGTAGACTATGTCGATTGAGTAGGGCCTCGGGAGTTGGATTGGCTACCTTGCATCGTAGCTTTACCGACCCAGGAGGAGATACTACTAGAGAGGGTCAATATCTAGAACCGGCGCAGTGCGATTGATGGCACTCGCTAGTTGCCTCATGTACAACTTGACTTTGACATATTTGGATGTGGACAAGAACACTTTACATTTTCCATGGTACAAGGAGAGTGGACCAATACTCTCCAAGATTTTTATAGGATACTTTGGAGGTGCCAGTGTCAAGGAGGAGACTTGCCATAGCGAGGCCACAAACACATCAAAGTCTTATAGGTGGGCCACGTACTTTGGAGTTGTGGGGCCAATAGATCTAATCATCTAAGCTCCAAACATGGCATTCATCTGTGGAAGATGAAGGATCCCCTATCCCACCTTTTCATTAGGTTAGAAAGACTCATTCTTTTCCAATGATTGGATCTAGAATACTCGTGCAATTATTTTCCTATATCTACTTTATTTTTGTTAGAGCAAGTGTTGCTTTGAGAAATGTGCTTTCGAGGGGCTACACTTTGCAACATGGACATCCTTCTAGCTTAGATGCTAGTTGTGAGATAAGATAAGATAAGATAATTATATTAATGTCCAACAAATGACCACAAAAGTAGGTCAAAGGGACTGCAAAGTACAAATGTGTCCATACAAAGCAGGAAACCAAAAGGTTTTTGAAAGAAGTACAAAGCAAGAGAAGAGGTCAAAGACCAAAAGTGAAGCGGAAACCAAAAGGTTTCCAAAAGAAGTACAAAGCATGAGAAGAGAAGTGGTGAAGGAAGAAGACCTAGGTGAAGCAATGGGGAATGCCACCAAAAGTGAAGTGGGAAACCAAAAGATTTTCAAAAGAAGTACAAAGCATGAGAAGAGAAGAAGAAGAGAAGGAAGAAGACCTAGGTGAAGCAATGGGGAATGCCTATTCGGGAATGGAAAACCCATCTCTCCTAACATTCGAGGCCGACTGGAAGAAACTCAAAATAGTGTGATGATTCGAAGAAGAGGAAGAGGAGGTGAGATGAGACCTCCCCCATGTTGTTGTCTGCGAAAATAGTATATCTCAAGGACCTAGTGGAGTATTGGGATTGGTAAAATAATGCTTGAGAGAAATCGGGGGTTGTATATGGACCCCTTGAACCGTACTGATCTGGAGTGTGATGTTGTACTAATATCAATATGGCGCTTAATGTCTCTCTTCGAGGATAGCGCCGGAAAGAAGGAAGTGATCCTCCGAGGAGAGTCTCTCTAGTAAGTGTCTGAATAGTGTGATCTCGAAGCCTAAGAGCCTCCTGCATGTATAAAGCCAGGCACTTTTGATTGACATATCTAAAATTCAGTAAGTGCATAGGTCCCTCTGAAAAGACAGTGGAACCTCCCCTAATCTCGTAGTAGATGGGACAACGAAAGATGAAGTGTGCTTTTGTCTTGACCTCCTGAAGTTTGCATAGCTGGCAAATCCTGTCTGACCGATCGATCTGGTGGTCCGTCTCACTCCAAAGCCTATGAGAACCCACTCTAAACTGACTAGGGGGATGTGAAGAGTGTGCATCCAATGGCAAAGGGTATATTGAGGACGGATAATAAGTCCGTCACTCAACTCCAAGAAGTGCTCCACATAAAAAGCCATCTTCGGGCATAACCCACCATGAGGGTTCACCCAAGTGGTGTGGATGAATTGTCTATAAATATCCTCTTTGATGATCTTGTTCAACTCTGTCTTGGAAGGTAGAATATGCGTTGGTGTGTCGCATCCAAGGAGTATCGAAAAGGAGGAAGACGATCCATCCTAATATCCACTGACTCTAAGAGAGCAGAAACCCTAGTGTACCAACAATGAGCACGACTGGAGAATCAAAAAGGGAAATGGTCTCCGAGGAACAATATGCCAAGTATGGGTACTTGTCCCTCCCCTCAACCGAGTCAGCAAAGCTTCGGATATGGTGTAAGAAGGAAATCAAATCAAACATGGTCTCCAACCTAAAAGGATGGGCCCCAAACTCTGCAAGAATGATGTGATGGGGAACAAACTGCTTGCACTGATGAAGCGACGAAGGAGAAGTGTCTGACTCTCTCGGCTGAAGCCCAATCCGACTCGAGCAAAGAGGGCCCCCACACCACAGCCATAAAGAACAATGGGTTTGATAAGGGAATCCATGAGGGACATCTTGGAGGAGATGTCTTGAAAATGGTGCCGAAAGCACTTGTCGCTCGAGGAGAGCTAAAGAACCGTAACCCTTATTGACATGTGGTGGAGGGCTTGTCTCAGACTGAAACGTGGACCAGAGAACTGCACACCCAAGTAAGTATAGGTACTGGTAATCTCAATCTCCTCCCCCGAAGAAGAAATGGAGGTGTGAGGTCTTCAACCCGTTGAAGACCATAACCTTGGTTTTACCTAGGTTGACCGTCAACTGCCGGAGATCACAAAACAACCCTAAGGCATCTAACTGTCTTTGTAGTCCCTCAGGAGATGAGGCTAGGAGGACCACATCGTCAACAAACAAAAGGATAGATATCAGAACTTGGTGGAGGAGGCACCCATCATTGTCCTGGATATGCTCACGAAGAAAGGTCTCGAGCTCATCAATGTAGATCCCAAACAAAGTGGGGGATAGGGGCAACCCTGTTTAACCCAATGGTACTCTTGATGAAATCTGATACCCCATGAACAATGCGGAGACGACCAAGAACAATCTCATATAAACGCATGATGGCAGTCAAAAGGATCTCGGAAATGCCAATGTCTCTGAGCCTCTGGAAAAGAGCCTTACGAGGAACAAAATCAAAAGCTTTTTGAAAGTCTACAAAGCAACAATAGACTTTCGATGAGCGATGACGTGCCTCCTCAATGATGGCTTAGAGAGTGAAGATATGGTCAATGGTTTGGTAAGCGGGCGGAACCCCGCCTGCCCCTAGCTCTGAGGTGTCTCTGCTCCAATTCCTTGGAAAGCAGCATGTGGAGAACAATAGCATAAAGCTTCAGGAATGTATGGCCAACCATGATAGTCCTGTAATTATTGGGATTAGAACTGGGGCCCATTTTGTGTATCGGGTGAATGGAGTGATGTGACCAAGTCGACGGAAAACCAGATCGTACCACGTGGTTGAAGAGATCAACCAAGAAACTACCCAGTTCCTCTAAAGCCAAACTTGAAGAATTCAGCCTGGAAGCCCTCCTCATCAGCGGTCCTGCTATTGTTCATCACTCTGACCGCCTCTTTGATATTCCAGTAAGTGAACAAGTAACATGAAGAGGGAGGAGAATCAACCAGGATACGAGGTTGTCCTAGGATATCATATAGAGTGGAGGTGTGGGAGAACATGGACTCGGGGTTAAGATCGAGAGGAAGGGGAGAGTGGCGAGGGAGGATGGTGCGCCAGAAATGTTTGGGAGAGTGTCGAGAGAAGAACATAAGATCTGTCTCCTTAGGGAAATAAAGAGACGTTTCTTACATCAAGAAGACAACAATAGGAGGATTTGAGGGTGGGATAGGAGGGAAGGGTGTGGATGAAGGCGTGACAAAGAAGGGTGGTGAAGGAGTTTGCACTCATCATCGTACGTCTTATTGTTCATAGGGCAAGATCTAGAGTTATTGGGTTGATGGGAAGTGGGGAAGACCTGGTGGAACTGGGGAAAGATTTGAGGGCAGCCTCCCAAACAATGGAAGAGAGGCGGGTGTATTTGGTAACAACACAACCCAATGAAAAGAAAAGGGTCTCCAAGGGAGTAACTAACGGATGTGGGAAGAGAAGGTATCGTGGTCTCCTTCATCAAACCGGAACGTAGTACGAGGAAAGGCTATGAATGGGAACAATAATGGGGGGATATCAACTTGGAGAGAATGAAAGAAGGGCATGATCATGACAGAGGGATGGGGGAAACAGAGAGGTGATGGACAAGTGACAAGAGATATTGGCTAGAAAGGACATAATCCACAACACTCACACCCCCACCGTGAGGTCGACATGTGAAGAAGTGAGAATCAAGAAAGCAGGTAAGCCCATTTAGGATCAACAACTCATGGGATTCCCCTAACTGTAGAAGGTGCCGACCATATGCAGTGAAGGGCCCTGAGTCATCCTCTGATATCTTGTGAAGTCCCACTGCCTCTGGATCAATCGCTTGGTGCAAAACACATCCTCTGATCGGTCATGGAGAGGAACCCGAGGGCTCTGCACGGGCATCAAGTCCCACATAAGGATGACTTCACCGATCATTGAGTACTGAGTAATACTGGCATATAGGTCACTGAAAGGATCACCATCATGGCCATTGTGAATGGCATACAAAGAGGAAGCCAAGAGGAAAGTAGCAAACTGCAATAAAAATATCCTTGGAAGGGAGATTTTCCCCTCTAATCCGAACCCACATGAACCTGGAAAACTCATTTGTGAACACCAGCGAGAACTAGTTCAAGGAGGAAATTCCTATACAAACAAGCCACACCCCCTGGAGCCTCGACACCACCCAAACTCCGTGTCTCCTGTCTATAAGCAGAGTACCAATGGTATCCCGTGATCTCCGGAAGAGGTCGTATAGGGCTCTCGTGTGTCTCCGTGACGAAAAGGATGTCAGACGATCCAAGAGCATCATACATAAGACTAGGTGATGACCAAAAAGAGCCATTACCATTCCAACAACTAATGGAGATACCATGCCTGTCTCCTCTCCTTGAGACCCGTCATTCGAAGTCCTAGGTCGGGCCTCCCATTCGGAGGGAATGTGTCTCTGATGACAGCTCTAAGATTCCTGATAACTGCCCATTTCCCTGCTTGACGAGCTGCCAAAACCAACTCTCTGGAGCGTTTGAGCTCTGCCACCTGTGACCTAGTAAGATCTTCGTCAAGGAAAATCTTATTAGGGAGAGAGTGTAGCACCCGTTTGGCTCTGAGAGCCCTAAGCCGATCTGCTGCTGATTTGAATCTGAGGAAAAGAGTGGAGTCATAGCCCAACCAGGCCCTATCTAGAACAATATTGGGAATATGCAGAGTATCCCGGAGAAACCTGTTCCCAACCACCAAGGGGTCCGGTGATGAGGGAGGTAGAGGGAGTCCCCTCACCTTGAGATTCAATTCCCTCTCGCACCTGGTATGTTCCTTGGATATCTTGGCCTAAACAACCTCCTCAACAGCTGCCATAGGGGAGGGAGATCCATCTTTTCCAACAACCTGAGCCCATGACCTGATGTTTGTTCCATTTCTTGTTTAAAAGAAGTCTGCTGTGATCTAATCTCATCCTGCTTATTTTTGAGGTCCAGGATTTCCGCATGCAAGGTATCATTGGGAGGATTGAGAACCCTGTGCTCCTCATTGGTGTGGATTGAGAGATATATATTCTACCAAAGTCACTATGAACTTGCACCCAAGTAGAGCAGGCCACAATTGGAACAGAACCTTGGAGGGCTTATGACTTCATCAAAACATTAGTAAATCCATGCCCCACTGACTCTGCCGTATCATTTTTCGTCTTATATTATTACTTTTGTGTACTTAGATGTACCTCTTTGCCATTGTGCTTTGAAGTTTTAACTATTATTATCATGTCTTCCCCATTTATATATGATTGGATTGTCTATGTTCTAATGTGCAATGTCATGCCAAGAATTTTTATTCTCTACATTTGTTACAGTGAATGATCTAACAAATTAGTAATATGAGATAGAAATTTTGATAACCATCTATCATTTTTTCATGTTTTGTTTGTTGTCTCAAACTGAGCTTCTAGAATTTATATTTACTCAAATAACTTGTGTTTTTTTTTCTTCATATTAGAGCTACATTGGACAGTTTATTTGTTCTTGGCAAATAATACACATTTATTTGTGATTGTAGGACAAGGTTTTCATGTTAGCATTGTTGTACTAGACGTCCTTTCTTTCACTAATCATTTCTACCTTTATCTTATATAATTTACATCACTAATGCTTTGAAGGATGATTTCCGATCAGCTTCTTATGTGTGAGTTGTCAATACTATTGCTTTTGTTTTATCTTTGTATCTTAAATTTGTAATTTATTACATATTTGGATGATGTTAGTGTTACGCTTTTCATCTCCTTTCAGTATAAAGAAAGGGAAAAATTGTCCTTTTAAAGTCCATTGTGCCTTATGCCATGCACACCTAACTGTGCTTAGACTACCAGCTAGCATTTAGGACGTGAGACCACACACCTGACTGAAGAAATTTGAGGATATCTCCTTTTCACTCCTTTCCATCTTCTAACTTTGTTTTGTAACAGGAAGCATAGCTAGAAGCTCTGAACAAAGGATTATATGCATGAAACTATATCTTTGTTGTGGAGAATATGCATCTGAGACTGAACGTTACTAAATACTCTTGACCTACTGATATTTTAAAGATATTTCTACATAAAGTCTTGATAAGTTATTATCATTTTCCTCTTGTTTTATTTATCTGAATTATATGTCCTCCAAGGCTTACTAATTTCTTCTTTTCCTTTTCTATGTATGAGATTTATCTATAATTGTATCAAAATTTATAGATATTGCAACCCCAATCAGATGGTCAAGTGATGTTTCGTTGCAATTTTTTTCCTTGAATTTCATCTGTATGACAGGCAGGTGTGATGGAAATAAGAGAGGACTATGTAGAAAAGCCTATCTTGAAAGAGAAACCGGATTTAGGTCATGGTTCATCTTCAGGTAGTGACTTCTTCCCTCTAGACAGTGCTACAGTTCATTTCAAAACTTGGCGCATTGCCTCTCTATTTTATTTGTGAGATCTGGTAATGATTGATGTTTCAGCATATGGGGGTCCAAGAGTCTGGATGCTATGTTCCTTCGATTAGATATGATTTAGTACTTGAAATTGACTTTGATGTTGAATTTTGAGCTCTTTACAAGTAGGAGTTTTACTTGTGTGATTTTATTCATTAGCCAAATGACCTCCATGAGTACTCATTACTCTAATGACACTTTTCCTCGTGTTTTTTTGGTAACAATAACAAGGCAAGGGGACCCATTGTAGCACACAAGCACTGTAAAAATTTGTTTGCAGGGGAGGAGTGACGAATATAAGTCACCAATTTGGGTGTCTCACCCTCTAGCCTCTTTCCCCATTGGCAAAACTTTTGGTAAGTGTAGTGCCTAATAAATCATCCTTGTCTGACAATTATTAACAGTGTGGGGTTAACCCAATTAGAACCCAATCATGTATCGTATGTTATGTTGGTGGCTTTCACGAGAAATTTAATTAGATCGGCTACTTAACATCATGTGATAAACCTATGGATAACACAAAAGCTCTACTTGCTCCACCATTTCGTTTCTGAACCAAAATCAGAGCTCAGAGCTCTGAGCTCTGCTGGGATTGGATACAGTGGGGTATTGCTGTTGTAAAGGCTTTACTGGGACAATCTGATCATTGTTACGAGACCTATTTTTCTGAAAATTAGGATTATATAGGTAAAATGGGCTTGGGGCAGCTTGGCTTGCTGCCTTTTGATGGCAATCAGCACATTGGGAAAATTCTAAGCAACCACTCGACTTCATCCATTTCATTTAAGGTACTAGGGGTTGTTTGGGCAGCTTCAAGAATTGGATTAACTGCAGGGGTTCGGGCAGCAGGAGGTTCTTGGGTTGAAATAGGGACTGCCTTTGGAATCTCAGGGAATAGTGGCATAGATGGTCATGGAGTCAATTTGTTTGCTTGGATCAAACTATTCTCTGCAATGACAGCCGGGTGATATGATTGGGAAGTGTTGTCCCTCCCACGGATTGTATCATTACAGAAATATTAGAAATGAGGGATATGAATAATACATGGAAGCTATATGAGGAGGACATACCTTTCTGGGATTTCTATACCACGTTTTTTGGAACCTGTGATTGAAGTCATAAATATTCTCAGTTGGGGCTTTTCAATAGTGATTACCTGCTCCACTAGTGACAAATTTTTGCCTGTCTCTTTGAATTGATTTTCCATCTTTTATCCCAATTCATCCCAATTTTGTATGACTCCTACATGCAAAGACCATAACCAATCTAAGGCTTTTCCTTTGAGGGAAGTGGCTAGGAGTTTGATGGCAATGTCATCCTCTATGATATGACGAACTGTGCATACATTGGCTCAATCCCTTATGTGCTCAATGGGTGTAATCTGGTTTTACCAGTGAAGTAAGGAAATTCCTTAAGGGCTGAAATTGGGATTAGATTGTGTGCCAGCAGAGAAAGGGACTTCCATTATTGCAAGAGACAAGGGGCAGATTTTTCTGATGGGCCATGGGAATTCTGAGATGATAATTTCTTGGGGATGAAGGGGCTGACTTTTGAACTGGAGGACTGGATTTGGATCACGGAGCAAGAGAAACCGATCTTTTGACAGATCTACTTCTTCTTCTTCCGGGAGATAACTGCTAGAATTCAACAAGCTGCTTCTTTTAGCACTGGGTCTTGTTTCCTCTCTACTCATAAGTGTTAGAAGCACAAGAATACTGAGAGGGGGGGGTGAATCAGTATTCGACAATAAAAACTTTTTCTCCAACTTATTAATTTTCTACTTAACAAGATATTCAAATCTGAAAGTAAAATGAGAGCATACACAAAAATCAAATGCACATAACACCAGAAATACCATGGTTCACCCAGTGTGGGCTACATCCACCAAAAGAGACTGCTTGGATCTACTGTCCAAATCCAGCCGAAAAATAGTGTTTACAAAGTGTGAGCACCCACTCACAGAAGACACCAATCTCCAAGCCGAACACCAATTCAGCCCTTGAATGCAAACACCACTGACTATGCAATCTCTGATTCGAAGCACCAACTTTTGGAGACACCAATCCCCAATCCGAAGCACCCACTCCAGAAAATCTGCAATACAAATCAATGATAATTTCTCCTTCTATATTCTCTCTCTCACATACTCATACTCACTTAAGAGATTTATAATATCAGCTCACATACATATCACACTCATGCAAAATGCTCTCTTTCTCACTCTGCAAAAAATGTGCACACAACACTTGTTTATATAGAAAGAAGGAGAGGAAAAACCACTTGTGGTTTCCCTAAAACCATGTGCCCATACCATGGGCCAATTTGCTCCAAATATTAAATATTTGCTCCAAATAGAAATATTCTCTTACACATGTAAGAGTAACTCCTCTTACGCATCATAGAATCTCTTACACGTCATAAACTGTCATAAAATCTCTTACGCGTCATAAGCTGCCATAGAATCTCTTACGCGTCATAAGCTGTCATAAAATCTCTTACGCGTCATAAGCTGCCATAGAATCTCTTACACGTCATAAGCTGCCATATGTCGTAAGATTCCTTGGTGATGTTGAATATTAAAATATTCAAATTTTGACATCACACTAATTTTGACATGGATAAATATTTTACAAACACTAATGTTGTAATGTTGAATATTAAACAAATATTCAAACCTCAATATTTCCATCAACACTAATGTTGTACCTTTGACATCAATGACAAAATACTCAACAATAAGTTGTATGCTACTAGAATCCATTGAGCAGAGTCGTTGGATGATAAAATTGCTTCAAAAGCTGAAAACACCAAGTTTTTACCAAAACCTTAGCTACAAAATTTGATACGAGAAAGATTTGTTAGGCTGAAATAATACTTTTAAATCAAAATCAACAAATCTAGTCCCACCATGCATGCCAAAAGCTCATTAATGCACTGAAATGTCTGATCTAAAGCTACTAACAGTTCAGGGATAAGATGGAATGTACTAAAGTGGGGGACACTTATCTTAAGTACAATCTCCAAAGTAGGCTGGTCCTTCTATTATAGTGCTAGTCTAAAACTTTTGGGAAAAATGAAAGAAAAAAAACACAAAAGGGGTAATACATGAAGATATTTTAATCCTTTCCTCTACTTGATCACAACACAAGAAAACTAAAACATGTAGAACTTAGTGTTTAATTGACACAATGAGATAACAGAGCAAAGATAAGATCTAACCCGAATATGAAAATGGAGCTAGATAACATGAGATTGAAGCTACAAGGTCAGTAAGATGCAAGGCAAGATGATGTTGAAAGAATTGATGTAGGAAGGAAAAGTAGGTCACTTTGAAGTCGAATATATCTTTCTTGTTGACTATGCTTTTGTAAAGAGAGGAATGTGAAAATAATGTTGTGGTGGTACAATTGCCACCGTATAAGGTTTTTTTATTTCTAACTTCCTTTCGCGCAACATTTCTTTCATTTCTATTGTTTCGCTTGATTCTGCAAGAGTTAGTGTTTTGTTCTTCTGCATGAGCTTGGTTGTGATGGCCTTTGCCCAAACACAATCTGTTTGAGGACAGCCGCATCACTCCCACTCACTTGTACAACAACGTATTCCAGCTATTCTTGGCAGGTTGGTGAAGGGTTTTGACGACTCACAAGTTTCTTGTCGAAGGTCTTCTAGGTCATGGGAAAGGGATTGAAGGCCCTCGTCTCGTATGTAATGTTGAAACAAAGTTCGAGTCTCCTAAATGTAATTGATCTTGCTTGTGAATCAATGGATTCCAAGGCCGTGACAAGCACAAATGTGATTGAATGCCTCTTCACCAAGCCCCGACTTTTTTTCTCCTTCGACGGTTGACATTAACAACCAATATCCATGCATCAATGACCGTCTTTGGTGCCTCTGGATGGTGCGAACATTCTTTCTTCTCATAATTCTACTTTGAATAACGTGGATCAATGCCCTCACCACAATGATGAGGAGGAATTTCAGTTTCAATTGACCAACTATACGGAATATATTGAGGCGTAAAGGAACCCGGAATGTCGAGGATTCATTCTCTGCTTTCTTTGATGCATACTTGATGAGGACTCCTTCACGACATGGTGTATGCTCAATTGGGAGATGAAAGGAATTTCTTTGAATTCTTTCTAGGGGTTGGGCTCCAAAGTACGCCTGCTTACTTATTCAATTGTGACATGGCTGCCCATCTTGTGTTACAATCGTCACTTGGAATATTGCGGGTTCTCTTGCTTATGTGCATCATGGAGAGCGGATTTTAATCTCGATGATAAAGGGAAAGCTCATTATCCTCTCTGGTTGGAATTTCCGAGTAGTACCGACTGATTTACATCCATTTGTGGACTTATTTACTTGCTTGGTTTGGTTGAATGGAAGGGTGATTGGGTAGGTGGTGTGGACTCTATTGTGTCTGGTTTTGAAAAACTAACATGGGATAGATTTAAGGGCTCCTTGAACTCCATGATCTGAACTAGGGAAAGAAAGGATTAGTAAAAGTTGATTGACACACTCGGTGAAATTTCCGAAGAGGTCAACACATAATTCAAGCAAGATTGCATCAGTTTTATGGACCTCAAGAATTTCTATTTTTCCGATCTTTTTACCCAATTGAAGTACTAATTGGAGAAATCAGTTATGATCATCTCCCAATTCAAACCTTCCTCTTTGTGGGACATTCAAAGGAAGAGAATCATTCTTGTTCAAATTGAATGCATCACATTTGTTATCTCCCGACTTTTGTTCCCTAGTGCATCATATTTGGAATGTGGTTCCTAGACCCAAAGGTAATAGTGGATGGATTTTATGGTGGGAGTCTGCTGTCCACTGAACTATCAAATTTGTTAGAGGTTGGGGGCATATGATGGCTCGACATCGTAAACTTATGGTGCAGGCAACCAAACACAAGTTAGTGTTTGCTTGCATGGCATTTGAGACAAGTCTTCATAATGAATTATTATAGGAGGAGACAACCTATCGAGAGGATATTATTCGCAAGGAAGAGGAACACGTGGCACAAGGAGCTTAGATTCGTGCTCATTTTCATTGGATTCAAGAGGGAGATGAAGGTTCTAAATTTTGCTTTGATTATTTGAAGAGGAAAATATCTTCTAAAAAGTGCTTGTACTTCGTGAGCCCGATGGTTTGTTAGAAGAAGACCTAATAGGTATCTTATTTTAGTAGCACTTTTAGAAGATTTTTTCACCTTATCCTCCCTCCCCTAAAGTTATGACAACTAGAATCAATTGTCTTGAGGTAATCTCGAGCAAAGCAACCGCATGTGATTGCATCTAACTTGATTCTAATATCTCTAAGGAGGAACGTATACCGATCTTTGCTCATTGTAGAATGGAAAATCCCAAGGATTGACGGATTGCCTTGTGAATTCTACAAGGAAATGTGGGCCACTATTGGTGATGATTTCAGCTGTTTGGTAGGTGAAATATTCTCTTTCGGGTTCTTTATCAAAATCTCTCAATCAACGTTTAATCAAACTCGCCCCTAAGTCTTAAGCTAGAGATACCATTAGTGGATGGGGGCCTATCACTCTTCTAAGTGCTCGCTAACAAAGAGATGGTATTTATAATGACATGATCATAAAGACTTCTATATGAATCGTGGGGTGATGATTTACAGAACAAGCCAATACCTAGAAAATAATGATAGCTACGGAGAAGATAGGTGGAATTTTCACTTCCGGTCTCATTTTTGTATATGGTGATCGCTTGAGTAGTCAAATCAATATCATGGAGTTTTCGTGGGAGTCTACACTAAGAAAGGATAGTTATTCTCACTCCCCATAGATGAATTTGTTCAACTAGACAGTGCTAGTGACCATCGATTACTTCATAGTTAGATGGATATGCAATATGATAGAATATGAGCTTGGTAAAAGACCTTGATGAGATGAGCCATTGAGAGTTAGGAAGTAAATAGGCCATGTGGCCACAGATCCAAATTTGAAAGGACATTCCAAGTGTCCAAAGCTTTGATAAAAATGAGGCGAGGCCTACATTCGAGGACAAATTATTGAATGTACATTAGAGCTTCACTTGCAATGGTCTAAATCCATTTATAAAAAAGGTGCTTATCATAATTTGGCTTATGTAGATCACCTTTTGAAAAAAATGAGCTAAAAATTGTTAGATCCATTCGATTACCATACACTTCCATTGAATAAGTTCCCCTTTTGAGGGCAATCTATTGGATTTTCTTTTTCCTCTTTACTCTCCTCAAATGGTCTAAATCCATTTATAACATGCATGAAGGTACACACTTATCATAATTTGGCTTATGTAGATCACCTTTTGAAAAAAATTGAGCAAAAATTAGATCCATTCGATTATCATACACTTCCAACGACTAAGAATAAGTTCCCCTTTTGAGGGCAATCTATTGGATTTTCTTTTTCCTCTTTACTGGTTGAGTATGACTCCTTGTAGTCTTGGGTAGTTTCCAAATGGACAAGGTGCATTTCAACATTGTATTTATAGGCGCCTTGATGAACCTTTTCAACCACAACTACCCAAAATGGAAAGGAGAGTGAAAATGTAGAGAAAGGTCTATAGCCATCTTATTCCTTGGTGGGTGAGAGAAGTATGGTTTTCCATTGTTAACAAAAGGTATGGGGTGTTCTAGGAAGAAGGGGTAGTGCGATCATGGATGTTGCTGGCCCAAGTGTCGACTAAGAGGTTTCTTTGTCTATTTGCACTCCATACATCTCCTTTATTTCCCCATTGTGTTCTTGGGAATGTTGGCAAGTGATGTAGTGCCCTCGCTCCTTTGGCCCCATAGAAGAACATCAAGAATCGACATGTTGGGGTGGCTTCCCACTCAACTTTGCGGGGAAATTGACACTGTGAATTCCTTCCATTCATGTATCTAGCTGTGTAGGAGGGTCCCAATGCGTTCCATGTTCCGTCAAGCCTACCAAACACTCATAGGAAGAACATTCCAAAGGAAGGCACATTATGCACCCATTGAAAAAAATATCTCGCGATGAAGTCTTCTTTGCGTATGCCTCGCCCCCTTCACGGTTGGATTTCCATCTCCACCTCTCGTGTACTATTCTTTTCTTTTCGCTTCCACCTCATCCATTTGACTTTTCTGCCCAGTAGACATGGCACTTCTTAGCCCTTTCTTTCAAGCAAGAATCCCTTGTGAATCGCCATGCAATTACTCCGAGAACTCCTTTTTAAAAGTTAAAGCCTTGGTCTTCATGTTAAATGTATTGGTATGAGGAACCTGATAAGTCTTTCCAATCTCAATAGCATTCCCGCTGCTATTGATATTTTCTCATTTTTATCAAGATTGCTTGCAGGTAATGAGTTTCTTTTGTGCAAAAATATTAGGTGGACGCCTTTTGCTTCTCCTGATTTGACATCTTATCCAAATGGACAAAGACCAAATGTCTCTAGTTTGATAGGGTGTGCGTGTTCATTGGATCATCCGCCCATCGTTGATAACCTTGAATCAGATGTCTCTATTTTCCTTCATAATCCTTTGCGGCATTGATGTTAGGGACCTGCATGTAATAGTAAATATTAATAATCTAGACAATAGAAGAGAGATTGATAACTCAATAGTAGAAATATGCAATATATTTAGAATATAGATCAACCCTTGATATAGGGCAATATAATGCAATGCTTCTTATTGGAAGGAAGTCATTCCACACCATATCTCAACATGAGATCAATACATACAATAGTCTTCACATATCTCATATGAGTCTCATGCCTTTCTTGTATACTACTCAATTACCTACCACTACCACTTACCCACACATGTGGGATAAATAATTCTATTCTAATTAATTAGTGCGATGCTATATACAAAGCACACGCACCCTACTACTTTGTGAATTAATA
Organism: Taxus wallichiana var. yunnanensis; assembly: GCA_018340775.1. Taxonomy (NCBI): domain Eukaryota; kingdom Viridiplantae; phylum Streptophyta; class Pinopsida; order Cupressales; family Taxaceae; genus Taxus; species Taxus wallichiana. The sequence goes on along the minus strand of CM031242.1, from coordinate 18,553,814 downwards.
CCTAAAATACTATAATACTTTATCCCTAGGTGTATGCCTTTCCATTGCCCTTCGCATGTTTCGTCCTCAAAACATGGGAAGAAGCCAGAAAATAAAATTGTTGCAAATCAATACAAATATGATGCCATGTCAGCTCATACAATTAGCCATATGCAAGTTTTGCAGTGGATTGTGCTTGATGGTACGCAGGTCCCATCTTGTATCCATATTCTGCTATACCACTCTACTCCCATTCTGGTCTATAGTAATTTCTAATGTGCTGCTCAGAGTACCCATTGCTTTTATAATTCCAATGATTCCTATAGTTTCTCCTTTTATTCCATGCAGAGCCATAGTAATTGGCCCTCAGATTCCATTTAGAACCATGCCTCCTTGATGGATGCCTCCATGATTGTTGGCTCTCACAATGGTGTGGATGTTTATATAGTGCAACCTTCTTTGATGCTTCACTCTTTTTGCCACATTTTCTGTTGGCTCTTGAAGGTGAAAAGTCTTTTCCTCTTTTCACATTTGCTCTTTTTCCTCGTTCTTGTCCTCAAATTCTTTTGTGGAATCCTGAAATTGCTCCACCTTAACTTTCTTTGGTCTCCATGATGTATAATATCTTACAATGTGGTTTTTTTCTTTCCATACCAAAGCTTTAAAATTTCATTGGACACATTCATGTTTCATGTTCCCAAAGTTTCTAACCAAGGATATCCAAACCATAAAAATCTGAATGCAATACATATTTGTCCATAGTAGGCTTCAAATCTTGGAAAATTTGAACATGCTTGCCCACTATTTGAATGTCCTTGATTATCTTGCTTGAATCTATAGTTTCTTTAGCTAAGTCATTGCTGATGAAGTTATACCCGCTGCTTAGGTTTATGAAAACAATAACCTCATTTTTTTGTATGCATCCATGAAATTGAAATATTGAAGCTTCTTTCTTTGGAGCTGCACTAGTTGAACCCTTGTCCTCAACTTCACCATTAACACCATTTCCTACTTCCATATCTTGATCCTTCTTTTTTATCCCTCTATTTCATTTTTATCACTCTCCTTTTCTCTCTCGTCTGCTTCCTCCTTTTTGCCTTTTCATCTTTATCATTATTTGCTTCTGCAATATCCCATTGATCTAGGAAAACTGGTTCAATCTCTTCCCATGAAAAAGTATTCCTTTCCTTTTGCATTTGAACATACCGAATCAATTCAGGACCATTCAGAGAAATGGCCAAGTCTGATAGCCATAAATCTGAATGTCTGAAAATGGAAAATGGGTCTTCTTAAATTTGAATCACCATTCTCGAGCATTAATATTATTATCTCGAGTGAAAAATTGATACCCCATGATCAACAATTCATAAAAACCAGGGTTTCAAGAACACTTATGTTCACTAATTCTCCTGTCCTTCCTAATATTTGAGAATAAAATATGTAGAAAAGTAGATATGAATATTTCTTTGAATTTCAAAAATGGCACTTGATTTGCTCAATTGAAATAAAAGATATGAATTTTGTTTGAGGGCAGCCGTACAAAAATTCGTCAAAAATCAGGTTTGTAGGGTCAAATTCAGATCACCATATCTCCTTTGATACTGCTCCAAATCTTTATTGTGACCACTTTTCGGAAAACTCTCGAAGTCCTTTTTGCAACCACAAAAAACAATCTGAATCAAACACTTGTGTGAGGAGAACGATGTTCTGCAAGCTATTTGCCTTCTTCTTGAAAAAAATTTGTAATTTTTTCCCCACTTGCCTTGGAAAGAGGTATGATACTAGATGCTAAGAACTTGCATGCAATAATAAAAATACACCAAATAATAGAAGAGAGATCTCACAACTCAATAATATAAATATGCAATATATTTAGAATATAGTTCAACCCTTGAGGTAGGGCAACACCATCAATTGATTCTTATTGGGAGGAAGCCACTCCACGCTTTATCTCAATATGAGATCCAATACATACAATACTCTTCAAATATCTCATGAGGCTGACGCCTTTATTATATACTTCTCCATTACCTACCGCTACCACTTTCCCACACATGTGATAAATACTAAATATTCTAATTAATTAGTGGGATGAATTACAAAGCACCCCAATAATTTATATATATCTAATATACTATATTAGTGTATCCTTAGGTACATGACAATTTACAAAGGACATATATTAATGACACACTCTCTGAGTATTTTAGTGAGAACCAACGAGTCAAGAACGTATGCATGAAGACTAGATGCCTCGACTATTTTTACATCGTTCGATGAGCGCCATCATTGATGATCAAACGGTGATTAAAATGTTTGGGACTAACTCAAATCCCACAATTTACAAATGCCCCTTGTTGATATTGAAGAGATCAATGGTGCAAACAAAATTATGGTTTTAAGATAATATATGAAGCATAAACTTTATAAAAGATATTTTGGTGGGCCCCAACCCGTCATGCCAATAAAATGAATATTTTGCCATCTTTGTGATGACGATTAAAAAGATTAGAGGTTGCAGGATATTATCAATTCTAAATAGTATGAGGTTCCCCTTACCACTTATCTCTTCACGATTTGAGGTTTCTCCTTGGCCAGATGAGAGTTTGTTCTCACCAGTTATGGGTTGAAATAGATCATCACAGTCAGTTGTCTTGCCCCTCCAAGAGGTGGAGACTGAGGACCACTTCATTTTCAGATGCCCCATTTATTATGAGATCCGGGGAAGATATTACTACTTGTACAAAAACTCCGACAATACTCTAGCTTCTTTCTTTAGATATACAAAACCGTTGTGCTTGGCTCTTTATCTTCGTGAGGTTGTCATCTTGGTGTAGATTCATGTAGGGGAAGCCTAGAGGCTCTAGAGCTCCCATATTGATCACCTCTTTCTTTTAGCCCATTCAGGTGATTGGCAGCACTAAGCGTCCTTTGGACACTAGTACATCACACATCAGAGTTGATAGATCAGTTAGGTGACGCTTCTCTCAGCGCATCACTACTACTCAAACTACTTAGATCTCCAAGCCTGCTATCTCTTGGCATTGTGGCTTTGCTCCACTCCATGGGCATGACTCTCCCCTTCTCTAGTGACACATATCTACTACTTGCCAGCTGCCCCCCAGACAATAAGGGCAAACTGATATTACAAGCTTCTTTTCTACTATGGGAGTTACACTAGCCTTGGATGTTAGGGGAGATTTTAGAGGAAGTGTTTTGCTTTCTCCTAGGATCCTCCATCTTGGCTCCTTTGACCCTATATACACACTTTGGACAATATTGTCAGATCTCTTACGAGTGATCAATAATGGCTCAAACGATTCGTCTACTTTTGGCATATAGATAGAGACATTCAATGAGATTTTCCTCCAATCTTCATTGGCACATGCTCGTGGGGATTTTGTTCGCCCCTCGCTACTATTTGTATTGGTTTCTTTGCCACTTGTGTTAGTGGCACGCTGCTCTATTTTGTCTTTTTACTTTATTTTGTTGGTTCACCTCTAGGATTCTTTCTTTCTTTCTAGGAATGTATTAGGGCTGTGGATAGGGAATCAGTGATCATGGAAGCATGATCTATGGGACTGTGGGAGTGAATTGATAAATGAATGGAGAGAGTAACATATTCTTCAGTTGTCTTGATTGCAACTATTCTATGTTGCTTGTAATTCTTTTGTCACAACATTAGGAAGATAGGAGATAGCAGAGAGTGTGAGCTATGTGCTCTAGGAGCTCTTTGTATCAGCTCATTTCACGAAGGGAAGAAGAGATAGATGTGCAGTTACCACTTCCAGCTGATTTTCCCCACATTGGGGTTTCCAAGGTTAAATATTTTGTGTTATGTGTTTGTTTCCATTCATGATCACCGAGATTGTGGGAGTGAATTGGTAAATGAATGGAGAGTAAAGTAACAGCCCATTGTCTTGACTGCAACTATTCTTTAGGAAGATAGGAGATAGCAGAGAGTCTGAGTTGTGTGCTCTAGGAGCACTTTGTATCGATTCATTTCATAGATGGAAGAAGAGGAAGATATGCAGCTGCCTTCCAGCAGTTTTCTCTACATTGGGGCTTTCAAAGCAAAATATTTTGTGTGGTGTATTTGTCTCTGTCTCTTTCTTGTTGTTTATGTTTATGCAAGCGATTTGCTCATTCTAATGCAATTCCTTCACTCAAACACACCTCAAAACTGTCATTTTGAAGCAAAATCAAAGTAGAACAGCACATATTCTCTGAGTTCTGCAAGTAAGCAATCTTAGGAGTTTATAGATCACATATTTGATTGGGATTGTGTATAATTGAAGCACTCTAATAAGGATTTTGTGGCTATTTATTTGTGGATTTGTTTCAACCACTGTCCTTGAACAGCGCACACTTTTATATCTTTTGGTCCCATAGACTGGTCGGTCTTGTGGACATTATTAATTTTTTTATTAATTCATTCCATCTCTTTCTTGTTGTTTATGGTTATGCAAGCAATGTACTTACTCTAATGCAATTCCATCACTCTAACACACCTCAAAATTTTCAGTTTGAAGCAAAATCAAAGTATATTAGCATATAGTGATTCTGTGAATTCTGTAAGCAAGCAATCTTAGGAGTTTATGGATCACAGACTTGAATGCATTTCTGTATAATTGAAGCATTGTAATAAGTATTTTGTGTCTATTTCTTTGCCCTAATCTGGACTTGTATGCAGATAATTTGATCTATGCATAGTTTTGAATTTCTTACCTTTGCATACAATTGTGTGGATGGCTAATATTTAATCAGGCTGAGTAATTGCCATGTGTTTCATCTCTTCGGATGTAAAGAAGACAACACTATTTTGGTGCACCATCCTTTTTATTCTCTTTTACACTTATATATCCCTCTTTCCCTTTTTATCCCAAACAACTTAGATAGCACTTGGATAGGGGTGCCAGCCCACTCTAGAGGTTGCCCTGGGAAAAACTGCCGGGGCTTTCTACTGTGATCCACTTTGATTATGGGTGTGACCTAGAGTAAATTAGGCAATCAAACCGGCAAATCAACACATCCAATAGAGGATTCCTCCACATATCCACGCGACCTTCCTAGCCTTCTCAATCAACATATTTAAGGAGTTCACTGGTTGCTTTTGTATTTCTCTAATCAGGCCTGATTGAATTGCATCTACATTTCCTCATTTTTCTTAAGCTACTGTGGTTTTGGTCTGAGTTTTATATGGATGGGATATTAAGTATTTTTTTAACTTGCGTATTTCCTTCTGTCTCTAAATTCTTTGCCTTTTCTTTTGTAGGGTTTTTGCCTACAACTGATTCTTCGGCAGCTATAACATAATTATGCTTTTTGCTAAGGATACCTAGAGACTTGACAGGCTCCAGTTCTGTTCTAGGCCAGCTCACCTTACCTCGACGGGGCTTGTGGAGAGAGCCCATTGGGTATTGAACCCAAGACTTCAACCCAACGAATGCCCCTTATTCACCACTTGGTCCGGCCTGATGGACATAATTATGCTTTTTATGAATAAACATTATATATCTAGTTTTTACAACAATTGTATACAAACACTCATGAATAACACAGGTAGGATCTAGGGTGAAAACCATGCATATGGATGTTATGAAGCAAGTAGGTTATTAATACGTAATGAAATAAAGCAAAGCAGTAATCATCTATATATGTAGTGACATAAATATTTTACTCCATAACATCATTACAAATCGATGATTCATTACATTCACAGGGACCTTATATTTATAGGCTCGCTTTAGATGAAGAGTTGGGTAATCCCATTTTTACCAATATCAGCTTAACTCAGGTCTAAGTTCTCAGAAATGACTGATAATGCATTATTATTAACAGAAAAAGTGCATCGAGTATTATTTATCAATGAACACCAAGATTCAACGTATGCACCTATACATTCTGTTATATCACAAATCATAGGATGCTTGATTTGAACCTAAACACGAGTTGTTTTTATAATCAAGTTGGAAATGTGTGCTAAATTATGTGCCCCAAGATTGAGCTAAAGCAACATAGAGCTAGTTTAATCTAACCTAAAGCTACCAACAAAATATTAGCCCAATCTAAAATGCTACAAGCAAAACCACAAGTATCTAAAGTATCAAAGGAATCAGGCAGGAGTTCATTTAAAAGAGAAACTGATCTACCAATGTTCATAATAAAACACTATATCAAAGTGGTTTAGTTGTAGCTTTTTTCTTGGAAGTGAAGGGCATACACTTATGTCCACTGCCATTTGCATCAGTAGCAGCAGCAGAGTTTGGGTTCTAATACCAGCCAAATCAGAAAGCAAGAACAACATGTCCTTTTTCCTGAAGAACCAACATCTGCCAGCTTCTTCCCAGGTCTTGTTGTCACCGTGATAGAGAATGGTGTGTACTTTCTCTCCTGTTGATAAAATTGGAACACTTCAAGGCTGTGGGTAACCTATGAGGTGAACCTCTAGAGAGGGCTGGTTTCCTTGTGAATCACCTAAAAATGAAAAACTTTGACAAGGAAAAGGAAAAGGAATGCAGGAAATGGGAAAAAGGGGTGATACACCAAAAATTTGATACTTGCATGTAACTCTGCTCATAGAGAATTTAAAAATCCACACTCCTACACAACTCTAAACTATTTTGCATAATAAATTCAAGGATTTTAGGAAAATGACAGCGGTAGAGGAATGAATTCCACACTAAAGCAAATAGAATATCCTATAGCAAATACAATTAACAATCTGAAAATAATAGTATGAGAGGGAAAAATGAAGGTTTTTATTCGAGGTGCAAGTACAATAGCTGAAGATGCCTAAGCAAACCAGCTGCTCCAAGTATGTCTGTGATTACAATAAAAATCAGCGTATATCATAAGAGAAGACTGCTGTTTTTTTCCAAAAATAGACTGCCCTTTTATTTATTTATTTATTCTCCTTTGTTGCTGGCACATGGGACAAAAGTTCCCTTTCTTTTATTTATTTAATTCATTCTCATGCAACCCTTGGCGCCAACTTTAGAAGGTAGACTGCTGCATGCATTAGTTTATCTTATTTACCTTGGCGCCAACCTCTAAAAATTGACTAGCAACATGTTTTTCTTATTTCTTCTATTTCTATTGTATCCTCCTTCATCCAAACTCCAAAAATAGAACAAAAGCTCCTATTTTTAATTTCTTCCATGCATCTTTATCCCTTTGTCCCAAATTTAGGACTGCCTTTTATTTATTTTATCTATTTCTCCATGCATCTCTCCTTATCTTCCTTTGGCGCATGGGCAAGACTGCTGCTATTTTTATCCAATTCCATCTTTATGCTTGGCGCCAAGGACAGCAGTTCTTCTTTCTTTATTTAATTCTTTCTATGTTTATCCCTCCATAGCGCTACGTATAGAACAACTCCTTTATTTTATTTATTTATTTCCATGCACCTTCATGCACATTTACCCCTTTGGTGTAAACTTATATAGGACAACTTTCTTTTATTAAATTTATCCCATGCACCTCCATGCAAAGTCTTCTTTTGGCGCAAATACCTTTGGCTATGAAATATGGTAACATTTTGGTGACCTCACGGGATTGTTTGCCTGCTAAACAAAAAGATCGGTGATTATCCATTTGGCTATGGAGTCCATTCTTCTTCAACAACTGCATATTTTAATCTATCTATGCATTTGCCTCCTTTCTAGCTTTCTTTGATTATTGGTGAAACTTGTATCCTCTGAAAAATACAATTGAAAGTACCCTCTCCAACAAAAGGAAAACATGTGCATGCAAGTACTTATTTAAAAGACAACTAACTATGAAAACTGAAAAAACAATGTGCATGCAAGCACTTATTGAAAGTAAACTATTCTAATGATGTTGAATCCTCAATAGCAAGCTTTGAGGAAAATCCCATTAACCGGGATTGGTAGTTCTTCGCCATTCAATCGAGATAACTAAAAAGCATTGTGAGGCTTGCAAGCTGAAATAACATATGGCCCACTCCAAATAACATCAAATTTGGTGTGGTTTCCCGGTTTTGCTCTGTTTGCATCCCACTTAAGGACAAGATCACCTTCCTGAAAGACTCTTGCAACTACTTTCTTATCAAAATTCTTTTTTACCTGAGCTTGGTGAGTTTCCATGGTGAGCACCGAGCACGACTTCATCTCTTTCTTCCAACTGCATAAGTTCTGCATACCTTACCTCCATGGGACCTACTTCCAATAACTCTAACTGATGAATAAGCTCTAAAGCGGGCAGCTCAAGAGAAATTGGGAGTCTTGCTTCCTTGCCATAAACCAACATGTATGGAGAATTACCAATAGACCTTTTGGGAGTGATTTTGTTTGCCCACAAAGCTGTTTTGAGTTTGGTGTGCCAAGATCTCTGATTTTCATCCAAAACTCTTTTAATAATCTTCAACAAATTTTTGTTAGTAGACTTTGCAAGACCATTACCTTGTGGGTAATAATTTGATGAAGTACTCAAATAAATACCATTCTGGACAACCCACTCTGTAATTTTAGTACCAACAAAAGCAAGACCATTATCTGAAATAATAGTAGCAGGAACTCCAAATCTAGTAATAATACCTTCATAGAAGTCAAGCACACTAGTTTCATTCGCTTCTTTCAATGCAATTGCTTCTGTCCATCTGGTAAAATAATCAGTGGCAATAAGAATCCACTTGTGACCCAAACTAGATGGTGGGTTAATCATTCCAATAAAGTCCAATCCCCACTGCATAAAGGGTTGATCTGCTGAAATAGGATGAAGAGGAAGGGCTGAAAGCTTTTCCTACCCATGAAGAAAGCATACTTTTGACATCTTTTGACCCATACATAACCATCTAATAAAATACTTGGCCAATAATAACTTGCTTTCATTATTTTGAGAGTAGTAGTCCTTGGAGCATAATGGCCACCTGATAAACCTTCATGGAATTCTTGCAATAATCTGTCAACTTGTGAAGGTTCTACACATCTCAGAAGAACATCATTAATATCCTTTTTAAACAATATACCATCAATGAGTGCAAAAGGAATAGCTTGTAACCAGAAATACCTCCTTTTTGTCTTATCCAAACCTTGGGGAAGAATACCAGCATGCAAGTAATTAATCATGTCTTGTGTCCAACTCACAGAAGATGGTATTTCAGCTGTTTGTGGCTGATTTATGAGTGCAAAAACAACAACTTTCTTTGACTCCAAATCTGAAACTAAGTGCTCACATAACCCTTTACCTCGGATCAACTTTGTTACCTTGAAGTCCACGTCATATTCCATGACTTTTGTGATCCAACCAACTCTCTTTTCATTCAAATCCTTGCTCAACAAAAACTCTTTTACACTTGGGTGAGTAACCATAACATGAATTCTATTATTAGAGAGCATATATCTGAAATTCTTTAAGCCTCTAATAACAAAAAGTACTTGCTTTTCCACAAAAGTATACTTCACCTCATAGTCATGTAGCCCTTTGCTAAAGAAAGCAATGGGTTGCTCTAAATTGTCATGATTCAACTGAGTTAAGATAGCTGAAATTGTTTCAACCCTTGCAAATGCATACAATATAAAATCTTTGAAGTCTGGATTTGCAAGTGTTGGAGCTTGAGCAATAACTTGTTTAATAGCCTCAAAACTGATTTTCCCTTCATCTGTCCAACTGAAACTCATATTCTTTTTCAACATAGCAATTAGAGGCTTTGATAAATTAGCAAAATCAACAATGAATCTTCTCACAAAATTGATCTTACCCAAAAAGCTTTGAAGTGCTTTCTTATGTTGAGCTAAAGATAAAGCTAGAATTGAGACCATGTGGCCCAAAAGTTTACCTTCATGCACTGAAAATATGCACTTCTTTGGGTTGAGAGAAACCCCATACTGTCTGCATCTTTCAAATGATCATTAACACTCTTAGAAAAAACAGTAATGTCATCAAGATAAACCAAAACATTGACATTGATCAAATTTTGGAAAGCCATATCCATGGCTCTTTGAAAAAGTAGCCCTTGCATTGGATAAACCAAAAGGCATGTTTCTGTAAGCAAATGTCCCCCACTTAGTAGTGAAAGTTGTCTTGTATTGATCTTCTTATTTTACAAATATCTGATTGTAACCATTGTAACCATCCAAAAGAGAGAATCTTTCTTGCACTTGATATAGTCCTTAGAATCTGATCCATTGATGGTAATGGATAATGATCCTTTAGTGAAGCCTTGTTTAGATCCCTGAAATCAACACATAACCTTATCTCTCTATTCTTCTTCCTCACAGGTACAAGATTTGCAACCCACAAGAATGTTTGATAGGAAAGATAATACAAGACTCAATAAGCTTTGTTAGTTCATTTCTCATCAAAATTTCAATTTTTAGATTAACAAGTCTTTGCTTTTGCCTTACCGGTTTGGAATTAGGCTCAAGCTCAATGGTATGTTGAGCTAATCCTAGATCAAAACCTTTTAAATCCTTATACTTCCAAGCAAAAACATCAATGAACTCATTGCATAACTGAACAAAAGCTTGCTTTTCTTCCAAATTACATACCTTGCCATGCTTCAAAAACTTGCCATCACAAATTGCTATGTCCTCATAGTTCTCTTGCTTAGTAGACATCTTGATTTTGTCCCTTTTCAGCTGATCATCATTATTAAAAATACTCTCAAGGGTTACCAATCCTTGGGGCAACTTATTAGTCTTTAATTGCAAGATTTGCTCACCATATTGTTGTTGCAATTTAGACTAATTTTTAGCTGAAAATTCAGCTTCTTCTTGAATAAAGCGTACAATCTGCTCATCACTCTCAAACACTTGCCAATTAGTATTATTATCAGGAATTGATAGCCTTACAACCACCTTAATATGAGGTTGACTATCTTTTCTTTTCTTTTCACATCACTAGGAATATCAAAATAAGTCCCAACCCAATCTATTTGCTTGTTTATTTTCAGCTCTAGGTATTGATTGAACATTGAATGCATCAAAATCCTCTATAAGATCCCAAACTCTATGTCTATATGATTTCAAAAGGATTCTTTGCAATATTCAAATTTCTCACCTGATGTATGATCAATTCATTGTCACCAAATACCTGTAGGTACTTAATTCCCTTCATCCTAGCCCACTGTAAACCATGGATTAATGCCTCATATTCAATTTGCATTGCATGTAACTAAATTGAAATCGAATAGAATAGTAATACCTTTGACCATTTGGTGATATCATAACATTACTTGCACCTAATCCATTCTTGCTTCTAGAGCCATCAAAGTATAAACTCTACAATTTCGTATCATCCTCATCAGTTTTAACCAACAATGGTAAAAAAACATTATCCTGATGCATGCAATAAATTCCCAAACCAACATCGTTAATGTATGTTTTTAACATATTTATAAGGATCAAAGTCATGATGGTCAGTTCCCCACTCATCCAATAATAAATCTGGTATGCTCTCAGAGTGGGTGTTTGTATCTTGAACAACTGGATGATCTTCTTGGTCAAAAACAATACAATTTACATTGCATACATTAGGCATGTAAGGCTCAATATGAAACTTAGCAAGAGGCTCAGAATTAATTGTTACCTTTGTGTCATACCTTGTTCTAAAAAATAGATAAGACCAATCTGATGATAGATATCCTCCAATCTTAGCTGTAAAATCTCTAGATAAGCACAAAGCGAAATATGGAGGTAGATCTACTACCATAACATCCTGTAAGATTGGAAGGCTTGGACATGCATGCAAACCTAACTTCAGATCTTTGATTATACCAATTGTTTTGGTAGTTGTGCCATTCAACTGCAAAACCCCTTTGTCATGTGGCTCATATTTGAGTCTTAGTTTATCTACTATCAACTTAGGCATGACTGTACTGCAACACCACTGTCAACCATGCAATTATGGACCAAATTATCACCAATAATCAAAGAAAGGTAGAAAGGAGGAGGCTTACCAATCCTTTTTGCTTGAAATTCAGCCTTAGAGGGCTGATCTGTATTTGCAAGTATTGCACTAGCTCTAGCTGAATGATCCACTGTAATTGGTAGTTTGGCCAACTCATCTTGTAACAAGCTCTTTTGACTGGAATAGTCAATGTATCCCACATGGATAAGCTCACATGAGCTTTCTTCATCTGATCTATAATATTAAGGGGAGAGCTGCCCCCTTTTGCTTGACCTTTTGGAACACTTTCAGCCTCTTTTCTTGATTCTTTTGTGCTTCCAAGTTGCCCTTCTGAATCTGATTTTTTGTCTCTCTTTCTCATTAGGAAACAACAACCTTATTAGTATTATCAGGAAATAAAGAAGATGATCCATGCAAATTAGTTACCTCTGTGGGTTCTCCCACTGCTCTTCTTTTGTATACTCTTGTATTAGCTGCATGCTGATCCTCTTGTTGCCAATTCACCAAATTTGCCTCTGGTGGCTTTGGTGCTTCACTAGAATCCCCTTGAGGAGGAGCCTCAATGTTGAAAGTTGTGGAATCATCCCTTGTGCAATCAAAGCTTGATTTAACATTCCATTAGCACAAGAAAAAAGATCATGTGAATGATTACATGGAGCACACCAAAAGGGTTCCTGAATTAGATTAGTTTGCACTAGAACAAGAGCCATAAATGTAGAAGGAGCTTTAGGATCAGCTTTAATGGCTTATTGGCCTTGATATGGAGGTTTACTTGTAGGATATGTTGGATATGAATGTCTAGTAGATTGAATGCAACTTGATACGGTCTGTAAGGTTGAGCAAACCGTCTCTCAATAAATACAAATTTATTTCCAAAAGCTTGCAAAATACCTTTTATTTCACTCAACTCAGTGGGTTGATTTGGATTAGTAACTGCTTGGCTAGTTGCTATTGGAATTGGGTTTATAGCTGAAGCCGGTGGCTGAATAGTTGGAAAGATAGGCATGGGAGGTCTAGGTGCAATTTTGCCAGCTTGTATGAGGTTATTTTCAGCTCTAATGGCTAAATCAAAGGCAATAAGGATTGTGTTACCCCCCATGGACTGAATTAGGACAACAATGTCATTGTTTAGGGATCTCAAATAATACAAGAATGCATGCTTTGTTGTAGGCTTAATGGCACGGGGAATTCTCTCCCAAGTTCTTTGGAATCTCAAATTAAAATCAGCCATGAACTCTTGAGGGGCTCTTTTGATTGTGCTCAATTGCTCAATCAGGGATAGGTGGTCAGATTTGTCCTCAAATTGGCTACACAAGGCTGTTCCTAATTGATCCCAAGAATTGATAGAATTAATAGGTAGATTTCTGTACCATTGCAAGACTTTATCTTTAAAGGAAGCTGCAAGGAGTCTCATGGCTACATTCTCCTGAGTGATATTATAAACAAAGCAAAGATTTGCAACATCTCTAATATGCTCTACAAGAGTGGTTTGAGTTTGACCAGTAAAGAATGGTAAACTCTTTAATGCGGAAGCAAGGATATCATTGTATACAGTAAGATTCAAGGGGCTGCCATCATTAAAGGTCACAAAAACTTTGTTTCTATGAAGAGCCATTAGGAAATTTGGAACGGGAAGTTGTGGGATTTTGGGCAATTGTTTTAGCTTGCTAACTCGGTAAGTATATGGAGAGGATTTATAAAATCTGCTTCTTTTATAAGAATGTAAAGGTAGCTGAATAAATTCAAAAGGAGTACCTTTAGCTTTTGACCTGGTGGTCACTTTTGGCATTAGCTTTGACTAGTCTGCAACCAATATGTCTGTGAAAACCTGAGGAGTCGCCAAATGCTGATTTTCTGAATACTTTATGCTTTGCAAACTGCTGAACCAACATCAATCTTTGAATACTTTGTCCCACCGGGCGTGCCAAAAACTGTTGTCACCCAAAAGTTGCACCCTGATAGAGAATGGTGTGTGTACTCTCTCTCCTGTTGACAAAATTGGAACACCTCAAGGCTGTGGGTAACCTATGTTTGAGGTGAACCTCCAAAGAGGGCTGGTTCCCTTGTGAATCACCTAAAAATGAAAACTTTGACAAGAAAAAGGAAAATGAATGCGGGTGATGGGAAATAGGGGTGATACACCAAAAGTTTGATACTTGCATGTAACTCTACACAGAGAATTTAAAGATCCACACATCTGCACAACTCTAAACTATTTTGCATAATAAATTCAAGGATTTTAGGAAAAGAACAGCGGTAGTATACAATGAACAATTTGAAAACAGTAGTATGAGATGGCAAAAATGAAGCTTTTTATTCAGAGGTGCAAGTACAATAGCTGAAGATGCCTAAGCAAATCAGCTGCTCCAAGTATGTCTGTGATTACAATAAAAATCAGCCTATATCATAAGAGAAGACTGCTGATTTTTTCAAAAATAGACTGCCCTTTTATTTATTTATTTATTCTCCTCTGCTGCTGGCGCATGGGACAGAAGTTCCCTTTCTTTTATTTATTTAATTCATTCTCATGCAACCCTTGGCGCCAACTTTAGAAGGTAGACTGCTGCATGCATTAGTTTATCTTATTTACTTGGTAGCATGTTTTTCTTATTTCTTCTATTTCTATTTTATCCTCCTTCATCCAAACTCCTAAAAATAGAACAACAACTCCTATTTTTAATTTCTTCCATGCATCTTTACCCCTTTGTCCCAAATTTAGGACTGCCTTCTATTTATTTTATCTATTTCTCCATGCATCTCTCTTATCTTCCTTTGGCGCATGGGTAAGACTGCTGCTATTTTTATCCAATTTCATCTTTATGCTTGGTGCCAAGGACAGCAGTTCTTCATTTCTTTATTTAATTCTTTCTATGTTTATCCCTCCATAGCGCCAAGTATAGAACAACAACTCCTTTATTTTATTTATTTATTTCCATGCACCTTCATGCCCAATTACCCCTTCAGACTTCTATAGGATGGCAGCTTTCTTTTATTAAATTTATCCCATGCACCTCCATGCAAAGTCTTCTTTTGGCGCAAATACTTGCATCTGTCAGTAAAGTTTGTTGCACACTCAGTGCTACATCGAAGATACACTCCGGTACATAATTACCATATTATCTGCTTCTGCCAGCACATACTTCTTCCCTGGTTTAATTTGAGCAATAATGAAAGGGAGAAGATTCTCATGAAGAGGACTTAAGTTATCGTTGGTGCTTTCTTCCATTTACTCTTGTACCATTGTCCTTCCCCATATAGAGCTGTTGCTTGTATGATTACTCTATTCACCTTAGACACCTGCTGTCTATTTACCAAAACTTTTGTGGTGTCTGTGGATTTTCTGGAGGTTGCTTTACCCCATGTTCCTAAGTTTCTGGAGTTGGCATGGGGAGAGTCATTAGTAGTCCAGTGGCAATGGTAATCAACATATCCATCGCATGCTTCAAAGATGAAGCATCTCAAGAGGAGATGACATTTACCATTCCTTAATAGGGTATAAGCTGGATAGTCACAATAGTGTAATAATCAACAATAGTAATAATACCTATCAACAGAAGGATGCAACTATTCAATGGAGAGGTAGTGTCAACATAAATATAACTCTACGTATTGTAATATCTGCTCACTATTCTGTTACATATTTAATACACATCTTGCGCTTCTTTTATGAAGGGTTTCCCTCATTTATGATCTTGCAGCTTTTAATTCTAGTGACTACATTTTTAAGCATTGAACTCTTCGGGAATCTGCTTAACAGAAATGATTGGTGTATATCAATATGTAGTTCCTGGCATCTTCGTAATACTGCCTTGTAGATCTTTGTGATCAGATGATGTTTTAGGGATTTGGAAGTTGCTGTCAGGATTGTTCCTGAGCTTGTTGTCAAGGTTATACATCTTCTCTTTTGTTTGAAGAAAATCCAGTTTATAGCATGTTATTTCATAGGTGAAATACTTTCATGGTGGGTGATTATAAAGTTACAGGAAAGAAATTACCTAAACATATTATTTATTTGTTTGGAATTTACAGTTCTTGTTTTGCAGAATGTAGAAGGCTATATAAAACCCGAAAATGTTATGTGATTATTGATATGCTACTCAGAGTTCTGTTTTTATCTCCTCATACTCTACTCTACAGCTAAACTGGAAGCAAGCACTCCAGCTACTGCAATGCCAGTTAATGATGATCCCTCCACAGAAGATAAAGAATTTGACCGCATTATGTCAAGGCTTTCTGAACTAGAACAGGCAGAAGCTGAAGAGAATGGCTCTAGCAGTGAGGAAAGTGAGGAGCGATCATCAGGATTTAACAGAATGAATGACAGTGAACATGAGGAAAGTGTGGATGATAAGGTACTTTTGTAAATCTCTATAACATCTATCTTTTGTGCACTGTAATCAGGGAAATTTCAAAAGCATGTTTGCTGCAATAGGTTGAATCAACAACTCAAATCTTCACGGGTAAACAAATAACTCCGACTAACATGGAACTGTCAATGAGTAAAGGCCCCTCTGCAGCACCAAGGGACCAGGCCACAATAATGAGTCCAGCAGACATTTTAAAGGTGCAGGCTTATTATTTCATTACTATTTAATTGAATAGCAAACATGCTTTTATGTAGCTTAATAGTTAATTGTTTCGTCAAGTTGGCCAAAGATGGTGTGCAATTCATCCATGTAAATGCTCTGTCTTTTCATATGATCATTTATATTCAGATTCCTATGTTTTTCTTGCTCTGTTAATTAGGATCCAAAGTGGTGATTCCTCAAATACTAATGTTCCTTTTTGTATTGTCATAATTGTAGTTTGAGGAGTGGAAGACAAAATCGACTGAAAAAGGTTTGAACTTTTTTCTGGAAATGTTTTTGAGTGATTTGGCTTTGATATGTAAAATGTTTTGAAATTTTATTAGTAATAGAAAAGCCATATGGACCCATGCTATAAACAAATGTCTTTGACAAATATTGGGCATGCCCTGCTTGACCTTAATCAGGGTCCAGGTTGCTTGAGCCACGACAAGGTCAAGTGCCACTGTAAGCAAGCTCATGTGCCTGCGTGTCCTCAAATAGGGCCTAGTTATCTTGAGCTATGATCTGGTCAAGTGGCCTCAAGCAAGATCAAGTGCTTTCTTGACCTCAAACATGGTCTAGGTTGCTTGCACCATGGCAGGGTCAGTGCATGCTCTGGCCTCAAGGGACTCCCAGAATAGCTCTTCAACATGCAGGATCAAGTTGTCTTTCCAGGGATGCTCCTGCATTACATTGCCTGGAAGGGGATAAATCTGAGATTTGATCAGACAATATTGATTCAGAAATTGTAGATGTGATGTTCCTTCGGGCAGAGGCCCAGTCTGCTGACAGTAGAAACTTCTCTAATTTATGATCCACTTAAACTCTTACATTTTTTTTTCATTGCACCATGTAAAATTTCCATTGACAAACACATGATCAGTTGGGGGAGTCCTCTACTGTATTCTTTATTTTCTCTCTTCGTTTCACCTTGAAAGAAGGCAGGAGTCTTCTTCTTTCTGAGCTCAATGTACTGTAGTTGCTACAATTTGTGCTTTGTGGGGGTTATCAGGGGCCATAGCCCATTTCTTGAGCAGAGAAGTACTAGCTTGACCATATTTTTCAGATGAAGATACAATCATACATCCTCATGCACTTCCTTATTTGTGGCAGGAGAGCTTGAACTGGGATGGCCTCCTCCATTTCACTGTCTCGGATTTAAAAATCATTCAATATTTGAAAAGTATTGGAGGTTGATTCAATCATTGTCGTTTTCTTTAGTATGTTAGAGTTGTGCTTACACTACACAAGTTATAAGCTAATTCAAATTATTTTCTAGCTTGCTAGTTACTTTAGTGTTCACATTGTAAGCTAGTTATTTGTTATAACCAAAGACTAAAGTTGTTATTTGTTCAACAGCATTGGTTACACCTGCATAAATTAGTTCAAACAATATTTGTTTGAACACTATTGCAAAGCCTATTTAATAGGCATTCATGCATTGACAAATTGTGTGTGTGAATAATATAATTGTGCAGTATATTGCTGCAAGTTCTTGTTTGGGTTTTTGCAGAATTTGGAGGAAGGTTTACTGCTATTGCTGGTCTCCTGTGGGATCCTGCCCATTGTCCTCATATGGTATCAGAGCAGGAATAGTAGAAGAAGCCCAATCTTGCTTAATTTGCACTGATGGATTTTAGTATTGAGGTGAAATTCATTCCTCTGCCCCAGTTGCAAAAATTGCCTCCTCTACAACAGGCTTGATTTCTGTATAGTGCTAGATATTCAAAGCAAAAAAGTAAAATATAAAATTGCTGCACAGACTTCCTTCCAAGCAGCCAAATTCCAACACATGCATAAGGAGTATTTCCAGCTTACAGTGGAAGATTTCCTCTACAGCAGGTGTGATTTCCGTATAGTGCTAGATATTCAAAGCAAAAAAAAACAAAAAACAAAATTGCTGCACAGACTTCCTTCCAAGCGGCCAAATTCCAACACATGCATAAGGAGTATTTCCAGCTTACAGTGGAAGATTATATGGCAGTTGAAACATTTTAGAGCTAAAGATAATAATCAAAGTATTTTTCTCCCTTGCTGGCATTTATTTCTGCTCTGTAAGCGGCACCCGTCTCCACACACTTCTCTTCTTGGCAGCTGAGTCGTCCTTTTCCTGTGGCGGCAACAAACAAAGAATTCACAAAGTTTTAATCCAAACCTCTTCTTTTCTCCTTTGGCAGCACTCTCTCCTTAGTGCCCATCTCCTTCATCTCTCCTTGGGGGCGTTGATTCTTCTCCAACGGAATGAAAACTAAAGGTTCTTCTCTGAGCAGTCGCCATATAAACTTATTCTTCCGTGAAGTTTTTAGAGCAAACCTAATTCTCTTGCCACGTGAATCTGGGCACTTTGGAAAAGCCTTGGCCACAACATTTAAAAATAATTACCATGTGGATTAGCGCCTTGGAAAAGTCTAAGGCCACGTCATTAAAGAGGTGAGTTAATTGTTTTAAAAGATTTTTGTTGACCTGACTACCTTTTAGCTCCTCTCATTGTATGAAGACATTTGTGGCATGGTTGATTTGTTCTCCTTGTTAAAAGCTTTGAGTTAGAGGTGGTCACGTGGTCAAATCCCTTAGAGGGATCATTCTTTTGCAAAGACATTTGCATTTGTAAAAGGTTAACAACAATATTTGTCTAATTTTCTACTAGAGTGCTACATAGAGCAATTGGTGGAGATTATGCTCGAGGACAGTTGGTTACAGGTTTGAGGCTTGTAAAGCCTTTTTGAAGGAGCATTTTGGAGAAAGATAGAGGACTGCTATATTTAGCTGTCCTAGTACAATTAGTGAGGACTAACGAAATTTAGTGGCAAAACACCTAATTAGGTGTGATTTGTTTTTTGATGCCAAAAGTAATTTTTTTCCCAAAGGAGATTTTTTTAGTTTTTTTTTGAAAACGGGATTCTAGGGCGATAACATGTGGGTGGCATGTTTTTGACTCGTAATGTCTAGGCTTTTCCTCTCCTCCGTTTCTGATTTTGCCACTTCCACACATAGTTACTTGAGACGGGGGACGACAGGATGGCGGGACAGGGGTTTCTGGGAAGGCAAAAATTTCTAAATTTTGGGGACGACTAATTAAAAATATATAAATATTTAAAATATAAAGATATAGTGACTAAATTATACAAATAAGCTGAAATAAAACCATTTGAGATTTAAATAAGGTGAAAAACTCATAAACATCAAATACATTCCTTAATACTATAATATCAATATGTTAATGTCATAAATTGAAAATTCATAATACATATTTGAATTTTGAATTTGAGACAAGTTGAATTTCAAATATATTATAAAATATAAAAGTAAAACCATTCTAAATTAGGATTGATCAAGTGACAATAGTTGATATTCATATCATTAATCTCATAGCCAAATACACCAACAATTGTCTATTGTCAATATTACAAAAAAAGGACAACTACAAGTATCAACCTAAAAATCAGAATCAACATCTGAAGCAATATCCATGAACTCCTCGTTGGTACTAGCATCCTCGTCCTCAAAGGTAAGCCCAATCAATCCCCTGCACAATATTGTCCTCTTCAACCTACCTCGGCTCCTCGGGATCTACATCCCACCGTAATGTTGGGGTCTGTTTGTACTCAGGTGTCTTGCGATCCATAAGACGCAAAACACTGTGTACAACTACAAGCTTCTTCGCTCTCGTAGAGGTAAGCCTATTCCTCTTAACAAAGTGTATCCAACCATATGTAGACCAGTTCCTCTCAGAGGCAGAGGAGCTAGAAACCTAGGAAAGGAGGCGAATGGCAAGTGGTCGCAATAGTCTGAACAGTCGCCACCAACTCACTGGCTTCTCCTGTGCCATTGTTACCCTATCTGCCTTTGCTGATGTTTTGTACCCATCAAGTTCAGTGAAGTTGAGCCACTCCAATCTGATCTGTGAAGCCTCTGTGGATTGTACATTTTTAAAAGGCCTTTATAAGGCCTTCTTCACCTCATCATCATCCAATGGGATAACTCTACCTGGCCTCTCCACATACCATTTGGGATTCAATGCATACGCAACCATATGAAGAGGGGTGTTCAACTTCTCCCATCTCTGTTGAATAATGGGTCTGTATATGTTCATTATAGAACTCCAAAGTGGGGTCCCTCACCCGAATAGCTACCTTCATTTGCCCAAGCATGTTGTCAATGCACTCATAGATCTCACCAAGATTGGGGCTGTTAGAATCCCCATATTTGATGACACTAAAAACTGGAGCTATAATTGATATGATGTATTTCATATCAACCCAAAATGTTTCCCATGACACCACTTCCTTCACTCTTTTCCCTTGATTTGTCTTGGACTCACGCCACCTAGTTCAATCTGTGTCCTAATCATAATTTGCAGGGGCTCTGCAACGTAGACATCCTCTCCAACAAAATAAAATAGGATGCAAAGTGGGTGTAAACTGGTTTCAAAAATTCGTTCTTGAAAAACTTCGAAAAAGTGCCAATGATGTGTGGTGATTACATATGAACTTTTGCACATCCTTGGCCTCAGTCACTATCTGGTTGACCCACTGAATCTTCCTATGTCTTTTAGTGCATTGTTCATGGCATGCACACAACATGGAGTCCAATAAATATGCCTATATTCCCGCTCCACTAGCTTGCCTGCTGCTCTGCACACATAAGTTGCATCTGTGACAACCTATACAACGTTTGAAGGTCCAACCTCCTCAATGACATTCTTCAAAATCTGATAATTGAAACTCAACATCTTTCGCTTCCTAACAATCAATTGCTTCTCAAAAGTACGGTCCATCTTTGCAAGAGGCAATGATATTGATGAGAGGATGGTGTCTAATATCTGTCCACCCATCCATGATAATGTAACATCCATGTGACATCCATGTCACCTTCATCTCCTCCATCAACAGATTAACCTTGGAATAGTTTCTATCCAAGATTGTCATCCTCAGTTTTGTGTCTCCAGGAGGCACATAACTTGTACCTGCTTTTGCAACCTTAGCCATAGCCTCCTTGTAATAAGGAGAGCGAGCAACATTAAATGGAATCCCGAAGCATAGAAAAATTTCCCAATAGCATCATCTGCTTCTTCCCTTGCCTTTGAATCAAACATGTCAACAATTGAATTTGGGGCTGCCCCCACGACCTTTCTCTTCCCTCTGCTTTCCACTTCTGACACTCCAAAACTAGAACCAGCCAGAGTATTACTATGTTTGCCAGCCAGAGTAGAACCACGAACTTCTGGCACATTGTCTGTAGTATTTCCATTGAAGATTCTCACCATCTCGCTCTCTCTGCTCTAGTGAAAGGCCCTTACAAGTGCCAACCCCCTTCCTGTAAGGTGCAACAAGTGTGCATTGGTCCTAGTGATACTGCCATGCCAAGTCAGTGGCACATATGTTGCACTTCCATACTTTGCTCCCCCCTCGAGACTTGGAGATGGGGTTATCAATTATTTGGGCAAATTGTTGCAATGGCTTCTTCTTATCAAATGGTCCAATGGCAAATTTGGACAACATTTGAGAGGGGCAATTGGTAGCACTACCAATCAACTACTGGTTGCCACTGCCACTACATTTTGTGTCCCTTCTCCACTCTCCTTCATTGTGGCATCACCAACTCTTCCATGATCACCTATCTCAACTTCTCGTTCAACCCTCTCCTGCTTTGATTCATACTCTGATTCAAACTCATACTCAGAAGAAGAACTCATGGTGATGATTGTTGCAATGAATTAAAAACAACCATAACTATATGATTGATTGATTATGTAATGAATTAATTTTAAAAAAAACATAACCAATATGCATTTTTTTAAATCCTACAAACTATATGCGTGATTATATTGTGAATGTAGATGCAAATGCTAAAAAACAACCCCTAAAAAATGCAAATATAATATAAATTTTAAACTAGAAATAAAATGTAATTAAAATAAAATGTAACCATATGCTCCAAACCCTATGCATTTTTTTTAAAATTCCACAAACTATAAGCATGATTGCATTATGAATGTAGATGCAAATGCTAAAAATCAACCCCTAAAAAATGCAAATATAATATAAATTTTAAAATAGAAATAAAAATGTAATTTAAAAAAATGGAACCATTTTACAACCAAACCCTATGCAATATGCTTTTTTAAAAATCCTACAAACTATATGCATGATTACATTGTGAATGTAGATGCAAATGCTAAAAAACATCCCCTAAAAAATGCAAATATAATCTAAATTTTAAACTAGAAATAAAAATGTAATTAAAAAAAAAAAACGTAACCATTTACAACAAACCTATACATATGCATTTTTTCAAATCCTACAAACTATATTCATGATTACATTGTGAATGTAGATGCAAATGCTAAAAAACAGCCCCTAAAAAATGCAAATATAATCTAAATTAAAAAAAAAAAACTTTAACAAGTATTGTAAGCAAATAAAATTATAAATACCTCTTGCTTGCTCTTGTTCTTGTTCTTGCTCTTGCTCTCCCTCTCCCTCTTGCTCTTGCTCTTGCTCTCTCTCTTGCTCTCTCTCTTGCTTTCACTCTTGCTCTTGCTCTTGCTTGGTGTGAATGTGAAATGAGCCCATTTTGTAAATTTATAACATAAAATTGCACTTTTAGGGTTAGGGTTAGGTTAATAATGTTGTTTTTATATTATAAGTGATTTGATTAAAAAATATAGTTTAGAGTGTTGTTTTTATGTTTTTGATTTAAAAATGTGGCGGACCACGTGGGGGCGTCCGTGGGAAGTTCCCGGGGCGTCTAAATGTCCCCACATCCCCACATGTTTTCCACGTCACTAGGGCGTTTCCCCACCAAATATGCACTTTGGGGAAACGGGGAAATGTTTCCCCACGTCCCCACGTAGACGTCGGGATGTTTCCACATTAGTGATGAATCTCCGACTATTTGAACCACTCAACTTGTCTAACTACCTCACTGGAAATGAAAGATGAAACAATTGCTCCAATCTAGAGGCCTATGGAGGGTATTTTAGGAAAATGTTCCTATGTTCACCTCTGAGAAGGACAAACATGCTTATGCGTGCAAGCAGGATGAAGCCCTCGGTTTGATCGGCTTTGAATGGATGTGAGAGTCTGATTTCACATTGATGAATCCAAAACTCAAAGAGGTATGGGAAATATTTAAAGGTCTCTTTGGTAAAGTAAATGAATTTAGGATATTGCATAGTTAGATACAAAGTTGAGTGCTTGTTCACCTTTTGTTTTTCTCGTCCATTGAAGTATTATTGTTGAAATTCAAATCATTAAGATCACAACTAAAAGATGGTGGTAGAGCAAATAAAGATGATTACTGCATTATTTTGGCTCTGTCTAAAATTAAAGGGTCCTTATAGTGTATTTGCTTCCACATTTTACTTCACAACGGATGCTTTAGAAGAAAATTTTAAAATTCCTACTTTTGAGCTATTCTCATGGAAGGCTTACTCGTTAGAAACCAAATTATGAGCACTTGATGCCTTACCTAGCTCGAGTCATGCACTTGCAGCTAATTCCTTTTAAGGGAAATGAAAATCAAAGCCAAAGTCAAGACCTCCTCCAACAAAATCAAACAGGCCTTCTCATACCATTGAGACCTCTAAACAATCCGATTTAGATAACTCAAAATTTTTTTTCCAGATAAAAGGTGGTTTATGATCCTGGCCCATCCATATCTCTGTCCATATGCAACAAAACAAATCATCCTTGATTACAAATGTTATAAGAGAATAGTAGCATTGGAAGCAAAACTGAAGCAACATAAAATTGATGTTCTCGCCCCCAATACAGGGAAAGGAAAAGCTCTTTTTACTATTCTTATTCCTCGAGATAAATGAATTTTTGATTCCGTGCTTCTTATCATCTAACTCACGTGGTTTTTTGAGTTCTCTTTCTGATTGTAGCACTTCTCAGATACTCATGGGAAACTCTTCAAAGGTTGATGTTTTGGGTTTCGGAACGTGCAAATGCATAATGGGTGCATGAATGTAGTCATGGTACCTGAAATCTCATCTAATTTGTTGTCAGTTTACCAGATTTGTAATCTTGGTTCTGGGAAAACTGTGGAGTTCACTCCACAAAGTGTTGTAATTAGAGTTATCTTATCCTTAGGATGTCATAGCTACAAGTGTGGTGGACCATCGTTCATGCCTTTATGTATTTGATAAGTTTGACACCTCTACATAGGTTTGTCACTTGTTGCTCATGTTGATATAGTGAGCAGACTATGGCACTAATGTTTTGGTCACTTGAATTACAAGTTTTTACAACTAAGCTCACAAAACATGGTGAAAAGGATTCCAAAGGTCTCCAATTGTGATGGGGTTTACCCAAGATGCATGCTTGGAAAGCAACACCAGGATCCCTTCTCAAAGGGACAAACTTCGAGAGCCTCAACTCCTCTTGAGTTAGTGCATTATAATTTGATGACTCTTCCCACTGGGTCATTTTCTGGTGCTAAATATGTACTAACTTTCATTGATGATTTCATTGGAGGACTTGGGTGTATTTCTTGCAGTATAAAAGTGAAGTGTTTGATAACTTCAAGGCCTTCAAGGCTTTTGTTGAGAAGCAATCAAGACTTTCATTGAAAAAGCTTTGCATTAACAATGGTGGGTGGTAATATATAAGTAATGCTTTTCATGATTTTTGTATTGATCATGGTAATTTGCATCAATACACGCTTACACCGCTTAGCAAAATGGAGTGGAATGAAAAAATCAAACACTTAAGAAAATGGCTAATTGCATGATACGATCTTAAGGACTTGGCACTAGAGTTATGGGCTGAAGCAATAAATTGTGCAAATTACATCCAAAACTGCATTCCTCACAAGGTAGTGTGAGACAAGACTCCTGAAGAAGCTTGGTCAAGTGAGAAACTTGATGTTTCTGGATTTCATGTCTTCGAAAGTAAGGCATTTGCGTTTTTTCTAGATGATAAGCACAAATCTATGGAGAAGAAGAGCCAAGAGCTCATATTTGTTGGTCATTGCGAGAATGTGAAGGTGTACCGCCTCTTTGGTCCTGTCACTCATGGTGTCTTGCTAGACTGCCCGGAAATGCCTGGTACCCCCATGTACCAGACCTGATACGTACCTGGTATGGGTATGGGTTGGGTACGTTGCAGGTACCTACCTATAAGCCTCGGGTATGGATTTTCGTATTTGGGACATACCCAGGGCCTGTAGGTATGTACCTGCAGCGTACTCCAACCCAAAGTTCCACCATTTTCAACATAAAGTCATCTATCTTCACCCTATGTGGAGCTGCATGAAGCTTGCATAAGGATTTTTCAGAGTCATAAAACTAATTCAGAAAACGAAACCGTTTGCAGAGCTGCGCCGCTAATAAGTTTGATAATTTTTAGACTCGTGAAATGTTACTCAAAGCACAAATGTTTAATATTAGGTCTTTAGTCTTTGTATTTGTTGGTGGAACTTTGGAAGACTTTTCTCTCCATTCACTTTTATCTTTATTCACTTATCGTGTAAGTCTATTTGCAGTGGCTCCCTTTTTTATTCTTTTAAATTTTTAATTTTTTAACTATAGACTTTGATAAAGTTTAAATTTGGTTTAATTTTAGTTTTTTTAATATTTTAAATTAATTAAAATATATGTAAAGTTAAAAGGCTTATGTTTCTTTTAATTTTATTGTTATTGAGATAGGTTGAAGGCTTAAGGAATTTAATTAGATTTTTCAATATTTAATTTAAAATATTGTATTAGATTTAAATAGGTTTTAAAATTTGAAATATTTTATAACTTAAATATATTGATGAATTTTTTTCCCCCGAATTTTATCGGGTGTTGAATTTGTTTCAATTTCATTTTTGCCGAACACAAACACGAATACGAACTTGGTGTCATAGATTGTATGAGTATTAAATTTCAATAAGTATGCAAATGCTTTTTAAATTTAATATTTACACACATGCACACATGCACACACACACACGCACACACACACACACACCACACACGCACACGCACACCCACACACGCACACACACACACGCACACCCACACACACACATTTCTGTTTCAGCGTACCGTACCTGTCTTGAAACAGTCTACATGTCTTGTTTAGACAAGATGTTAGAATTGATGAGGAATTCATTCCTTCGGAGCCAACTTTTGAGTCATCTCCATCACAATCTTCACCTTTTGCTCATGATAGACAGGGTATACTTCTTGATTTTGATGAAGACACAGCGAATGATCCGCTCTGTCTCCTCTTACAAAAACTTGCCCAAGTGGGTACAATCCACTTTATAAGCAGCTAGTTTTTGGTTGGTGATCCTTCTGATCCTCATCGCACTCGGTCTGAGACTTCTAGTACTGCTCTTATGAGCCAAGCCATTTCTACTAATCAAGTATCATTTTCTGAGGCAATGGGAAAACCTGAGTGGGAAGCTGCTATGCAAGATGAATATTCTTCACTCATGAAGAATAACACGTGGGAGTTAGTACCTCTTCCTAAGGGAAGAAAACTTGTGCATTGTAAATGGGTCTATAAGACCAAATATGCAGTAGATGGTTTGTAGATAAGCACAAGGCCATCTTGTAGCCAAGGGGTTCTCACAAGTCGAAGGGGTGGATTACTTTGAGTCTTTCACTCTGGTTGCAAAGATGGATTCAATATGCCTTGTTCTCTCCCTCGCTGCATCACATCGGTGGCCAGTCTATCAAATGGATGTGAAGAGTGCCTTCTACATGGTGATCTCCAAGAGGAGATCTATATGGAGCAGGGGCTTTGTGCAGGACTCTTCCATGGTATGCAAACTTCATCATTTTCTTTATGGGCTCAAACAAGCTCCTCGAGCTTGGTATGAGAAGTGAGCCTTGTATGAGAAGATGGATAGCTTTTTGTTGAGTTTTGGCTTCTATTGATGTGAATCTGATCACAATGTTTACATCCTGAAGCAAGGTGAGGATCTCTTGATTTTGGTGTTGTATGTTGATGACCTCATCCTCATAGGTAGTTTAGACTCCTTGATTCAGGACATAAAACACAAGTTGATGGAAAGATTTGACATGACAGACATGGGACTTCTGCACTATTTTCTAGGCCTCCAGGTTCATCAATCTCTTGAAGGTATTTCTATTGGACAACAAAAGTACGCCATAGATCTTCTTCATCATTTTGGCATGGCTGATTGCAAGCCTTCTCCCACACCATATCAGTCAGGTATTGATTTGACTGTTGACTGCAAATCAAAATTGGTTGATTCTACCTTGTATAGGCAGTTGGTTGGCAGTCTTCTATACTTGACACATACACCCCTAATATCATTTTTGTTGTCAACTTGGTCTCTCGTTTCTCCCATGATCCACGATTTCCTTGAATACGATGTTGAGCTTGGAATTGGAACTGAAAATCAACGTCTTTTCCTTTTTTGGCAGTTTGTCCCTTAATTTCCTCTAGTGATTTTCTGCTTGAAGGGTTGAAAGATCCCAAACCGTTTTTATCGAATATATATATATATATTGTTATATAATACTCGGAGTATGGAGCTGGTGGTAATATCAAATAAATCCATGAAACAACATTCTCACACTTTATAACAATTAAAATACAAACTCCCTGGCGCCTAGGGTTTAAATGATAGATTTCTTCATTAATAACGCAGCCATACATTCAACATTGATTTCTAATGATAAATAATTAGGGCAAACACAAATAGAAATCTGCAGATGGAATAATACAGATACTGCCCAAAAACTCAGCCAGAAAGGATCCAAATCAAATCGATTTGGTATATATATGAGGCTGAAATGTATAACAATAAACTATCATGAAAAATACCTCTGATAATGCATACAACAACTGTAGAACAAGTCGCCCCACTCTAGAAGTTGCCTGAATGCCCACTGCTGCAATTTATTTCTCTGTCTGAAGCTGCTGAAATGATAATAACCTGTGTAAACAATGAAGATTCCTGGGTGGAAGCTTCTCTCACTGCTCTGGGGTTTAAAGTAATAATCATTTCCGTCCTTGGATTTTGTCTGCAAAGCTGTACTCAAAATAATAATAATAATCGAATCTTTACCTGTGCCGCATTTTTCCTCATATAGCCAAAAACCCTCCAAAGGCCAAATCGCACTTTTTGGCTAACACCACATAATTAATATTTAATTAATTATTTTTGCTTCACTAATCAAGTCGCACTTTTGGGTATATTTGGCCATTACCCAAACAAGTCGCATTTTTGGCTAGGAAGGCAATTTAAATAATTTATTAATTTATTTAAATGCACTTTCTAAGTCAAAATCACTCAAACAGTTTATTAGTTCATTATATGTGCTTTAATGATATTTTACTTTAATTCGAGCACCATATAATAAAATAATAAACCAAAGTCACCCTTGAAAACACCCTTTTGGCCGTCGGGTAGACAAAATAGGCCAAAAGGTCTTCGACCGAACTAATCGAGAAAGAGGGACATTACAAAGGGTAGTAGAGTGCACTGTGAGTTTGAGTGAATTGGAGCTGAATGGGAAGAGGAACTTTGTTCTTGATTGAGTAAGCAAACCTTGGCTGGGTGTCCTTGAAGATGGAAAAATTAACATTTGAAGGGTATGTACTCATAAGCTACTGGTGGTTACCATTCTACACACCCTATAGTTTGAGAAACATTCCATGCAGAGAGGCATTTCAAAATCAACATTGATGCAAATCCTTGCATGGTCAAAGATACAAAAAGAGTAAATTCAGAGGATGCAATGTATCCTCCAATTGAGTTTCCCAATTCTTCTCAACGGGTTCCCAACTCTCACATCTTTTTTGGAAGTAGGGAAAATGAACCCGAATTGGCACCATCTTTCGGGAAGACCATATGTTGGATTGCAGGTCGGAGACTTGGGCTTTTTGAATAATCCTGCCTTGTTCACGAACCAAGGACCTCTTTGGAAGATTCCCTCTTCTATGGCAGTAGTAGAGAATGCAGCCATAAAATAACCCTTATACATCATTGAAATATCCTTTAGAACCATCATGCTATATATCCAATATCTAAATGCTTTTTATACTCAGATAAAGCTGTAGATCACAGCTTTTTTCTTGACATGCCAAAATCGATAGGCCATTTCCTCCAATTGGAACTGAATACGAGGTGGGAGTTCACTTTTAGGTAGCACCCGTTCTCCTTCCTTCTGGAAATGGAGGTTTCACAACCATTTTTCGTGCATGAACATGGAGGAACCTAGGGCAATCCTCTCTTGAGGAGACATTGATTCAATAATTTTTTTTTGTTGAAGATTCCTAGGGAGAAGGCCCTAGCCTAAAAAAGTTTCCTATTACAGTCCATGATTAATCTACAAATAATTGACTTAACAGGAGAGTAAAATGCACATTATCATGCTACAAAACCAAAAACTAGTTCTTATACAACAATATATATATCACCGAACTGTACATTCCTAGACTATAAACAAAAAGAGTGAAAACCACTCCATATTGAACGAGATCAAATCAGAGAACCCCAAATTCAATCTTCCATGGCAGAGCCTGAAGGCTTTTCCGCCAGAATCTCCACCTCTGAGTCGCTTGAAGATGAAGGAGACGAAGAAGAGCTAGCACAACAATCCGGCAAATCAACTTTGGCCTTCTCCGGAGGCAGAGTCCTGGTTTTCCACCACCGCCACCAAGCCGCGAGAGAGCTTTCACTCCACGAGTTAGGGCATGAATATGAAATTGTAAACTGACCACCCTCGCTTCTAGGTCCTTCATCTCCTTGTGGAGGAGAAACTGACTGCTGAATTAGAGATAATGTTGGCCGTGCTCAACCCCTGTGCCACATCAAACACATTCCTTCGACCCACAGATTGACCAGGGTCCAACATTAACCTCCTCAATTTATCGCAGACAACCACTTCTTCGTCATCTTCAATGCTCTCGGCCACTGACCAAACATGCTCAGCCCAACCCCGCATAGCCACATTTTTAATTCTCCCACTACTGAAAAGCAATCACCCAAATCAAGCCCATTCGAGCATGACGCCGCTTCCTCTCGGAGCCACCCGCAGAAGTCTCACTAGATGCCATGAGAGAGGAGAAACAGGCAACCGACGAGCTTCACTTACCGTAACCACCACGAAGGCAAACCAACCAAACTGCGGAAGGAGCCGAAAAGATAGCCCAAAGACAACCAAAACGCAACTTAAAAGACAACCTCCTTTCTTAGAGCCAATGAATGCTAGGTACGTGCCACACTTCAAATCCAAAACCAAATCCTTCCCTTAAAAAACCATCATTGCCGGGAGGGGGAAAACAAGGGGTATGACTTTAGAGATTAAAAGTCCCCTCGCACGAGCCAAACGTGCATCATTAACCAAAAGGGCTTGAATGTCGTTGGGGAAAAGCGTCTCCCATGATTGAGCCATCACCGACCCTTATTCCAAAGCATGACACCAATATTAGCTAAACCATTTGCCACCTTATTGCCTTCTCGAAAAATATGAGAAAAAATCACCTCCTCAAAATTAGGCAAAATTGCTTGAATGTTATCACAAATGGATTGTAATTTCCATGCATGAGAAGAGTTTCCTTGCACTATCATAATGATAGTCTAGAGAGTCGCCTTCAACCCAAATTCTAGACCATTTCCTGTGCTTAGCTTCAGCCAGACCCCACCACAAGGCCATGCCTTCTACGAAATTATTGGAAGCTACACCACAATCAAAAGCCATAGCAAGGACAGGCTGACAATCAGCATTATGAAACACACCCCTCAACCAGCGGCTCCAGGTTGCCTTTAGAGGCACCATCAAAATTTAGTTTGATCCAACCTGCTGAAGGAGGACTCCAATGTGTCAACCTCTTATCCTTGCTCCCTTTATCGGAGACATTGATTCAATAATTAAATATGAACTTATTAAATAGTTCTTTAATGTTCAAACTTCAGACCTGTACAAAACTTTTAATTTTTCTAGAAATTTAGATAATAAAATAAAATATCATGAAGACTTATTGGAATAGATAATTGTTTTTTTGGGATTTCTAGTTAGTGTTTTAGTCACTACCCAAATGAACATATTTTCTTTAAAAATCTGCCTCCCTGAAACTTGTGGCATGATGGGAGGAGGAGCCTATTCACCCACAAGCGAGCACTTGAGTAAAACCAAACTGTTAAATATTGATCTTAGCAATGGGTAATTGTGGGGAGAGCTTGGAAGATCTAATTCTAAAATGCGAAAGGCTAATATTCAAAGTCTGACAGTCCCAAGCCTCACAGTTTCGGAAGATCAGATGATTCCAATAAAGTACAATATTCTAGAGATGCTTTTGATATGTTCTCATCAGAAACCTCAACTACAATCGAAGCTTATGACAATTCATTCCTTCATACAAATGCCTCCATCACAATAATTATCAATTTAACATATAAAGCTTTACAAGCACCATGGTGCTTAGTGTTATTATAGGTATATACCTAATATGTTAGCATTTGACCTATGCTCAATTTACCTGCCAGTCAGGGTGATCATTAATATTGTATATGCATGCATAAAAATGTTGACATAAATCATATACACCATGTGTAGTGAAGTTTCCATGTGGATAAAATGCATTCCCTGGAATCATGTGATAGCCCGACTCCTTTGCAAACCGTATAGTGTTACGTGCAGAGTTGAGTTCACAAGTGCAAATTTGAAAATGATTTCAAATCAACATAAATATACACATGGAAGGAGAATACATCATTGGGAATTATCACTACTTATGAGTCTCATTAACCTAGTTTGATCATTGTGGATATTAGTATAATTTCTTTCTTTGTATTAATTTTTTTAACTCTTAGCACCATTTAAGCACCAATTATGATCTGACTGCAGCCATGGCAATCCATGATCCTCCTAAGAGCCTTGTGCACTCCGAGCATGTTTGCCTCTTGCACACCTTTGCGCTAGCTTGCGCAACCATTGCAACATTCCTGCGTGCTTGAGCCATGCCGAGAGGCATACGGTGCAACACAAAAATTATGTGCAAAGCTTAGTGTCCATGTGGACATTCTGCACCATGTCATGCATGCCAAGTGGCACTTCTAGGGCTTCTGCAATGTCTCCATGTGTGACCATACCACACATCTAGGTTGTGAACCATCACATCTATTAGGAGGTGAATTGTCATTGATTGCTTGTAATATTAAGCCATTTGATAGCAATGCAAGGGACATATGTAACTGGTTGGTCATCTGCTCAAACTCTAGTCTAGGCAAATCAGTTAGGAACCGTTCCCCTTTTTGATCATGATAATCTTCATTCTCAGCCTTGTTACACATTGTACCCATATGTACCATATGCTATTTTTCTCATTGAATATAAGTATTGCTATTCCTGCTAATCTAATAGTTACAAATGTGTAATAGTTTATTGATGTTATTGACTTCTATTGCATGTTTTATAACTCGATAATTTACAAGCTAAGTTATTGGGTTGTCCTCAATGCAACCATTTAGTAAGAAACTATGGAATGGTTTCCACGATTGGTTGATAAAACCTCAAGACAAATATCCACATACATGCATATACCTGTGAACAGTGAAACATTAAAGCATTGTTTTACATTTAAATATACTAACATCCCCCTCAAGATGTACTTTGTAGAAGGTGTAGAAGGACAATTTGTTGTACAGGTTGAGATTTATCTTTTGGTAAAACTTTAGCTCAATTGGAGAATTTCAATTTTTTAAGATTCCCAAAGTGACCCAGCACTATCTGGACTTCATGTTGTATGAGGTGAAGCTTTGATACTAAGTACTTGGCCTTGCTGCATATTGTACCCATATGTACTGAATCCTATTTGTTCTCATTGAATAGAAGTATCATTATTCCTGTTAATCTAATGGATACAAATGTGTAATATAGTTTATTGATGTTATTTACTTATGGTGCATGTTCTATAGCTTGATAATTTACAAGCTAAGTTATTGGGTTGTCCTCTGTGCAACCATTCTGTGAGAAATTATGGAATGGTTTCCAAGGTCGATTGATAAAACCTTGAAACAAACATGCATACACATGCATATACTTATGGAACATTGAAGCATTGTTTTACAATTAAATATACTTACATCACCCCTTAAGATGTACTTTGTAGAAGGACAATTTGTTGTACAGGTTGAGCTTTACCTTTTGGTAAAATTTTAACTCAATCGGAGAACTTTGATTTTTATGATTCTCAAAGTGACCCAACACTGTTTGAAGTTCATGTTGTATGAGGTGAAGCTTTGATACTAAGTTAAAATTATGGACGTGTTCTAGGATCTTTATGCCAACCTAGAACATGTCCATAATTTTAACTTGGTATTAGAGAAATCATAACTTCACCTTGTACATTGTAAGGTTTAGATAGTGTTGGGTCACTTTGGAAGGTGTTCCAAAACCTTGTTGGGTCACTTTGGAAATCGTGCCAAAATGAAAGTGTTCCATTTGACATGAAATTTTACCAGAAGTTAGATCATGGTTTGTGCATCAAACTTTCCATCTACATCAAATGTTGAATCAACCTCTAAACAACAATTTTGGGCTGCCTTGGGAATCATGCCAAAATCAAAGTGCTCTATTTGACCTGAAATTTTAATAGAAGGTAGATCTTGCTTTGATACCAAGTAAGAAATTCTGGACAGGTTATAGGATTGCTGCAAAAACCTTGAGACAAACACCCGCATGCATGTGTATATTTGTGAAACATTAAAACAATATAAACACTTGAATATGATCAAGGTAGAATCACTACTAATATACTATGCTCAGATGTGAGAGACCGAAGTGCCTCCACATAGGAGTATTACAATGAATATCTCTTCCACAGTGAATTACTTTTAACACTAGCTCTCTATACTTTTTCAAAAACAAATAGAGACTATTATTAGAATTAGGAGAGAGAGTAGTTAGCTTGTAGAACAAGTTTGCTTTAATATATTAATTGCAGAAGTCAATCAAGTAGATAACTTGATTGCTTCTCTTCATTGTAAATAAAATAGACATTATAATACAATTAAATATTACAAGTGCATTTTAATCACATGCGGTAGTGTATGGTTAAGTAATTTCACTTACATCCCCCAAGATGTACTTTGTAGAAGGTGTAGGACAGTTTGTTGTATAGGTTGAGATTTAATTTGTAGTAAAATTTCAGCTCAATCAAAGAGCTCTGATTTTCTATGATTTTAAAAGTGACCCAACACTATTTGAACTTCACGTTGTAGAGCTGAAGCTCCGACTAATATGATACCAAGTAAGATACTATGGAATGGTTTCGAGATTAGTTAATAAAACCTAAGATACTTGATACAACAGGGGGGACAAAAAGGTGCAGTGCGTACCCGAAGAGGGTACGGGGGATATGGTAGTGGGAGCAAGTAGGATACGGCGGGTACCCTGCGGATACGTCTAGGTACGGTTGCAGCTGTATTGGGGGTGCCCGCCGTGCCCCTACCCGCTCCCACCGCCGTATCCCCCGAAAACACATTTTTAATTGTTTTTTTTTTTTTGTTTTTACATGTTTTTAAAGTTTAATAATAAAAAATATAATATTCTTTTAATTTAAACCCTAAAAGTTAACTACAAACAATAAAACACAAAAACAAAACATAAAGCAAAGAAACTTACCTCTCCTTCCTCATTTCATCTTTGGCTCTCTAAAATTTCATTTTGCTTGTCTAGGGTTTGATACTTAAACAAAAAGCATTGCAAGTATTTTCCTAAGCTGGTAGGAGTGTGAGGAGTTGCAAAGGAGGAGGATTTGTGGTTTATTAAGTGAAGGTAAGGTTTTATTTAACTTCTAAGTTTTTTTTTTTGTTATTTAATCTTTCACACACTTCATGTTTTTGCTTATGTTCATTATATTTTTTTCCCAGTTGAAATTTTTATTTTTAAATCGTTTTTTCTTTTTAATTTTTGAAATTTTCAATACATGCCATTGTTTTCTTTGCTTATGTTGTTGGTTTTGAACCTTGTAGGTACTTCTACAATGGCAACAAGTTTCGCTTTTTTGGGCAATCTTTGGTCAAGGAATTTGACCCAAATTCGCCATTATGGAGGCATGTAACAATACTTGAACAACTTCTAGGTGGTGGCTGTTTTGTTTGGAAATGCAACGATTGTGAATCCGCATTCAAAGGCTCTTACTGTCGGGTGAAAAGCCATTTGTGTGTGATAACGAGTAATGGTATAAGAATATGCAAGGGGAAGAATAATGTTGAGGTGCCAAAAGCACAAGTTTTGACATATATTAAAGAGCAAGAAGATGCAAAGGCAACTTTGGCTATGAAAGCGGGTCATCCATTGGCCAAAAGAGGAAGTTCATCTCGCTCAACAGGCCTTTGGTTACCCCATCAAGTAGTGGATCCCCAATTTAACCATGCCACATCCATTTGTGGCTCCTACCTCACCGGATGATGAGGATTCACCCCTTTCACGAAAGAAAAGTAAGACAAAAGGGCCATTGGGAAAGACCTTTAAAAATGAGAGCATGAAAATTACAGATGAACACATTACAAGATGTGTGTATGCAAATGGACTTTCATTTAATGTTGTGAGGTCACCTTATTGGCATGAGATGGTGAAAGCCATCAATGAGGCCCCAAAAGGGTACCAAGCTATGAGAAGATCCACACCATCCTATTGGATAAACAAAAAAATATGTGGGTACCTCCTTGTAACCAATTAGAGACTCATGGGCCAAAACAGGTGTGTCCATCATTTCTGATGGATGGAAAGATGCAAGAAACCGCCCTTTGATCAATGTGGTTGCAGTATGCCCTAAAGGGGCAATGTTTTTGAAAGCGATTGATTGTGAGGGGCAAGTGAAGGATGCCCAATTCATTGCCAACATCCTCTTCGAATCCATTGAGGCGGTGGGGCCTCAAAATGTTGTCCAGTCATAATGACAACGCCAAGAATTGTAAAGCCGTAGGGATGTTAGTTGAGGCAAGGTATGGGCATATTTTTGGACACCATGTGCCGTGCATTCACTAAATTTAATGCTAAAAAAGATGGCCAACAAAATAGAGTGGATCCAACAAGTGTATGTAGAGGCTGAAGAGATCCAAATGTTTGTCACCAACCATCACTAGTCGCAGGGCATTTTAGATCATTCTCGCATTTGGAGCTGCTAAAGGTAAGGGAAACTACCTTTCTTTTTTCTTTAATTTAAATATAAGTTTTTTATTTTTAAAATATAGTATAATTAGTATTCAAAAGTTTTCATTTTTTTTTAATTTTTGTTTCTCATTCTTATTATATTAGGTTCTTTGAGACTCGATTCACATCACACAATCGTCTTGAGATGACTTGTGAAGGTGCGACAGGCACTCAACAGGATGATAACCTCCAACCTATGGGCTGTATGGAGGCAATCAAACACTGAACGGGCTCAAAAAGTGAAGAGCATGATCTTAGATGACACTTGGTGGGATCGAGTAGAATATTTGTTGAGTTTTACTGAGCCCATTATGAGCATGATCCACTTTATTGACATGGATCAACCATGTCTAGGAGAGATATATGATGGTATTGACTCAATGATTGAGAAGATAAAAGCCGTCATAAATGCAAAAGAACAAGATCCTGAGGAAACATTTTTCAAAGAAGTGCAATCAATCCTCATTGAGCGGTGGAACAAAATGACCACCTCGTTACATCTACTTGCTTTTGCATTGACTCCTAGATTCTACAACACAGAGATCCTTTCCTTGCCGAGGTAACTCCATATAGGAATGTGGAAGTCAGTGAGGGATATATGGCGGCATTGTCTAGGCTCTTCCCTGATCCTGAGGCCCAAGACATGGTTATGATAGAGTTTGGCAATTTCATAGCGAAAACAGGTCATAGCCTTCTCGCTCTTTGAGCAAATACAAGATGGATGCTCATATGTGGTGGTACCTCCATGGTCATGCATCGGTTTACTTGTGAACCTCTTGCAATCAAGGTCTTGGAATAGGTAAGTTTTTTTAATGTCTTTCCTTTTTTTGTTGCAACTGGAGTACATATAGCTTCATCCACTCACAGAAGTGCAACAAGTTGGGGGCTAAAAAGGCTGAAGATTTGGTATAAATACATTCCAACTTGCGCCTTTTATCCCACAAGCAGAAAGTACAAGGAAGCGTCAACAAAACATTGGGATATTGATTCAGAGATAGTTGACTTGGATGCTTCCATTTCCCACCTGCCATTAGATGATGAGGAGAGTTCTTTGGCACCATGAGACCCACATGCACAAGGGGTGCAACTGGCAGTGGCCCTAGTGGGAGTGGTTCGAGTCCATGTGGTTCTAATGAACCACCTAATGATGATGATGCAGCTGATGTTGATCCTCTTGATGAAGAGGAATATGATGAATATTGAAAGATAGTTTGAAATTTGATCATGACTGATTTGGTGTAATAGATTGAATTTAATATATCATGACATTCACATTGTGTTCGATTTAAGTGTTTAACTTTTAAGCTTTTAAGTTTCTAAGTTTTATCGGTATCCTAGCTTGTTTGTTGTGGTTATTCACTTATTTAGTTATCTACTTATCTTGTCTTTCATATGCATAATATGTGGTTAATAACTTAATTCCTATTTAGAAGGCTGAAATTTATATTTTTTTAATTTTTATATATTTTTGTACTTGCCATATACAACGCCATATCCGGGGCCAATTTTTTTTTCTTTGTAACCCCTTATTGGACACTCACGTACCCGCTCCCGTATCCAAAACGTATCGGCTACTTAAGATAAAACCTTGAGACAAACACACACATACATGCGTATGCTGTGAAACATTAAAGTATTAATTTACAATTTAATAATAAGAGTGCATCTTAAAACACATACAATAGCATATGGTTAATTAAATACATTAACACATCCTGGGCCCATGGTGCAGACCATTGATATCAAAGCTAGAGCTTTCATGTGCCTATAAAACGTGAGTAGAAAAGCAAAAAAGAGGACATCCACTCGCTTTTGTTTCAAAATATTCGAAAGAACATCGCAACAAGAGTAAGATGGCTTATTTTGAGAAGCAATTTTCAGATGCTTCCCTAGATGTCCAACTTATTTGGAATGCCTTCTAGGAGTAGGACACCAAAATTTTTGGTCAATGTTGTGAACTTATGATGCAACTTGGTTCAACATCTTATTCTTTTGTGCAAACTTCCAACCCCGTTGTTTCGACATCAAAGTCCATTCAAAGTTCAGTTCAATTTTGACATTCCACTGTTCGAAGGTAAAATTGACGTAGCCTCGGATAGGTGGATTCAACAATGAGAAGCCTACTTCTCCGCCAACTACTTAAGTGACTTGAAGAGCATAGTAACAAAAAGGAAATCCACTCATTTGTGTTTCAGAGTATTTGGAAGAAGGCTGCACAAGAGTAAAATGCCTGATTCTCAGAAGCAATTTTCTGATGCATCCCTAAACATCCAACAATGCATTTGGAACACCCTTGATGTGCAACACATCGAACTCTATGGCCAATTCTGCGAATTCATGATGCAACTTGGACCGACAATGTCTCATTCTTCTGTGCAACCTATCAGCTTGCTGTTTCAACATCAAAGTCCTTTCAAATTTCAAGTCAATTTTGACATTCCAGTGTTTGAAGGTAAAATTGATGCTACAGCAATGGATAGTTGGATTTGATTTTTAGAGGCTTACTTCTTGGTCAATCACTTCAAGAACTTAGAGAAGATCACCTTTGCAGCATTGAATATGTCCGTTTCAGTCTCACATTGGTGAGAAATTTTGAAGTGGCAGCACGAGCAAAACTACAAGGTCATTGAGACTTAGAGCTGATTTGTTAGTGCTATGTAGAAGGAACAATACTCTCTCAAACACTATGATGATTAGTACATGAAGTTTCAGCAGTTGCTCCATTGCAAGAAGTTGGTTGAAGAGTATGCTGAGCTCCATGACTACATTGCGCATTTGCATGACAACACAAAAGAGCAACATGAGGTGTTGAAGTATATTAGTGCACTCTCACTTTATATACACGCCAAGATGGAGTTCTTGACCTCCAATACCTTGGTGCAAGCATATTACATCACTGCCAAGATTGAGGTCAAGGAAAAGATAAAGCAATTTCTTGTTTTCTCTTCATCCAATGTTGTGTGCCAGAGCTAGCCCATACCTTATGCACCATGTAATCCTCCTATGCACAAGCAGAAGATGTTGGGAAAAGGGGAACAACAAAATCAACTGCACAACCTCTAAAGGGTCAAGTGGCCTTCATTATCAAACAAAGAAAAAAAGAAACAAGGTGTCAATACTGCACAAGATCACACAACGATTTTGAATACCATGCACGTCAATCTTTGATTATGCAATATAGAATAGGTCCCATGAAGCATAAGCCATTGATCTACATGATACTTGTTTGAGCACCAATAACTCAACCATTAACACTTGAGAGAACACAAAGGCCTCTCCCACACTAAGTGCTTGCTTAAAGGTTATTCCTTTTTATGTTATCATCAACATAGGGACCCTAATCAACATTATTGTGCAAGATGCATTCCAATGCTCAAGTCTTTGGACTGATGCACTTCCATGACCATAC
Source organism: Taxus wallichiana var. yunnanensis (assembly GCA_018340775.1). Taxonomy (NCBI): domain Eukaryota; kingdom Viridiplantae; phylum Streptophyta; class Pinopsida; order Cupressales; family Taxaceae; genus Taxus; species Taxus wallichiana. The sequence goes on along the minus strand of CM031242.1, from coordinate 18,513,853 downwards.
TCTTGGGATGGCTACAACACGGGAAAGATACTTATGATGAGAAAGCCCCATGCGAGACATAACCACTTATGATGTTGCTCCTTTGGTAGTGTTGAGATCCTTCTCGGAAAGTGATGTGTATGGCTGCGATGGTACCTATCAAGCTAAACCCCAACAATGGATCATCCATCATAAAGCCCGCATTTTAAACAATTTGGAGTTGCCTCCAAAAACGATGTCACTTTGGTATTGGGCAAACAATGCCACACATGCAAATCTTGTGCTGCACATGGTTTGTTCATAGACACCTACACAATTGATCAAGAATACATTGACAACTCACCATACCGCACAATCATCATCGTAGCATCAACTCCTTAACAAATTATTATAGTAATGTGGAGACATATTTGAAGAACGAAAGAGTCTTACCACACATTGCATGGTAAAACATTAGATTAATTAGGTTATGGGGTCCCCTCTTCCGAAGTGTCCACCGTATTGCAAGTCCATAAGAGAGAATGGTGAAGTCCGACACGAGATCCGAGAGCTTCTTGATTAAGGGAAGATGCGGTCAAGCTTTCTCCTTATGGCATTTTGATAGTCCACACACCAAAGAAAGATGGCTCATGGAACTTGTGAATTGACTATTGCACTCTCAACAAGGTAAAGGTGAAGAATTGGTATCCTATCACTCATTGTCGACCTTCTTGATCAGCTCACGAGATGCACAATACTTCACCAAGATTGATTTGTAGTCGAGTTACCATTTGGTACTAGTCCATCTTTAAGATGTTGGAAGACCTTATTCAAAACAATTAAAAGATTGTATGAACGATTGGTTATGCCCTTTGTCTTGACCAATGTGCAAACAACATTCATGCGCCTAATGAATGACATACTTAGGCTCTTCACCAACTCCTTGGTCATTGTCTACTTAGATGACATATTCGTCTTTAGATTAGACTTAGGAGGAACATGTCTCACACAACTTACATATAACACAAACACAAGTTACAAGCCAACAAAAGTAAGTGCACATTCGGTGCCACGTAGATTCAACAACCGTCTTTATGTCATCAACAAAGAAACACCCATGCAAATCCAAAGAAGATCAATGTGATCCAAGATTGGCCAATTCCATTCAATCTCACAAAGGTAAGGAGTTTTCTTGGGCTTGCTAATTTCTACCGCAACTTGAACCTTAAATTTTTGCACGTATCCCGATTGTTCAACTAGATCATGTACACCAAAGTTGCATTCCACTAAACATTTACGCAACAATGTGCATTTGAGAAGCTCAAGCAAGACCTTCAAGCCACACCTATCATGGCAATGCTTGACATTGCCCACCCCCTGAGATCGAAAGTGATGTATCCGACTATGCATTTTGCGCAATACTCACTCAATATGGACATACAATTGACTATCACTTGAGACATTTAGTGACATAGTTTAATGCTGATCCACCCATGAAAAGAGTTATACTCCATCGTTCAAGTTGTTAAACAATGGTGCCACTACATTTTGGGTACAAATACAATAATTCAATCAGATCACAAGTTGCTTGACCTTTGCATACACAAAGCAAGGTGGAGAATGCGGGACACATAAAATGGATGACATACTAGTAGGTTAGCATCAATTTTATTTGGGGATCAACCACGAAAGGGAAAAGACAACAAGGCAACCAATTTCCTCAACCTTTATAGTATATGCACTCATCACATTGCTTGACATGCATGGCCACGATTGTCATTGGGTGTATCTTTACTTAATAGACCCCAATTTCGAGCATTCTATAATGCCCTTGTGTAAGGTGAGCAATGTGTTGATTTCCACATGTCCGATAAGCTTCTTCACAAGCTTGAACATCTCTGTGTTCGTGATGGCACACCTTGAGAGAAACTCAATTGGGAGGCATACTATGCCAAGACAAAATGACACTTCAGCATTACAAGACATTGACAAGGCTACAATTGTCAATGAAACTTCTAGTGGACTCACATGCACACAACCATTGAGTGCCATATTAAGTGTTGCATTCCATGTTTCATCTCAAGCCCACAAATTGGAAGTTGTGCTTCTACATACCTCTACTTGTTCTATCTAGGCCTTGGAATCTATTAGCACGGATTTCATGTTTGAACTACCTATGTCAAAGTACCAAAATGATCCTGTGTTGAATGTGGAGGATAGGTATTTAAAGATGGATTTTGTGGTTGCTTGCAGAAGAGCATGAATGGACAAGACATTATGCGCTATTTCAATCATGTTTGGGTTCACTTTGGACTATTGACATTTGTTGGTGTGAGGTATTATTTGCCTTCTCATCCACCTCACACATGGCGAGTCATCTCACTAAGGTGAGGTCAAAGGTCATTAGGTGTCATAGGAGTTATATGACAAATTGTGTCATATGCGTCGAGTGCAAGTCATACATGAGTTACTTTCCATTTCTGGATCATAGCCCCTTTCTCCCTTGTGGAGGTATGATGGGCCCTACATTGGGAGTTACATAACACTCCTATTTGTATTTCTTATTTTGATCTATGAGAATGAGGAGACTGTTTTTTAATGCATGAATCTTGTTGTAATTAATTCTTGCTGATTACTTGGTGCACATTTGTCAATTCCATTGGAGTGCAACGTTCTTGATGTGCATGGGTTCCGTTTGATCCTCGCGGTCCAATCTTACCACACCCATCGTGTCTAATTGTAGGCTGGTTTGTCAGGTAATTCTTGGCATGCCTTGTGGGAGATGTTGGATACACAATTGGATTGGTGCACAACATTTCATCTTTAGAGCGATAGGAAAACAAAAGTTTCCAATAACACACTTGCTCATTGTTGCGCATGTACACAATGCACATCCTGCGCACTTGGGATGAAAATTTTCTCTACATTCAACATGACTACAACATAGCTATTCACGGTTCTATGTGACAAAGACCATTTTAGACATTTCTTAGGTTCCAACAAGTGGGACCTCTAGACATATCCTATTGTGTGTCATCCATCCCAAAATATCACACATAGGAAACATAAGTGAACAAAGTGCATAAGTTTTTGTAACACCTCCATGTTCTCCCATAGGTTCAAAAGATATTGCTGCACCAAAATAAGTACAAACACCACCATGATGCACATTGCACCAATGTTTTAAAAAACCATTCCAATTCCGGTTTAGATCGACCAGGTTTGACTAGTTCATTACTTTTTTTTTCCAAACCATTAGAAAAACCGAACCTATGACCGATCTAGTACGGATCGGCGATTCATGCATCGGTTCAATATTGAATTGTGCTGGTTCCATCTTTGAACCAGTCAAACCGAAGGTTTTGTATTGGACTGATCTCAACTAGTTAAGGGGCACGTTTTGCGTTAAAACATTATTTTTTCCAATTTTAGCTTTTCAGTTACTTTTTTCCAACCCTAACCCTAAAATGATGTTATATAGACCTCATTTGGAACAACAATAGTTAAATGATCTCGTCTTTGTGCAATACAACCTCCGGCTAAGGCATAACCAATTAATGAATAGGATACCTAATACAAATCCCATTGTCTTGGATGATATTGATCCAACCTCAAAATGGGCAGAGGAGAGTCACTCGACAGAGTTTGATCCCGATGACTTGGGGTGATGGCTTAGGATGATGAACCACTAGTAGCACCGGATGTGGAAAACACTAATTGTGTTGCTACTACACTCATCAGAGATGTCCCTGAGGAGTTCGATGTGTTTGAGCCAAAGGAACATGATGACATTGATGGGGATGAGGATTCCATTCTTAGCAGTGGTGTTGAGTTTGATGATTGATATCAAACATGTAGTAACTTGTAGCATATTGTTTGTTGGACTTTATAAGCCATTTAGAGCCTCATTGTTTATGTATTTTGTTTTGGATATGTAGTGCACTCGGTCCCATTTTGCTATATTTACCCTTACATTGTATATGCATGAGCAAACTTCACATATTTTATCTCTAATTGTTTGTAATCTTAAAAATTTCTTGTTTTCATTAAAATTGTAATATTTTATGTATTTTTTAGTAAACCAGCTCATAAGTTTTAAACCGTGCAGGTCCATTCGACCCTTGGCGGTTCCGAGTCCGATTCCGATTTTAAAACATTGCATGACGCAGTGCATGAGTTCAAGATGGGTGATATGGTCTAGTTGCATCTTCAAAAAGAACACTTCAAGTTTCCTCATAGGAAGATCAAGCCCTTGCGCACTATGGTCTCATGCAACATACTACATGCAGCTGAGATTAATGCATTTGTCGGTGATCTACCATAATACACGAGTCTTCATTTAGTATTCAACGTGGAGCTCCTTAAGCCATACTTTCCACCTTTTTTTTGAGCGAGCAATTCAACATCCTTTTGATTAGGATCTCAAATTCTTGCAACCTTGCAACATCCTTACGCATTTGCACATCACCAAGAGGCATAATGCGCAACATTGTGACTTTGCACAAAACTCAACAACCACATCGATACTCGACGCCATGTTGTGCCATGCCAAGTGACACTACGAGGGCTTATGCCATGCCAACATATTGCACATTGGGAAGCAAATAGTCACACCTGCAGGAAGGTGAACCATCAACTGTTGCAGAATTTGAAGCGTCTTGATTCCGTTCACTTTTGTAACTTATTTCTTGTAATGATATATTGTAAACCATTCAATTGCAATGCAAGTAACATGCGTTATCGAATGGTCAGTTGTTCACATTCTAGTCTAGGCAAATAAGTTAGGAGTGTTCTTCCCATTTGATCACGAGAATCTTCATTCTCATTCTTTTTGCACATTGTACGCATATGTACCATATCCTATTCTTTCTCATTGAATAAAAGTAACATTATTATGCAAATTTCATGTATACAAACGGTAATAGCTTACTGCTGTTATTTTTTTATATTACATGTTTTGTAACTTGATAATTTTCAAGATGAGCTAGTGGGTTGTCCACCATGCCACCATCTTGGGCCCTGTGGTGCAGATCCAATAATGGCCCGAAGAGCCTTCAATTAGGACAAGACGTAAGCTGAATTAAGTTTGGAGCACAATATCGACAAGTTAACCCATTCATAGATAAGAAGACTGCCTCCATTCTAAGAAGATAACTCCTTTATTCAAATAGAGGAAATGTTCTAGTGGAAAGAATAGAAAGATTTCTTTTATACAATAAGCTCCTTAAAATTTCTTCATTGATATTGTAACTGATTGTTCACTTGATAGGGCTTGTCAAACTTTTTCAACTTTGTATTAATGCGGGTCTAGTGGTTCCTTAAGTTGTGTACTAGGCTATTCCTTGGATCCCTACTTTCACAAACCTCTCCCCTTGAAACCATCTTGACTCGATGCGAACCAAACATTGGTGTTAATCCTCTCTACGAAGCGTATCCAAAAGTTTCATTCTTCATTTGACTTATGATATGAACTTAAAATCTTTCATCTTGACTCTGTTTGTCTAGCTTGTCAAATAAATATCTGAATCGCATAATCTACTTATATAAATGCCGATCACGTGGACTTAATTTAGGAAACTTAATTATTGTTTTTGTGTTGGTGAACTCTATTGCTGTTTAAAGCAAAGTGACAATCAATATGGGATCAACCATAGTTCACATACTCATATTTAGCAAACATTCGACAAACCCCAAAAAAATTGACTTGGCAAAAACTTGACAAGACTCGACAAATATTCGACAACTTAAAAATTACACAAATTTCTTTAAAAACATAAATTTTATGCAAAATATAGCTACAAAATGTATCAAATGAGTTTGTAAAATGTTGGAGAAGTGTTTTCTATTAGATTTGAATACAAATACAATACAAAATCGCATCATCATGCAAACACAACAACCGACTGATAAGTGCTATGAATTTATGATGATTGCCATTGAAAATTATTGTCATAAATTTCATATCTATCAAAGTGACGATTTACAATCATGTACATTTTCCTCTTCCCGTTCTAGAGAAATATTGGGGAGAGGGTCTATTGCTTCTACTAGTCCCCACACTCGGTTGTGTCTCCTCGCTCCTTTAAGAAGGTCATGCATTGTGGCTCCATCTTGGTAGTAGATGGCGGTGGCTCCTCTGTTGCATGTTCGATATCACCTCCAAAGATGTCATCCAATCCAATATCTCTTGTCAATGCTTCTCCTTCTATAACTTTCCTCTTGAAAGAAGCAATCTCATCCTCCGTGAATGTAGGGATTTCCTCTTCTTGCCTAGTCTAGTCCTATATGGATCTATCTCATCCAAATCAATAAGCTCTTGCGATGTGGCTATATGACTGAAAATCAAAACGTGACCTTCAGTCGCACTCGACCTCCCGAGGTCGTGCCGGGATAGCCGATGTAGAATAAGTGGATGGCTATATGTAACAAAAGTAGGTGTATATGTGGTAAACAAGTTATTAGGGCAGTCTAATGTCCTCTACAGGGCACCAAAGGTATCTTCTCATCAAGGGCAATAAAGGCCTCTCTAACTTGAGTGGGTGTGATGGAGCGATCAAGAAGAATACACACACGTAAAAGTCATCAATGTCAGTGTGTGAGACTCTCTCAACCGGTTGTGGAATACGTGGAAAGTGACCAACGGGTGCCTCGTAATGGTGTCTAGACAAAGTTCATGGAATAAACGAGAGAGGCGTGGTTCCGCTAGATCTATGTGTGGTGAGCTGGTTCAGTCCAAAACGTGAAAGCTCTATAAGCGTCTTTGTTCAGGACGTTCAACTGTCTAACAATATCTGGTGGATGTGGGGATGTTCTAAAGACTAGTGAACGTAATCCAGTGTCTAAGTCTATTTGGTCTTTGGGCCCGTTGTAGTACCAAAAATTTGCACATGCTTTATTTGCTTCCTCGTGTGCATCCTTGTTTGAGCCTATACCTTGCAGCGAAGGTGTGCCCTAGGTGTGTTTTTTGGTACAAAAAAACTATGTATTCCTTTGCTCAAACTCGTTGAAGCAGACGTGTCTCTTCCGGTTCATATGCGTAATTGTGAATAGAGCCCAAAATTGTTGCCACATCGTCCATTAAATCATTTGCCATTCCAAGTCTAATGGCTTCTTTGGTTGCATGCACCCTTTCCCTCTCTAGTTTCTTCTCCTCCAACTCTACCTTCATCTCTTGTTTTGCCTCTTTTGTAACATTGGGACATACCACAATGTCTCGAAAAACAATACATGCAAGATGATACTTCAAGCGATTGATGCCTCTAGAAAATGTTTTGCCGTAGAAATTGCAAACCATGGTTTCTGAATTGCTCCACGTACACCATACTTCCAAGCAATGGTACAAGCATTAGCGGGAACAATTCCTACTACGATGCCAAACTTGATGCCGACCACGATGCCATTGGTAAAGCTCTAATCTATAAAAAATGGATATTTAAAGAATAAAATAATTGGCTTTATAACCCTATTTATTTGTAATTTCAAATTTAAAATTGTAAATCCTACGAACAAGAATACATTCTAAAAATTTAAAATAACATTTACAAAATTACAACAATACATTCCGGCAATTTCATTCATTAACGACGATAAACAAACATGAATAAATTAATAACTATTAAAAATTTAAAATCATTCGCAATTAAATTGAATGCATTTAAAATTGCAAATCATATTTAGATACAATATGAATATATAAATAATATAGAACAAATTTGCAAAAAAAAACTTACCTCCAAATGAAATTCTTCAAATTTGCTCTTTGAATTCGCTATAAAATCCCTTAACTCATGCAAAGGATGCTCAATGGCTGAATGCATTTAAAATTGCAAATCATATTCAGATACAATATGAATATATAAATAATATAGAATGAATTTGTGAAAAGAAAGGAAAAAAAAACTTACCTCAAAATGAACTTACTCAAATTTGGTCTTCAAATTCGCTATAAATGCTCAATGGTCATGTGTGATAAAAAATGAAGGGGTGTGTTGCCTTAAAAAGAGAAATTGCCTTAAAATGAAGATAAAAAAACATTAATAACTAAAAATTTAGAACCATTCGCAATTAAATTGAATGCATTTAAAATTGCAAATCATATTCGGATACAATATGAATATATAAATAATATAGAACGAATTTGTGAAAAAAAAAAACTCTTACCTCCAAATGAAATTCTTCAAATTTGCTCTTTGAATTCGCTATAAAATCCCTTAACTCATGCAAATGATGCTCAATGGCTGAAATTTGAATGCATTTTAAATTGCAAATCATATTCGGATACAATATGAATTTATAAATAAAATAGAAAGAATTTGTGAAAAGAAAAGGAAAAAAAAAAACTTACCTCCAAATGAAATTCTTCAAATTTGCTCTTCGAATTCGCTATAAAATCCCTTCAACTCATGCAATGGATGCTCAATGGCTGTGTGATAAAAAATGAAGGGGTGTGTTGCCTTAAAAGAGAAATTGAAGTGTATTTTCAGTGTTTTTCACATTTTTGCATATTCCGCATCTTCCCGTGTCAAGCGAACAAAGGATCGGACTCGTCCGAATATTGGCGAATTATTACAGCGAATATTTGTTTTTGAAGTTTTTGGTGAGTACTGCTTGAGTTTGCCAACTATGGGATCAACAACAAAACAAAATTCTAAATTTAAGAAGCACTACAATGAGAGAGAACTGTAGATCCTAAATTTTCTGCATCTTTTCATACTTTTAAATAAGATGTGACTGATCATTTTGAATGTCCTTTCCCTTTACTTCCTTTCTATTGGGATGGCCCAATGTTGCCTATCTGGTGTTTAGTTGACAGTCATGGTTTTGAGTGTAGCCAGAGAATAATGTCTTCATACTAGCGAGTTAACTTTATCCAAGCGAGTATTCTGTGCTGCGACTTCTACATAAAACCCTAAAATCTTATCTTACATGTTCAACATAGCTCATGGTTTCTACTTATTATTCAGTAATGTTGTCACAGTTGTGATTTTTTTCTTGTTTTATTGGATTTGCATCTCAATTGAGAGCATATCAACATGGAAGTCATTAATTTAGAATGGAATGTTATAGTGGAAAGAATAGAAGGATATATGTTATAAAATAAACTCCTAGAATTTTTCATTGATATTGTAATGGATTGTTCACTTGATTGGGCTTCTCAAACTTTTTCACCTTTGTATTAATGTGGATCTAGTGGTTTCTTAAGGTGTGTATGAGGCTGCTCCTCGGGTCTGTACTTTCCCATATTTCTCCCCTCAAAATCATCTTGATCTTGTCAAAAACATCTATGAATCACATAATCAATAATAGCATATCATGTGAGCCTATTTTAGGGAGCTTAATTACAGTTCTTATGTTGGTGAAATCTACTGTTTAAAGTGTGGTGACAGTCAGCGTAGGATTAACAACAAAACAAAATACTAAATTGAAGAAAGTACTACTACGAGAAAGAACTGTAAATTCCAAATTTTCTGCATTTTTTGCTAGGTAGCCGGTACGGGGTACGGTGTGGGTATGGGTACGGGGATCCGGTATGCTGATACGGCAATTTTTTGGGGGCTCGGTACGGCACTTGGGTACGGCAGTACAATATACATATAAAATATTAAAAATATAGCCAAATAAGCAAAAATTCAGCCTTATACATGAATAGAGTAAACAAATTATTAATTAAGTGAAATAGCCAAATAATGTATTAATAATTCAATGCATTTTGTCATGATATTCATTGATTGAACTTCGAACAAGTACATTGTTCAAACTCCAAATGTTACAATGTCCAATTATTAACATAAATAATAACAAATCACATAACTGGACTGGAATTCTGGCTATTATCAGCTCCCTTCAAATCTGGCAGTTCAGATTCCTTTGGGGTTTCTCTTATTATTCCTGCATTAGTCTTACTTGCTAGTGGAGATGCTGCCACTGTGTTTTTTGATCCTACATTACCCAAACGCATCTCAACTGTTGCAGTTTCAGCCATTGTTTTAGGTACTTCTGTGAAGTTTTACCAGAGTTGAATCATTTACGTAATCCCATCTATTGACCTTTATTGACCCCCAAAAATAATTTCTTTTTTTTTTTTTACAAAAAAGTAATTTAAAAAAAAAAAATTAAAAATTGTTGTTTTTACTGGTGGGTACGGCTGGGTACTGGGTACGGCCAGCAGTACCCGGGTATGCCTGGGTACTTGTACCCTGGCCGTACCCAGGGCGTACCATACCCATACCACGTACCAGGTACATATCGTACCCGTAGTACCCAGGCATACCCGGTACTGCTGGACGTACCCTGGCCATACATGCCCATACCACGTACCAGGTGCAGGCCCTGCACGTACGTCCCGGCTACCTAGTCTTTTTGTACTTTTAAACAAGCTGTGCGTGGTCATTTTGAATGTCCTTTCCCTTTCCTTCATTTTTTTATTGAGATCACCCAATGTATCCTATTTGGTGTTTAGTTGACAGTCATGATTTTGAGTGTAGCCTAAGGATAATGTCTTAATAACAGCGAGTTAACTTTCCCCAAGCTAGTTTTCTGTGGTAGGACTCCTACATAAACCCTAAAATCTCATATTACATGTTCAACATAGCTTATAGTTTATACTTATTATTTTCCAGTTATTCAGTAATATTGTGGAGCTGACATGAAAATTTAGTTGTCGTGATTTTCTTTCTTTCTTGTTTTATTGGATTTGCAGCCCAATTGAGAGCATTTTGACATGAAAGTCATTAATTTAAAATTTTGATACTTATAATTGGGAGTTTATTTTTATGTTAGATGTAGATTGTGTATCACAGAAGAGGGTCTCTTTCCAGTTAGATCCAGTTGAACCAACATCTATAAAATTATCAAAGGCAGAAAAGGATTTTGGCAAACCATTGTGGTCTCAAGAAAATTCTGAGAGGCTGTTTCCCTCAAAGACTCAGGTGTTACTTGCATTTCCTGCTCTGTATATGTTGATTTCTTCCTTTAAAATGTCATGGAATAGAGGAAAGTAAAAAAAGGATAAATAATAAGCTTCCCATATTGTTTTCATGTTGGTCTTTATTGTTAGATGAGTCATGTTAATAGTGTTTATTCACTGAATAGAATTATCGAAATTTAGCCTGATTTTGGTAGATGTATTATTTTTGGTCATTTAGTTATTGATTTGACAAACATGACTAGAAAGAAAAACTGCATGGATCAAAGTGGTTGGTGTACCACTTTACAGTGTTTATCTGTAAATATTTGTATTGCATCTTCTGAAAAATTACATTGACTACATTTCTAGGTTGAAAGGAAAAATAAGCGAATCATTTGTAAATTCATTAAATGAACGTGTGTGCATGAATTTTGTAGATTATACCATTTCTAATGTTTATAGCCAAGGCTACACTTATTATTCTCCAGACCAAATGATTTCAGGTTAATTATACGTTATACAAATTTGAACATCTTGCTGATGATGTAGTGAGATTGTAAAGAGTTAATGGTATCTACCTATCTGAATACTAGCATGTTCCATATAATTTTAGCATTTGGTAATGCAACAAGATGAGAAATGGTATCATCTATGCTTTGCTTTTCCAAATTACTTTCCACCAGTCAAGAATACCCTTGACTGAATAATAGGATGTCTGTCAATCTGAATAACTCTCATACCAACTGGGCTTTGGTTACGGTAATCACATTTATTGCAAGCCATCAATCACCTAATAAAAATCATCGAACTTCACTACAGTGGTTCTTCAGTCTAGACTTGGCAGATAATTTATTTGAAATCACAGATTTCTGAGACAGCTAGGGGTGAAATAATCCAACATTCAAATTTATAATTTTGACAAAGTGTAAAATTGGATTATATCAAGAAGAGGAGTTACAATGAGAAGAGCCTGAGTGGATAGAGTTCATGACCAGAAGTTAATTACAGTAGGGGATTAAACCAAAAAATCTGAGTACGATATTTGCCATGTCAACAATAACAACAGCAGACAGTAGGCCAGAATAGGATTAATTATCACGAGCAAGAGAAAAATGAAAATTGTCCTCTCGAACAGGACAGGTGGCCCAGGCTTGGCTGGAAGAAGAAGTTTTCAAAGTGAAGTATGCATTGTCCTTTGAACTGTCGGCACAGTAAGTGCCGGCTCCAGTTGCTTGCTGTTTGGGAGGGGGCCTGGGAAGAGCCGACTCCATCATTGTGGTCTCCAATCGTTTTTTTGGCATTTTCAGTTAACATGATGGTATTGATGGCATCCAGCATTTCGTCCTGTTTGACCACTATGTGACTCAAATGTTCCACACAGGTTTGTAGAGAGCCTGGTCGTTCATGCTGTGTCAGCATGAGAGTGGGGATGAGATCCTGTTAGTTTCAATTGTGCCATCGGGTTATTGCCCAATAGGAATTTTCAACAAATGCCAATATTGTCATCTTAGGGGTTGATGGAAGAAGTTTGGTGGGAAGGAGGTGCAGGAGAGGAACCTAGATATAGAGGGTTTCTTGGAGTGTGAGTAGGGATGGGCTTTAGAACAGAGCCTCTGTGGACAAAGTGGTAACTCATTATAGGGGAGGTTATGGACAGGGCTGGCAATGGGGATCTGGTGGACAATGTTAGGATGAATGCTCAGCTTGCAAAAAGAGGGATTCAAGGATGAAGAAACATAGGGTATCTGTGGGGGTAATTTCATGCTTGAGTGTTCGTGAGGGGCGTACAAGGAGTGGAAGAATTATGCTCAGAAGGAGTGGCAGTAAGGGAAGAGAATTATGCAAAGAAATTAGTTTTGGTTGTTAAATTTTATTAGGATGGAATCGAAGGAAGTTATATAGATTTTGGAAAATCTCAGGTAAAGTCTGCATGGAATTCTGTGCAATAGTGAGGATAACTTTGTGAAGGTTGTTGAGTAATGGAAGGGTGAATAGCTGCAGGTGTGTGGTCGATAGGGAGGAATGTTTAATGCAGCACTCTCCGAGATCCGACACTTGTTTTGATGAAGATATCATCACTGCCTTCTTCCCGTGCTTCCCACTGTGCCATTCCCAAGCTGATATGGATTACGATTGAGCTAGAAAGGGAGATATTTGTGACAGAATGAATAATATTTGCAGAGGATATAAATCATTCTTCTGCCAGGAAGAGGAGAAAAGAAGCAGATTTGATTGTGATCTGTGTTGTGGGGGTACTGTGTACTAAGGACCTGCTGTTTGTAAGGAGGAAGTTGTAACAGCTGGAAGGACCAAGCATTTCCTATTCAGCGATTATTACCTGTATCTTGGTCAAAACTCATATACAAAAGAGGAAAACGTACACATGAGCCCAAATGGAATGTGCAGGGTGATGCAACAAGCATCTTATCCTGCAAAAGTAAAATTCTATTTATACTCCTACTCTAATCAATATGTACAGAGCCAACTAAACAAAGTCACTGATGGGAAGAGAAACATAGCTGCCTTTTCTAGTCAAGCTTGCCCATCCAACAAACTTTGTAGCAGCAGCAAGGAATAGGAAGAAAAGCAATAAAATATCGAGCCTTTTGGGCTCTCCTCCTTCATTCTCAGCCTTCGTGTAGAGCTGCATCCCTTCTTCATTTCTCTATTCTGACTTGGATGGAAGATGGATGCTTGGCCGGGGTTCTTTGAGTTTGGCCTCTTCCTTATGCTCTGATATGAGCATGACCGACAACTTAGCTGCACTAGGTTCCAGTAGGTCTTGGAAAGCTTGGGCAACCTTTCTCCTCGTTATTGTTGCAGTCAGAGCTTGGAGACATATCCTTCCCATCTGTCGTTCCGAGACTCTCCTCCTCCAGCTCCATAGCTTCGAATCCCTGAAGGTAGCTGCTGATTCGAGGCAAGCAGTACAATTTGGATCCTTACATGAAAAGAAGGCAAGGTCTACATATCTAAAATAGAGGGTCCATGACCAGTGGAGTCGCCAGGTAATAGAAATGCTTCAAAAGCAGGTGGAGCTGAAATTATCACCAGAATATCAGCTGCAAAAATTAAATCAAGTTGATTTGCATAAAATTTTAAATAAAATCAAATCCTGTCTCACAGGGCATGCCAAAACTGTTGATCTCTATATTTGCATCACATACGATGCACCCTCTTTCCACACGCATGGGATCTCTGCACAGTGTGTTATTGCGATTTTGCAGAGAACCTCTGGAGACAGCCAGTTCTGTTCCTAATCTAATGCATGAAAGACCACTAAGTTAACACCTAACTATCCCAAGCTACTTGTATAAAGGAAAAGTGCTGAAGGGAAAGAGATTAGGTTAGAGAAACAAAAGAAAAAGGCAGTGATGCACCAGATTAAAAAAATGCTTGAAATATGTAGAAAAACATTTATAATGGTTAATATGCAATACAAGGCTTTGGTGAACACAGTTGATCAATAATCGTGAGAAGGTGAGCTCCATCTTGTGGAGTAGCAAGATGGGATTTAAGGGTTGAACAGTTGCCACAGATAATCCTATCAAAATACACTGTCAAGTCACTCAATCTCACATTTACAACCAAGAGGCTGGGGAGGATGTATTTCATACACTTATTGAGGTTCGAGATTCGCTAAACAACTGTAGGCTCAGCGCAAAATGCCTACCTAAAGAAAATACAAGATTTACAGATAGATCATAACTCCTAAACTCTATAGCAAGCGATACAATTAAAAATTCGATGAATTTACACTTAGAGCTATAGCCCTTTATAGAGTTAGAAGAAAGAAGAGAGGAAAATGCATTAAATGTTTGCCACCTGCAACTTTGAATGATACCCTTTTGTCAGCTGCTGCAGGCTCGATCAATCTCTTTGGTGGCTGTTTGTCCCCTTTTCTCCCTCTAGGTTTGTCCTGTTATCTTTGTATGGAAAGATAGCTCATCGAATAAGATATGTTGATTATCTGCATTTGTGCTTCGAGCTACTCCTGGTACGAAAGACAACTGATTTGATGTAAAGCTCTGTTTTTGAACAAACACACTTTGAGGAGCCTTTTAGCTTTAATTTCCCGAGATTTCTTTCTTCTGCTGACTAGGCCTTTGTCCATGCACATAGCTTCCCGCGGGTCCACTTGTAGCTTCACAGTCTTTGGTTGATGTCCTATCATTGGATTAGAGACAGATCCGATGGTTGTCGAACCCTTTAGGATGACATTGTTCAGCTTTTAAATGATCAACACCTACTGCTAGATTAGAGACAGATTGACGGTAGGCGGGCTCCTTTTATAATCAAACGCCAAGATAATTGGAAACTTGGGAAGGCTGTGGAGTGAAGTTTTGAAACCTTGAGTGAGCTGAAGATATTTAAGCACATGCTAATGCTGAAACATTAGCAGTCCCCATTTATTACAAGAAAGTTTCTAGTTTAAACCTCCAAGCAAGCCCTCCTGCGTCCAAACGGACAAAGAAATAAAACATAAGAAATGTCTTTTTGTCCACCTCACCGCCCAATAAAATCTTGGAAACCCTAAAAATCATCTAACGTGGCTTTCACAGGTCGGTGTTTGTTTTTGTAAGAATGAGTGTAATAGATATTTAAAGGTGGAGTAAAAAGATGTTACAAAGTGATGTGAGTTTTAATATATATAGTGACATTTCTTATTTTTATTTACTACTTTCTATTGCTTGACACGTTACATACTTAGGGCATGTATTGGGGAAAGACCGTTCTCTTCATCTGATGCTTTATTATAATTGATATATTTTAAGCTAACATCGGGAAAATATATTTTGCTAAGAGTATTCATAACATTCCCTTGAAGAGGCACTTTTCCTTCTCATAAGAAGGATGTTTAAAAATATCTCGTGTGCTTCTACATATGCCATGTAACCCTAGGGCTCTAATATGTTTTTTTTACACTATTCAGTACGGAGAGAGCTATAATGTTTAGTACCACAAGACCCTTTTCATGCTATGGAAAGTTCCAATCTCACCCCATATTTATATTCTAATTCCTTCGATAATATGAAAAACACATAGAACTTCCACTATATGTGGTAGGTATCTTATTGTATTTATTAGTTTTAACTCATCCATATTTGTGTAAGAAAGTTGTTAGGAATTATTAGTTTCCAGATGTATGTTAGTTGTACGCATGTAGGATAATGTTATGCAATGAAGTTGTTAGTAACAACTCATAGTTTGTAATGTTAGTAATATGAGAGAGATTCTTGGGAACGTTACATATTCTATAGTTAGAATGTAACAAATCATGTGATTATAATTGGTTGAAGGTGATAAATGTTGACTCCTTGTTTGTAGGAGGTCATCACTCTATTCTGTACACCTCCCTCTTTGTGAAAAATGGAATCTCAAGTTTATTGTGTGTTAATTTTATTGTAAGCATTTTTGTTAAGCTCAAACCAAAATAACGTTTGGTATTAGAGCAATATGTTGTCTTGAGTTTTGGAATGAGGGCAATTCCATTGATAATCACTTTGGTGGATGCCTGAGTATGAAATACATTTGTACAGTGCTATTCCCATCTACTGGCTGGTGACATTGTTCTAGACCTATCTTATATATCTGTTTTGATCATTATTGTCCATGCATGATGTTTAATCACATTTTAGCTTCAATTCTGCATACATATCTCTATCCACGTGTGCATTAGTTTATCATTAGCAAGAAAGAATACTGTCTGTGTATATGTTTATGTCTAAGGCCATATTTAAGAGAGTACCATCTCCCTTCTAGACGCGGCATAATTTTTTTAGTAGGCTTCATTTAAGATGTAGAGGATGCACATCAAACTGTGCTCAAATTTGTAGAAAGCAGTGTGCAACAGTTTCCATTCCGCAGGTCCTGCATTGACATTGGTCTGTCCAACACTGATTTGGCAGTCTAACTTGAAGTTTATGCATTTGCTTCACTTGCATTATTGTCTTGATAAATTATCTACCTACAAGCTGTCCCCTGATTCACCATCCTGTCCATGTGGATGCATAAGCCAATCTCACATTGTATTGAGGTATTGGCATCTGCGTTGCATCAAGTATTCAGATTTGCAGATTGACGGTCCGTCCACATTCTGCCAAGAATCTCTGTGAACTTTATACTTGTAATGCAAATGAATAATCAGAGAAATGGCAACGACATGTGCATATAGATTATCGCCATACACGTTTCCTCAGCACTCAACTCTATGTTCATGCATTTGTATATCTAAAAGTCAGTCGCCCATCTTGATTTCGGCATCACTATTGCAAAGGCATTATTGGCACATTAAGATTTGAGCTCGATATTTAAGACCATGGCTTATCAAAGATATGTTTTCTAAAAGCCATGTATTAACAATTTCTACGTGTATGCAATAGATAGACTGCATAGATTATAGTTCATATTCAACCAATTGGTAGGGGTTAAACCCCACATGCAACAAAGCTTTTAGAAAGCAAAGATGGACATTCCATTGGAGAAATTCACTGGTATGAATTTCCACACTTGAAATGTCAAAATTTAGATGGAACTAATGAACAAGAAATTATGGAGGATAGTAGATGGAAAAGAGACCACACCAACAAATCCAAGTAAGTTAGTTGAATGCTGAAGTAGAGATGAAAAAGCGAAAGCCATTATTGGCCTTGCTCTTTCTGATTTTGAATTGCATTATGTAGATCTTGAAAAATCATCCAAGGTAATGTGGAACAACCTGAACAAACTGTTTGGAGCAAAAGCAGTCAACAAAAAGTTTTCTCTAAAACTCTAGTTCAAATTCAAAATGAATGATGGGGTCACCATGTCTAGCCACATCAATGATCTGAGATCTCTCATGAGACAACTAGCAGAAGTCAAAGCTCCAATAGAAGATGAGGATGCAACAGCTATATTTTGAATAGTTTGCGTTCCAAATACAATAGTGTTGTGTTTACCCTTGGTCAAATGCCTTCTCAGTCATCAGAAGATATGATTTCAGTTCTTCTAGTTGAAGAAATAAAGGACTATAATAGATACATAAGAAGAAATGTGATGTTCTCAAGAAACAATCATTAAAAAATCAGATAAGAATAAAGTGGAGATTGAATGTTTCTAGTGCAAGAAAAAGGGGCACACACTTGGAACTATAAAGTTCAAGCTAGTGATTTGTTCAAGGGGAAGCTCAAAACAAATGAAGCTAATATGTTCATAGAAAAGAACCAGTCATCGAAGAAGATTTAGTGAGTGCGGATGGTGAAGATGAAGAATACTAATACTAAGTAAACAACTATCATTGGAGGATGGAGGTAAAGGAAGTTGAAGGGCATTTAGTGTCCTATCATCAGCCATTAGTGACCGCACCACACATTTGATACAGTGGCATGTTTTTTCATTTAAGTTGTTTTCTTGTTTTGTGTTGCGTGCAAAATAAACCCCTGTTGTGATATTTTAGAGAGTCATCTATTTTGGAGAATCTTGCTTTTTTTTGGAGGAGAAGCTTTTAAGGTAAACTCAAAATGGATCGTTGTCTAGATAGTTCCGAGCTCTAGGAATTTGGAGGATTTGAAATTCAAGAGCCCGAGGAGTAGGAAACGACCCACTGAATTCGGTTTATAGCTACGCCTTCACGAGGGTAAAAGACAACTTGATGGAGTTGTACGTGGTCTAAGCAATGTTTTAAGAGAGAAGTTCCTTCTTCAGAATATGATTCTCTTCTTCCATGTGCACACTAAGGAGGGAATGCTTGGAATTATTAGTGTCCACATGTATGTTGGTTGTATGCGTGAAGAATAATGTTATGTAATGAGTTGTTAGTAACAACTCATAGTTAGTAATGTTAGTAATATGAGAGATATTCTTGGGAACGTTACATATTCTATAGTTAGAATGTAATGGATCATGTGATTATTAGTGGTTGAAGGTGATAAGTGTCACGGTACAAGACTCCATGTTTGTAGGAGGTCATCACCTATTTGTACGACTCTCTCTTTGTGAAAGTGGAATCTCAAGTTTATTGCGTGTTAATTTTATTGTAAGCATTTTTGTTAAACTCAAACCAAAATAACAAAATTGGGTCTAGAATTTTTACATTTCACTCACCCTTGTTTGTAAGAAAAGGATATATTTTTTCTATCCCAATATTGAGAGTAATTTATGTGAGATGGGAACATTTATAAGACCACAAGTGTATAAATAGACAAGTGTTGTATTTTAGTTAACACTCAAGCTAATTCTTCTTCTAATGTATTTAATACACGAAGATTCTTGCCCTCTAGAATTTTACTTGGGAGTATTTTAATCACCAAAATTCCATCAAAACACGACTAAAAATTCACTATGTTTTCCTTAAACACTTCATGGAAATGAAGAATAAAAAGAATAAGATATTAGAAGTACATGGGAGTCATATGGTGTGAGATCTAAAGGCCAAGAAAGAGAACCAAATCATGTGAAAAAAATAAAAATAATAATTCTTATTCCTAGTATCAAAATCAAGTTTCTAAAATGAAGTGTATAATATAAATAAAAAAATCAAAGTCTAAAATTCTAAAGTGTATGACAGAAATTAAAATCTAAAATGTCCTACAAACTTGGTAAAATTAGTCTCCTTTGTGAGATTCTAAATTTTCTTCTCTTTTGGTAGACGCACATGTCATATATGATAGATGATATAGATTATATAAATTTGTGCCTTGTATGTGCACAATTATGGCCAAGTATGAATCTCGTATCCACATACATGAAGCACAAAGAGAAAAATAAATTATTTCATGGGTTGACTCACAAAATTTAAGACTATATTAGAATTCCCCTCTTATGTATAATGTTTAATTTAAATTTTGATTATTGGTAGACAATTACTAATGCCATTCATTCTACAAAGTTGTCTAAGTTGGCAGAATCTGCAATGGTTTATGATATATGATAGTCTCATATCCCAATATGTAATAATTTCATTGCTTTCATGCCAGGAAAATTTTATAAATCTCATGGTCATATGTTGGATAGTTTTTTTAACTATCGTCATGAATATCTCACTATGATAAGAAACTGTAGGACCAAATTGAGTAAGTACTACAAATGTATGTTCAAATCCATTTATTTCTATCTAAAATGGATTCTAAATAACAAGTAATATGTGCACTACTTCAAGTGAAATTAAATTCTTCTAACTACTATTTCCAATAATAAAGTGTGATAGTTGGAATGGAACAAGAATTCTTCTTGTTAATCCAAATTAGATGTTGTGAAAATGTTTCCAAAATCTATCGTAGGATTATACTCAATGACCCACTTAGCCTTATAAACCCTGATGGAAGAATAAAAGGGTGAGGTCTCTTAGACAAAGCATGTTAATGGCTTATTAAAGGATCTAAACTTTATAAGCTCCCGATAAGTGTTTACTATGAAAATTGTAACTTAAAACCTTTATGGTGATGCTAACTATGTTTGTGATGTTGTAGATAGAAAGTTTGCTTCTAGATATGTTTTAAGCTTGGTGCAGGAACTTTAACTTAAGTAGTAAAAGTCACCTACAATTTCTATCTCATTTATGGAAACCAAGTATAGAAATGCTATAAAAGTTGCAAAAGATGTAATATGACTAAGAGAATTGTTGGAAAAACTCTATATGACTGCCAATGAAAGTACAAAACTCCTGCGTAACAATTGAAGCTGCATAACTCAAATCCAGTTTAGCATCAAAGAACTTCCAAATATTATTTTGAGAAGTGTAAAAGATGATACATGATATCAAATGGATATCCAGCCACACCATTGTTTGTGAGTGAGAGAGAGAGAGAGAGAGAGAGAGAGAGAGAGAGAGAGAGATCTATCTTTGTTTTGCAGGTTCAAAACAAAGCATCTACAGTTTTTATTTTTTATTGAAAAAAAATCCTCAATGGTGATATTGCTTTGCAATTTTGTCCTATTGAAGATCAAGTTGTAGATATCTTCATGATGCACTTATGTGCTGTATGAAGTTTTGCAAGTTTAGAGCGATGCTAGGCTTTTCAAAGTTGCCATTGATGGGGAGTGTGCATGGGGATGCCACCTCCTAAAGGCCTTGTTGTATCTTCCGTCTCTATAGTTCTAAAAATTATAAAGCATTGTAAAAATCACCCTATGTGATTTTGTAAACATCACCCTATGTGAGTTTACTTGATAACCCAAAGAAGCATTGTGTTATAGAGATTCCTCGTTTTTTAAAAAGCTCTAGGAACTTATATAAGGCTTCATGTATGCACTTATCATGATAAACTTAGGGATGTTATATACTCGGGTTGATGTTTACGAATGACCTAGTCGTTATGGCATAATTAGTGGACCTAAAGGTAATAATACAAAAGATCCGGGTTTGGTGCTATGCCCTTAACCCTAGGTCATATATCGGGATATGGATAGCCAACTTGTGGCTAACATAATCTCTTACCATGTCATATCATATTTATTTATGCTTTCATATGCTTAGTAGGTTGGTCTTAGGGGCTCTGGGTAGTATATTAGGGTATATATAGGAGTTAGAGAGTAGGATATGATCATCATATTGAGCATTTGAGTCTTATTGTATGGTTTGGAGGTTGCCCCCTTGAAGTGGCTAAGTTATTCTACTTGCATATTGTGATCATTTATCTACATTTTGGTGTTCTTTTGTGTTCTATTGCTGTTGATATTCAAATCTATCTAAGTAATTTCATTACAAGTGGTATCATAGCTGCAATCTTGGCCAAAATTAGGTCAAAAACTCTAATTTTTTGTTTCGGCCATATCTTGCGAACAATTGCAAATTTTTCAGCCAAATTTTTACAGAAGTGGCGAAACATATCAAGTAAGATTCTCTGAAAATTTCAGGATTTTTAATCTAATTTTCAAAAGTTATCCATTTTAGGGTTTTTCCTAAATTCGCTCCACAAGCCACAATTTTTGGAAATTTTCAAAGTTATTTACATTTTTGAAAAGATCTAGAAAAATAAAAGGGGGTTTATTCTTTGTACTTTCTGAATTAAGGCCAAAATAATTCATAAATTGGACACATAAATCTTGATTAAAGGAGTTTATTTTAGAAACCCTAATTTTTGCATCATGGGGATGGTTTTCTATGGAAAGGGTGAGGTGGATGCTAGAGAATGGTGGGTCGAATTTAAGAAGATTTATTTTTCATCTACATGGACATGGTTTTGGTTTTCATTTTGGCTTGATGGTCCAACAAGGAGGTGGGTCTCTCAATTGAATCAAGAGTGTTTAGATTGGTCTTGGGAGGAAATGGAACAAGTTTTCTTGGCTAGGTGGAATAAAGGAGTACAAGGAGAAGAAGAAGAAGAAGAAGGAGAAGGAGAAGGAGGAGGAGGAGGAGGAGAGGAGAGGAGGAGGAAGAAGGAGAAGGAGAAGGAGAAGGAGAAGGAGAAGATGATCAAGTTGAAAAAAAAATAGAGGGTAAGAGTTTATATAGTGTGGCTCTAAAGAGGGAAGCTTCAATATTTCCATTTGATGAGTGTACCCATTGGAAAAATAATATAAAGGTAGTTCAAGTGGATGGTAAGAAGATTAATTGTTTTACAGAATTGTAGCTCTCTTGTCTCAAAGAGAGTTTTCTCCTTTCACATACCTGACACATTTTGGATTTTGGAATGTCATTGCATAAATGTTTTCAGCCCATATAGAGTTGCCTATGTTAGATATAGAAGGCCAAATTGGTTTGGAACATGAGCAAATTCTTTAGCTGCAGAGGGTGAAGTGGATAGTAATTATTGAGTATCTAATCAAGTAGAAGAATTGAGATAATGCAATGGCAACATGGGAGGAGGAATATTTCTTGTACCAACATCCAGAGATCATTGACATTGAGGACTACACTTGTGTGAAGAAGCCTCCAAAAATTGTCAACATTGGGGACAATGTTGCTTTGAAGGGGAGGGGCATGCTACGCCCTTAACCCTAGGTCATATATCGGGATATGGATAGCCAACTTGTGGCTAACATAATCTCTTATCATGTCATATCATATTTATTTATGCTTTCATGCTTAGTGGGTTGACCTTAGGGCTTTGGGTAGTATATTAGGGTATATATAGGAGTTAGAGAGTAGGATATGATCATCATATTGAGCATTTGAGTCTTATTGTATGGTTTGGAGGTTGCCCCCTCAAAGTGGCTAAGTTATTCTACTTGCATATTGTGATCTTTTATCTACATTTTGGTGTTGTTTGGGTTCTATTGCTTTGTTGATATCCAGATCTAAGTAATTTCATTACATTCGGAGTGATAAGTGGGGTATGGAATGTGCCATCGACAAGTGCAAAGTTATGAAAATATTTGGGGATCAAGGGGAGTTGGACCAACACGAGTTTCTCATCGGAATAAGAAGATTGGGGTGTGTGACAACTACAAGTATCTTGGGATAGAGACTAGTCCATAGTTATCTATTGACAAAATCATCAAGCAAAAAGCAACAACAGGTAGTAGGACCCTTCACAGGGTTGGACACTTTTTGGCTTCTTGAAGAATCCCCACTTGGTCTAAGATCTTGGCCTTTAAAGCACTAGTCTACTCTGTGCTCACTTTTTGCATAGAGGTGATTGAAATGTTTGATGTGGCCAAGCAAAATTCCCTTTAGAGGGTGGTAGTGGAGGGAATGAAGTGGATCTTTGGGAAGTCCTCTACTTCCAACTTGATAGGGCGTACTATTATGCACCGTGAAGTCAACATTTGTCGGTCCCCGTGTTTGAATGTTGGGCGAGAGGCTCGAGCCCTGGAGAAGTATGGTTGATCTCAGTAAACTCTTCAACTTTGGAATTATTCACAAATCACAAATTAATCGCTGTTGTTTACTTTCTATTAGAAAATAACAGAGATAGCTAGTGAATGAATTACTATTGTGCTTAGAATCAACAATTGTAGTAAAGGAAAGAATATAAGCTCATAACACCAACAATTTTATCCTGGAAAACCTCCAATGGAGGAAAAACCAGTCGGGAAGGGCAATTGCTCTTTCTTCCCACTTTTATTGGCCAATTCAAATCAACAGTACAAAATTTACAATAAGTAAGAAAGAGAAGTAGATAATATCTCAACACTTCCTTTCAATTACTTGCTTGCTCTGTCTCAACACTCCTTTCTTCTACAAAAATACAATTTCCAGCACTAAGATTTCTTGCTCACTTGCTCCCATGCTTCGATGATCTTCTACACTTCTATAATCATGTATTTATAGCCTTTCTCATGTCCTCCCATGCATTGGAGAATGGGAAAGGTCATGAAGGAGAAGAGAAATGAACATCCTTTCAAATTCAGAGGTTGTTCGTTTCGAATTTAGTTTTATGTCCGTAATGGCCAGGACCGCTGCCTGCAATGCACTGGCAGGCGGTTTTGGGACCGCCGCCTGTAATCCACTGCTGCCTGAGAATGCTTGCCCCACTGGGCGGCGGTCTTGTTACTTAAAAGACAGAACCTCTTGTTTCATTGTTTTTCTTTTGTGTTGATTGTTTTCTGATGAAGTAGAGTTATTTCGGATCCCTATGGATCACACCTCCCCTTCTTAGGAGGCTTTTGGTCCCACAAAAGCTTAGTGGGGGAGTAGATGAGGGAACAATTCCCTCGCTTGCTCCTTCGAGTACCACCGGGCCTGCCTTGGTGTCTTTCCTTTCAGTCCAATCTGCCAAGACTCTTGCGGACCTCTTCTAGTCTCTTTGACCTTCACTGTAGCACTACATCCTCCTCCATTTGCCTCGCGAGTCCAAGACGCAATCCTCAATGGAAGGTAGCAACTGTAGTTCTTCATCTTCATCCAGCATGGATGGCTCATATAGGTGCAAGTTCTCAGCAGTTTACTACAGAGTACATCCTCATGAATGATGGCAAATCAAGTCGAAAAGCATTTTCCCCAACCTGCTCCAATATGGTGAAGGGTCCATATCGTAGTGGCTTGAGCTTCCGTGCTTGACCTTGTAGTCTCTCCTTGCTCAAGTAAAGCCAAACTTTGTCTCCAACATGAAGCTTGTGTTCCCTCCTATGTTGATCGTGCCTAGCTTTGTACTTTGCTTGAGATTTTTCTAGTTGTTCTTTGACCTTGAGATGGATTTGCCGGATCCTCTCAATGAACTTGTTGGCTCTAGTCACCTCTGTGTCTCGTGTATCCTCCTCATCCTGCTGTCCAACTGCTATGTCCAGTGGATTTGTAGGTAGATATCCCAAGCATGCTTCAAATGGTGACTTCATAGTGGATGTGTGTACTGCCCGGTTATAGGAATGCTTTGAATGTAGGCTAAGGACTCGTCCCAAGTCCTTGGGTACTTACTGTTATACCCTCTGATCAATTGTACCAAAGTCTTGTTTACCACCTCTGTTTGTCCATCTGTCTTGTGGATGGAAAGTTGTGCTCCTCTGTAACTTGGTATCCATCTTGTCCCACAAAGTAGTCCAAAAATTCCCCAAGAACCTAGAATCCTTGTCAGAGACAATAGACTTTGGCAAACCAAAATGCACCCATACATTAGCAAAGAAAAGATCTGCTGCCTCATGTGCTTTTATTGTCTTTTTACATGCCATAAGAATACACATTTTACTGAATCTATCCACAACAACATAGAGATAGTCATGGCCATGTTTAGACATAGGTAATCCTCCTACAAAATCCATAGAAATTTCCTCCCACGGATGAGTAGGTACTGGTAAAGGCATATACAAACCTTCCTTCCTAGTTTTAGGCTTGCTAGTACAACAAAGTTTACATCCACAAATAAATTTTGATACTTCTTCTTGCATGTTGGGCCAATATACATACCTTTGCAAGTGGGCTAGGGTCTTACCAACACCGAAATGTCCCGCTACTTTCGAGGTATGTGCTTCCCTCATCAATAGAAGTCTTTCTTCTTTAGGCACACAAAGTTTCCCCCATCGGTAGAGCAGCCCGTCCTTGAGATAATAGTCTTCAATCCCCGTCTTTTCAGCCCCTTGGGACTGTAACTTCTGAAATGTTACCCCAAAGTCTTTGTCTTGGGCATATGCTTCTCTCGTAAGCTTCCTTCGTGAAGGGCTCGATCTGAGAGATAGTGGCCAAACAGGAGAACTTTTCCTGTGTGGGTGGCCTAGACAACATGTCTGCCACCAAATTTGTACTACCTTTCTTGTATTTGATCACCAGATGGAATTGCTGAAGAAACCCCATCCATTTGTAGTGCCTTGCCTGCTGCAATTTAGACTATGCTTGCAAATACTGGAGAGGTTTATGGTCAGTGTGCACAATAGTTTCTTTACCCAACAAATAATGTTTCCATTTTTAATTGTTTGAACTAGTGCATACATTTCCTTATCATATATTGAATATCCTTTAACTGCTGAAGTGAAGGTTTCAGAATGATAACATACGGGTTTACCTCCTTGAAGCAACACTGCGCCCATAACATAATCACTGGCATCTGTCTCTACTTCAAAAGGCTGCTGCAAACTAGGAAGAGCAAGTACTAGAGCATGACTAATCTTGTATTTCAATAACTCAAAGGATTTGTCTTGTTCCTTACCCTAGTCAAAACCCTTACTCTTTGCGGCCACTGTGTGTAGAGGTGTTGCAATCGCCGAGAAACCGGAATGAATTTCCGCATGTATTATATTGCTCCCACAAAACTTCTAGTCTTTGTGGCTCCTGTTGGTGTTGGCCAATTTGTGATGGCTTCCACCTTCTTTGGATCCACTCGTAGCTCTCCTCCAACCACATGCCCAAGATAGACAAGTGACTGTTTGGCAAATTCACATTTCTTCATATTACAAAGCAGTTGTTTCTCCCTGAGAACTTGCAAGACTTGCTGCAAATGCGTTAGATGTTCTTCCCATGTGGCACTAAAAATCAAGATATCATCTAGGTATATAATGACACATGAATCTATGAAATCCCGCAATACATCATTCATCAATCTCATAAATGTAGCGGGTGCATTGCATAATCCAAAAGGAAGTACTAACCATTCATACAAACCTGTTTTGTTTTGAAGGCAGTCTTCCATATATCCTCCTCCATCCTGACTTGGTGATAACCTGACTTGAGATCCAACTTCATGAAAAATTTGGCATGCTGAAGTTGGTCCAAGAGATCATCTATGTGGGAAGTGGATATCGGTTCTTTATGGTGATCTTGTTCAAAGCGCGGTAGTCGATGCACATTCTCTAAGAACCATCCTTCTTTGGCACCATCACAATAGGCGAACCGCACGGTGAGGTGCTCGGACGTATCACCCCTTGGTCTATTAGTTCCTGGAGTTGTTTCTTTACTTCAGTACTCTCAAGCAAGGATTGCCTATACAACCCGATGTTCGGTAGAGGTGACTCTGGCAACAACTGAATCTCATGCTCTACTTCCCGTTTTGGTGGTAATCCACTAGGAGCCTGAAATACTTCCTGAAAAGACTGAATAATACTATCCAAATCTTGTTTTCCTTGGTTAGAAATCTCTGAAACTTCTACCCCATCTTGTTTATCCTTTAACAAAAGTAAACAAAACTGATTATGATTTGCCTGAATAAGCCGTTTTTCTTGGTTAGCACTTACCATAGTAACCCGTGTCTTACGCTGGTGTGCCCGGATGTTGTAGCTGATCCCATCCTTGACCCATCTGTACCAGTTTTCCCTTCTCATAAAGATAGCATCCCTAACATACAAGTAAGGACTCCCAAATACCACATCAAAAGCATCAAGTGGAATAACGTCAGCTTCAAAAACATCTATATATTGGGAATTTATCCCAAACTTGACCTTATCTTCTTGTTACAACAATTTCAACACTTCTTCCAACCCAAAGGATATGGGTGCGGATGCTCGTAAGTCTCAAGACCAAGTTTCTTTACAACCGCCTCGAAATCAAGTTAGATTGAGAACCGGTATCAACAAAGCATTTACCTTAGTCCTCTTGATTTGGATTTTGATTTGGAATAGTCTACTCATCTCCTCTTCGCTTTAAAATAGTGGGTCATTTGTTGTTTTTATTGCCTGAAAGTTCCTGTATTGCGTCAAGATAATCCCAAAGAGCCATATTAGCCCTTTTCGCCAAATACCCAGATGCCCAAAATTGTTTTATTACATAAATCGTCGGGATTTATGCTGCGGAAATTTGTATTTAATTATTTTGAGCCCGGTATGAGGCTATTTGCGCTCCGTTTCAACTCTGTTATAAGCGAATATGTTATTATTCCTATATACCAGAAGGATTTTAACTTATTTTAAGTTTTGGGCTTTATTTGTAACTTTTGGCAATTTTTCGTGTTTTTGTGGTGTCCCGTTCTGTTTTCTGTAAAATTTCTCTGGAACAACTCCTTCGCCGGGTAAGCCCGATTTTTGGCCTGGAGCAGCTGGAAAACATACACGCACATTTTGCCTGGAGGAAGTCATCATCGGAGGTCTGGATCACTGGGAAAAAGCGAAGTCGTGCACAGAAAAGCCCCTGCGGGGATGGGCGCATTTTTGGAAAACAAAGGATTTAAGCTGCGATGGGAAAAATATAAGCCGCAGGCAGGATGGGAATTGTATACACTGGCGGTACTTTTCCGTGTTATAAAAGTCACTTAAGGCTGCGGAGTGGGAAAAATAGAGGTGCGAGCGGTGGGAATTTATTGCCTGCCTTGCAGGGTAAAAATTCCCATGATATAATAAAAGGAAAGTGACTTAAGTGAAATCATGGGATTTTAGTGCCTGCCTTGCAGGGTAAAGAATCCCATTGTCAAAGTCAAATCACTTAAGTGGATCATGGGATTTTGGTGCCTGCCTGGCAGGGTAAAGAATCCCATTATGGAAAAATTCTTAAAAATAGAATTACATGTGCAAAAAAGTGCGCCCCCTTTGGTGATGGATTAAAGTGATTAAATTGATTATTTTAATAATCTTTCTTCCTTCAAAAAGTGCGCCCAAGCTTGAGGAGGTCAAAAAGTCAAAGGAGGAATAAAAGAAATAAATTAAATTAATTAAATTTAATTTATTTAGTGGCTGCCCCCTTCTCTCAAAAAGTGCGCCCCATTTGGGCATTATTTAATGATTTTTGAAGCATTAAATCATTAAATTAATTTCTATTTTCGGTGGCTATGGTCAAAGCACCTTTGTGAGAGACTTGAGTGAAGTCTTTGTGTGAAGGATTAAATTGGATTAATTTAATTTATTGGATGGCTGTCCTTAAACATGCTATTTTTAAAAGAGAAAAGCATGATTTTTAATTAATTAATTGCCTTTAATTGTTAGGGCAATTATTAATTATAAATTATGAAGGTTATATAAGCATGGGCAGCCATATGGATGAATTATTTAATTCACGGGTTAAGAATTGCAGCGAGGAGAAAAGTGCGCCCCCATTAGAGGAAGGATTTTGCACAGACAAAGTGCTAACAAAGGCTAAAAGCTTCCAGATTTGGCGCATGCTTTGGAGAAGGTTGATCTTCGTCGGCATAGTTGTTTTCACAGGTGTAACAGGAGCTCAGGTGTTGATTGAAAGGATTCATGCTCTCTTTATGTGCAAATTAAACACCAATTTTTGGGGCAGCAGGCTTGAAAAGTGCAGATTTTTATAATTTAAATTCACTATTCATGCTCCGGTGGCCATTTTTATGTCTGAATAAATTGCGGGAACTCATTACGGTGCTTTATAAAAGAAAAGGAGTATTTATCAATGTCGATACATTGCAAATATCCTCGAATCGAAGAATTGTCGGATCTGCACGGTATTGAAGAAATCCGGCCAAATTAGAAGAAAAAGAATTATTGACAAAGATTGATAAAGCCATGGCAAAGGAGATGAAAAAGAAAGCACGATGGATTCATGCATTGCTTCTAAACTTTCGGACATAGGAGACACGGATCTAGGCCCGAACCTCTTTACGATTTGATTGATGAGATCCAGTGGAAAGACTTCACTCATGCGTGCGGTCAAAAGTAGTGGAATTATTCGAGCTGCAGCTTTCCCATGTACAGCCCAATTGCCAGAGTTTGTGATGGAGTGTGCTAGATCTTATCATCCTTCATCCAGATCAGTGCGTGATGTTGCGGGAAAGACAATAATTCGTTTGGATGCAGAATTCTTCGATTATTGTTTGAAGATTCCAGTACGAAAGGTGGTGACTTCTATTAGCATTCAGGATGCTGACAGTAGGTGGGAAAAGCATAGAGCTGTTGTGTGAGCATCATGAATAGCCGGTTCATGAAGAAGCCTAGATCCCCTTCCAGGTTCCCGAGAACTCTTCCACGATCCAATTTGGTGCAGGAGGCGGATGATATTGTCAAATTGCTATGCAGGTTGAATGGTGAAGCGAATGCCTACACTTTCCGGACATGGATGTATGCTTTCATCAGGACCATTGAAATCAACAAGGTTGATTCTATAATCAGTTGGTCAGAAATTATTAGCAGCAACATCGGTGAGCAAGCTGCGGGCGTAAAGCGTACCTTGACTTGAAGATGACTTCATACTTGGTGTATCTTTGCGGCTTCACGGGGTGTCTTTTCCAAGTTGGATAGATGTGGTATTCTTTCGAGGATCCCATTTTGAGTGCTACCCACGACTTCTTTGCACTGCGTGCGAGAAGGACTTGAAAGTGATCAACGATGGTTTCTTCTACGATTTCATCTGCGGGTTAGACAAAGACTTGAAGACTCACGGGGTAGCGAGGAAGCATGGGAAGCGGTGTCAAGATTGGCGGTGTATTCATCCGGTTTGCAGATTTCACATACCTCGGGGTTACGAGCTTTTCGGGTGAACCAGCAAAGATGCCCAGTACCCGGTGATGATTGATTGCCGTGGGTGAGCGGGCAACTTGTGGAGTTACACGACCTTGATCGAAGCGGCACAAGTCTCACGGGCTTCTTCCCACTCAGCTGTGGATATTACGGTTGCATCGGCATTCACGAGCTCGAGGATGGAAGCACAAATGTTGTCAGAGTATGAGCGAAGAGTTCTTCCTGCCTGCGGCTTAATTTGATCCATTTGGAATAGCCGGAAGACAATCTCCCGGAGTACGCACATGTGCCTTCGTTAGAAGATTTACGGATGAAGTGCGAAAGTGAGTACGAGGTCGAAAAAAAAGATTTCAGCGGTCTATCGGCAAAGCAAGTATTTGACTTTGGACTAGCGCGGATACTGCGGATCTTAAAGATGATGGGAACGTGGTACTTGACACTTACCATCGAATGGGAGGAGATAAAGCTCTCTTGCGGGGATAGCGATAGGCGAGTGCATGACACAATAGAAGAAAGATCGGAGGCTGTGTTGGTGAGTACTTGAGTGGTTGCTTAACGAAGGGATCTTGCCTTGATGAAGTATTGATGAATCAAATCACGGCAACTTGGCGCGGGAGATTCCCTCAGCGAAAGCATGAAGGAGAGAGCGTGAAGGTCGAAGTTGAAAGTGCGAGAAGATCTCAAGAAAGAAGACCACTTCTACGACCATAGCTTTGACTCCGACTTCTCCGATTACCTAGTGGATCACCAACTATTGCACCACAATGGGCGGGATGCTTCCATGCCTTCATTAAAACCAGCAGCGTTCATCTTCTCTCATGACCACTTCGTTTCGGCACCCGTTCGGAGGAGATGTTGAAGGCTGCGAGATGACGGAGTTCGAAAGAGCTTTGTCCTTGGATGTTTCAGAGGATGGCAGCCATGATACTGTGGCACTTTCTGATGGAGAGGATGCAGAGCGGGAAATGGTAGTGCACTCAGCGACTTCTCACTCTCCGAGAAGTAATTTCTCGGAATGGTTAGCTTTGCAGTTGGTTCCGGAAGCAAGAGTAGAGATGAACTTAGAGGAACATGACTTGCAGCTACTTCAGGATCTGAGCAGAAGAGACAGAAGGCCTAAAGTTGCTAAAGCAACTTCTAGGTTGATCATCGAGGATTCGGGAGAGAAGTTTGCTGAGATATCAATCCCGGCGGAAGGAAAGGTAGAAGAGGAACTCACGGCGAGAAGATGTGACGCGTGACCAAAATACCACTCGGTCGAGCTACCCTTTGAAGGATTGAAGCGGGACACGCGAGGCGTTCTTTGGATGCTTTGTTCCTTAGGCTTGGCAGTGAAAAGGCGGAGAAAGAAGAGGCTGCGAGAAGCAAATATCTCAATTATGTGAGATCATAGCCAAGGTTGCTAAACCTTCCGTTCAGCCCATTTCGGTAGCGGTGAGTGATCATCTTATGCGGGAAATGGAAGATCTGGCAATCAGTAAAGGCTATTGGAATGGAAGGATCGATTATTAAATCAACTTACGTGCTGACTTGGGGAAGTGCCGACCGCTTTAAAGGTTATGAGCGATGCGAAAAAATCAACTAAAGCAAGCGATGATAGAAAGCATAGAAGGAATGAATACGATTGCGAGAGAGTAACTTTGAGTATTTTGGCGAGATCAACAAGGCTGTAGGAGATGTATTGGTTGCGAGAACAAATTGTGCCGGATGGATCAGTCGAGAAGGGGAAGCAGCTAGAGTTTGCAGTATCTTTCCGTTTGGAGATCTGCAGAGTTTTGCTGAAGAGGATGCAGGCGCTTGAGAGTAGAACATCAGATTTGCCGGACAGTATTATTTCTTTCACTGAGGAAAGAGTGGATGGAGGTATTACTTCATACGTGCGGATTGTTTCTAACGAGGTGCATGATTCCCTGGAGGGTTCTCTTCTGATGGTGCAAAAGAGGATTGATAAAGCCACCAAGCCTTTCACGATGAACTCTATCAGTAGGCTGGTGACACTGCAGGCAGACATTGCGAGATTTGGGCCAAGTTTGGAAGAAGTGGAAGCATGCAGCAAAGTGTTGAATGAAGGATTGCTGCAATTCAGGACAGAAAAGGAAGCAGTAGCTAAAACAGATGGAAAGATCTGAATTATATGTTCGAAAGTATATCGGATATCGAAACAAGAAGAAGATGTAGATGTTTACGGTGGCATGACTTCTTCTATTTCTTTCTTCTTCTACTTTTTCTATGTTCCGGATGAAATTGTAAACTTCTAAGTTATTGGTTTTGCATGACCATTACTTGAAGTCATGTGGAACCTTTCATTAGTTAAGTGATACATGTGTCACTTAAGAAGAAGTTAGTTGAGGATGATTGCCAAATGTCATCTTTACTTGTTGTTCATACTTTAGTTCAGTTTGAGTCTTCTATTTGTACTTTCCCTCCTACATTCTATAAGTAGGAGAAGAACCTACGGGTTAATCATCGATCGAGAATTTGTAAGAAGCAATCTTGTGTTCTAGACTTTGTCTTTGAACCCCGAGAGCCACTTGTTGCGAGAGGAATACAAAAAGCGAGTTTCGGAGAACTTTGTGTCACGGCGTCTTGTGTTTCTTGCTTTTAAATCTTAGATCTTTAAAGTAAACTTTGTGTTATTTTAGATCGGATCTAGAAGCTGCCTTTGCTTTAGAATTCATGTGTTTCAAATCTATTAAGTTTCTTACTATGTGCATGCACGATTAGCTCTGCTGTATCTACTAATTGGGATGCACATCTTCCTTATTTCTTCTCTGTAATTCCTTTACTTCCTTCTTATATAATTTTCCTTTCTTAAGCAGTTTACTTTGCTTGCGAGAACTTAAGTTGTTAAAGTAAAACCCTTGAGATAAAAACTTATAGTTATTTCATGAACTAAGTGGTTAAAGTAAAACCCACGATAGATAAAAACACATTTATATTGACAAATACTTTTGCCATTTAATCATTTGGTCCAGTTTATGGCCAATAGGATAGAAGTTAGCTCTAAGTAATTCCTTAAATTCTTGCCAAGATTTCACAATAGACGGTTTCTTCTTTTCACAAGTAGTTAGATGATTTTCCCACCAAACTAGAGCATGTCCCTCCATTTTGAGACGTGCAAAGGTGATCCTTACAGTGCCTCGGTGACATTATGGACGCTTTAGAGTTCTAATTGTTTGAACCTATGTTACACCAAGTTTACCCTCGGCTTTGCTTCTCTTTGGGACGACACATGCGAGATCCTTGACGTGTTTCCGAGATGATTTTTTTGAGAGTCCTTTTTTTAGGGGATGGCGGGGGACGGCTATTAATTTATTAAAAATAAAGGAAAATATAAAAAATATAGGAAATTTCAAATATTTATATGATAACATTGATAAATCATTCATCACACACAACAAAATTTCAAATATAGAACCTTAATACATAAAATTGGAGCTGAATTGAGATTTCACATAAGGTTGAAGTATGGCCAATAGGAAGTGAATTACAATAATGATTACTTCTGCCCAAGGGGATGCAAGTCCCCCCCCGAGGTTCCTCCAAACGTCCTTGTGCGAAAGGGATCGGCTTTAAAAGGGTAGGGGATGCGTCCCCGTGGAACATAGGTTTCAACCATTTATCCAGTAATTCTGCATCTACTTGTCCTTCAAAGCTTTTGATTTCGACTTTAGTCTCAACTTTAAAAGGAGTATGTTCAGATTTTACCTTTTCTCTTGTGTTAGAAGTCTCTTCTTCATGCTCTTCCCCATAATCTTCCTCATGGTGACTCTTGCCTATACCAAACTTTTCGGCTAAGCCTCAAACCATCGAGTCCATGGAGTCTTGCTAACGGAAGCTATCTTTTGCAAATCTGCAAGTTCCTCTTGCCTTCTAAACATCCTATCCATCATGGTCTCCAACATCTCGATTCTACGGACCAAGTTCTCTTCCTCCATTTCTCCCCGAATTCTCTGTTTCCACTTCTTTGTAGAAATCTCCGGATCGCAAGGTAAAGCTTCTTCGCCTTTAGATCTTGTCACTGTCATACAAATTCAAGAATGAAATACCACAGTCCTGATACTTGTTAGCTCGATACGAAAATGATCTCAAACTCTTGACTTTGGAATTATTCACAAATCACAAATTAATCGTTGTTTTTACTTTCTATTAGAAAATAACCAGAGATAGCTAGTGAATGAATTACTATTGTGCTTAGAATCAACAATTGTAGTAAAGGAAAGAATATAAGCTCATAACACCAACAATTTTATCTCAAAAACCTCGATGGAGGAAAAACCGGTCGGGAAGGGCAATTGCTCTTTCTTCCCACTTCTATTGGCCAATTCAAATCAACAAGTACAAAATTTACAATAAGTAAGAAAGAGAAGTAGATAATATCTCAACACTTCCTTTCAATTACTTGCTTGCTCTGTCTCAACACTCCTTTCTTCTACAAAAATACAATTTCCAGCACTAAGATTTCTTGCTCACTTGCTCCCATGCTTCGATGATCTTCTACACTTCTATAATCATGTATTTATAGCCTTTCTCATGTCCTCCCGTGCATTGGAGAATGGGAAAGGTCATGAAGGAGAAGAGAAACGAACATCCTTTCAAATTCGAGGGTTGTTCGCTTGAATTTAGTTTTTTGTCCGTAATGGCCAGGATCGCGCCTATGCAGGCACGATGGTTCAGGACCATTGCCCCTGTGTAGACCGGCGTTACGGGACCGCCGCCACAGGCGGCGGCAGTCAGAATGTCACCGCCCCTATGCGGGCGGCGGTCCAGTTACTTAAATGACAGAACCTCCATTTCATTGTTTTTCTTCTTTGTCTTGTTGCTTTCGATGAAGTAGAGTTATTTCGGATCCTTATGGATCAATGGTGGTCTCAAAATGGTCATTGTTGATCTTGTTAACAACAATTCCCTTACATGGTGGGTGAAATTTGGACTTGGATCCACATAACTACTAAGTGGCTCAAGAAGAATGTACCCAAGGAAGAAGGCAAGAGCTTGCTGGTGCGTGCGAAGGCTTGGGTTGCTTGGGAGAATAAGTTCAGATTGTAGGATTCCTTGAGATTCTTTAACCAGTTCAAGTTGGAGGAAACTCAAAATTACATCAAGTGGGGTCAGCGGTATGAGAATGTGTTGGCAAAAGTTGTCTGCTGGCTTCTCAATGCTCAGGATGGAGGGTTTGTCCTTAGTATTCGTTTAGGTAGGATTAGGTTGGTTTTTCGTCCATCGGTTGTCGGTGCCCATTGTCTAAAGATGTTGGAGGGGACTCTCTCCTTCACCTCATCCTTAAGTGCTAACACATCAGGCTGAGTGAATCAAGAATGCAGGCTGGTTTTCAAAACATTTGGTAAGAGTTCGATGTGTTGCTCTGCGGAAGGTGGTGAGAAAGGTTTGCTCACATTTGTCCTTGGTGGTGAGTGTAGCAAACGACATCTATCATATTGGTAGGTGATCATTCGCATTGGAAGGGAACTGCAAACTTCGTGCATGTGGCGAACTTCTTGGTTGTGGTGCTCCCTCTTTATTTGAAATTCCTTCGGGGTGGCGGGTGGATGGGGACGTTTTGCAATCGGCTCGAGAACTTATAGGAACCTCGGGATACCCAACCACCAATGAGCCAATGCCTAGTTGGGTAGGGCAAACCCTCTTGTCGGATACAGAGGTGACAAAACTATTGGTGTTACTTGGCGTATGTGTAAGGCACGGCGGGATGATGCCGTAGCGTTGATCCATACGTTAAAGCATTCCTGACAATGAGATCGTGAGTAGCCAAACGTAATCACATCGGTAGCACACGTGCTGGGTAACTCTTGAATGGTCGGGTCTCTCAAACTCGAGAGGTGGATATAAGTCGATGCATGTGCTGTCCCCGAGCGTCACCAACTCAAATTCAAAATCAAATAAGTTAAATGTTAGATAACCTATTAACATGCTAGCCTAAATCATCCTATTTGATTTATGGATTGTAATTCCTTTTGTATAAAAAAGTGATGATGGCATGTATCCCCACTAAACATTAAGGGGGAGTGTTGGAGCATGTAATATTTTGTGGGGACACACAAGTTCCCCATACATCTCCACATTAAAATTTATTAAATAAACTTATAACTAATAAACATAAGTTATATACCTTATGGTTGCTAAATATAAAGTTGACCAAATTAATTGATTTAGTTTGGAAGAATAATTCTGTACATCCTCAATCGGGCATAACTGATCACCCACCTTATAGAAGTATGATCTGGCATGAGTGGAGATTGAATAAGTTGAAGAATTGGATTGATTGCTTTCGACATTGAGATAATTGTACGAATTTGTGAGAGGGATATATTGCTGGGTTCAGGTCTGTAATTATCAGGCAAGGTCTATAAAAATTAGACAATTGTAAGTTTATCAATATTGATATTGCATTATTATTTGTGGGTTTTTACCATTTATGGTTTTCCTACCTAAATCTGTGTTCAAGTGTTCATTTCCTTTTTGTAATTTTATTCTTGCAAATTCTACTTTCTGCACTGATCATTATATCGCTGCAATTTAATTCACTATAATTTATTATTCTAAGGATACTTCAATATTACTTAGAATTTATAATTCTGGTTAATCCCAAATAGTTCTAACAGCAGTTTGACCTACAAACCGTGATGCACGGAAACGCCAAAAAGGGTAATGTTTCTCCCTAAACGTTTGAAAACGGAAACGTGGAGGGAAATGTTTCAAAAAAGCGTGGCATACGTTTCCGGAAACGTATGCGTTTCCGGAAACGTTTTTCCAACGATTTTTCAAGTTTTAAAGCCAAAATTTTAAAAATAAAATAAAAAATAAATGCATTTAATGAACCTAAACCTAATCTACCTACCTAGACTTGCTAAAGACACTTCCTAAAAGCTATATAATGACATCTTGGGTCCATTCTAAATCACACTCTCATTTTCTCTTGCTAAATTCAGTTCTAAACTAACATTTAGCATTGTGAAGAGAAAAGAGACATCAAGGAACAACTTGAAGGAAGAGTTTAGAAGGTGTTACTAAGAGCTAAGAGCATCAAGGAGGAATTTCAAAGCAGATTTGGAAGCTTCAAGGAGGAAAAACCAGGTATTTTTCAAGTTTTTTTTTTTAAAGAAAATGTTAATGTGATCAATGATCACGAATGATGTGTGCATAATGCACACATCATTCATGATCATTGATCATGATATCAATATGTAGATTTACATGTAGTAATTTTTAAACTCTATGCTTAAAAATAAAAAAAATGTAACATTTCCTTTGCGGTTTTTAAATAAAAATCATATATTGTTTTTTTTAAATTATAAATATCATCCAAACTTTGTGTATGCTCTCACCTCGCACCTATACGGTGAACTTGGTGATCAAAAGCAGAATAGGATGCGTAGGGTTTTTCTTGTTGCTATTTTAAGAGTTTTTTTTGTATTTTTTAAATTAAAAAATCCGAACTCTATGTATGCTCTCACCTCGCGCCTATACGGTGAACTTGGTGATCAAAAGCAGAATAGGATACATAGGGTTTAATAATTTAATTCTTTTTCCTATTTTTTATAACTAAAAAATCCGAAATCTGTGTATGCTCTCACCTCGCGCCTAAACGGTGAACTTGGTGATCAAAAGCAAAATGGGATATGTAGGGTGTAGTAACTGTAGTTATATTTAATATTTATTGTTATCTAAGTTTATGTTTTTATTTTAAATATTTTTCAATGTAGGTTTGATTATTTGAGATAAATGGCATCCAGTTCAGCTTCAGTGGGAGGGCATGGGGAAGGAAGCCAAGGTGGGGGTGAAGTAGGCCAAGGTGGGGGTGTGCAAACTGTGGATCCTAGAGCTCCTCTTTGGAGACATGTGCAAGTGTTGGAGAACCTTGCTGGCGGTGGCTCTCGTGTTTGGATATGCAATCATTGCAATATTGAATTCAAAGCCTCATATACCCGACTCAAAGCTCATTTAATGGGGCAATCAGGAACGAGGATTAGAAAATGTGCCAAGGTTGAAAGGAAACATATTTTGGCATATATGAAAGAGCAAGAGGAGGCTGATTTGCAAGCTTCAAAAGCTAGATTTAAAACTACTCCATTGCAAAATAAGGGTTCACAAAAACCACCCACCTCATCAAACCATCCTTTTATTCAAATTGAAGTTGAAACTCCCATAGAGGAAGAGAGCTTGTCACGAAAAGAGAACCTCCAAAGGTCCATTAGAGCAAGCATTTGCAAATGAGAAGAGGGAAGTAGTTGATGGGTTGATTGCTCGATGTGTTTATGTATGTGGGTTGCCTTTCAATGTGTTGCGGTCACCATATTGGCAACAAATGGTGAGAGGAATTAATGATGCACCATCAAGGGTATAAAAGCCCTAGTTATGAGGGTGGGAACATCATTGTTGGCGAAAGAAGTGGCCCATGTACATACTTCTTTATAGCCAATTAGGGTTCATGGAAGGAATCGGGGGTATCTATCATTTCAGATCATAGTTACGCGGGGACGCGTCCCCCCCAAATTTGACACGTTCGATATGTCTCGGATGTCACGGGGACGTGGGGAAGTGGGGAAACGTTTCCCCCACTTTTCCCTTTTTTTTCAGAAAACATCTGGGGCGTCTGAAAATGTTGGGAAACATCCTGGGGACGGGAAACGTGGGGGGGACGTCCAGATGTCCCCCACGAATTTATTTCCTTTTTTGGCATTTCTTTCCTTTTTTGGATTTTTGGTGAAAAAAACATTGCCATTTTTGGAAAGGGTCCGGGAAGATGTAGTAGCAAAAACTTGCATGTGCCATAACTTTCATTCTGTGGCTCCGTTTCAGGTGTCGTTTTCTCTAAAAGTGCATATTTTCTTGAGCTCTACGCATTGATGGCAATATTTTTCTTATTTTCATAAAATCAATTTTTGCACCTTTTTGGACCAAGCAACTTCTTGCAATCTTTTGAAAGAATCATGAGTATTAAGGAATGTATTTGATGTTTATGAGTTCAAGTTTCACCTTATTTAAATCTCAAATGGTTTTATTTCAGCTTATTTATATAATTTAGTCACTATATCTTTATATTTTAAATATTTATATATTTTTTAATTAGCCGTCCCCAAAATTTAGAATTTTTTTGCCGTCCCGGAAACCCTGTCCCCCATCCCCCATCTCGAGTAACTATGTTTTAGATGGATGGAAAGATGCCCGAAATAGATCCCTAATCAAC
The DNA here is from genome assembly GCA_018340775.1 of Taxus wallichiana var. yunnanensis. NCBI lineage: Eukaryota > Viridiplantae > Streptophyta > Pinopsida > Cupressales > Taxaceae > Taxus > Taxus wallichiana. The sequence continues at coordinate 18,474,101 of CM031242.1, read as the reverse complement.
ATTGTTGCAATGTGCCCTAAAGGGGCAATGTTCTTAAGAAATGTTGATTGTGAGGGTGAAGTGAAAGATGCTCAATTTATTGCTAATATTTTGATTGAGGCTATTGAGTCAATGGGCCCTCAAAACATTGTCCAAGTCATCACGACAATGCCAAAAATTGTAAAGCAAAGTTGATTGTTGAGGGGAGATATGAGCACATTTTTTGGACACCTTGTGCAGTACACTCCTTGAATTTGATGCTACAGAAGATTGGCAAAATACCATGGATAGAGGAAGTGTATACAAAGGCAAATGAGATTCAAATGTTTGTCACAAATCATCATATGTCTTAGGCTATCTTTAGGAGGTTCTCAAAGTTGGAGTTGTTGAAGGTAACAAAAAAATTTGCTAGTTTCTAATTTTTATTTGCTAACTTTCTATGAAATATCAAATTATCATTTGAATTTCTTTTCAATTTAATTTTATATTTTATTAACTTGTTTTAATTTATTTTAATAGGTTGTTGAAACAAGATTTGCCTCTCACACGCTGCTCGTCTTGAGGCGACTTGTGAAGGTAAGACAAGCCTTGAGGCTTATGGTGATTGATGATGTTTGGTCCGTGTGAAACTAAACACGTATGAGCCACACAGAAGCCCATCAAAATAAAAACATTGATACTTGATGATTAGTGGGAAAAGGTTTGCATACTTGCTCGGTTTTATTGAAGCCTATTTTATCTATGATTAGATATGCGAGATACAAATGAGATGATGGTTGTATAGGGAGATCTATGATGGCATTGACTCTATGCTTGAAAAAATTAGAGACATCATACAGAGAAAAAAAGAGCAAGATCTCGAAGAAAAAGTCTACATCAAGCTAAGACCGGTGATCATGAGAAGGTGGAATAAAATGACCACCCCATTGCATCTTCTAGCCTATGCCACTGAATCCCAAATATTATAGCGGTGAAATACTTGGGCTACTTGGTAGTGCAAGCACCATCTGATGACCATGAAGTCCAACATTCCAAAGCTTTTTTCACGGATCCTGTGGTGGTATGTACATGGCCATGAAAAAAAGTCTACATTGAAGTTAAGGCTGATCATGAGAAGGTGGAATAAAATGACCACCCCATTGCATCTTCTAGCCTATGCCTCTGCTCCTCCTGATCTCAAATATTATAGCGGTGAAATACTTGGGCTAGTGCTTCTCCCTCCATAGGCAAGCACCATCTGATGACCATGAAGTTAAATCAATGAGCTCCAACTAAGGCAACATTCCAAAACCAAGGAGCTTTTTTGAGTCTTGTTGCGCTTCATTAGTCACGGGAGAATACTTGCAAGTTTTGGCAAGTACTGCAGTTTTGCTATGAAATGGCATGCTTTGTCTCTTCATCTAATAGTAGCATGAGTGAAGTAGATGCATTAAGTGACAAGTACAACCTAAAGCCATTCATGTGGTGGTATGTACATGGCCATGATTTGCTACCTACGAACTCATTGCATTTTTGGTGAGTTTTCCTGCGAACTCGCCATAATTTTTGGTGAGTTTTTCTATTAAACTCCTCTCGCCATTAAAGTCCTCTCACAGGTATAAAATATTAAAATGAAATCAAAAGTTTGTTTATTAATTAAAAATTAAAAATGTATGTTCTTACTTCTTAGTAAATTAATTTTATTACTAATTGAAAATTTCTAACTTCTTTTTTGTAACAGGTGGCTAGCAATTCTTCAGCAAAGCGGAATTGGAGTACATATAGCTTCATCCACTCAGCCAAACAGAACAAGTTAGGATCCAAGAAGGCTGAGGATTTAGTGTATGTACACTCCAATTTGCGCATCCTCTCACACAAGATTGAAGGCTATATTAGAGGTCCCAACAAACTTTGGGATATTGATCCTGAGAGTAGTGACTTTGATGCTTACGACTACTCTTAGCCAACTTTCACTGCTTGGTATTGATGAAGAAGAATCGGGATCCACTGCACAAGGGATGGAAAGTGGAGCTAGTGGGAGTGGAGCTGCCAGTGGTGTTCATGGAGATGATTATGAGGAAAATCTGGATGATATATTCTAGAATCTAGAATCTAGATTATTATCATGTATATGTGAATCATTGAAATTGTAACCATGTTGAATGATGAGTCATGACTCTTTAGAAGTTCAAATTTCAATGAATACAAAATATTTTGAGTGCTTTATCAATTATCTCTTATGGTCTACAATTATAAAATGAGTATTATGCATATATATATATATATATATAATATTTTTTATAATATATTGTACGGACGTTTCCGGTAACGTTTCGTATCCAAGGTTTTTTGAAAATTGCCGTTTCCGCGTTTCATATCCGTTTCCTAGCAACCTAGCCTACAAAGGATCAATTTGTCGAGACTTCACTAGCTGTTTGACCTGAGGAGAATAAATGTTTGACCCAAGGAGGATAAATTGCACCATCATTGCTAAGAGCGGCCTCAACATGCACAAAATGGGTTTGTGCTGCATTTACAGAATGTGGCCTGAAGCCCAAGAAGGGCCAATCGATTCTATGGTGGGCCTTCTCAAAATGAATCCTAATGAATATGTTCTGCCCAGAGGTAGTACAAATACACTCGTAAAATTCTTGCATCACGGTGATCTTATGGAGGATAATAATGACCTGCAATAAAGTTAGTTTGATTAGTCCTAAGTTTTAACTATTGCTGACAATGAAAACTTGATTTTTAAAGCCAATGCCTTTGATTAGACATATCAAGCAAGTTAATAGATGACCATATGGTATTTGATACATGGCTGCTAGCTTTGGAAATCAAGTTAATGTTTCCTCTCTTAATGAGATCACCCCTTAAATGTCATATTTAATAGCCTATCTGATTTTCAATGTCAGAACAACTTGATTTCCTTCATGAAAGCATTTCACAGAGATTCCTATCATCTAAAATGAACTATATCAGACATTTTTCTAGTCATTTTTGGCATCCCTTAATGCAGGAGGAAAATATTTTAACCAATAATTTGCATATCCATGCTTGTTCACCAACCAATATGTCTTGCAAATGTTTTAGTGGGGAGTGGAGCCTTATCACCAGCTCCCTTGAAATTTGGATTTTTATTCTCATCCATTATTAATGTTTTCTTGTCTCTATAATCTAGTATTCCCACCTTAAAGTCTCTTCCTTTGAACTCCTTTCCTCAAAGTGTGGCCTCTGCACATTGTTAATGGATGAATTGTAGTTTTGTGCGGGGACTATGATACTTACAATCTCCTACCATTGCTGACCAACCGGTACTTTTTTATGTTGATCAATGTTACCTCTATTGGTTTGCACCTTTCTTCAATATTTCTAATTTATTCTCTTGAAATTTGGATGACACTTCCTTGTCAGTCTACTATTTCATTCTCTTGAAATTTGGATTACGCATTCCTCGTTAGTCTACCCCATCTTCCCTTTAGAGTCCAATTGTGGTAATTGCATCTTCCATGTAGCATCCTATCCTTCGATTGGTTCTGAAGTTGTGCTTAGAATGCTAAGGTGTTATATTTTTGTTTTTTTCATTGTTTTTAATATCTCGTGAGTTTCTCACATGTAGTAAAGACCACATGTATTTTAATGAACACTAAGCTCGATGAAAGCACCAAAAATCTAAGAAGCATAGAGTACGCCCCTGTCCCTTCCCCCTCTCGCCCCTTGGATATGTTTCGGGTATGGTATGGATATGTCCTAAGTACGCCTGCAGGTATGGTATTGATATGTCCCGAGTATGTCCGGGTATGGTACGGATATGTCCCAAGTACGTCGTGATGTACCCATAGGGTTTAGAGGTTAATGACCAATAAAACATACCCTAACTCATAAATGAATAAAATAATGAATCCTAAACTCCTCTAAAAGCTATAAAAAGGCACTCAACCATTAACAAAACACACGACAATTCATTAACAAAACATAGACAATTCATTGTTGGTTTTTTGTAAATGTAAGAGCAAATAGTCAAAGAGGAATTAAAAGAGAGGAGTAACCATTGGAAGGAGGATTTGTTTGGAGGCAGCCATTGTAAGGAGGACAAGATTGGGGGCAGCCATTGCTTGTAAGGAGTTCAAGTTTGTTTAGAGGCAGACATTGTTTTATTGATCATTCAAAGGAGGAGACGTCACATTTGGAGGCAACCTTTGTTTGAATTTTATTGCAAGAGGATCTATGTTTGGATGCATCCATTGTTACTTGTGGTTTACAGGTATTGTTTGTTTAATTTAGCCTTCTATTTTTTATTTGTTATGATTGTTTGTGCGGCTATTCGGACGGTAAAAAAAATTTGGGTCAGGGGCTCCACACCACAATATTGAATATCTAAATATTAACTTCATCTCCTAAAAATCTTAACTTTGTGTATGCTCTCACCTCACGCCTTTTTGGTGATAAAAATTGATTAGGATGTCATCAAGTTTTACGTTAGAAAATTAATAATCAGTAAATATTGTTATTTTATCATTTATGTAAAGGTAAAATGTTTTTAATTTTTATAACGTCCTAACTCTCGTATGCTCTCACCTCGCACCTTTATGGTGATCTTTGTGATAAAAAACAGATTAGGATGGTATCAAATTTTACGATAGAAAATTAATAAGTAGTAAATATTCTTATTTTATCATTTATGTGAAGGCAAAATGTTTTTATTTTTTTAACATCCTAACTTTGTGCATGCTTTCACCTCGCACCTTTATGGTGATAAAAAACAAATTAGAATGGCATCAAGTTTTGCTTCAAGGGGTGGAGTCAAGGCCCATAAGCTTCTAAAAACACATCGGTTCCTATGAAACATGATCTTAATTCTCGTCGTTGGGAGGCATGTGACAAGATAAAATACCTTGTTGGTGGTGGGGTCGTATTTGGATATGTCATGGTTGTCATACTCAATACAAATCCTCATATAGTCGACTGAAAATCCATTTAATTGGGGTTGGAGGTGTGGGGATAAAGAAGTGCCCCAAACTATCAAAAGAGAAAATGGCGAGAGTACACGAGAGCGCGGGAAGAGTTTGATAGACAAGCTGAAAGAAATAGGTCTATTGCAAAGAAGGCCTTCAGCAAGACCACCCACACCTACATCTTCTACTCATCCTTTCATCCAAACTCAAAGTCAAACTCATGCTCATCCACTTGATACCCCTTTAGATGAAGAGACCTCACGAAAAAAGCCAAAAGGAGCATTGGAAAAGCATTCAATAATGACAAGAGGGACATTGTTGATGAGTTGATTGCTCGATGCATTTATGCATGTGGGCTTCCCTTCAATGTATGAGATCTCCATATTGGCAATAAATGGTTAAAGCTAACAATGAAGCCCCACAAGGGTACAAAAGCCCATGTTACGAAAATGTTCAAACCACACTCTTGGCAAAGGAAGTGGAACACATTCAAACTTCTTTGCAGCCAATTAGAGATTCATGGAAGGATTTAGGGGTTTCCATCATTTCGATAGATGGAAAGATGCTTGAAATAGACCCCTAATAAATGTTGTTGCAGTATGCCTTAAAGGGGCAATGTTCCTAAAAGCCATTGATTGTGAAGGGAAGTCAAAGATGCACAATTTATTGCTGACATTTTGATAGAGGCTATTGAGTCGGTGGGCCCCCAAAATGTTGTCCAAGTCATCACAGACAATGTTAAAAATTGTATAGTAGGATTGATTATAGAGGGTAGATATAAGCACATATTTTAGACCCCTTGTGTTGTCTACTCCCTTAATTTGATGCTTTGCAAAAGATTGGGAAAATTTCGTGGATTGAGAAAATTTACATAGAGGCAAATGACATTTAGATGTTTATCACAAACCATCATATGTCACAAGCCATATTTAGGAGATTCTCGAGGTTGGAGTTGTTGAAGGTTGTAGAGACAAGATTTGCCTCTCACACACTCGTTTTGAGACGACTTGTGAAGGTAAAAGGGCCTTAAACAATATGGTGATCAACAATGTTTGGACAATGTGGAGGAAGGCAAACCCAGAGAAAGGCTGCAAAGGTAAAATCATTGGTCTTTGATGATGAATGGTGGGCCAAGGTTGAGTACTTGCTCAGTTTTACAAAGCCCATTCTCTCCATGATCGGATACACAGAGATACTAATGCAACGTGCATGAGAGAGATTTATGATGGAATAGACTTTATGCTTGAACGGATGTGAGAGATCATACAAACAAAAGAGCAAGATTCGAAAGAGACCTACAATGAAGTCAAGATTGTGGTCAAGAAGAGGTGGAATAAAATGACTACCCATTACATCTCCTTTCCTATGCATTGAATCCAAAGTATTATAGCTCTAAAATTCTTGGGCTACCTAACAAGCAACCACCATTCTCTGGACTCGAAGTTGCAAATGGAACCAGGGCAGCATTCAAAAGGCTTTTTCCTAATCCATCTATAGCCAATGTGGTCCGAATGGGTATGTTTGTAGCTTCAAAAGGAAACATGGGAGAGGTTGAGGCTCTCTTCGACAAGTACACCATGAGCCCAATCAAATGGTGGTATGTACATGGCCATGATGCCAAGTACCTATGACCTATCGCCATCAAAATTCTCTCACAGGTATAACATTTTTTGAAAATTTTATTAAGTTACTCAATACTAACATATTTTTTACATTGTTAGAACTTAATATGTTATTAATTTGAAATTTCCAACAATTAACATACTTTCTTTTTTATAACGGGTGGCTAATAATTCTTTTGTAGAGTGGAATTGTACATATGCCTTTATCCACTCAGCTAAATGAAACAAGTTGGCATCCAAAAGGCTGAGGATTTGGTATATGTGCATTCCAATTTGCGCCTCTTATCACACAAGTTTGAGGACTATATTAGAGGTCCTCACAAACTTTGGGATATTCTTCCAAAGACTATAGACTTGGATGCCTCCGCAACCACTCTTGCCCAACTTTCAATATTTGATGGTGAAGATTCAAGGGAGTTCACAAGGAGTGGAGAGTGGAGCTATTGAGAATGGAGCTAGCGGGAGTGCCATGCAAGAATTTGATTTTGAGGAAAATCTAGATGATATATTCTAGATTGTTTGTATTCATGTTGACATGATATTCATATATCATATGTATGGCAGCCACATGATCAATGAAAATGTAAAATCTTAAGTATATTGAATGTTTTGAACATTGATCCTACTATATTTTTCAAGTTTTGTATTTCTTTTGACTAAAAAAATTTATATACATACATACATACATACATACATATATATATATATATATTTTTTTAATATATATGTTCGGATGTACCCAAGGGTTGTTAAAAATCAACGTATCCGCGTACCAAACCCATATCTAAACTTTGTACTCGTATCCTGGCAATGTAGCCAAAAATGTTAGTTTCTTTGGGTGTCATATTTTTTTCAATTGTTGTGAATATCTCATGAATTTGTCACTTGCAGTAAAGGACCTCATTTATTTGATGAACACTAGGCTCGATGAAAGCACCAAAAATATTAATTTTGAAGTTAATCAGACTCTCTTTGAAAGTGACACCCTATGATCTAGATCGGATTGGGATTCCATGGGACGAAACACTAAGTTGTAGGAACTTAATTTCTTAGAGGAAGAGATTTAAATTACAACAATTGTAGCAAATATTTAGTACTGCAGAATTGTAGAAAAATGAAATCATGAATTAATGAAATAAAAACATACATAGCGAATAATTTTTTAATAAAAATATTTACTGCTTCATTGATATGGGAGGTATTTGCGGCTATCTCTAAGAAAAGGTGTAAGCTATTTTTCTCATGCTATTATAAATTGAAGGTAGCTACTGCTGTTTTATCTATGTATTACAAAAGATAACAATCTCTACGAAGAGATGAGAAGCTCCCACGCTCTCTACTTTCTTCCTATCATCCTTTTCTCTCTGTTATCTCTCTTTGTAATTTTTACATTCAAATGGCAATTTCTTTGTAGCAATTTTTACCATGCCACGCACAGTTTAAAAATAAAATATGACATGATTTGACTTGGAATTTGAAAAGTCTTGACGAGCGTCCCCTCAAAGATGTTGAAAGGATTTATCATGACTTGGAACTCATAAAAATGCAAGATTTTGGTTTCCCCAAAAAATAGGCATTTTCCTTCTTTTTGTATTTTGTGATATCAAGGCTCTTTGGAGTGGAATTTTCTCTTGAGAGTTTAGCTGGATGTCCCTATATGGTGCTGGAGCTACCTTTAGGACATCCAAAACTTGTTTGTATCCTAAGCTTTCCAATACACATCACAGTTTCAAATTCTGAGCTACGTTAATGAGTTACATACACTATGGATTGGGGGCAACTTCCTGCAACATTGTTACATCACTTGTGCTAATACTTTACACATTACAAGACTTGTTTATGACACATGATTACATCAAGTGGTATCCAGTTGGGGCATGTTTATACTGGAGCTAATCCTTAGAAGAAGTCATGGGCAGTCCACAGGGGAAGGTGTTGGCCCTACTAACTCACTTAATCATGCCACACATGCATCCTTGATACATTATTTCATTGGTTGAAGCCAAAATGACTACAGACAAATTTACAATGGGATCTGGAGCTTAATAATATGGTATACTCCTGAATCTTCATACTATTATCATCATCTAATTTGCGTAGTCGGCGTCCTTACATAGTCTCAAACTGACTCAAAATTTTACTTCACAGGTTCTGTTAATTATAATTGATGGAACAATGATACTGTCAACTTGGAACACCTGCACCTTATTTGCTTCATTCTTAATGTATGATATCCAACTCATTTTTTATGGAAATCAAGCCATCTACATTGACAAGCATTTTGTTTGGGATGTAATTAGATAATGACAACCTTAGTGTTTCATTTTTAGTTTGAATTTCCATCAAATAAGAAAATGTTACTTCAGCTCAAAATCATTTGTGGGACTCATAGGCAATGCCTCACCTGTCTTGGGTTAAAAGTCTTCATAATCCTTATATGGAAGTGTTAGTGCATGTAAAAGATTGGAGTGCTTTTAACATCTTCTTCAGCTGAAGAAAAAAAAGAGGCTCACTATCTCCAGTAGGAAGGGGCACATCTCCATGGTCTCTCTGGTTTTACTCCGAATAAGGGGAAACATCTCAGGGTTATATGGCTTGGATGAGGTCTGGGGTATGTCCACTCCCTAGATCTCCCAGTTCTCATTGTGTTTATAGTACAAGAGTAGCTACAGGAAAATATAATATTTAAAATTAGATTATGCTTCAAGACCTTCATCAATAACATGATATAGTTAAACTTAAAGCAGGCTACACATTACATGCATTCAAAGTTTCCACATTTAACTAGGTTCTGATACTAAAATATACGACCATCCCATTAATGGCTAGGAAACTTTCAAATTAAATGACACTAACAACTTTGATAACAAAATTTATGACTTACTGCTGCTAGCAATCCAAGTTTCACTGAACAGATGACATCATTGCATTTCTTGACTATCCTGCAACAGTGGTTACTCCTTGAAAACTTGAATACTCATTTTCAAATGTTATAAAAGATATCAAGTACTTTCTCAAGGAGGGCCAAAAGTTGGAACTCATTCACAACTCTTTCAAAATTAACACATAGAAAAGAAATTGACTCTTTTATGTGAATTGTCAAAGGTATGAGCAGTTTGACAGGCTTCTTCCTTAAATATTCAAATCATTTAAGATCAGGTCACATCAGGGTACTAGTAATTGAATGTTTAAGCATTGATACAAGGCAATGGAACTTGGGAGTTAGATTGCCTGAAAAATCTATAAGCGGGGTTTGCCATATTGCAAATGCAAAGGTTCATTGGGTAAGAGCAAGAGTTTTGAGAGTTTATAACAGAAAAATCCACTTCCTAGATCTCCCACTTCTCATTGTGTTTATAGTACCAGAGTAGCTACAGAAAAATATAGTATTTCAGATTAGATTATGCTATGTGAACTTTATCAGTAACATGATATAGTTAAACTTAAAGCAGGTCACACCTGATACCAAAATTTAGGACCATCCCACTAATGGCTAGGAAAATTTTAAATTTAAATGCACAAACAACTTTGATAACAATATTTATGACTCACTTCTGTTAGCATTCTACGTTTCACTAAACAGATGGCTTCATTGCATTTCTCTATTATCCTGCAACAGTGCTTACTCTTTGAAAACATAAATGTTCATTTTGAAATGCAGTAAAATATACCAAGTACTTTCTCAAGGGAGGGCCAAACGTGTGGAACACACACACAACTCTTTCAAAATTAACACAGAGAAAAGAAATCGACTCTTTTATATGAAGTGTCAAAGGTATGAGCAGTTTGATTGGTTTCTTCCTTAAATATTCAAATGATTTAAGCACAGATCACATCAGGGGACTAGTAATTGAATGTTCAAGCATTGATACAAGGCAATAAAACTCAGGAGTCACAGATTACCTGAAAAATCTATAAATAGCCATGTTCCACGGAGTCTCGGGATAGGGGAATGAGGGGACCAAGGGCCTAGGTTTGGGTAGGGGGTGTGGGCAGGGGTAGACAAAGTACTTGAAAAATAAGTTATAAAAAATGTATAAGGAATAACAAATGAAATTTTGAAATACTAAACACATTGCATTGAACAATGAAAATGCTAAATATCAATATATTAATATTTATATTCAAAATGATGATTACCTAAGTAGCTGGTTTGGGTACATGTACAAAGTACTCGGTACATGGGTATGGCGGTCTTTTTTTGCCTTGGGTATCTCCATACAAAAAATATATAAAAATAAAAAATATAGCCTAATAAATAAAAAAATAGAGACATTTGTCATTAATAACCATATAATATGCATATAAAAAACAAAATAACCACAAAAATGAAAATATTATCCGAATGCCAAATGTCATAATAATCAAATATCTCAAATGTCATGTGCTGATCATAATTAATTACATCAAAATTAATATTCATAGTCATCTTGCTCTTCATCAAGAGCATCAATATCAACATCATGTGGTGCACTAGAACCACAAGGACTACCACTCTTGCTAGCTCCACCACTCCCGCCAACTATACTATGCCTCCTAGGAGAGTCAATGTCAAACAATGAGTGGTGTGAAAGGGAAGAATTCAGGTCAACATCCTCGGGATTTATATCCCAATGCTTTGAAGTTGCCCCTCATTGTTCGAGTTTCTTGAGTAAGGCGCAAGTGTTGACCGAGTCCTGGCATTTTTGCTCGGAGCTTGTTGTGCTTCTATGAGTGGATGAAGTTGTATGTGCTCCAATTCCACTCACAAGAAGATGAACTTGCAACCTATATTAAAATTTATAAAAAGGTAAAAGTTAAAATTCAAGTTTTAAACAAAAAAAAAGTTAAAAATTCAAAAAAATAATAAACTTACTTGTGACAAGACCTTGATTGCAAGATTTTGAACAGTTGGTGTTGTTTGGCCATGGAGGTGCCACCACATATGCACATCCTTCTTGTATTTGTCCCGCATGGCACCAAGGCTTTGACCTTGGGAGGTGATGAAATTCCCAAACTCGGTCATAAACGTGTCTTCTACCTCAGGATCAGGAAAAATCTTGGCTAATGCCAACTTGAACCCTTCGGCCACTTCCACATCCCTATATGGTGCCACCACCTCGACAAAGAAATGATCTCTCTGCTATAAAATCAAAGAGTTGATGCAAAGGCAATGAGATGTAGTAGGGTGGTCATTTTGTTCCACCAATCAATGAGGATTGAATACACTTGTTTGAAAAAATTTCCTTGGGATCTTGCTCCTTTGCACTAATGACGGCTTTTATCTTCTCAATCATTGAGTTGATGTCGTCATATACTTCTCCCAAACATGGATGATCCATGTTTGTGAAACGAATCATGCTCATGACGGGCTCTGTGATACTCAACAAATAGTCTACACGGCCCCACCAATCATCATCTAGGACCATATTTTCAATCTTTAGGCCCATTCTTTGCTTGACTCTTTCCATACAACCCACATGTTGCTTATGACCATGTGTTGTAGTGCCTCTTTCACCTTCACAAGTTGTCTCAAGACAATTGTGTGAGAGGCAAACCTTGTCTCAACAACCTATTAATTTTTTTAAAAAAAGAAAATTATGAAAATAAAAATTCTACTACAAGTGGATACTAGGTATTAAACAAATTTAAAACATAAAAAAGAGTTACAATTTACTAAATAGAATAAAAATAAGAAATTTATGAGTACCTTCAGTAGCTCCAAAGAAAGAAGTTTCTAAACATGGCTTGGGAGAGGTGATGGTTTGTGATGAATATCTGAATCTCCTCTCCTTGGCCTACTCTTGGCCTATCCACAATTGTTTTTGCCAAGCTTTTTGAAGCATGAGGTTGAGTGAGTGGACAGCACAAGGTGTCCAAAAATGTGCGGATACCTTGCCTCCACCAACATCCTGCGGCCTTGCAATTTTTTGCGTTATCCATAATGACTTGGATAACATTTTGAGGCCCCACCACCTCAATGGATTCAATGAGGATGTTGGCAATGAACTCCCCATCCTTCACACATCCCTCACAATCAACGGCCTTCAAAAACATTGCCCCTTTAGGGCACATTGCAACCACATTGATAAGAGGCCTATTGCTTGCATCTTTCCATCCATTAGAAATGATGGAGACCCCTGTTTCTGCCCATGAATCCCTAATTGGCTGCAATGAATTGTCAACATATTGTTTTTGCTTGGCTAATAGGGTGGTGCAAACTTTTTCATACCTTGGCCCTTGGTAACCTTTTTATCAGGTCTATGGTGACCTAACCACATTGAAGGACCATTTGTTGGCGTATAAGCAACGAATAATATGCTCATCCACAAGATCTCTCACCTCATTTTGAAAAGACCTCTCCAATGGTCCTTTTGTTCTACTTCTCTTGCTTGAAGGAGTATCTTCATCTTGTGTGGGGGTGATGGCAAAAATGGATGTCTTGGGGCCACCACAGTGGAACCGCTAGCAGTAGGTGGGGCCATTGGTGGCTTCCTTGATCATCTCCCTTTCTTTAACAAAGGGTGACCCATTTTCATGGCATAGGTTGTGTTTGCTTCCTCTTGCTCCTTGATAAATTCAAGAATTTGTGTTTTTGACATTGGAGCAAGATGTGTCCCCTTACATCCTCTAAGACCCGTATTAGGTATGTGACATAGGTGGGCCTTCACCTGACTATATGAACTATGGTGCGTAGCATTGCACCAGTTGCATCTCCATTTAGCCCCCCACCACCTGGAACCAAACTTAGAACTGTCACATGTCTCCAAAGTGGTGATTGTTCATCATGTTCAAAGTGAAATTGCTCTTGACCCACTGACCCAGAACTAGTTGACATTGTGATTGTAAAAATGTAGCTGCAAGTTAAATAAACATGCAAACTATCACATGTCTCCATTTTAGGGGGCGTCCCAGGGATGTCCCTTGACTGCTGGTGGTGGGATGACAGGGGACGTTTCCCAAAAGTCCCCAAGTCCTTGGGACGTCCCTGTCCTCATAGACGACAAATGTTTTTGGGAGTACGCGTCCCGTGGAATACTGATAAATTCGGGTTTGCCATATTGCAATTGCAAATGTTCATTGGGTAAGATCAAGAATTTGAGGGTTTATAACAAAAAATTTAAAAGGTCTAGTGTGATGCCTTGTAACCCTCAACTGCATCTTGCACGATTGCATCAACAGGCAGATCAGCAACCCATCAGATTGGCTGATGAGGAACATGATGTGGGAAATCAGGTGGCCAATACAAACCATGTCAACACCACTCAAGCTCTGCATCTTATCCCTGGAGGTTCTCAGGTATTGTCAACAGCTCACATTAAACAACTCTGGGAATGTCTCTGTTGCTCAGATGGGTTTCTAATGCCAATATGCAGATGCCTAGTACCCTTTATTTTGCTTTTATCCCTCCAAACCATCTCTAGGCAAGAATCTCCTTTTACCATGCCAAATCTTTCAGAAGGTTGTTCTTACAATATCTATGGCGTTAGTGGTTCGGTTCAAGGTTTTCATGCTAGCAATCAGAGTTTCAATAATCAAGGACCGAGTAATCAGGGTTTGGTACTTATCACCATATTGCAATTGCAAATGTTCATTGGGTAAGATCAAGAATTTGAGGGTCTATAACAAAAAAATCAAAAGGTCCAGTGTGATGTCTTATAACCCTCAACTGTATTTTGCACGATTGCATCAACAGGCAGATCAGCAACCCATCAGATTGGCTGATGAGGAACATGATGTGGGAAATCAGGTGGCCAATACAAACCATGTCAACACCACTCAAGCTCTGCATCTTATCCCTGGAGTTTCTCAGGTATTGTCAATAGCTCACATTAAACAATTCTGGGAATGTCTCTGTTGCTCAGATGGGTTTCTAATGCCAATATGCAGATTCCTAGTACCCTTTATTTTGCTTTTATCTCTCCAAGCCATCTCTAGGAAAGAATCTCCTTTTACCATGCCAAATCTTTCAGAAGGTCGTTCTTACAATACCTATGGCGTTAGTGGTTTGGTTCAAGGTTTTCATGCTAGCAATCAGAGTTTCAATAATCAAGGATGGAGTAATCAGGGGTTGGTACTTATCACACAGAAGGGTATAGGCAATCTACGAATCCTTTTGATCCCCAAAGCAATAACCTAGCATGCTCCCCCACCTAGATGTTACCAGGATCTAAATAGCTTTTATAAAAGCCATTGACAGCCTTGAAGGGAGACTTGAGCATTTGGGAAACAAACTCGGGAGTATGGAACTATTTTTCTGGTTTTGGGAGAATGCATTGTGAAACTAACTGCTTTTGATTCCCAGCATGGTGAAAGTATGGGACACTTGAAGATGAATTTAAAATTACAGCTGCGCAGGCTTCAAATGCATGAGAAGCTCTTTTTGTATGACCCAGTTAAAAAATTGATTGAGGAAGCAAATCAGGAAAGTGCTGAACATGGCAGGGGAATTAAGCGCAATGCTAGCCATGCTGGCAGCAGGAGCTCAACTTAGGTATAATCTACGGCCTGGCAATTCCCTATTCACCAACCTGATGCTCGATATACTTCTAACTTCAAATGGGTTCCACTAAAGCCAACGAGGGAAGGAGATTTGGGGGGGGGAGGAGTGGGCAGGAAAAAAAAGTCATCCCTTGTGATAGGATTAGGTAATTGTGTAGAATCAATGGGGTCCATTTTTGATAGTCGTAAACATGATATGTGATATGTGACAGCCATCATCACTCGAACATTTAGTTTTCTTTATGTCATTTGGATATTGTTGGTCGTAGTTCTATGTTTGTTGGTCATTAGACAATAGTTCATTGTCAAAACTGATAGCAATACAAAGTCTTTGTAAATAGTTGGGTCGTGGAGGAATTTCATCTCTCAATGGTTACGGTCAAAATCCTTTGTAATCTGACTCACTCCAGGTTAGGCATTTGTTTCTCATAAGTTGGCTGTAAGTACATTCCTCTTCCATTTTAATATAATATAATTTATCAAAACAAAAAGGATTTAGTCATTTACATTAAATCTCATCAAGGTCACATAAGCTTGTGTCATGTGAGACTATTGACTAATCAATTCGTCAAATGTGCATGGAGATAATGGTTTCACTTATGCAAGCACATACACAAAGAATACATGCAAAGAGCTGTCCTGTTTCCCAATTTCAAGTGCAATCAAGAAAATGGTAGAATTACGGTACAATTCTGTACTCTTGTGACAGAAACTAAACATCCGTAGGGTCAGAAGGGAAGCTCTATTCAGACAATTGAAGATAAAAGCACATTCAATCCAAATTTCTTGAAACAATTCAACTATCCTTTAATTAATTGATAATTTCATGTTTCCACAAGATGTCATTGACTGATTGTGTTGTTTGCATACCAATTTATAGAAACAATGCTGTCAGGTCATAAAGTGTAGGCATGGGTTGAAACAGGACCCCTCTCATGTCAAATGAACCTCTCGGTTAC
This sequence comes from Taxus wallichiana var. yunnanensis, assembly GCA_018340775.1. Taxonomy (NCBI): domain Eukaryota; kingdom Viridiplantae; phylum Streptophyta; class Pinopsida; order Cupressales; family Taxaceae; genus Taxus; species Taxus wallichiana. The sequence goes on along the minus strand of CM031242.1, from coordinate 18,458,126 downwards.
ATTTCCAGTCAGGCGTTAAGGCACCCGGTTCCATATCAAATTAGGGAAACAATGCTGTGAGATCATACAGAGCAGGCATGGTTTGAATGGATCCCTTTCATGTCAAAGGAACCTCTTGGCCACTTCGCCAGTCAGGTGTTAAAGGTATCCAGTCTTTCAAACATAAATTTGGCCTAATCAAGCAAGAACACAGCCTGAATTCATTTGCACACTTGCGAATTCTCATTTTATTATAGATTAAAAACAATATAATGTCAGCATGAAATCATTTGCGTACTAATGAGTTCTCATTTTATTATAGATTAAAAACAATGTAATATATCACTTTTTAGTATAAAAGAAATGGACATTTGCACAGGTGTATGGGCTTATGAATACCCCAAATACATAGCACAGCAGAAATTTATTCTGAGAAACATCATAGCATCCAAAACAGTACTGAGTTCTCAGCAGGGGCACTATACATGTTTACCAAAGTTGAGCAATATTCACGTTTGTGTTCCTATTTTTGGGTGTATATGACTGCGTGTATCTTGTTGATCCTTATCTGATGTTTTCAATCCTAATTCGTGAAAGGAGTACTTAAAGAAGGAAAACAAATTGAGAACATTCACACATTAAATTTCTTAACCTATTAGTCCATTCCTATGCCGTAGTCGTGCAAAATATTGTCGATAAATGCTCAAAATATCTGATAGACAATTTCTATCTGAAATTAATTATACATAAATCACATCTTTGTGGGAGTCCAAACCTCTTGGAGCTCATAACTCTTTAGCCTGACCTCCCATTCTAGTTATTGAACCAACACATTAAAATATTAGAGAAGATTACAGAATCAATGCCGTATAGGTAACAGGAAAAAATGTGATGCTTTCCTAGAACTTTCAGCACCTATTATTTGCAAACCCGCAAAACTTCATCGATTAGAGGATAAATACTAACTGGAATGAGTCTAAAACATTGCTCAGTCAGTATTCATTCATGAATAGAAATAATGTTTCATTAGGAGAAAATGTGTCTTCATTCAAGAAGCCAGGAAAAAAATTAAGGATTTTCTTCCTATCATAAATGCTTTGGACCTGTTGCTAATTACTTTAGTGACTGTAGTTTGAGGCTTATGTCAACATTTTTCTTTCATAGTTTTTGATCAATAGGTCTAGTTATTTCCAAGGTTTTTACCCATATTCTTATGCTTTTTCAAACTTTTCCAACCTAATGAGAATACCACTTCAAAATTTCTATACGTTTTTCTATTAGTCTTCATTAGGTAGTGCTTTGTGTGAAAAAGATGCTGCATTTGGTTGATTTAATCTAGTTGCCATCCTTACCGTATGAAATTGGACCATAAAGTTTTGAACAAATATATGTTGTCAGGAAAAACCAAGCTTTAGAGGGATGAGTAAAATTATGTGAATTCTTGTAACTCTGGATCTTTTACCTGAGTGAGAAAGAAGAATATATGCAAATATCATAGAATGAATGGCATTGGATGACTTTTGGTTTCAGGCTTCGAAGGATCATATAGTTGAGCACAAGGATGAAAGAAAAGCTGATTCACAGAAGGCATGCAACGGACTCTCTTCTTCTCTTGTTTAAATTTTTTCGCAGAGCATGGATACCATGTTTTATAGGGGAAAATGATTCATGTTCTTTGAGTTGGGTGATACGAGAAGGCCAAAGAAACTTCAGGGGAAATTGGAAATTGAATCCTAATTAAAGATCCAAAATATTGCTTAGCACTGCCAACTCACTATATAAACATCCAAAATATTGCTAACAGAGTTCTATCTCATTCCAGGCTTTTACAGGTCTTGTTGTAGAGCATGGCATAACTGAGGTTTCTGATGATGTGAAAGGATTGAAGAGTTCACAGGTGAGGATTCATGTGAAAGATAAAAATCATGTTCAGAGTGAGTAAATGTATGCACAAACTTTATCTTAACTGATTGGTTTTCATGATCTGAACAGGTACCAGAATCAAAGCCTTCAAGACCTGTTTCAAGGTTCAAGATGCAGAAAGCTAATCGTTGATGCTAAGATTGCTTCTTTCGATAAATGTTCTTTCCAGAGCAGCCAGAAATGCACAATTTGATGGAAAGGGAGCATTTTCCAACGTATCATGTTGGGAGTCATTCTTGGTCACATATTATGGTGCAGGCAACCCATTTTTGACAAGCAGTGGATGATAATGTAGAGATGATGCACTTGTCTTGAAGTGATTATGGACAAGTTTTCCAATGAGTGGTTTTGAGCATGAGGTCCCAAAGAAAATTTATTTGGTCATGCTAGGAATGATTCTAGTGAGAATGACATGTTATAATAATTCATTTTGTGTGGCGCTAAGAACTGTGTGAAGCAGAAGTGTGCTTTCATTAAACATGTTAATTCAAGTATGCTTACAGAAAAATATTCTGCAACTCTTTTACCAAGATTAGTTCATGCAACACAATTTTGTGAAATGACCGAGAACTCTCTAGATTTTGGTTCCAGAGTCTAGAATTGTGAATTGCATCGGTAGCTTTTGAAAAATGAAAACAACGAGAGACAGGATATATTGAATATGCTCAATACAATCCATCTCGACTTTTGAAGGTTTTTATTCATATTTTCTAACACAGAAACATACCACAAGATAATTGATGTAACTAATATGGCACCCTTTTTAAAACAAATCATGCTTTCCTAAGCACTAAAATGTCACCTTATGGATGAAATATTGTCAATCTATGAGGTGACATTTCTTCTTAAATATCAAATTTTTGTCATTTCTCTTTTTCTGCAAGATATTTGATCATTTATCAGGTGCTCATGTTTGTTGCATGGAATAAAATTACCTGGCTATCTATGGAATTAGCTGATATATGCGTGACACACATCAATGTTGGCCATATAACCAACTGATCTTGTATCATGTGCACAAATCTGAGTCTTAACACACAAATATAGCGACAAACACCCCCAGTCTTTTTGTTGCAAATTTATGCTCTGTGGGTGTGAAGCAGGTTGACAATTTATCATAGGTTCGAACAACAGCAAGATCCTTACGAGAATAATAGCAGAAATTTTATAGGTTACTATACAATTTTATCTTGGTAAAATTTGTCAATAGGATGTAGGATATTTCAATTATGGAAACAATGCATCTCATTTGGTTTTCACAGTTTTTGTGCCTCTGTTTCTCATGCTGAATATCAATATTATTGGCATGGATTTAAAAGACCTTGAAGAAAATTGACCTCAATGATCGTTTGCTTTTGCCTTTGAGACTCTGGACTTGTTACTGTTTTAGAGCTTGGCTCCTCTTCAAGCAGCAGTTTTAGAAGGGATTGCAAACATTTAAAAGGTGGATTGCTGGTTATTTAATAGGGGATACGGCTATTCAATATGTGGAATTTGTTCCTACCTGTTATTTTAAATTGGAATGCAATTTTAATTATATTTTTAAGCCATTCATGTGTCTTTTGTTTTACAGTTCAAAATAACTTATGTTGTACTTTTAGCTCTTACCCATGAATACTATGCATAGAAAGGGATTTTACTCTCCCAACATTGCATGCAATTTATTTGCAAGTGGTATTGGTTTGAACTTTATATTTTCTAAAGGGATCATATAAATTAATGTTAGTCTGAACAAGTGGCACATTGTAGCTAATCCGAATGGTCTGGTTAACAATTTGTGTGTAAAGTATTTGTTGGCATTTTACATATGAAGAAAACATTTATTAAATTATACTCATTTTTATTTTGAGTGGCATGCTTATGTAAATTGTTGTGTTTTTTCTGTTGTATTAAATGTTTATAAAGCTATTTTCCTTCCTATGCTCAAAAACTGTTGATCATATTAGTATCATTAATAATTTGTTTTTAATGTAAATTTTATGTTTATAACAATTTGTTGATGGACATGGTTTCAAATTAATTTTGGGAAGGCCGATGTATTTTCCCTTTGAAACTGTGATGGTCAAAGGTTGATGTATTTTTTTCTTAGTTTTTAATGTGTATTTTTTTCTATTGATATATGTTGTTTACTTTATCATTATTGCTTCGGGTCATATCATTTATATACGTTTTGTTACCTTATTTCATGGAAGATGCTATTGATGGATTTGCCTTGTTGCATTTGTGCAGGTGCACTTTAGCTGTGAAGTCATGACAGGTCTGGGAAAAGATGTAAGCTTGGATATTAATGCTCGAACCATCAGTTGTCGACTCGATTCAGGGTCAAAACAAAATCATCGTTGGGTTTGTTGGTAATTGTTGAAGAAGTTCTTGTTGTTGGTAGTTTTATGTGTTTGGCAATTTTGCCATTGTGATGACTTCTTGCTTCATTTGATCTAGTTCTTGACTGCTTCTCGATTTTGAGTTTACTGTTGTTTGGGTTGATTGTTATGCTTGTTGTCTTGGTTGTTACTCTAGCCTAGAGCACCTATGCAAGGATTAATATTGCTAACAGTAAAGTGTTTGTAATGAGGCATTAGACATAATATGGAGGCATATTGGAAATTGATTCTAAATTTAAACCGCATAAGTGTTTGGCAGATGGGAGTTGATACATTGGAGGAAGTAGAAATAAGAAGAGAGACATGTATCTATGATTTGGTTTCTTGTGTAAAACTTGCTAAACAAGCTACTCATACTATGGGTTCAAACTGCAAATTTGTTGCAATTTGCAGTTTTGCTAGGCTTGTATGAAGTGTATGAAATGCTATGCAAACTGTGTATTGCTAGGATTGCATGAAGTGAATCAAATGCTTTCTTTTTAATCATTTCAAATTGTATGTATGGGTTTTTCAGTCGACTGGGTTGCATGTCACCATGGAAGGCGAAGAGAGTCTTTTTTGCATGGAAGGAGACTTGGTCTCTCAGTCGGGTCATCAAAAATCATGCACAGTTCTTAAAAAGATTTTGATTTCACAATATGAACTATGCAAGTCTCAGATCTTTAACTTTGTGGAGAAAAAAAAGAGAGCAGAAGAGAAACCTGCATTTTCGGCCTTAGTTTTTAGCTGAGTTTACAGCGATGTATTTGGTTACTTTTGTTTGCTTATTATTTGGGTAATTTTATTTTCCATGCAAATAAAAATATAGTTCATGTCGGCTACATTAGAAGTTTATTCTGCTGTATAGACTTTAAATTTATTTGTATGGGCATATGGTACAAGTTTGTTCTGCTATATTGACTGTGTGATTATAAATAAAAATCTAGTTCATATGGGTGTATGGTAGAAGTTTATGTTGCTGTATAGGCTTTGTGCGTGTGTAGATAAGAATCTAGTTCATATGGGTGTATGGTAGAAGTTTATTCTGCTGTATAGACTTTGTGTGTGTGTGCAAGCTCCTGTGTGTATTTGTCTTGGTTGTAGCAGTCCTTCCGATTTTTTGTAGGTATTTGAGAATATGGGGCAATACACTTACTGGAATGGTTTGAGTTGTTACTATTGTGGTTTTATCTCATGGGTGTAAATGCATGCGGTTAAAACATTTTATTACATTGTTGCAGCTGTAGATATATGAATATATGTGCACTTACACATGTATGCATATATGCGATTTTTATTCAGGTCTTGTTGGATGGCCTTGTTATCTTCTACTATGAATGATTACTTAGTGTATTAGATCTTCTGTTTTGTTGTAGAGCTCATGTTGGAACGAGGTTTTAAAGAAACATACCAATGGATATCTGTGTTTGATCTTTGAATTCTTTAATGCATGATTAATTCTTCTTTATTGTCCTTCGAAATTTGATTTTGGTATGGTTTTGAACTAGTTGTTTCTGAGCTATTTTTGATGTAAGTTTAAGTTGGTTGATTGTGAACATGTTTGTTGGAACTTTCATTTGGTTTATATATATATATGTTGGACTCATTTATGATTGGCACATGATTCACTATTTGATCTTTCATTTGGCTGTGGATTGAAGTTGCTTATAAGTTATTTTCTAAGTCTCTGATCGGCTTAGTCACTGTTATGTTTTGAATGATTTAAGTACATCGCAATATTCAGCTATGATCCTCCGTGTTTAAAGTCTAAATTCTGATCATTTCTATACTTTTCACTGTTGCATAAAGGTTTGCAATTTTGTCACTTTTGCAACGTTTCACGATTGTGAAATGTTCATACAGAACCACACAAACTAATTGTGTGTTCAAAAATATTTCATACTCGCAAAATCCTTTGGTTGGTAAGCGGACTGCTCATGGTAAAACACACAAGCTTGCCAGTACGAACACTCTTATTTGACTCACGATTGGTCTGCAACTACATGCATCCTATTTTGTTGTTTACTATAACACAAAAGTTGGTTGTTTGTCTGCTTGAGTTCATTTGGATTTCCGATTTTATTGATGACTGTATTGGGCTTGCCTGAGCTTAATCGTTTTATGGGTCCCAATATTGGATTGTGTTTTGATCTGTGCTGATTGGCTTGAGTTGCTGGTGCATGCTTGAGTTTCAGAGCTATGGTTAGGGTGGGTAGACTCAACACGGTTGAGATCATCTTACTCATTACCATCATAACTTCAAATTCTTTTCTATGCAAGCTGGATGCGTTTTGGATTCATGTTTTCAGTACCTTGTGCTAACATAGATTTTGACACTTTATTCATAAATGTATATTGTAATTGTTAAATTGCTGAAATTAACTTAAGTGTAAAAAGATTTATATTAGATGTTATTAAACATGGAAATCATAGTTGTATTTATATTGTATGATGAATTGTATTCATGAAAGAAGTTGAATGGATGTTGTGCCCACAAAGAAGTTTTCGATTATAAGTTGAGCTGGGAGAAGACTTTGATTATTGCATTGCTAAAGCATTGTAAGTTTTATTACAGATAACATTGATCGGTGATGCCTTGATAAATCATAAGTTGGAAACTTGTTTTGAAATGAGAAAAACTAGTAGTAGGTTCTTAACAAGTTACATATTTACTTAAGGCAATTGTTATGCGAATCGTAATTCATGCTTCAGTGAAAGGATCTTATCAATCAAGGTTTGTGAATTAAAAGTTTATGAAATGATTCAATATATACTTTTAAGGAAACATGTGCTTCATTATAAATGAATGCATATCAATGAGAGTTGTTTTCTATTGAAAATGTGCACGAGGGGTATTATAACATGTAACAATACATAAATTCAATAAGACATAACACAACTCAAAATATACCATTAATTCAGTAAATACAACACGTACAATTCTGAATCGTGCAGGAATAAAGAGAAATTGAAAGTCAAATTTGAGAAAGTGATTATGTTCTACTGAATTGACCAGAATTGGATTGGTTTGATAAAGGGTTGGTGTGGCAATAGTGGTCAACCTGCTCTGATAATGTTTTTGAGTTCTGATGGCTGAAAATTTGTTAAACCCTTAGTCAGTAGATGATGCCCAGAAACCTCGTTTAAATTGTTGAATTGATGCCTAAAAGTGTTGTTATGTATTTACTTTTAATTTAATATGCAACACCTAAAAATCCATCTAAGACCCAAGGTAATATACAAAGTAATTGGCTTGAGCAACCCTTAAGTGAGAGTCGCTCTATACATTAGGGGTTAAAGAATTAGGGCTCATTTAGCTCTATGCGAGTGTCCCATCCCAATAAGTGAGAGGCCTCATCCCTCTCTCTATATGATGTTATAAAAAATGTAATGTCCTTTTAGTACAAGCATGTAGCAACAAGCCTTCAATATGAAGAATGGAGTAAGGGCATAACTTTGATAATGCTTGATAATCTTGTGCGATATGATCCCCCTACGAAGCATGGAAAAATGGCCCACACCGACACGACTATAATTGTGGATCACGATGGTGGTTAGACAACTATTGGATTTGGTTCAATTCCGGTGAAGGTGGTTCAACTATGTTCGGGGTGAATAGAGACTCAAGAAACAAAATCGAATGTGTGTGGCAAAGGTGCAATGAACACCTTGAGACAAGCTAATGACAAATTTGGAAGTGCTCGTGAAAATCGTTGATAGTCAAAGCCATGTGAAGCATACTTGAGAGGAAAGTGCTAAAAAGAGCTTGATTTGAACTAATTAACCAAAAAGCATGATAAATGCAATGTAACTACATGAGTTGTACCAAAATTAGGGGTTCTCCATAATGTTCCTTTTTGATGTTTGGCATGTATACGAATCAAAGTAGAAATACATGACAAACATATCCGAGATATGTAAATGTTTCAATGTCTTGAATATACTTGCAAGCAAAGTGAATGCATACAATTAGATCAATGTATTGATAATTTGATAATAATTGTCTAAAGATGTAAATGTTTCAATGTCTTGAATATACTTGCAAGTAAAGTGAATGCATACGAGTAGATCAATGTATTGATAATTTGATAATAATAGTGTAACCAAATGAGATGACTGGAAAATTGAAAATGAGTAAAATGATGAATACACTTGGTGCATGTCACTTTTGAGAAGAATTAGAATTGTCATTAGCTTAAAATTGGATCCTGTTAACCTACTCAACTAGCAAAATAACACTAATATGAATCCATACTAACCATATTGAGTTGCAAAATTTACTTCTTGGCCAAAAAGGAAACATGTGGAATCTCTTTATAACATGTTGACATAACTTTGTAACTGTTGATGTCTTGTAACCATTTGCAATTTGTAACTGAAAATAAAATAGGCTAACTACATGCCCCCTTTGAGGTGAAAGATTATATGTCACTTATTTTAAGATAAAAGGATTAAACACATCATACGTAACATATGTCAAAGCAAGAGTTGTCATAATCATGAAAGCACATTTGCAAACATCTATAATTATGGAAATATGTTATCAAATCCCATACATAACTTGATACTTATGTTAGAGTTTCTATAATATAAGCAAGGAAAAAAAAGAGGGCAAATGATATGCCTTGATGAATTAAGCAAAAAATGACAAACAATATGCCCCACTCGTAACCATTTGTCCTATAAGGATAATATATCAATGAAGCACACACTAATGACATGCCTCAATAGATGCATAGTGGAAACCATGACAACGAAGGCATCAATCATAGTATACCACACACAATTATGTGCATGTTATGGATCATGACACCAAACATATAATAGTGCAAAAATTGTGAATGCCCAAGAAAACTCCTCAATGTGGACTCACATCAACCATGACAAAAAAATTGAAATTGACGAATGAAGGATTGCATTTATTAATAAAATCTCTCAATATATTAGAAGATGTGGTCAATACATAGTAAAAAACAAGGGTTGGGTTTCAACTTTTCTTTTGACCAAGAAAAAGCAAGAGTTGTGAGCGAATGGTGAAGAATTGTGAACCAAATATGTTTTTGACCATTTGGTTGACATGTTTGAAGTGTTAGATACATAATGGGAACATATGGGATGTGGTGGCAAGTGATCAATGGTGCTACGTAAACTATTCTAATCCTACACGATGTGCACAAAACAAATTTGTATAATCAATCCAACCCTTAGTATAAGTGTAAATAAAATATTGCACCAACAAATATCACATAGAACCTAGAATGCACAAATATAAAACCACATAGAACAAGTGAAACCATAAAACAAACTAAGTAATCAAAAGCAACCAAGTGACGAACTACACATAATCAATACACATTTGAAGATTAGAGGATCCTTTATGGACAAGATAAGATGAGCCATGCCAAAAACGTGCACAAGACCATAAAAGCACAAGCACATGCAAGAAAGCAACTCGGAAATTAGAGGGAAAACAAGAGACCACACTATATGTCAATCATGTGAAACAAGATAATAACGTAACTAACCACCCAAGTTATAATCTAGAGAAACATTTGTAAGAAATTGTAGAGCTCAATATGATAATGGAAAATAAGAATGATATCTAACCTTAAGAATAGTGAAAAATGCTCCCAACATAGTCATGCCCTCAATGTAAGGAAGCCCCTAAGTGTAGGCATGACGAAGTTGTGAAACAACTATAAAGCCAAGGTTATATGTAGCATGCATATTGCATCTAATTCAAATAATACTATGAGCAATACATGCTTAAACAATGTATGTGTAAACATCTAGCAATAGGTAGATAAACATGATATGTCACAATGTGTGACCATGTAGTAGAAAAATATAAAGGAAAAATAATGTGTTTTATCATTTGTAGAAGAATAAAACCAAACAAGTAAAAATCCAAGAAACACAAAAGCAAGAGAAAACAAGAAGACTAATATCAATCAAGTGAGACACAAGCTAAGGGTGAAAGTGAGAAGTAAGAAGATTATGATCAATCAAGTGAAACACAATCCAAGGGGTAAAGCAAAAGAAACAAGAAGACTACGATCAATCAAGTAAGACACAAGTCGAGGGGAAAAAGTGAGAAGAAAAAAGAAGATTAATTTCAATCAAGTGAGATTCAAGGCAAGGGGAGGAAATGACAAGAAGGAAGAAGAGGATTCCCACTAACCTACAACTTCCCTAATAGCTTAGTGCCCTCTAGAATGGAAGGCTTGGGTATGTATTTTTGTCATCATTGGGAAGTTTGAGTAGGATTATGGAATTGAGTGCACTCTAGAATGAAACCTTTGGGTATATATGTGTTTTCATCATTAGGAAGTCTATGTATGATTATGTAATGGGAATAATAATCAAAATCTAGTGAAATAAACAATACAAGATCACCATAATCAAAGGGGCTAGAAGAATGACATAACAAATTGAAAGATGAAAGAATAAGGTAACTTCAAATTTTAAAAATTGAGAAGTGAAAAATAAATCAATAGAAGATAGTAATGAAAACTAAGAAGAAGCGATGAGAAAGCTAGAAAGTCATACATGACACAAGTGAGAAACAAAGAACTTGAGAAGACAAAAAAAGAGAGAAGAAAACAAAGAAAAAGCTATTTACAATAAATTGTTCTTTGAAGCACATGAGAATGGATTGGAATGATAAATGATAATCCCATCCAAATATCCATAATCTACCACCATGTCACCATGATCAAGATCCAAAATCCTAAGGACCATGATTCTAAAGAGCTAGATGTGTCATTAGTATCATTAGAAATAAAATCAAGAGTTTTATAATAACTACAATTATAATAGCTAACAATGTAATCATTATTATGGTAAACAATTTCAATAGCTATTTTATCCTCTTAGAAGGAAGCACTTTGTTTGGATCATGTAGCTGAAACCTTATTTGGCGCTTTAACTTGAACATACACAAGAGGTTGTGACAAGTATACTTTGATGCATTGATGAGTAGGTACTTGAACTTGAGATAATTGTCAATTGGGGTTATATGCTTTCTTATTTTGGTAGTAGATTAGGTAATACCTCATGTTGAGTTTGAATTGATGGCTAGTAAGGAGTTTGTCAAATACTAATCACTTTGTTATCATGTAAAAGTTTCAAGCATTAATGTAATGTGGATGGGATGGCTCACATTTGACTAAGCCAAGGGTTTCCAAGTAATATGCATATATCCCATTATCGGACAATATACATGAAACTACACTAGAAAAGTCTTAGGTGCTCTTGTGATAAGTGATTTGATATCGTTAAGAAGTGTCTAAGTAAGATTGCCATAACCTTTAATAATAACGACTGAGCCATCTAAATCTTGTTGAATGTATCCTGACTATAAATGAATATCAATGTGTATGTGTTTAAACTTGGTCCATTATTGATCACAATGCTCTTAGTTAGCTTCAAATGTGAATCCATGGAAGCTTTTATGAATAATGATTGGATGTTAGAATCATCTATTGAAATATCATGGTCATAGAAAGAAAGAAAATGAACCTCGGTGCGTATACATAACCAAACATATGAAATCATCTAAGTTATGAGCATTTTGAAATGGTGAAGATTGTGTATGGGCTATCATGTGAACCTCATCCGGATTTGAAGTCATGATTCAAAAGAGGATTGGTAAATACTTTCAAATGTTGATTGGGCTATGCATCCGATTTATTTAATGTACTATTATGTCCTTTCACTTGAAAAGCATTATTATTAATTGAGTCAGAATCTTTGTCTCAATGAAAACATATATTTTTAGCATGACCCAAATCTCTATGATAATCACACAATATACATTTATATCATAATTATTAGGTGAAGGAAGAGATGAGTTCAAGCTCGCATTGAGGAGGCAAATAGATCATAATGTCCTTTCACTTGAAGAGCATTATTATCAATTAAGGCATGAATCTTTGTCTTAATGAAAACGTATATTTGTACCATGACCCAAAGCTCTATGATAATCACACAACATGCATTTACATCATAATTTTTAGGTAAAGGATGAGATGAGTCAAACTTGCATCGAGGAGGCAAATAAATCATAATGCATTGAAGTGATTTATTTGTTTTAAACACAACTACCTAAATGTGACACAACAAGACCCTAACCTAAATACAATACTTTTAGATTTTGAAAAGAGGGAAATAAATAATGAATAATTAAATTAACTAGCTCAAGAAGAATCAATATGTTAGATTAACGTAATTGATTCATTTTGTTGTGTGGAAATGATTATAAAAAATTAGGAAGTAGAGAAGAAGGGATATGAAGAAATGACATAGTTTTCGAGGTCGCATGTTAGAAACATAATGCACTCGACCGGTATTGACCCATTGTTAGTGGTCACTTTGCCAAAAATAGATGCCTCTAGTGACACAGTCCACCACTATTGTTTATGTTGGTTAGACTACTTTGAGTTTTTGTGTGTTCTTTGGTCTATTCCTCGACAATAACCTTTTCTAGATATGCAAATGTTAGAATGTATTATTCTTTACAATGTCTCCAAAAAGCCTAACAACTTCCCAAGAATGATAAATTGTGAAGAGTAATTGGCTCGAGCCACCCACCTTTGGGGATTTATCTACATATTAGGATAAGAATTAGGGTCATGTAGTTCTATGTAGAAATTATCCCACCCAATGTGAGAGAGGCCTCAACCCTCTTATATTTTCCTAGAAAATGAATCCAACTATATGCTCTTTTATATACCCTTCTTTTTGTACAAGAAAGTAAAATAGAACCGATCCTTGAATTTTAAGAATAAAATAAATAACCATTTGATTAGAGTAGAATTGTTCCTTTTTCTTGTGTAATTAATCATCAGAATATCCAAGAGGATCATGCCAAAACCACGTTTATAACTCCTTGGGGAACTTACTGTTATGCGGTCATGCCATTTGGGCTTAAGAATGTTGGGGCTACGTACCAATGAGCGATGAATTATATATTTGATGATCTTATACATAAGATTGTGGAATCCTATGTGGATGACATGTTGGTTAAGGCCATAAAGCATTGTGATCACCTAGAGGTGCTTCGTATCATCCTTTCATGCTTAATCGAATACAACATCACATTGAATCTAGAAAAGTGTGTATTCAGCGTAACAGGAGGAAAGATTTTGGGGTACATCATATCTTCACGAGGAATTGATGTAGACCCACCAAAATTTGAGCTATATTGGAAATGATTCCACCAATGCATTTGAGTCTAGCATTAGATCTTTTCTTGGGAAACTCGGGCAATCCGAAGATTTATCCCTAACTTGACCTTTGTTGTTCACCCAATCAACAATTTGTTGAAAAAGGATTATAGCATTGATTGGACAGAAGAATGCAACGAGGCCTTCAAGGTAGTTAAATGATTCTTATTGTCCCCTCCCACGCTAATGCCACCTAGATCAGATCACCCTTTGATCTTGTATTCATGAGCTACAGATGTTTCACTAGCCTGCATGTTGGCTCAAGAGGATGACGATAAACGAGAGCATGCAATTTATTTCATTAGTCGGATGTTACTTGATTATGAGACATGTTACACCCAGTAGAGAAATAATGCCTTTCCATAGTCTTTGCAACAAAGCGCTTAAGACATTATATGTTGAATCAAGAAACGAGGGTTATTGTTAAGTCGATCACTTGTGGACATTCCTCACACAAGGATCCTTGTCTAAGAAGGTCGGGTGCTTCATAACTCTGATGGGTGAATTTGAGTTAACATTTGTTAATCAGAAATATGTCAAAGGACAAATCATTGTGGATTGGTTAGTTGATAATCCATTAGATGGAGGTGATCTGGTAGATCTAGACTTCCTCGATGAGTGTGTGTACTTATTTAGACTAGGCCCCCATTTCAAAGGTGTCCATGGTATACCGACATCATTAATTTTATAGTGGACCATACGTATCCAGAAGGGGCAACATCTCAACAAAGAAGGTGGTTACATGTCATTGCCACTAAGTATGTTATTGTAGAGCAGGTGCTCTATCGCAGGCCTTCGATGGAATGTTGTTAAGATGTGTTGACGTCGAAGAATCCGAAAAGATTCTTTATGAGTCACATAGCGGAGTATGTGGAGGTCACTTCGGTGGCCACACCACTTGCTTAGAAGATACATCGAATGGGCTATTTCTGGCCCACTCTAGAACATGATGTAATAGAGTTTGTGCACAGATGCCACAAATGCCAAGAGTTCTCCCATGAGATCCACATACCGGCACAAGCTTTGTAACCAATTGCAACCCCATGGCCCTTTTCCATGTGGGGCCTGGATTTAATAGGGAAATTCTCTCCCTCATCAACAGATGGCCATAACTTCATAATCACGACCACAAAGTACTTTACCAAGTGGGTAGAAGCCATGCCTCTTACCATTATACTTGGGTCTGTGATCGCTAAGTTCATCTTAAACCAGATCATTTATAGGTATGGTGTCCCACAAGTCATTATCTCGGATAATGACACGTCTTTCAAAAATGACAAGGTGTGTGAATTGTGTGCAAAGTTCAAGATAAGTCATCACATGACTTCTCTTTATTATCCTCAGGCTAATGGACAGGATGAGGCTATGAATAAAACATTAAAGTCCATCCTCCTTAAGACCATTAAGGAGAACAAACGAGATTGGCATTTAAATATTTTTTCCGGCCTTGTGGGCCTATCGGACGTCAGTTAGAACACCAACAGGCAACCCCTTTTCTTTGGTATTTGGTGCGGAAGAAGTTTTACCACTCGAGGTTGAAATACTAAGTCTTTTTATTTCACTGCACATAATCTTGGGAGAAGAAGGCTATCGAGAAGTGCGACTCTCTCAGTTAGAAAGTCTTGATGAGGTTAGACTCAACATTGAACAACAACACAACGCGTTCGCTGACTGGATGGCTTGGTTATACAATAAGAAGGTTTACGAAGGTGAAATATACAAGGGATATTTGGTCTTCAAACTTGACAACTGGATAGGTGAAAAAATTGGCGAGGGAAGGAAATTCAGACCTAGGTGGTTGGGTCCATATCGAGTAGTAGAAGACTACAAAATGAGGCATTTCACTGTGTACACTAGAGGGTGAGGAGTTTAACGAATATGTGAACTCTCTTCACCTAAAGAGGTATTATGCATGATCCATTAGCATTTTCATATGTACATTACTGCATCTACATCACACTTTCATTTGCCAGCTCATTCTGTAAAACTTGTGATCAAGGGATTTATTCTTATAACAACTCCTAAAAACTTCTGAAAAGCATTGACAAAACATTCAAATCATGTCACTCCAAATTTTCATGGTATCATCAATTGTTTTCAAATCATTTCATTAGTTCAAACAGGATAAGAAAATTTTTGACCATGATCATACCAAGGCTTGCATACTTGGTTTTGCTTATAGTTTCTTTCTAGATTAGGTCTCTTTGCCTATCATCTATTCTAGAAGCTTCATAGTGTCACATTTATCCCATAAAAGTCTCTTTGGAAATAAGAACATACTAAACATTTTACCTAGATGAGTAAGTCAAATGCAAATCCACATGATTTTTTTATTTTACACATTTCTTTGCCCTACCAACCTTCGGTGTTGAGCCTGCATCTCTTATTGGTGATGTAGGGTTGGGAAAGGAGAGAAATGCCCTTACTCACCTATTCCTTGTCCGTGGTGATGAGCCCATGCTTCCTCCTGTAGCATGGGGAAAGGAGTAGGGGTCTCTTTGATAAACTTGAAAGTTACAAATAATTCGCTCAAATGTTGTGAAATCATAAGTCAAAAGCAAAGTGAGTTAGATGTCCAAAATCCAAAAGAGTTTAAAACCTCAAAACTAGATTTTGTCAACCAAGTAGCCATCTATGGATCTAAGTCTAGATAAACTAGAAAGTAAATCACATTCTAAGCTATGAGGTAACTTGAGTAGGGTGAAGTTGTAGTGTCTCAATGTGGTCTTGTCAAACCATTGTCTTTCCCTCATCATTACCATTCAACAAATTTTTGTAACTTGTGCCATTTCTAGATCTTAGTGTTGAGCCCTCGCATCCTACTGGTTGCGTGGGGTCAGGAGTGGGGCAAGTACATCTTCTTATCATATCGTTGTGTCACCATGTTTTTCCAAGACAATATGAAGTATCAAAGATTGTTTAAAGAAACTAAAGTTCAAACATCACATTGTGTTCGCATTATCATATATCAACATTATAAAATACAAAAATAAATCATTCTTTGTTATCATTTCACACCCATTGCATGCATTCTAAAAATCATAGAAAAGTGAAAATTCTAAACATCTAGAGTACACATGAGAAATAAACCAAAATAGAGTCAACTTAGATACAATGGATTACCGAACCAAAAATAAGAGTTTGTATATATCATAGTGGGTCAAGTTTCTATACAATGCCATCATGCTAAGGCGTGGTCAAAATGCTCATGAATGAACCCGAATAGACAAAAAAATCGTTATAGTGCCCAACAAAATGGCAACAAAACAATAAATGGCCCAGTGGTATGTCAATCCCTATGGAATCCCTCGGATGGTACACGGCCATGTCCAGGGATCCTACTATGGTCACAGGTGCGACAATGCTTAGGAGTGAGCGAATGGTGCGAGTGCTTGTGATAGTGGTTACTGGCCTATGGTCTCACTACGGGAATGGCTCTGCCTCATCAGATGCTCGACGACCTCATATCCGACCACCATAGTATGAAGGGAGGTCACCACCTCTGCTATCCTCCAAACAGAGCAAACACGTCAGTGTGTCTTCTACGGAAGCTAGTGGCTGACCCGAATCATCAGTTAGCTCAGCTCGGGTCTTCCCCGGGGATTAGTAGGGTATCCATGCACACCCGTCGGATGAGCTCTCTCCACTCCTGTGCAGTCGCTACAAGAAGGGAAGGAGAAGAAGTAGATAAGTTAGAAAAGTGCAAAACACAAATCAAAAGAGAATATCAAAACTAAGGTTTCAAATTAACAAAGGCGAGAGAAGAGTGTCAAACATACTCGGATCTCTAGGCATCCATGTAGGGTCAATGAATGCTGTTGTTGATGCTATAGGCAGCTATGGGGCCTCCCAAAGCCAGAGGCCAAACACTATCCGATCACGGACTCATCGTCCCCCTCCCCACCTAGAGGAAATGGATCCTCTGAGACTAAGGTCTCTCTCTCGCATTGGCCTCCTCATGTGCTGATCTTAGCATCTCCTGAGTGTCATGCCACTCAGGATCTCTCTCCTCCTCTGCCACATGGGCTCCCTTTCCAAAGATCGACATCCCCCACTCATCCTCCTCAGTCTCCTCTTCGACTAACTCCTCCTCCATCTCATCCCCTGTGTGCTCCTTAGAATCGAGTCTACACTAACAGGCTCATCCTCCTCTCCACTATGAGCGGGAGTGGCCACAATCTGGAGTAAAGGCACTCGAGGGGCACCAACTTCCCATTGAGCACGAACCACGCACCTAACTACAATAGGCACACATAGAGTAACTCACTGCTTCGACCGAGATCTCCTCTAGGGCCCCTCCGGGCCTCCTAAATGGTCCTGTAGACTGATATCACTGGGGGAAGTATGTCAGCATACGGTATGCCAAACTGCTAGGAACTCGATCAAACGGGTGAATCTTGACTCTCTCGGCCCTGTCAACTAGCTGGCCTGTAGTAGAACAAGCTACCACCGTGGTCACCTTCATCCCCATAACCCTGCCATGTCCTGGTAGGGAGTAGCGACCATGTCTACTATGGTAAGAGAAGCCACTAGCTAATGAGGTGTCCTAAGAACAAACATAGTTGTCCACCTCACTTCTCGGATGACCCTTGGGTCCAATACCTATACTCCCCTTCCATAGGGGTGATACACTCATATACCCACTCATGACAAGAGTGGGGTGGCTCAGTGATTTCCCCTGCAATCAGACTACCTGTATAGGTCATGGTAGAGAGTCCCTAGGATGTCCACTCCCCATGTGTACCTATGGTCATGTCCCTCAATCTGTGTGATAATGGGAGCCCAACAGTAGAGAAGAGTGTCGCCTCCCTTTTCCCCGATCAATCGCGAGGAAAAGATGCCCATAACGGCTCTCTGAATAATTAGAATAGGATCAGTAGCAATCAATAGACCTTCATCCCCTTCTTCGAACCAGATGAGATAACGACGTCTCCCATATATGTGGTCCACTGTGTCATCACGGCCCTGGATCATGTTGTCTCTAAAGTTAGTCTCCTCCCAAGAATCGGGAGCCCAAGGATGCGGTATACATCCTCCAGAGTGATGGTCCACTCACTCCTAACACCCTAAACCAAAAGGTGTTCCGATATGTATCCCAAGTAGGAGAAAAATTCACATGATATGTGACTGGGTGGTCAATGTGGGGTACCTGCAATCCTTCGAGATAATCGCCCTTTGTAGAGTGTCCCTCTCAGCTTGAGTCAGTTGATCTAGAATCCCAAGGAGCCAATCACACTCTCTCTCTCTACTCCAACGAATGTATTCCTCCTACGTTCACCAAAACATGAGAAAAGAGCAAGTTAGTAACATATACAAGAAGACAAGCTCATCAAAAACATGATAAAGCATGAAAAATCCAAAAAAATCAAGTTAGTGAACGTTTTGGTCATTCTGTTTCAAAACCGTCACCCGGTGCGCAGCAGGTGGCGATTCCAGACCGCTGCCCAAACAAGGTGGTGGTCCCATGACCACCACCCTGCTTTGGGCAGCGGTCCTAAACCGATTTTCCAAACATGCCCTTAACCCTAAAAATGTTCAAAAGTGCAAAAAGACCATTTTTGACAAAATAAAAGCATGCCCTATGGGCACCCCCTAAAGACTCATTTAAGATTTTTTTTTTAAAATAATCCCCCCTAGGTGAACTTTTCAACATTTTTACATTTAGGGTATAAAAAGACAAAGTGAAAATAACCAACCTTTGACCGTCTTTGGTCGATCTCCCACACGTGGGCATGATCACTATTCAACAATGGTCATTTTTGCTTGCATACTCTCATCGAAACGGTCACCGTGAATCCAGAGCTCCAAATTTGCCAAATCAACAATGCATAAATGAATTGAAAAGTGGGTTTGTTTTGATATATATATGTTATTTTTAACTTTTTTTTAGTGTATGTGTTTGCAGGGCTGGAGCGTTGGCGCAGGTATATTTCTATATCCCCACAAAAATGGTAAGTCCTCTTGTCATTTTGATTTAGTGTTTATTTTTCAATATTTTATCTATCTGCACTTGAGTCTTATTTTCTCTTGCAGGTAGCGGAGTTTGGGCAAAAACATTTCGACACACAAAGGCGTGTCGTATAACTTCTAATGCCCCTTTTTGGGAACGTCATACTCGAAATCTACATTTCATGCCTTTTCATGGCTAAAATGCTTCTCTGAGGGGGCAATATGTACGCACCCAAAATTACATGTGCTACATTGTCGGAAAATGGTTACAAAATTCCCCAATGATGATTCAGGTCCTTTCAAGAAGGTGTTCGAGCTCTAATTTCCATTCGCAGTGTATATTTGTCACCTAGACGTCTTTACTTAGCCTTCCCACATTTTTTCCAACTTTATGCCTCTTTCTGCACATGTTTTGGCCTTTAGAGCTAGGATCGCCACCCTACCTGGGTGACGGTTTTGAAACCGTCACCTTAAAACAAAGCGGCAAATCCTAAAACCGTTGCTACTTTACGCAGGGCGACAGTCCTGCCCACTTTTTCTAGATTCTCTCACGTGTGTTTTAACATGTAACGGTTCACTTAATTTCACTTTTTGCATGCATCCATGAGCCAAATTATCTAAAATTAGCTTTGATTTCTTGGTTCTCCTTCCTCCTATTTTTAAATAGATTTAATTAGTTGGAACTGCTCCTTCTTGCCTTGAGCTTGAAGGCACCTCCCATCCTCCATTCCTATATATTTCATGCTTGTATTCAAGAAAAGGGCCTGATAATTTTGTGTATCTTGCATTGTATTGCTGTTACGATCTTGCTAGGAATTGCATAGCCAAGCTCTGATCTCTTGTGCTATCTCTCTTCTACCTGCATTACATCCGGACTGCCATCAAGATGTCATTACTCAAGCACCATCCTCATGCTACTTTGTTCTTGCATTCCCAATCCCTTGAACTCACATGAACACTCGGAGAAAGAAAGGAACATACTGAGGGACAAATACAGACACACCAAATTTTCCAAAGCTCTTGCTTGTCTAGGTTGGAATTGTGTGTTTTCTTGCCTCGTTTTACAAATTGTCAACTTCAAATCACTAGTTTCAGTCACATATCAAATAGAGTAGAAAATCATTCATTTCAATAAATTAGTCAATCACAAGTAGATCAAATCATTAGTAAGCTTGCCTCTTAACATTACCAGGGAAGTTGTGGGGAACAATAGCCCCTTTTAGGGTCATGATTTGTTCTTCACCTCTGAGGTAGGGTTTGAAGGGTTTTTTATTGGATTAGGTTATTTGTTTTAGATTAGATTCATACATTCGCACAAGTAACCAGCTACATTTGGTTGATTGTTTGTCTTTAGTTTATTTATTAGATTAGAACACATTGCTTAAAAATTAGAAAAGAACAAAAATATTTCCTTTGGTAGATTAGTTTGCTTTTATTGCTTTGATCCAAAATATTGTGAAAACTCCAAAAACATAGATTAGATTTCCTTTAGTAATTAGTTTGCTTATCAAAAATCATTTTATTTCATTTTGTATGACCATCAATGGTCCACAACATGAAAATACATACAATTGTGATCCCTTGGTCCCACAACCCAATGGGCCAAATTGATAATTGACATTGATACCAGTTTATGTTTGACAATCTTACACACACCTGCAACTTTTTTGAGAAAATAGAACAACTCAATACGCTAAACATTGTTGTTAATCAAGCCTACGACTATTGGACTACTCCTGGCAAAGAAGGTTTGATTATGCGCATGACCATTTAAGGGCCATAACCTCCATGAGTCTTTGGTTGTGATCCTCAGGTCCCACAACCCAACGGGATTTGCTAGTCGGGCTTAGACATTGACACTAGTTTGCATGTACATTAGTATTTAGATCTTCACCACTTCCACCAGATATTATTACACAACTTTCCTTACTGAACATAGCATAGCCGATCAGGCTAATACTTTCTGGACCAGACCAGAAAATCACCCATAAATACATGTGGCTCCATTATGCCTCTCGTTCTTACTTCCATGACCTTGTCTGGAAATCTATATGAGGCGCTGCAAGTCATTTTCTGCGTGTTCAACAACCAACGAATAGAATCTCAACAGAGCTCAACATTGATTGGATTCTACGAGTGGCTATTATCTCAGATCGAGCCATCACACCACTTCAAGTTAGGAGAGCATTATTTGCCTTAGACTCGCAAATCCCGACATTGCATGTTGAAGATATAAGATTTTCCAATTAGCTTGATCCCCGTCATCACACTCACATTCACACTCATTCTACACCGCTTGTCTCGGCATGACCTTGAGAGGTCGGGTGCGAAGAAGGTCACGTGTTGAATTTTTTTTCGTACAAAAACATATTTTGGAGATATCTCGAAAAGAAAAGCCTCCTCAACATTGCATGTTATAAACACTCATTTATACATATTTTCTATATCAAACGATTTTCTTTTGTTTCATTCATGCTTTTACACATGCTTGTCAATTACATGGGTGGGATGTTGCAGATGAGGGATCCAATGGAAATGATGTAACATCTTGGCCATCCAAAGGTGAATGGTAGAGAGGGTGAGTGCTTTCCCTTGGAAAACATGACGCCTCGTGTCAAGGAGGAAGCCTCAAGTCGATTACACATTAGACCACACCAAGTTTCATGTTTCCTATACTCGAGTGTTGGGTCCCTTCCATTTCATCAAGCTAAATTATTTTCTTCTTTCAAGGAAATAGTGGAGGCCATTGAAATAAATGGTGGAAGCCTATTTGAGTTAGCAAACCTCCAACAACACTAAAAATAGCAAGATAAACAACGACGTCGCAACAATGATTCTTATCCTAGAGGGCCACTAAATGTTTAGCAAATTTGAGCTATTTCTTCTATTATGTGCAAAGGCCAAGCACCTTCCCATGTCCAAGACCTTGAGCGATTGCTCATGTATGGATTATGTACCATGTTTTCATTTGTGTTTTCCATTTTTTCTCAACAATGTGATTACTCTAATATCTACAAGTTGCAAAATCCAATAAAAAGGAAGGCTTTTCAGGTTGGTAGCTATTAAGATAGATTTTTTGTTCAACAAACATTGTATTAAAAAAATGACGTGAAAATGGTAAGAAAAAGTGAATGTGGTCCATATGTGACTTTTTATAAGAAAAACTATAACTTCCTATGTTCCCTCCAATAGATTCCCAACCCAAAAATTATCTTCCTTCAATCCCCTTCTTTATCATGATTATTCCCCCGTCCAATGTTTCACCTTCAATCCTTCAATTTTTACTTCTTCAACACCTCCCTTTCCATGTCTCTAGTGCACCACCCTGGTGCGATTGCTAGTTACTATGAATAATTAGAGTTACCTTTTCCATCATGGTATAATATTGGAGTGGAGCATGTTTTCTTGGCATGAAATCCTTTGTTGAGTAAGATTAAGACACCATCAATCATATTTTTCTTAATTGAAGAACGATACCCACAACATTTTTTTTAATAAATTTTCTTGAAAGAATTTTGGGTGTGTAGGTCAACATAAAAAATAATACATTATAGTGGGTCCTTTGATTGCAATATCCTCTAGGTGGTGAGTGGATGTGATGAAATAAGTATTGACTAACATGAGTCAACTTAACTAAAAAAATATCAAGCTTAAGAATAATGTTGTTGTGTCTTTTATTCAGCTAGACATTTTACAAGAGAAATTTTTCCTTGAATTCTTTGGCTATGCAAAATCACAACAGGATCTGAGAATCATCTTTGGGATTACACATTTTTTTTTAATCCAATGAAGAAAGAAGGGGAAACTTCAAGATATTCGACATTAGGCAGCGATAAATTCATTGATGAAAGGATTGAGAGTTTTATCCTTAGTATAAGGAACACACATTGTGAGTAGATTCGAAAGGGATCCCACAAATGAAGCCATGTGAGATGGGTTGTTGCATTAGATGTCACACTTTTATTTTGATAGCCACCCAACCAAAAATATCTAATATTGTTATAAATGTATATTTTATTCCTTTCCTTAAACTTGATAAACTTCTCTCTTCACAAGGATTCATGATTAGCTTCATCACCACCACTAAGAGTTCCTCTAAATTGCAATCCCAAAAGTTCATATCCGATATTTGATTTGTAGCTCTATCTCCCCATGCATACATAGCCTCCTTATCAACTACGAAATCCTAAATGCTCTTTCTTTGGCATAAAACATTTTGTTGTTATATTATATGCATGAGATTTATCTGTCATTGAAGAATGACTGGAGTAGGTCGAAGGGAGACTTCATGAAATCTTGTGTGCATCATAAATGATGTCTTCTTCGTTGGATGAAAGATTGGGCTTCATAGTTTGGGATTAAGTGGGTGTCATTCCACATAATAGGGACCATGAGAGATTTTATACTACTAGCAATTGTACATGGAGTGTACGATGGAAACACCAAAGGGGATGGGGTGAAGATTTGAAAATTGAGGAAGCGAAAAAGAGGGAGAGGATGAGGGGTGATTAAAAAGGGGTTTGAGGGAGGGGAAGGGCATTGTGGTTCACTATATCGTCTATATCTTGAACGCATAATTCACGTGAGTGTGAATTACATTTAAAGGGGACAAACCAAAAAATGGGGAAAATCCAAAATGTTTAGAAGTAAAAATAATTTATGAAAGGAATCCAACCAAATCTACAAGAACAAAACATCAACATTTTCATCACAATTGCGTTAGTTTTTCAAATGGACTTTCTTCAACATTTTTATAAAAATTTGTTAGATTCGTGCCAATTCCTACAAAGTGAGTGAAAATTGGAAAGAAAAACCAACTTTTCGGATGTCTATTACTTCGATCCGGACGATAATTGTTGTGGGTGACAAGCTATCGGAGGAACCATATTGTACTACTTAGATGCCATGAACACAAAATATCTATGTTACGAGATTATGAAAACAGATCCCCACTAATTTTATATCACAAATCTGGCATTTTAATATATATTTCGGGGTATTATAAAACATATATAGTTTAACTTAGATCATCTACACAAATTTTAACAAAAGACATATCTAAACCCCTAAAATTATAGATCTAAAGCATTAGAAACCTCACGTCAAAATTGTACGAAGAGACACCCAAACAAATTGAAATCATTATATAGATGTGGATTTCTTAAATTTTGAAGAACCAGAAAAAAGAAAGTATAGGCATAAGAAGTTATAATCTTGGATATACCCTCGAAAAGTCTTGCGGAGAAACTCCAAGAAGATAAAAACAATTTGCAGTGGAAGCCAAAGCGAGTAAAATGAGAGAGAGCAAAGGGCGCAGATTGCCTCACAAAGGCCACTAACGCCGTGGATCTTAGATTGGCCTTCCTTTGCCTACAAAAGGGTTTTTTTCTTCTCTTTGCATGCTTTCTTACTATTGTGCCCATTTTGTAGTAGACAATTAGTTGCTCTGCAAAAGGGTTAAATTTTGATTATTGTTTTTGATGGCGAGCGTTGATGACGGTGACGGAGAAGTTATCCAAAACATGCATGAACGGTGACAGGTGGGCTATTATTTTAGTTCACGAGGTTCATGCCATGGAAGACAACCACGTGGCCGCATCAAGGAGAGATTGGTCACATAAATTAAATTATAAAAAGAACCAACAATGGAGATCGGCGTGATGAACGACCATAGGGTAATGATAACAGAACAAAGGTATTTGGTGTGATAACACCTCTCCATTAATCCCATCTTTGAATTAATAAGTGATGTCAATATCAATGACTCACTTCATAAACGATAGCTATCTAGCAAGCATCGTTTGCCATGTGTTCTGCAACACATCAACAAAGAAGAAGTGATGAATGTCCATTGCCTAATGATGCCAAGGGTTTCAAGAGTTTGAGAAGGGTATATAATGTGGACAAACATGAAGTTGCATCCTTAGCATTCCAACCAAAATTTCAATCCTATGTTTGTTATAACCATGTACAAGAGGTCCTATAGGATTGCACTTGCTATTGTGGACTTTTTGTGGTATCATCATCAAAAATTATAGTAGGGCTTTAACTAAAAATGGACAAAAAGAAAAGCATGGTAATTGTGGAGATGATCTAGTGCTTGACTCGTGGAAATATGCTTATCCGGGTCAAATGTCAATCCACACACTATTATCACCGACACTTCTTCACTATAAATTATAAAAACATTTCTTACAATTGCTAACCTACACAATGGAAATGAATGGCCTCGATCTATTACATCAAAAATTAATACCCTTGATTTTCAACCATTCACAAAAGTGTCGGCAACTCAAGTCACACCAATGTTATCTAGGAAAAAATTACAACCATTCAATGTTCCTCTAATATGTGGTAAATCACTAACTGTTTGATATTCATTGAATGGATGGTAAAAATGCTAAGGAAATCCACGACATCGACATCGAAATCGTTGAACATCAACACATCTCGAAAGATAGTTTCAAACCGTCCCATTTGCACATCACAATACTTCACAATAAAAATATTTAGAATAAACATCGACATTTATTATAAAGTCTCAACAAATTCAATAATTTTAAATATTGTTATTATAATATTTACACATTTAGTTGTTGACTTTTAATTAAAAAAACATAAAATAATTCAAACACTAGTAATTCATTAAAAATTCTTACTTTTTAATTTAATTTTTGTAAATTAAATTCCAATTTTTACTTAAAATAACATGAAATTTAGAACTCTTACCGTAATTTTAAATACTCCAAAATATTGTAAACACGTATAATTCTGAAAATGGAAAGGATTCCTCTCGTGTCTCTTTGCTTCATCATTTCGCAGATGGAGCTCAGCCATGACTGCCGAAAGAGATTTCTCTTGGGAGATGCCACGTGTTAAATTGGACGGCCACCTGTGCCTTCCAAAAACAAAATACGTGATGTTAATTTTTCAATGTTGCCCTTCAAAAATGCAAAACAATGTTATTTCTACACTAAAAAAAATAAAAGTTTGGTTTCTATTTATTTAGCTACTTCTAATATATTAATTTAGTTTAATACGAGCAATCACATGTGGGTAGTGCAATGAGAACACAGAAAGGGGGAGGGAGATAGTGTAAGAAAACTAGAAAAGGGAAGAAAATACATGAAGTGGAGAGGGTTAGGGAGGGATATAATGTGAGAAATGTATAGAAAGGAAGATTATAGAAGAAGCAATAGAAGGAGCAAAAGAAGGAAACTGTGATACAAAGTAAAATATAAAAGTTTTAGATAAGAGGGAAAATATTGAAGTAACACCTATAGTGATATGGACTAGCTGCGGTAAAGATGTAGTTAATCACATTAATTTTAATAATTATATATTGGTGGTCAACTTCATTTATAGAAATAGTCATTTGTTATAATTCAACCAAATTGTCACACCCAAGATAAAAAAGAAAACAATAGACATGAATTAATCTATCCCATTATGTAGCATATTTAACCATTAGTTTTTGTAAACAATAAAATCGAGTATGTATTATAAGAATGACAAATGTGTCAAGTGTTGTGAAATACAAGGATCCAATCTAATAATTGTAAATGTTTTAAGTCTCGCAAGTGCACTACTAAATAAGCAACAATGAATAGACCATAAGAAACAAATAGCAATAATTTGAAGACAATAAAAATAAATCCAACATCTAAAAGTAAATACGGAATGGATGCTCAACTCTTGTTTGTAAATTAGTATAAAATCAATATCTTAAGAAATGAAGTGTTTGATACAACATGGATGCTCCAATTTTGTTTTCAAACTAATATAAAATCAACATCGATTGAAATAAAGTGTTTGGAATGTCATTGTACTTTTCAATTAATATATATTGAATATGCTTTAAGAAATATGGATAATATATTACAAGAGAGGCAAAGAGAAATGAACACAAGGAAGGGGATAAACAAAACAATGGAGAAGTTAGCACAATAGGCAAAGGAGTAGTGACATACAATAGTCGGGGAAAAAAATTTGGCATGGGAATTAAGACGAAGGGAAGGGAGGAAGGGACTCTATGTGTTGTTCTTCATTTTTGCGCACTGCAGAGTAGGTGTTCTCGCACATCTTAGAGTAACGATCAAAAGAGAAAGGTGGGGAAATACAAATGTCCATCAAGGAAGGGACTCTAGAAATTGTTGTGAAAGTAAAGCTTGGTCTTGCAGTGTTTCCAATGTCAATAGTGGCTTTTGCAGAGTAATGCCTTGAGACTTGTGGATAGATAAAGCCCAAGCCATTTTTAGTGGAAATTACCTACGAAATCCCCTGGTAATGGGTGGGATTGGAATGTGGGAAGGATTATGGGGATCCCAAGGAGGGCCAATATATCAATCAAATTTGACAACAACAAATGAAGGTAAAGAAGGTGGTGTTGAGGAACTGCAGTAGACAATTTCTATGATAGTGCCAATTGCACCATTAACAAGACCAATATCAATCCATAAATTAGCAGAAAGCATGACTTTCTAGATTTTTGTAAAGAAGGAATTTGTGTTGAAGTTGATTGTCATCTGCATCAATGGACTCATAACTTCTTGTATTTTGAGAAATGGATATGGCAATAGGAGAATTAAGTTCCTTTAACATCTGCAGATTGTGGTTGTCAACTTGATCGTTTTTTACAAACAGGTGTGTGGCATTGTGGAATTCTATGATTTCTTGTTTGGAGAGTGTTGATCACCAAACTATGGCACTTAGTGAAGAAAATACAGAAGGTTCACGTGGGAGAACATAGCGCATTCAAAGGCGTGGAAACATCGAGAGAGGATCGCGCATGCAGAATGAAGACAGATTCGAGGACTTAGCCATTTTCATGATGAGGATCTATTTTTGGAGATAGCGTGCGGAGCACTCAAACCGATTGGAGACTTGTGCGTCACACATTGGCTATTTTTAGATGATCAGCTACGAATCGCTTTGCATGGATGTAGGATAAAGATAGAATGACGAACTGATAGTTGACTAAAGGAGATCTATTGTTAAAACTCTTACATATAAGCCTATTTTTGTAACAACATGTGGCTAATAATAGCATGCGACCTATTTTGGGATTAGATAAGTGGTGAAGGGAAAGTCCCACCCTTATAAATATGTAGTGAATTGTGTATATCTAGAGAGAGAGGGGATAGATATACATGTGAGAACTAGGGTATAGTGAGATTATGTTTTTAGATATGTTACGCGCATGAGCGTGTGCTATCAAGTTATTATAATAAATCTTCTATGTATTTATTACAATTAATATAATGGAGATTATGGACTAAAACAAGGTGTTCTCATGGTTATAATTCAGTATTGCATGCTTGATTCCATTATGGTTATCTGTTAAAGTCTGTTATGTTCTAGATCCAGATCTGAATATGCACTTGTATGAAAGATATATTAGTTATAGATCTGAATGATTAAAGTATTCATCATGCTAACATCCTGTAACAACAACCCTAAAGAGGGGCCTGGTACCTTTGCTCGCTTTGAGTGAGTGCTTAGTCTCGGCTGAGTGATGTGTCAGCGCGCTAGGCTTGTATTGCTAAATTCTAGGCTACATCATTGGTTCCATTGCTGGGACCTCTTTTTCAGTTGTTTTCAGGATGGTTCATGATGAAGACATACCGGTTGACCTTAAAAAGTGTTGAGGAGTGGATACACGATCTGGAAGAAGAATACACAAGATGGTTCAACACCGAATCTGAGTTTAACGCACGCGTTTGGGTGGAACAAAACTAGTATGATAGTTTATATGAGAGCTTCTTTGTTATCTTTCTAGTAGAATTGTACGAGTGGCTAATTGCTTATGCATCTAAGTGGAATTGGAGGTATCGCGCACTTGTCTGGACACATGAAGAATTTCAGGCCCTTTATGATGTTGATCTGATTTGGACTCGAGCTATGGATATGTGGTTCCGTGGTGTTTTGAATAGTTATATCTTGGAGTACTCAATTTCCACTTATTCATGTCTAGAGGTAGTTGAATTCCAATTTTTATGATATCCAAGGGGAACTTACCTGCAAGGCATTCCACTGGTGATCAAGATCCTAATGGTAACTTTGAATTTGGAGAGTAAACCGATGGCTAACTAAACCCCACCACACGCAGGGGTAGGAGAAGGTTTGGTGAAAGATGGTAGACCTAGCGGCAAAAAGGCAGAGAGAGGAAAGGAGGATTAAGTATAATGAGGCACGCGAGAGGGAGGTAGAGAAGCAACAGGAGGTTGCAAAGAAAATGGCGTTGTGGAGAAAGATAGTTCGGGAAGGAGTTGAAGTTCACGCAGAAGACATGGAACCCGAGCCTCAAGAACTCCCCCATTTGGGAAAACATGATAGGGAACCCTCCTCAGCCTCACATAGAAGTGTGCTAGTAGAGATGACCTGGGTCGTGGGTGCGCATCTGAATCCACCTGCAACCTTGCCCTTGCGCTTGGTTTTCTAGCATCTAGTACAACAAATAGTCAACAAGTTAATTCAAGTAGTGGAAGAGTAGGAGTGAGTCTTATGAAAGGCACAATAATGGTAACACAAATGGATTCGTTGTTATATGGGAGTACTTTTTGGGTGTATCATTAGCACATAATACAAGTGCGTCGATTTTGGACTAACTTCTGGAAGTGGTAACGCTTCACAGACTGTTGGGGTACAGTTCAGTTCTACTATTGGGACACAGGGAAGTGCATCTTTTGGTCCGACACCAACTACAGGTTTGGGATCAGGAGGCATAGGTAGCTCTAGTTCCGGCGGATCTGGTGGTTCTGGAGGTAGGGGAAACACAGGAGGTTCTGGATCAGGTGGGCAAGGTCCACACCAACCCCAAAATATTTATATGGAGATGTCTCTTCGTCTTCCAAACTATAGGGGCATAGAATATGCTGTTGAACATATGCATATGTGTGAAATACTGTGGCGCACAAAAGGAATCATAGATTCTAAGTGTAGAGCAAGCTAATTTGCTACTACATTACAAGGGTGCGCACATACATAGTTGGTACAAATTTTTTTGACCTTGATCGACTTGTGTAGACTATACAACTTTAATGGATGCATTCCTTAAAGAGTTTCACATCCCTGAGTTTGAGCAGAAGAGTATAAGTGCACTCAAGGATATTGAGAAAGGCACTACTGAGAGTGTTAGAGAGTATGGTGCTCATTTTAAAACATTATTATCTAATATTTCTTATGATATACATGTAAGCCAACATGCACTAGTGGTTTGTTGGGGGCCTAATTACCCCTTTTAGAAGGGCATTATCACATAAGACATACACTAATCTGTGCGAAGCACTTGAAGCAAAAATTATGCGCCGAGGCATTGGAAATATAGATCTTGGGGTGAGCCCATTTTTAGAAGCACAGATCGTAGCTATGGCAAAATAGTTGGAGAAACTATTAGCAAATTCAACACATGAGACACATACGGAATTTGGTGTACAAATTGTGAAGTAGAAGGTCACACAAAGGATAGTTTTCATCATAGATCAAGTATGCTCATTGTTGTTGGATTGTGAGATATGCCATTTGAACCATTATGCTAGCCACTTCCCATTATTACAACGCGCGATAAGGAAGAACATTTCAAGCTATTGTAAAATCAGAGGTTCACGACTCATGACACGGAAGACTACCAACTGATTGGTCAAATCCATGATGCTATAGATATTGGTGTATGACAGACATGAGTTTCAGATAACTCTAAGGGCAAGAATGAGCATCAGGACCAGGATCACAATCAGGCGTGCTATGATCGAAATGAAGGGTGTTTTGAAGGTGGTCGTGGAAAAGGTTGAGGATACCATGGTGGATTTGGAGGACGAGGCCATGGTAGTGGAAGAAGTGAGTTTCCTCACGAAACATGTTATACATGCGGATCTCCTGACCACTACATGCGTGAATTTCCTTAGAATATTACATGTTCTTTTTGTGGAAAGAACCATAGCTATGAGGAGTGCCTGAAATTATATGAGCATCTTAATAAATACCATAAACAAGAAAATAAAGGCATGGATGGTTAGGATACAACACGCTGTGAAAATCAATGGATGCCTAAGTTGGAGGCAGAGTCCGAGGTGTTGTAAGTGAAGATCATGACCCGCGTTGAGGTGGCATGCGCCAAAGAAGCATTGGAGTAGAAGCTTACCATCACTAAGGAGGAGGTTCTACATGCATGGTACCCAGATCCTGCCCATCAAAAGGAGGTCTATCAAGAAACCATGGAAGTTCTTAGGAATCTTCAGGGTGAGATACAATACTTAAAAGAGAAATCACGAAAGATGGAGCAAAAGAAAGTATCAGAGATAGTCCAAATTGATATAGATGACTTAAGGGAAGTGTGTAAAATGTTGTGCCAGGAAAATATCATTCCATTGTTAGGGGATTGGTTAAAGGAAACACTCCACGTGTAAGTGTTGAGACTGGACGACAGATCTTGCATGTGAATCTTCCCCCTCATAGCCTAGATTATGACAAGGAAATCACTCTAATGTTGTTGTGGATGGTTGGCTATTGAGTAATATATTGATTGATACAAGTGCGAGAAGTCAATGTTCTTACCTTAGATGCATGGGTACAAATGGGAAGACCCCCATTGTAGCCATCCTCTAATGTATTGTTCATGGCTAATCGGACTAAAGCCACTCCCATTAGGGTTTTGAAGGATGCATCCATTACTATACAAGGGCCAAGTTCACTAGAGACTTTGAGGTTTTAGCATTGGTAGAGTCAGATAGCTTCCCAAATCTATTGGGGCATCCTTGGTGCTATGAAAATAATGTTGATCTTCGGTTCAACAAGGGCTATATCAATTTCGAAAACAAGGAGGAGAGAGTTATTATCCCATTAACAGATGGAAAATATGTGCCCTATGTTGAGCCCTTGAGTGAAGAAGATCTAAATAGGATTTATGTATGCACCATCCGAGATCTAGAGATACTTGAGCCAACTAAAGAAGGAATAATTTAGTGGGAGGATGCACAATCTATTAGCGATACTACAAGTGTTGCTTGTGATAATTGGGCTCATAACACCTATGAGTTGGTGGGGCCACGAGTAAAGAGCATATTTCCTAGAGGTAGAAAACCGTGTTATGTCAAGAGAATAGGTAACAACTCGGTACCTTGTTACACCGAGAGAAGGAGATACTATGGTATTCCTGTGCGTCATGGAAGAATAGTGGATAGACCTATTGGAAAGAAGAAATATACTAGCATATACACTACGTGGGACAGCAACACGCTGGTGGATGGCCCACAAGGATAATCTTTTAAGATGGAATGAAATTAGGATTTATCTTGCAACTAGGTTCTTCAGGAGCAATGCACCTACTCAAATTTGTACTTATTATGGTAATCAACTTGTTTAACACCACATTCGAAGTGTGAGAGGCTTTGGACATAAGGGTCGGAAGCTTTACCCCCTCACTATGAGTGCACAAGTTTTATTCCACTTTATAAGGATGCACGCGTGATTGGTATGTATATACGAGAACTCCATAGAGACCGGAAATTGGCGAGAATTTAATTGCAGGAATGACCTAGACGTTTGACTTCTTCTACAAAGCCTCTAATGGAAGAAGCCTTCAAAATCATAAATGCTTAACTATGGGAGATAGTGCCAAGGTTAAAGAACTCCTTCAGGAGTTATTAGATGAAGGATCCTATGAAGCGCATCTTGTTGAAGAAACAGAGGCCGATGCAACACTACTTCAACGCATTTGCCTTGAGAAAGAAAAAGGAAAAATGGTCTACTTAGTGGATGATGAAGTAGAAAATATGGATGTAAATCATTCAATGGGTAGGCGGGAGGTATTGGACAATGAAAATAAGACCACATGCGCTTATCATGAACCTGTGAAGACAAAGAAGGTGAATATTGGATCAGAGGTTGAGCCTAAGGAAGTCGTAATTAGGGACTATTGGCTAGACTCTGAAGTGGAAAAAATCATAGAGTTACTAAGGGATTACTAGGACTTATTCCCTAGGGGGTACCATGAACTTAAAGGTGTGCATGAATCGTTAGGGGAGATGAAGATAAAACTTAAAGAGGGTGCGCGCCCAGTTAGAAAGAGACCCTACAGGATGAACCCCAACTTACGTGAAAAGGTCAAAGAAGAAATTGACAAAATGTTGAAGTATAAAATTATCAAGCCCCTTGATAAGTCAGAATGGGTTAGTGCAATGGTGATCAGTATCATGAAAGATGGAAGGATCAGGATTTGTGTGGACTACAAGGAGTTGAATGTTACATGTGTGACTGATCCCTTTCCTACACCATTCACCGAGGAAATACTAGAAGGCGTTGCAGGGTGTGAAATATATTCATTCACATATGGGTTCTCTGGTATCATCAGGTTTGGATTTCCTAGGAGGATCAAGAAAATACTACGTTTACTACGGAATGGGGTAGCTTTGCCTATACTATAATGCCTTTTGGTCTAAAAAATGTGTTTGTTGTATTTTCACGCATAGTTGTTCAAGCATTCAAGGAATTTATTCACAAATTCTTATAGGTATATTTAGATGATTGGACGGTGTATGGATTAGTTAAGGATCATTGTGACAATTTGCGCTTAATGTTTGAAAGATGTAGACAATTGAGTATCTCATTAAACATCAAGAAGTGCATATTTGCTACACCATTTGGGATATTGCTAGGACACATAATCTGCAAGGAAGGTTTGTTGGTTGATCCAACCAAGGTTGCAGTCATTATAGGCTGCAAGGACCCTACTAGTCGAGAGTGAGGTGCATGGATTTTTGGGTCATACAGGATATTATAGGAAGTTTATCAAAGGATATGCCAAAATTGCCACACCGTTGGAAGAGTTACTGAAAGGGAAAGGTATGTTCTACTGGGAGAACCGCAACAACACACATTCAAGATGTTAAAGGAAAAACTTACTACCGTGCCTATTCGCATTTTATTTTGTGGGACCAACCCTTTCATGTACATGTTGACACCTCTGGCACGACCATTGGCGCGGTGTTAGCTCAACCTAGAGAAGGTATTGTAGATCATCCTATATGTTTTGCTGATAAAAAGTTGACTCTGCAACATAATTACATAACTACATAGCGCGAAGCTTTATCAATGATCTATGTGCTACATAAATTCCGCCACATTAGCTACACCATTCATATTTTATACACCACATGAAATTGAAGTATTTGGTAAACAAACCTATTCTACAAGAGCGCATATGTCGATGGGTGCTCTTATTTTAGGAATTTGATTTCATAGTTGTGATAAAACTAGGGAAAAGTAATTTTGGACCAGACCATCTGTCCGAATACGATCGGGAGAGAAAAGCACGAGGTAATTGAAGATACCATGCTAGATGCACGATTATACAGAGTTCTTGTATTACCCCAAAATTGTTACACATTCCCCATGATGATACGGTCTCCTCGTAGCGGTGTTCGGGATCTAGAAAATCTCTCCAAGTATGCGTTAACATCCCACATGCCCCAGGCTTTAACTCATGTAAAATTTTCAACATCGACTTGTTTAGCCATAAAGTTTACCGCATGCTTCATCCTTTGCTTGTATTTATGATTATAGTTCCCTGGAATAGTGTTTTGGCATTGTTTATGGTTTAAGAGATCAATTTGGTTTTCACCTTTGGGTAAATGGGATTCTATAAATAGTTTTTCTTGTGCTCTAAGCAAATGGCCCCTCAAATTTGCCTCTAAATTTCTCATTTCAATAGCTTAGCCTTTCAATTTTGCTTAGGATTCATAGTTTCATTTGTTATATGCATGGTTAGTATTGTTTAGCTGTTAGAAAGCCACATATTCTCCTTGTGCAAGTGTTGTTATTATTTCATCCAATCAATTGGAGTAGGATAGTTTGATTTTCAGTAGGAAGCCATTAAAGTTGCAGGTTCTTCTCATCAAATAGGATAGTTTCAGGTTCTGGATGTTTTATGTTGCATGACTCACAATAAATCCCGCTAGGAATTGCATAAGCCAAGCTCTATTCTCTTGCGCTATCCCTCTCCTACTCACATTGTATTCAGTCTGCATCCTAAGTTACCATTGTCTCATATCTACTTCTTGATGCTAGCATTACACGCTTTTCTGGATCCACGTGAGCACGAAAGAATGAGGAAATCACACTGAGGGGACAAGGCCACACACCATCGGATTCGCCACTGTTCTGCAAAATCCAGGTTCAAGCTTTCAAAGTTCTAGTTAAAAGCATATCAAGTAGAGTAGTCAATCATTTCATTTCAGTTAATTTTACTTTCGATATTGCCAAGGAAGCTGTGGGGATTGATAGTTTATGAGAAACTATGATTCACTCCTCACTTATGAGGTAGGATCGAGAGTCTTTCAAATAGATTAGATCAGTTATCTGGTTACTTAGAATAGATTCACAACTGCACAAACAAGTAGCTATACTCAACTTTTGCTTTGTTTGTTTTAATTTCATTATTAGTTTAGTTGTCAATTTCTAGATATATTAGATAATTGCTCTTTTAAATTTTTTAGTAGTTTATCAAAATATCAGATTTAGGAATATACATAGATATATCTTGTATAGTCAATTTATTCTTGTCATTAATTAGCTTTATATCATTTCCTTTTGCATGACAATCACGGGACCTAGGGAGCCCAGAGAATACGTATTCAAGCCTATCGTGCCTCAACCCAATCTTGTCACAGCAATAACCGATATAGACCAGAATCTTAGAATCCAAGTCTTCCAAACAACAACAGACTTACAACAGATCAGCTCACAGTTAAGAGGGTTAAACATAGAAGACGACCAAGCACACATATTCTGGTCAAACCAGCCAAACTACAAGTTACCCTAGATAAACATCCACATGACTGTAGAAGGGCTTGAAAGAGAGCAAACATTCGGTTGTGATCCTTTGGTCCCATAGCCAGACGCACAGAGATATTCTCACTGATATAGACACTAACTTAAGAATTCAGGTTGCAAGAACGCCTATAAGATACTCTAAAAAGATTGCACAACTGTTAATTCTGAACATAGAGGCCGAAAAGGCATACGACTATTGGATACTAGGGATTAGGGACTGATTCCACACATGACCATAGCAGGTCCACAACAACCACGAATCTACGGTTGTGATTCACAAATCCCACAACCCAACGAGTCCACAGGTCAATCCGACGTTGACGTTGGTTTATGCACATTAGTATTTAGATCCACTCCACTTCCACCTATTATCATCACACAGTTATCCCTGTTGGATATAGTAGCTAATGAAGCTAAGGATTTCTGGACTAGGCCGGAGAATCACCCATAGAATCCACCATATCCATCATCCATCCTATGACCCTATCTGAGAGATATACATGAAACAATCCCAGGTCATTTTCCCCATATCCCACAACCTATAGATCGAATCACGCCAGAGCTCGATATTGATTGGAGCCTTCGAGCAGTCATCCTCACCAATCGATCTATCACGCCAGTTCAGGTTAGGAGGGCCTTCTTTTCCTTAGATTCACAGATTCCATTAGTGCGTGTCGAAGATATAAGATTGCCTAACTAGTTTACCCATACCCCATGTATAGTCCATCCCCACCTGGCTGTCTCGGCACGACCTCGGGAGGTCGGGTGCGAGGAAGAGTTACTTGTAGATTCCCATGCTCGCTTGTCACTTTTCCATCATACAAAATTGGTGAACCCAACGTGAACACACACAGTGCTTCCCCTTTTCTTTATTACCTCTTTCTTCCACCTTCACTCTTTCCCATTATTCTGTGGGTATTCATATACCCCCCGAATATGTCGGGATTCGATGCATATGGTAGACCTCTCCTAGGTCTTGAGGCATACTACGCTCAATTGAATAGATAATCATCACCCTCGCTCTCAGTATGGGGTGACAACTATTCAAATAACCAATTATCAACACAAGCTCCACCTCCAAGGACTAGATATAGTTCATCTTTCCAAATAGAGGAGTTGGATCAACTCACACAAACACAACAAACAGAGCCTTCAGGCTCACAATATGACATTCACAGGAGAATCTGGTTCATCTCCTCGGTGCTTTTCTTAGACCAAAAATTAGCAGACAATCAGATCCATACCTAGTTTTAGATGATGAACATTCAGTGCATTACGCCAGAATGAACAACGCTCAGGAGTATGTACCCACCTATAGGAAGTTTACAAACATGACCCGAGGTCTCTTTTCAAGAAAACACCTCCATACCACTACCTATAGGAAATGCCCTCGGTGAAACTTGGTAGGGAAATGATCAATTCATAGCGGGGTATCACATGACTATACAACCTCAGAATATACAACAAACGCCACCAAGGCAAAATACTGGGACTTCACCAAATGAAGTCATTTTGACTTTAGTAGAAAGAATTAGAGGGTTAGAACTTGCTCAAGCAAGTCAAACATCTCAATTCATGCAGGCAGGAAATTCCAATCCTCCACATCATCCTAGCCAAGTAGACCTCCTCACAGGAATAGGCACGTTGGGCATGCCTCCTCAGTATTCAACAAACACCAACTAGAACCACCGCCTCCAACACCGTTCGGGTGGAGAATATGATACCTCCGGTCTTGTACAACACAATCCACTCTTGGGGAATACTCCTTCATACTTAAACATGTACTCCAAGTCGCCACAAGAAGATATGTTCTCCTCTCCCAGGCATGCTTGCTCAACCACAGGGGCTTCCTTATGCCCCTGCAAATGCATACGCTATGCTGTATCAACAACCCATTCCACCTCCTCCCCCTCAACAGGCACCATCAATGGTCGAAACCTATGCGATAGGGACTTACTCAGAGTATTTGAAAGAGCCCTTAGACTTCACCATACGAAGCGTCATGCTTCCGAGACCTCTTCCCGATTTTCCCAAATACAAAGGGGAGGGAGACCCGAATACACACATTAAGGCCTATGCCATAGCCATTCGAGAACTGCTTCCTTGGGATGGGGTTGTTGCCAAAATATTCCCCAAAACCTTGGAGGGCATCGCCCTCGATTGGTATTACAGAATACCTGAAGCTTCCATCCATTCATTTAAACAACTAGTTTCAGAGTTCATTAAGGCATTTGACATGAACAAACTGTTAAGAACAGGAATCAGGGAATTCTTGCACATTAAACAAGAACACAATGAATCTGTCACTCATTTCATCCAGAGATGGCATACAGTCCTTTATTCTTCGGCCAGTGCTCCAAACATGGACCAAATGGAGCTATGCGATTTATTCCTTCATTCTCTCAGCAGAGAGGTGAAGGAAGAAGTCTAGAAGTTCCCACTAAGGACTTACGATGAAGTACTTGAGAGCGCTCTCTCGAATAGATCAAGCGGCAATAGATAGCGGTCATAAGACGTATGGAGCAAACGGGAGGTTAATCACCCCCAACCAGAATACTACGACTTACCCTACTGCCACAAATGTCAATCAAGGACCTAAAATCCTTAACAAAAATCACGGCGCAACAACCGATGGGGTAACTGACCAAGCTAAAAAGGTCAATGTTCTAAATACTCCACCACTGGTTAACAATCAATGAAACAACAACTTTACCCCAACAATCAATTCGGTGGATTTTAATCATCCACAAACAACAACAACAACAACGGTGGATCCAGACACAGGGTCCAAGCCAAAACTCAACTGGATATCAAAATCAGAACCAAAACCAAAAACAACAAATACAAAACCTTAATCCTAATAGACAACGGTTTGATCAGAGTTTTGGACCACAATATATGCCAAACCAGCAACCTAGAAATTACAATCCTAACTCGTATTGTGGTTTTCACAAGATTCGAGGCCACGACACTAGAACGTGCCGTGACTACAATAAATTCATGCAACGTTTGCTAGAGGAGCAAAGACAACTTTTCATAGATATGTTCTTGGCGGATCCTGCGTCACCAGCACCAAATGCTTTTACAGGGGCAGTTTCCCCTCAAAATGCTCCCCTCAAGATCTTCAATGATCCGCTCCCAAGTCACAATAACAACAAATTAAATCCAAATGGGATGAACAAAGGTGTAATGGTAGGAAATAATGATTATGAAGCCTCGACTTCACTAAATCCACCTGTTGCACCACAATTAGGAAGTCAACCACGACCCAAGATAGTCGGTTTAGTAGAATTAGATACCGAACTACCCGTGGAAGCCGTAACAAGGACACGAGAGTATTCCTCTCAGCCAAATCCAAGTTACTCACTAGAGACAGATAACATCCAACAAATATTAGTGAAACCCGTAGGTGCCTATGATCTGATTAATGACCTAACAAAAACCTTCTCTCACATCTCCTTTTTGGATTTGCTGAGGAACTCTCCTACCCACAGGGCTACTCTTTTAGAGGCATTAGGGTTAGGTCATTTAATTAACATCACTCCACCTCCCGAAACATAGGTAAACCATATAGACTTTGATATCTACCCTCCGGGGCAGCCGGAGAGGGATACTGAGTTTATATTCGAAATAAACAAAATGCCAACAGACGTTGAGATTGCACGCAGAGGTGATCGGCCTTACATTTGCAAGTGTGGGTTTATAACAATTACGTTAAACGCGCAATGGTTGATGATGGGGCAGCAGTTAACATAGTCCCCTTCTCTTTCCTTCAAAAGCTAGGGTATGGAGAAACAAATTGTTCCATGACTCGGAATACGCTAAGAGGCTATGATAGCCTTAAGGCCACTTCGATTGGAACTATAACACTACCAGTTACCTTAGGACCCAAAACAATCCTGACTGAGTTTTATATTATAGATCGGGAAACCAATTATAATATGATCCTCGGCCGACCATGGATACACCGTATGAAGGCAATCCCTTCTACGTTATTTCAAGAAGTAAGGTTCTTGCACTTAGGAAAGGTATTCGTAGCCAAAGGTGATCCAAAACCATTCGATATACACCTAGCTGACTTAAAGAAAAGACCGGGCATTCACTCTGAGTTTGAACTCCCAACAAACCAACTTAATAAACCAACCGACGCGAAACCAGAAGAAAAAGTTGGTACCTACAACAGATCTTGAGACTATGAGCCTAATCAAGACTATCCCAGCCCTCAAGGATGAGACTAACATTGTAGAAACAGTATCATTAGGAACTACTACGAAGATTGTCGACTTACTAGAGCAGGATCTACCAATTTTCCTACCATTTGATTCTATAGGTATGGGATATACCCTAGGTGTTGGTGCTCTTCCAGTAGAGGATCTCTGCATGGTAGAAGTAACCGAAGTAGAAAAAATTGACGTAGTAAATGTCCCAACGTCCATCTTCCCAACTAAATATTGGACTCTCCATTTCGATGGAGCAAGATGTCGTTATGGGGTTGGGGCAGGTGTGATCTTTACTTCTCCCGAGGGAAAGATCCTACCATTCACCTTTAAACTAAATTTCAAATGTACAAACAATGGCGCGGAGTATGAAGCCCTCCTCCTTGGCCTCATCATAGCTAAAAGGCTCGGTGTTAATGACATCAGGGTGTTAGGAGACTCTCAATTAGTAGCGAACCAAGTCTCTGAGGTGTATGAAACCAGAGCTGAACACTTACAGCTCTACAAAACAACGGTATTAACTTTGAGCAAAGAATTTGACTTCATATCCATTGAAGCAATCCCGAGAACAAAATCTTCTTGCAGGATTCTATAGCAACCTCAGCGTCACACTTCACCCCAAACAGTGAGTTAGAAGATACCCATTTCATGGTATCCCTTCATACTGAACCATTAGTGAAAACAATGTCAAACCCTCTTTTAACGAACATAGCTGAGAACAACTCTATTATCCTAGACCACGTTGATAGTGATAGAGCCACTCTGGATTACTTAAATGCCTATGCAACGTTACATCTCACCCATCACGAGGTAGATTCATCCTTAATCCCACATTCATCTTCCTACTTCGAAATCCCATGATAGAGCTTCCCCCACAAAAAGGAACTCAGCATGTACACAGTAGAGAATGGAGATGATCTGGAATTACCTCCAGCCCCGCCTGAGTTTGAAGAAGGTAACACTTCTTTAATCGAAGAAACAATTGATATTAACATTGGAATGGAGGAAGACCCAAGATCTTGAAACTAGGATCTTCGTTAACTCCAGAAGAAATAGAAATACACACTCGAATCCTCAAAGAACATCAGAAGGCTTTCACATTTAATTATAAAGAAATGACAGGGGTTACACCACACATCACGGTACATAATCTCATCACCAAATCAGATGCAAAGCTAGTTAAACAAAAATCAAGACCAATGAAACCCAAGGTAGCTCTCATGGTAAAGGAAGAAGTAATGAAACTCCTCCAAGTAGGATTCATCAAACCAGTCGATTATTCTCAATGGATATCTAATATCGTTCCCATTCTCAAAAAGAATGGGAAGATACGCATTTGCATAGATTTTGAGACATTAACAAAGCATGCCCCAAGGATGACTTCCCATTACCATCCATTGACGTCATCGTTGATGCAACAGCTGGCTTTGAGCTTTTGTCTCTCATGGATGGATTCTCAGGATACAATCAAATCAGAATATCTGAACAAGACCAAGCCAAAACCACGTTTATAACTCCTTGGGGAACCTATTGCTACTGTTGTTATGCCATTCGGTCTCAAGAACGCTGGCACCACATACCAGTGGGCAATGACATACATATTTCACGATCTTATTCACAAGATCATGGAATCCTATGTAGATGACTTGTTGGCCAAGGCCAGGAAGCGTTGTGATCACCCGGAAGTGCTCCGTATCATTCTTTCACGTTTGATAGAATACGAGTCACACTAAACCCAGAAAAATGTGTATTTGGTGTGACGGAGAGAAGCTCTAGGTTACATTATATCATCATGAGGGATCGATGTAGACCCAGTTAAAATCCACTGTTGTTCTTGAAATGATCCCACCATCGGATGAATCTAGAATCAGGTCATTTCTTGGGAAACTCGGTGCAATCCAAAGATTCATCCCAGACTTAAGCTTTGCCATTAATCCAATCAACAATCTACTCAAGAAAGAGTACAGTACCGATTGGACCAAAGACTGCAAGGAGGCTTTCGAAGCAGTTAAGCGTTTCCTGTTGTCACCACCCACGCTAATGCCACCTAAACCAGATCGCCCTTTAATCTTATATTCACGAGCTACCAATGTCTCACTAGCCTATATGCTTTGGCTCAAGAAGATGATGACAAGAGAGAACACGTGATTTATTTTATAAGCCACACGTTACTCGATTATGAAACATGCTATACACAAGCAGAATGAGAGTGCCTTGCCATAGTCTTCGCAACCAAATGCTTAAGACATTACATGCTAAATCAAGAAATGAGGGTCATTGTAAAAACAAACCATTTACGAACCTTTCTCACGCAAGGGTCCTTGTCTAAAAAGGTTGGACGCTTTATGACCTTAATGGGTGAATTTGAATTAACTTTTGTAAATCAAAAGTCCATTAAGGGACAAATCATAGCAGATTGGTTAGCTGACAACCCATTAGATAGAGGTGATCTAGTCGATTTGGACTTTCTGATGAATGCATATATTACGTCAAACTAGACCTCCCATCTCTGAATGTCCTTGGTATACTGATATTATTAATTATATCATGAGCCATACATATCCAAAAAGTGCTACGCCACAACAAAAAAGAAGGCGGTTACGCATTATCGTAGCTAAATACGTTATTATAGAACAAGTGCTCTATCGTAAGGCTTTCGATGGAATGCTTCTAAGGTGTGTTGACACAGAAGAATCCAAGAAGATTCTCCATGAATCTCATAGTGGAATATGTGGAGGCCACTTCGGTGGTCATGCCACCACTCACAAAATACATCGGATGGGCTATTTCTGGCCCACTCTAGAACACGACGTAGTAGAGTTTGTATGCAGGTGTCATAAATGCCAAGAATTCTCCCACGAGATTCACATGCCGGCACAAGCTCTACAACCAATCGCTACTCCATGGCCCTTTTCTACGTGGGGGCTAGATTTGATAGGGAAATTCTCTC
This sequence comes from Taxus wallichiana var. yunnanensis, assembly GCA_018340775.1. Taxonomy (NCBI): domain Eukaryota; kingdom Viridiplantae; phylum Streptophyta; class Pinopsida; order Cupressales; family Taxaceae; genus Taxus; species Taxus wallichiana. The sequence continues at coordinate 18,414,694 of CM031242.1, read as the reverse complement.
CCTCATCTACAGATGGCCATAACTTCATAATCACGGCCACCGAGTATTTTACCAAATGGGTAGAGGCTATGCCTCTCACCACTGTACTAGGTTCCATGATCGCCAAGTTCATTTTGAACCAGATCATTTGCAGGTACGGTGTCCCACAAATCATTATCACAGATAATGGGACTTCTTTTAAGAATGACGAGGTTCGTGAGCTATGCAATAAATTTAAAATAAACCATCATACAGCCTCCCTGTATTACCCTCAAGCCAACGGACAGGCTGAAGCAACAAACAAAACATTGAAAGCCATTCTCCTTAAAACGGTGAAAGAAAACAAAAAATATTGGCATTTAAAGTTATACCCGGCCTTGTGGGCCCACCGAACCTCAATAAGAACACCAACAGGAGCAACTCCTTTCTCACTGGTATTCGGAGCGGAAGCAGTTCTCCCACTTGAGGTTGAAATACCCAGTCTCCGCATCTCATTACAAGGGATTCTGGATGAAGAAGCTTATAGAGAAGCACGTCTCTCTCAACTAGAAAGCCTAGATGAGGCCAGGCTAGATGCTGAACAGTGGCACAGAGTCTATGTTGACCGGATGTGCCGGCAGTATAACAAGAAGGTCTATGAACGAGACATATATGAAGGTGATCTAGTTCTAAGACTAGACAACCGGATCGATAAAAAGACCGGCGAAGGGAGGAAATTCCGGCCCAAATGGTTGGGCCCATACCGAGTCATGAAGGACTATGGAAATGGTGCATATCTCTTATGCACACTGGAGGGTGAGGAATTTGGTGAAACTATCAATTCCCTACACCTTAAGCGATTCTATGCATAAGTGACCAGCACTATCTATATAATTATATCTACATTGCATCTTCATGTAGTTAGGTTCATTTCATCCACTTGTTTCGTACAAATCTTGTGATCAAGGAACTTATTCCCAAAGCAATTCATTACAAACTTATGATGATATTGACATTAGCTTTCAAATCATACTTCTTCATTTTCATAACATCATCACCATTTCAGAATCATTTCATCCATACAAAGCTAGATATGACAAAGTCTTAACGGTAACCATACCAAGGTCTGCATGCTTGTTCTCTCTTTTGGTTTCTCCCTAGGATAGGTGTCTTGCCTATGGTTTGTTCTAGAAGCTTCATCGTGTCACATCTATCCCATATGCATATCTCTTTGGAAGTAAGAACATACTGACATTTTTCTCAAATAAACAAGTCAAATATAGATCAAATAGAAAATTTTATTTTTACACATTTCCTTGCCCTACCAACCTTCGGTGATGAGCTTGCGTCTCTTACTAGTGACGTAGGGTTGGGAAAGGATGGGAATGCCCTTACTCACCTGTACCTTGTCCATGGTGATAAGCCCACACTTCTGACTAGTAGCATGGGGCAGGGTATGGGGGGTCCTCTTAACAATAAACGTTGAAGGTAGTCAGCAAACAATTCAAATGAACCTTTGAAATCTTGAGTCAAAAATGAATGAATCAGATGTCCAAAATTCCAAGAGAGTTCAAAACCCTAAAAACCAGATTTTGTCAACCATGTGGCCATCTACGGATCTAAGTCTAGATAAACCGCAAAGCAAGTAGCATTCTAAACTATGGAGTCACTTGAGTAGAGTAGGTTTGTAGCATCCTAATTTGGTTCCACCAAATCTTTGTCTATCTCTCATCACTACCATTCAACAAATTTCACAACTTGTGCCCTTTCTAGCTCTCGGTGATGAGCCCTCGCATCTTACTAGTTGCGTGGAGATAGGAATGGGGCAAGTTCATCTGCTCATCATACCGGTTTATCATCTCATTTTGTCAAAACAAAAATGAAGTACCAAAAATTGCTTATAGAAACTAAAGTTCAAAATCACATTGTGTCTACATTATCATACATCAGCATCACGAAATACAAAAAGAAAGAAAACATTTGTATCATTTGTTCTCCATTGCATACATTCTGAAAGGCATATAAAAACAACATTGTAATTTACATACGAAAGCAAATCACAAGAACATTGATACCAAGAGTCTAATCCAAAAAAATATATATATATATATATAATCAAAGTTTCTGTCTGATGCCATCATGCGCTAAGCATGGTCAAAATGCTCAAAGAGCCCAGAAAATACAAATACATCATACAAATCTACGAGAGCTGGCCTCTCAAACCCTATGAGATCCCTCTGAGGGTGCACGCCCACGTCTAGGACTCCGGCTACGCCGTGCTCTGAGTGCACGGAGGGCTCACGGTCCCGAGGAGCAGCTGCGGCCTCGCCATGAGAGTGACTCCTCATCAGGCACTCTGTTGTCTGTACCTGCCTAGCTCGGTACGGAGGAGGTCACCATCCACGGCCACATGCCAGACAGAGGGAAAAAATGTCGGTATGCCTACCGGCTGCTGAGGGCTCCCCTGCATCCACGGATAGCTCCATGCAGGTCTTCTCCATAGGGATCATCAGGGTATCAGTGCATACCGGTGAATCAAGTCTCACCACTCATCAGCAGTCTCTGCAAGCAAAGGAGAAAAACCCAATTAGAAATAATCAAGAGATAGAAACAAATGTAAACAAAAGGAGAGATAGCAACTAAGGAAATTCTAACTAGAAACAAACATTAAAAGGAAGGATGATAACTCACTCGGATCTCTGGGCCTCCAAGATGGATCTCTAGGGTCGGCACCTGCCACTAGATGCCGTTGCTGACTGAGTGCACTCCTCCTGTGCCTAGGGCCACATAACATCCTACTATGGACTCATCCTCTCCACCCAAGCCCTGAGAGAGTGGCTCCTCTGAAACCAGAGTCACCCTCTCCGCACTCTGCTCTGCCCTCTCTGCTTGTAAGATATCCTGAGTGTCATGCCACTCAGGATCGCTGTCCTCCTCTCTCACCCGACTCACTTGACCTCAGCCTCGGTCTCCTCCTCCGTCTCCCCCCTGTGAACTCCTCGGACTCAGAGTCTATGTCAATGGGGTCATCACTGTTGTGGGCGGGACCGGTGGCAATCTGAAGCAAGGGTGCCTGAGGAGCACCGGCTCTCCCTCGAGCTCGTACTACCCTCCTAGCTGCAATGGGGACACCAGGAGTAACAACTGTCCAACCCGGCCTCTAGGACCTCCTCTAGCCTCCCGGACTGATCTATATACCGGTACCACTGGGGGAAGCATACCCACGTACGGAAGGCCAAACTACTGGGGCACTCGACCAAATGGATGTATCTCCACCCTCCCCATCCTGTCAACAAGCTGCCCTGTGGTGGAGCAAGAAATCAAAGTAAGAGCCTCCTTGCCCCATAAACCTGCCATGGCCTGATAAGGTGTGGCCTCCATGTCATCAGTGGTCAAGGAGGCGACTGGCTGGTGAGGTGCTCTGAGCACCGACATGTCTGTCCATCTGGCTGCCCTCACAGCTCCGGGATCTGCCACCTCTACACCTCTCCCATAGGGATGAAACACTCATAGACCCAGCTCATAACCAGGGTCGGATGGCTCAATGACTGCCCCTATAAATGGACCACCGTACAAATCATGATAGGTGGTCCCAAGAATGTCGGCTCCCCAGGCATAAATCCGGCCATGCCCCTCAATCTGTGCAATGATGGGGGACCAGCAATATAGTAAGGTGTCTCCTCCCTTGTCCCCGATCAATCTCGAGGCAAGGATCCCCATAATGGCTTGACGAATCAAGGGGATAGGCAGGCTAGGAATAGATCGGACCCTCACCCCCTTCTTCGAACCAGTGGAGATAACTGCATCTCCCATATATGAGGCCCACTTTGTGTTGTCTGAGCCCGTGACCTGCTTTGTCTCAAGAGTGAGCCGTCTCCCGATAATCGGGACCCCCAAGATACGGTAAACATCCTCCAAAGTAATGGTCCACTCACCCCGGACCCCTGGTAATCGAAAGTGTTCCGATCTGCATCCCAATATGAAAATAAGTCACAAAGTATGTGACTAGATGGTGCAACATGCGGGACCCGTGAAATCGCGATATATCTGGCCCTCTGAAAGAGTGTCCTGCTCATCTGAGAAAGGGCATCCAATACTGCCGGAAGCCAATCACACTCCCTCTCCCGACTCCATCGGATATACTCCTCCTTCACTGCATACACCCAAAAACACACAAAACAGAGTAAGTTAGTATCCAAGTGACATTAGAAAAATCATGAAAGCAGGAAAGGATGCTAAAAATGCAAAAAAAATTCAAATAAGTATTATTTATACATTCTGTGTAGAACCGCCACCCTGAGCAGGGCGGCGGTTCCATAATCACCACCTTAAAGGCGGCGGTCTTGTAACCGCCACCTGATCAGGGCTGGCGGTCTCATGTAACCACCACCCTGCTCAGGGTGGTCATGTCCCGAAAACCCACGTGGGTCATGTGCCCTAAAAGTGGCTAAAAACACAAAATAAAGACCGTTTTGACTCAAACAAAGCCTACCCAGTAGGCGCCCCCCCTAGTTGACTCTATTAAAACTAACATTTTCAAAAATAATCCCCCCATGACAAAGATTTCACCATTTTAACATTTTGGGGGCAAAAATGGTAAATCGAGAAAAACTAACCTGTGATCTCGCGGGTTGGTGTTCCGCTCGTGGAGGCATGATCACGATCTCGTCCCGAACATTTTGACTATACTCGTGAGAAACCGTCACCGTGGGTCCCAGAGCTCAAAATCAACCAAATCAACACACGCAAATGAATAGGAAAATGGGCCCACTTTTACATATATAGCAACTTGACTTGTTTTGAATGCCCTTTTCACGTAGGTTTGGAGCACCGACGGAGGTAAGTTCTTATCCCCACACAAATGGTACGTCCTCATTTCATATTATTTTAGTATTTATTTTCGATCTATTTTGTCTATCTGCACTTGAGTCCTCTTTTCATTTTGCAGGTGGCGGGAATTTTGGATGGCGTCATTTCGACACACGGACGTATCAGGTATAACTTCTAACTTCCCATTTCGGGACCACCATACTCGGACCCACCATTTTACACCTCTTCATGGCTAAAATGCTTCTCCGAGGGGCAATATGTACGTACCCAAAATTGTAGGGTATTGCACCACTGGAACAATGTTACACGTGCCCCAATGATGATACAGGTCTCCTCGCAAGGTGTTCGGGATCCAGAAAAGCTCTCCAAGTATGCGTTAACATCCCACATGCCCCGCTTAGCCCCTGCGTGCTTTGCTTTTCCTTCCCCCTCTTTTCTTTGCTTTTCGGTCTTCAGTGATGAAACCGCCGCCTTCTGGCTGGCGGGTCTCGTGCCCAACGCCGGTCTATAACACCACCTGCTCGGGCGGCGGTCCTTCACGCATTTTCCAGAATGCTCTTTTTACACTGACTCGTGTAAATTTTCAACGTTTACCAGCTTTTTTCACCACCTTTGCTTGTATTTATGATTCTGGTTCCCTGGAATAGTGTTTTGGCATTGTTTATGGTTTAAGAGATCAATTTGGTTTTCACCTTTGGGTAAATGGGATTCTATAAATAGCTGGCTTGTGCTCAAGCAAATGGCCCCTCAAATTTGCCTCTGAATTTCTCATTTCAATAGCTTAGCCTTTCAATTTTGCTTAGGATTCATAGTTTCATTTGTTATATGCATGGTTAGTATTGTTTAGCTATTAGAAAGCCACATATTCTCCTTGTGCAAGTGTTGTTATTATTTCATCCAATCAATTGGAGTAGGATAGTTTGATTTTCAGTAGGAAGCCATTAAAGTTGCAGGTTCTACTCATCAAATAGGATAGTTTCAGGTTCTGGATGTTTTATGTTGCATGACTCACAATAAATCCCTAGGAATTACATAAGCCAAGCTCTGTTCTCTTGCGCTATCCCTCTCCTACTCACATTGTATTCAGTCTGCATCCTAAGCTGCCATTGTCCATATCTACTTCTACTGATGCTAGCATTACATGCTTTTCTGGATCCACGTGAGCACGAAAGAATGAGGAAATCACACTGAGGGGACAAGGCCACACACCATCGGATTCGCCACTATTACTGCAAAATCCAGTTCAAGCTTTCAAAGTTCTAGTTAAAAGCATATCAAGTAGAGTAGTCAATCATTTCATTTCAGTTAATTTTACTTTCGATATTGCCAGGGAAGCTGTGGGGATTGATAGTTTCTGAGAAACTATGATTCACTCCTCACTTCTGAGGTAGGATCGAGAGTCTTTCAAATAGATTAGATCAGTTATCTGGTTACTTAGAATAGATTCACAACTACACAGACAAGTAGCTATACTCGGCTATTTTGTTTGTTTTAATTTCGTTACTAGTTTAGTTGTCAATTTCTAGATATATTAGATAATTGCTCTTTTAAATTTTTTTATCAAAATATCAGATTTAGGAATATACATAGATATATCTTGCGTAGTCGATTTATTCTGTCATTAATTAGCTTTATATCACTTCCTTTTGCATGACAATCACGGGACCTAGGGAGCCCAGAGAATACGTATTCGAGCCTATCATGCCTCAACCCAATCTTGTCATAGCAATAACCAATATAGACCAGAATCTTAGAATCCAAGTCTTCCAAACAACAACAGACTTACAACAGATCAGCTCATAGTTAAGAGGGTTAAACATAGAAGACGACCAAGCACACATATTCAGTCAAACCAGCCAAACTACAGGTTACCTAGATAAACATCCACATGACTGTAGAAGGGCTTGAAAGAGAGCAAACATTCGGTTGTGATCCTTTGGTCCCACAGCCAGACGCAGGAGATATTCTCACTGATATAGACACTAACTTAAGAATTCAGGTTGCGAAACACTGTAAGATACTCTGAAAAGATTGCACAACTGTTAATTCTGAACATAGAGGCCGAAAAGGCATACGACTATTGGATACTAGGGATTAGGGACTGATTCCGCATGACCATAGCGAGTCCCAAAACCACGAATCTACGGTTGTGATTCACAAATCCTGAACCCAACGAGTCCACAAGTCAATCCGACGTTGACGTTGGTTTACGCACATTAGTATTCAGATCCACTCCACTTCCGCTATATCATCATCACATAGTTATCCTGTTGGATATAGGAGCTAACGAAGCTAAGGATTTCTGGACTAGGCGAGAATCACCCATAGAATCCACCATATCCATCATCCATCCTATGACCTATCTCTGGAGATATACAAAACAATCCCGAGTCATTTTCTTCGTATCCCACACCTATAGATCGAATCACGCGAGCTCGATATTGATTGGAGCCTTGACGAGTCATCCTCACGCCCGATCGATCTATCACGCCGATTCGGTTAGGAGGGCCTTCTTTGCCTTAGATTCATAGATTCCATTAGTGCGCGTTGAAGATATAAGATTGCCTAACTAGTTTACCCACGAGATGAAGTATTGCACTATTGTGTATTGGAACATGAGCATACGAGATCTTATGGAAGAAGCTCATGATGGTATTGTAGTTGGCCACTATGCTAGTGATGCCACTATGTGTAAGATTTTACTCAACTTTGGATTATGGTGGGAGACCACAGATAGAGATTGTAAGGAATTTTGTAAGGCTTGCATCATTGTCAACGCACAGGGGAAGCCAAGTTAATGAGATGAAATGCCTCTAAGACCAATTACTAGTGCGAGAACCATTTGAGAAATGGGCTATAGATTTTGTGGGTCCTATTTCACCACATTTGTGTGCGAGAAATGAATCGCGTTACATCATTACTTGCATAGATTATCTAACATGGTGGGCGAAGCATTACCTACAAAGGATTGTATAGTGGCCACAATGTGCCCGAGTTTCTTTGGGAAAATATTATTATAAGGTATGGATGTCCTTTAAGTTTTACCAATTGATAGGGGCACACATTTTCTTAACAAGACAATCGAATTCTATTGGATGAATTCATGATTGCACACCATAAGACTACACCCTATCATCCTCAGGAAAATGGGACTGCTGAGGCTTTCAACAAAATTTTGAGCTAGACATTGAAAACAAATTGTGATGTTGGAAGAAGGGATTGGGATGATAAAGTATCTACAAGACTTTGGGCATATCGACAACATATAAAAGGTTGAACAAAGCCACACCATTTCAATTAATGTTTGGAATGGAGGCAGTTCTTCCTTTGGAATTTTATGTTACCCTCTTTGCGTATTGCGCGTGTTGAAGGTATTGTTGATGAGTGAGCACTAGAAGAATACATTTAACAATTAATCAAATTGGATGAACGCAGCGAGCCATAACACATTGGAGTCAAAAACAAGATAAGGCCAGAGAAAGCATGGCATGACATGCACATCAGGGATAAAAAGTTAGAGATAGGACAAATGGTGCTCCTTTATGATTCTAAGTTTTTGCACCATCCAGAAAACTCAAAGTACATTGGTTGGGGCCGTATGTTATCACTCACATACTCGAATCAGGAACTTGTCAGTTAGAGGCCCTTGATGGAATATGGTTACTCAGTTACTTCAACGGGAGTAGGCTGAAGCCCTACTATAAATAAGTCTTCTTGGTGTTTGTAATAAGGTAGTGTTTCCATTTAGATTAGGTTTTCAATTCTGCATTCCCTTAATGTGTTTCTTTCGTTGTTGCTATTCTTTGTCAATTTAGTTGGCATGTTTGTCTAATAAGCACGTTTACGCGCGAAAGCTAATTACTATTTGTAGAATTTTAATGCACTGAGAGGACTGCACATACCCTTAGTGTGGGGTAGGTTGTTGATATTTAGGTACAATATTGATGGAAATAAGTCCACATGAAAGGAACTATCTACGGGTGCTATTCAAGGTTGGAAATTGAAAAAAAGAGAGAGATTTCTTCTGGACACAAGGACCATAGATAGAGAGGAATGAAGAAACAAGTATAACGTGAGGTAAGAAGGGGTTTGGGAAGACTACCAGTGGAAGGCACAATGATGAGGTACTTAGGTGCATGGAAGCGCACTGAAGAGAAGTCTACAACCAAAAGGTAGGAGGGCGTGCTAGAAGGTTATAGCTTGGCGCAAAGATGTACCACATGGAAATAATGAAAATGGTCAATTAATGAGAGGATTTTTGGTAGGTGGAGTAATAAATACACTAAATTTTTGAAATTCTATATAAATATGGGATGTGAGTTCATTTTTACCATTGCAATTGAGAGAATTTGAAAAGGGTTAAGTGCGAATGAGTGAGAAACCGTGTTGAGGTGTGTAGAGTGTGAAACCAAATGTCGGGAGAAGGGTTGTGTGCTTTGGAGAAGCTTGTGTTCCCATAAGAGAAGGGTTTGAGAAAAGCAGATGCATTACAAACAAGCTAGGGCACGCGATTTCCACTAGGGCACATAGATTTAAGCTAGGGTTCCGATTTTCTTGACTACAGAGGGGAGAAAAGAGAGATTTTTCAAATGGCACCAAAGAAAACACCCACAATAGGAGACAAAGGGAAGAAGAAGGTTGAAATGGAAGAAGAGATTGCTCGTAAGAGTAATTTTTCAAATACTGATATCCGAGGGCATGATTGTGGGACAAGAATGGGATTCCCATATCCGCCAATATAAAATCATGACGACTGAACCATTGAACATTGAATAATAAGAAGGAGATTGATGCGTTGCTAAGCACGAAAATGAACAAGCGCACGACAAAGGATATGCCAGTATATGATGACACTTTGGTGAGAAATTGCTGAAGTAGAATGGAGTCTACCAGCTATATGAGCTACCATATTTTGGAAAGTATGAACCATTATATCGGTGGTTGATGAGTAGAGTCCATGAGGACTTCTTCTACTTCACCGGACGAGAGGGTAAGAATCACAGTTTCCTTGATTTCAATGGTGACAAGACTAAGGGCCTCATGGTTGGATCTAGGATAATGATTTAACTGATAAAGTCACAATCCTAGAGACGAGGAAGGAGCTAGGGTATACAAAGGGTCCATGTGGCATGGACATTGACAAGTTAAAGAAGTACCCAGTAGTGCAGGAAACTATACATCTTGTGACAAAGCTGAATGACCAAGGAAGGTGGTCGCAGTAAACACAATGTGGTTGCACGTCGCGAAGAAGATGTCTCGAGGGTGGTCTGCAACATTGTAGATCACATAGCAAAGACAATCATCAAAGAAGTGTGAACAAGTGACAAAATAAGTTTTGGCATTATGTTATTTTCCTTAGTATTCATGGAGATTAGGGTGCCTAATGGGCCAAAGGAGAAGATTTGGGAGTACCCCACAGAACACAAGTCACATGCGGAAAGGTTTGGAAAGTACTTGTGTGATGGATCAATGAGTGGACCATTCAAGAAGAGGGCAGAGATGTGGTACGATATACTCCACATGACATTCGAAAAGAGTGGCATATACCCAAGGATTTTCCTTTGGTGGTGGGTAAGACTGTTCATTTTACACTATACCAACACTTTTGCATCGCGTGATTTACGATGAAGGACATGGCTTGCCCATGGTGCAAACTTCCGTATTCCTTCACAGTAAGGTATTTATAGGCATCGATTCACTAGTTCTCGGATGCACACCACTTAACCTTCAATGCAGACAAGGTAGATTGCGAATACCACTCTGAGGAAGAAGTATGTATATCCAGGGCATAATGCATACATTAAAAGACTTCATTCAGATATTATAAGCATGAAACCCAGAGCTTAGCGATTTGGGGACATAGAAGCATCGGTTGTGTACTTGTAACTCAAACCTAAGCGGGAGAATGCTAAGTGTGTGGAGAATGAGTTTGTGCTTTACCAGGGCCGCCTAAGGGTAAGCGTAAAATGGAAAATGTTCCAAAACCCAAGCCCACGGAAACAATTTAAGTTGATGATGAAGAGGATTTGCATGAGGATAATGGTGGTTTGGAACACATAGGTAGAAGACAACCTCCAAATAAGGATGAAGTTGAGCACACAACTACTCCACCTTAGCCATAAGAGGAGATGATGAGGACTTGGATGAAGTCTAAGGAGAGCATTGATTCAAGAGAGTATTCATGAGGACAAGGACCCAAGGTGCTACTCTGCAAACAATGCGCAGATCACCTCGACTCTCTCCACAGAAGGAGACAATTGAGAAAAGGAGAAGGAAATTAAAGTTGAATGAGGAAGCAAAAGATTCGGAGGAAATCACGCCAAATTCTCCTACACCTCCAGATAATGTAGAGGAACAAAAAGATGAAGAAATGAAGGATGGAGAAGAGGAAGAAAAAGGGGTAGAAGAGACAACAACAGAGACTACTCAGGACATAGCAACACAAGTTCCTAAGTAACCTAGATCAAGAAGAACAAGTGGGGAGTATATTCCACCAGCCATGGGCTACACCGGGACACGAGTAAAATTCTTTGCTTTGTTTCTAGAGCACATGGCACAAAAAGAGCTAGATGGTAGGGGAGTTAATGGATGAAAATATGGTGACAATGTGCACAAGGAAGCAATTATCATGGTTGATGCACACACACATGGATGAACCAAACTTTGATGTATGTGATAATTCATGCATGTCAAGGAGGTTGAAAAAGACACCTCAGCCCAGACACATAACAATAAAGCATATTGTTATGTCAAATGAATAGGTGAGCAACACTTTGGTGAAAGTGTCAACATAGGTCACACGTCAGAATATGGACAAAGCTGCCACAATTAGGGTGCTAAGGGAGAAGATAAAGACTAAGGATGAGCAGATAGCGCACCTAAAATAGGAAAAATATTTGGCACAAAAGAAGAACGTTGTGTTTATCAACATGGCAGAGGAGATTGGTGACATTGACATGAAGGCTAGGCCACACTTAAAACCAAAGGTACCCAAGGCGTTTTCAAACAATACATTATATCGGTACATTGGTGGACTTAGTGCTTGAAGATGAACCTTTGCGCATGCCTGAGTCAAAGGATCTAAGCAGGGAACCTCACAGGAAAGGCTGGATGAGCTTGGAAAACTCATCGCTCAAAAGATGGACTTATTGGAAGGGAGAATGACTAGAATGTCCAACATTGTGTTGGTATTACAAAATGAAAAAGGAGAGATTACAAGGGATGAATTAGATTCAATTGTAGTGGATATTCCAAAGAAAACATAGGCCGCACTCAATGACTGATAGACCTTAGAGCGAAGATAAAAGAGGAATATCTAGAATTGATTATTCTAGTTATAGAAGAAGATACTACAAGTTGAAGGCATTCTTTCATTCATCCAAATTCTTTCTATTCTTCTATTCATATTCTTTGATTTATTTTTGGAGACAACCATTGCTGGGCGAGAAATGAAACTAGTGTGGGGTAATGTTGATCAATCAAACTCTGACACTTAGTGAAGAAAATACGAAGGTTCACGTAGGAGAACAAAGTGCATTCAAAGGCGGAAGCATCAGAGAGGATCATGCGTAGAATAGAGATAGATTCAGGACTTAGCCATTTTCAAGATGAGGATCTATTTTTGGAGATAGCGTACGAGCACTCAAACCGATTAGAGACTTGCGCGTCATACATTGGCTATTTTTGGATGATCGGATATGAAGTGCTTTGCATGGATGCGGGCTAAAGATAGAATGGCAAACTGATAGTTGACTAAGGGAGATCTATTGTTAACACTCTTGCATGTAAGCCTATTTTTATAATGGCACATGGCTAATAATAGCATGCGACCTATTTTGGGATTAGATAAGTGGTGAAGGGAAAGTCCCCACCCTTATAAATATGTAGTGAACTATGTAGTAGATATCTAGAGAGAGAGAGGATAGATATACATGTGAGAACTAGGGTATAGTGAGATTATGTTGTTAGATATGTTACGTGCATGAGCGTGTACTACTATTATTGTAATGAAGCTTCTATGTATTTATTGCAATTAATATAATGGAGATTATGGACTAAAACAAGGTGTTCTCATGGTTATAATTCAGTATTGCATGCTTGATTCCATTATGGTTATCTATTAAATATGTTATGTTCTAGATCCAGGTTTGAATATGCACTGTATGAAAGATATATTAGTTATAGATTTGAATGATTAAAGTCTTCATCATGCTAACATCCTGTAACAACAAACCTAAAGAGGGGCCTGGTACCTTTGCACTACTATGGGTGAGTGCTTAGTCTAGGATGAGTGATGTGTCAGCGCATCTGGGCTTATATTGATGAATTCTAGGCTGCATCAAAGAGGCAGTATCGGTACAACACATTAGCATCTCCCAATAATCAAATGTAGGAATGTCACCATGGATATATAGAAGCATGCCATGAAACGAAATTTGTGAAGGAGTGGATCCCTATTGCTTAAATACAGATCTCAAGGATATAGAGTTTTGAAAGTCTTTCCAAAGTGAGGCACCATAGGAATTGCTGGAATATAAAGGAATGTTCATGAAAGGTGGCAATTGTCTAAAATATCTAAAAAGAATGATGGATCTGTGGCTGAACGGAGAAGTTTTGAAATGTGGAAAAGCCTCTCGAAGATGATAGTCAATTTTGGCGAGTAGCTTAGGGCCAATGAAACTCATTTCATCAATAAGAATATATTTGATATGTTTTAAGGAGTCTTGAAAAGAGGATAATGTTTGGCCTTCAAGGGGTTTCAAATCTCTAATGGGAATGTGAAGGCAGGCATGAATAGTAAAAGCAAAATGTTGAAAGTGGCAACTCGGTAGAGGGGCTAGTAAAGAGGGGGTGAAATAGAAGGTGCTACAGATGGAGGAGAAGGAAGACTTGAGAGAGTGAATAAGGAAGGACTTTCCTATTCCTGTAGTCCCTTGAATAATGAGCTTAAGGGGTGGGAGGATATCATTGCAAGAAAAGTGATGAAGAATAGTGTCAAAAGCCAATTGTTGGTCTTCATTGAATTACAAAGGCCAAAGATGTGGTGGATACACTAGTATGAGGAGGACAATATTCGACCTTACTCATTTCGATAAAGGAAGAACCACTATCTTGCAATTAGATTTGAATATTGTGGGAGGACCAATTGTAGCGAGAGTCAAATTCTTGGAGACCCAACATATGCAGACAATTAAGACTTTTTGTATGTCTGGATGGAGTTGAGACAAAAGTGCCATTCATTAATTTGTTTAGATGTTTGTACGGTGTCTGAGTCTGATCGAGATGAACCCTCTGAATTATTTACAGGTTTTGTGTTTGTCCTTGTAACATGTCATGGCCTGTAGAAATCCTTGAAGAGGTGCCAATTGGAAATAATACTATGAGGGTAGAACCAATATCTGAAGGAATATTGTGGAAAGGCTTGTATAGAAGGAGTTCAAACCAATAGAAAAGTTCAAAGGAACTTGAATTTTCTGCTAGAATGGTAGAGAATCTAGGATATGCATGGACAATTGCAAGGAAATTTTGGTGTCTCCATTTATTTCTAGTTCTATATTTATTGTAACTCCAATCTCGAGAAACCTGGATAAGAGAAATTGATTTTATAGCTGGAGCACATAAGAGGTATGTGTCAAATAGTAGGGTTTTTTCTTGTGCTTGAGAAATAGATTCAGGATGCCACCTAAGAATTTATTTCCCTACATTTAAAGAAACAAAAGTCCATCTACATATAACAAGTAGAAATTTTAGAAGCATGTGACAGGTTTCTTGTGCACTTATTTCATGTTCAACAACACTTTCTCCAAGCATCTTCCATATGGCGAACAATGCGAGGAAATTTGGATTGGTATTTTCGATAGTCTAGAGAGAATTTGGTGGTATGTTTCCGACCGTTTCTCTACTTAAGAGGCATACTTTGCATGCCAGAAAAGTACAGGTTGACAATCAATGTTGGCTCTCCATATAGATAGCATGGATTTGTTGTGAATGTTTAATCTATCATCATTCCTAGAAAGAAGGTATTTAATAACACTTGTGTCATCAATGGACAAGGAAGAAATAGGATGCATTTCCCAAGGTGCATTGTATCGACATTTGAGGAGGGAATTTTTTCCATAAACATGTTCCCTTTGAAAAATTTGTGTGTCGTTGAACTCGATTGATATTCTCCTCTAAGTCTTGCATTGTCGGGAAAAAAACACCTACATTGATGGTAACAAACATGGATCGTCATTGAGTGACCTTTGTTGAAATTTTGCTAGGTGATTTGTTAGACGAGGGTTCCAAGCGAGACATACTTATCAAAGTATTATCTGGTAGTGTCAATGGAAGCATTATCAACCCAATTAATTGCATCGATGTTAGGGGCACCCTCTAGCCATAAGAAACCATGACCATGGGAGGACCCTCTATGTTTCCACTCATACTTGAAAGAATGGGATAGGTAAAAATGGTGATTCCAAGAAAAAATAAAGAAACAAAATTGAATAGTGATACATGTACCAATAATTCTTTGCCCCAAAGTATTTTTGTAGCACTTCTTCACAAAATATTGTGAACCTTTGATGCAAGTAAATGATCACATAGTGTGGGTGATTAATAATGTTTATTGTTATAAAGCGACCGGTGCGGCGCCTCGGGGATAAGAGGGACAATTACTAGGTATGCAATTATGGAGATATGACCATTTTGTGTCAACAACACTTAGATTAAAGAATAATTTTAGTGTGCCTAATTTCTCAACCATTTCTGAGATTTCACATCTAATTTTAGACCAGAAGGAGTGTTTCCTTGGAGGTTATTTCCAAACCACATTAGAGTGTTTAACAAAGAATATTTTGGGAAATCTTGAAGTTTCTTGTGGATCTCTCCTATAGTTGGTGGGATACCATGTTCAATGTTTTGTTTCATGAAGACACATGTTATAGATTGGATCCTATGGTGCATAATGAGGTTTAGCAAATAGTACCAAAACCGGGGGTGGGAACCAAACGGTCATCATGGTAACATATTAAGTGGAGGGCATATTCGTGCAATTGAACATCCTTCATGCATGGTTGTTTAAACATTGATTTTCCTTTAGGAAATAAATTTAGAAAATCCATGGAAAAAAGACCCCCAATAGTGTATTTTTTGATGGGGGAAATACCTATGTTTGGCCAAGCATAATATGAGGTATGTTTTGTTCATGGACATAAGGAAATGTGAAATTTCATCTTCGATACATGTGTTATGTGTAGATTACATGAATAAAGATGTATGAGCATTGATTCTCCCGAGAGTAAAGGATCATCATTGAAATCTTGTATGGTGGTGTCTCTAGAAGGCTAAATGTCCATTGTGATTGTGTTAAGAGAGGAGGCAATATTTGTTGGTTCTATAGGAAGGGAAGAGAGGGCATCATTGTCAATTAGAACATCTTTGTAGTATGGATCATGGGAAATTTTATATTGAAGTACCTTCCACACACGGGATCTACTAACATAGAAATCATATTTTATTTGTTGTGCACTAGAATTTTGTACCAAAAGTAGATCCACATCTCCGAGGTGATGGGGAGGTACTTTACAATTGAATTCTTTTTTTGGGAAACTTATATTGTGCCTTGAGTATTTGTATTGCCCACCACATGCATGGCTAACTTGAAGAATGGGATTTACTCATGCTATTAACATTTATTCAACTTGGCTAAAAAATTTAAGGATGGAAGGTTGGATTCTTGGGTCCATATTGTTCAAGGATGAAAACTAGTGTCCTTGTTTTTCTGACCTACATCTATTGCAAATGTGGGATCATGTTACACCCTTAACCTATTGCTTGTATTAGGATATGAGTAGCTGACTTATGGCTTACCATATCATTTTATTATATCATTTATACTTTATCATGCTTAATAGGTCGGCCTTGGTGATGGCCATAGCATATGAATAGTATATATAGGGGATTGTAGGTAGTATTTCATTATCATTTGAGCATTTGAGTCTTATTATATGGTTTGGAGGTTGCCCCCTCGAAGTGGCGAAGCTATTATAATTGCATATTGAGATCATTATTATGAAATATTGTGTTATTTGGTGTTCTATTGTTTCTCATAATATGAATTATACAAGTAATTTCATTACAAGTGGTATTAGAGCTATGATCTGGGCAAAAATTAGGGCAAAAACCCTAATTTTTGTTTCGCCATATATTGCAAACCAAAGCGAATTGGTGGGAGATATTTTTACTAGAGTTGTGAAACATTTCAAGTAAGGTTCCTTGAAAATTTTAGACTTTTTGATTTATTTTGCAAAAGTTATTACAAATTTAGGGTTTTTCATAAAATCGCTCCCTTAGTGCAAATTGTGGAATATTTTCAAGTTCTTTACGTTTCATAAATCTCCCAAAAAAATAGTATTAGTATATTCTCTTTTTTTTTTTTCTGTTTGGACTAATTTGTATCAAAAACCTAAACCCTAAGGTTTGACATCATGGTGGGGCCTTCCACAAGAGCAAAAAAGAATCCGGTTACATTGGGTAAAACCCTAGATAAAGATGGGGTAGTGATTGAAGAGATGGAGTTAGAAGGGGTAAATACATATTCCTCAGTACTAGGGTTTACCTCAGTTGATCATAAGGTGAGCCAACTTGAGTATGAGTACGAAATGTACAATCTGAGATGGCCTCTAAAGGAGACATAAACCAAATCAATCATCGATTGGATGATATCATGCAACATGTAAAGGGTAAATAGTATGGCCTAAATCTAGCCCATATCAACCAAGGAGGATCTTCAGTTCAAAATCGTGGAAAAAATAACCATGTTAGATCACTTTTCCATCCCAATCAGAATCCAACTTATTTGCAACCACGAAACATGATGCGAAAGTGGATATGCGCAAATTTGATGGTAAGGATCCCTTGAATTGGATAAATCAGATGGAGAAATTATTTTAGTTACATCAAACACCATTAGGAAAAAAAGTGACATTGGCATCCTTGTATCTTGAACCAGACCAATTAATTTGGTATCGATGGTTATGTGCTCAGAGGTAGAAGAATGGTCTTGGTGTCACTTGGAAAATTTTTACTTTGAGGAGTCAGAACAATTGCACTATGGTTCCAATGTTTGAGAGAACTTCTTTAGTCAATTAGTAGAGTTACGGAAAACGGGATCACAAAGATTATGTACATCAATTCCAGAACCTATCCTTAAGGGTGAAGAATATTCCAGAAGAGAATCTAAATGACCTATTTCTTGGGGGTCTTAAGGACCACATCAAGCATGAGGTATGTATGTTTAATCCACTCAAGCTTTCTAATTCTATTATCATGGCACATGTCGAGCGAGAGGAAAATTTCTTTGTAGTAGGAGGCTTCCTTTCATTAACACCAGATACCAGTAGTATCTCTTCCCCTTCATTTGCTAGGCCAATTAGATTGACTCCTCAACAAATGGAAGAAAAGAGAGCAAAAGGATTATGTTTTAACTATGATAGAAAATATGGACCGAGACACAAATGTGTTGAGAAGAAGTTTTTCTATATTGACAGAGGTAATGAGGATGATGAGGAAGCTGAAATTATAGGAGAGGTTGAGGAACCAGTAGAAGATGAAGTAGAGGATCACCAACCTAAAATTTCTTGCCATGCATTATCAGGTATTAGTACTCCTCAAACACTCAAGGTTATTGGCTATCTCAAAAAATAGAAGGTGACGGTGTTGATTGACTCGGGAGTACTCATAACTTCATAAATAGTAAGTTAGTTGCCCGCCTCAATTGTTTTATTTACCTAGCTCTAGAAATGCAAGTTATGATTGCGGATGGTGGGACAATCAAGTGCACAGGAAAGTTCCATAGTATCAAGATTTCCATGGGAGACTACATGTTAGACTCACCTATGTTTACTATTTCTATGAGAGGGGCGAGTTATTGTTTTGGTGTGTAATGGCTCACAACCTTAGGTAATCTTGTAGAGATGAATTTCCAAGAATTTTTCATGCAATTTCACTCGGATGGAAGACAATACAATTGAATGGGATGGTAGTTAAGTCTCCATAGATTGTTAGCTCTCATCGAGATGCGAAGGTTCTCGAAAAGGAGTAGATGGATTTATAGCAAAGTTATTTTCCATAGAAGTACAAAATACGAGAATCTTGAATGCCACACGATCTTCGAAGATTTTTATGCTCACTCATATGTTTTTGATGTAATTCCAAAGGACTACCACCAGTTAGGGATCATGATCATGTCATTCAATTGATTCTAGGGAGCCAAACACCTAACATCAGACCATACAGATACCCATATTCCCAGAAAAGTGAGATCGAGAAAATGGTTCAAGAAATGTTGAAGGTAGGTATCATCAAGCATAACCAGAGTGCATATTCTTCACCAGTGGTCATGGTACATAAGAAGGATGAAACATGGAGGATGTGTCCAGATTACCGAGAACTCAACAAGTACACCATCAAAGATAAGTTTCCTATTCCAGTAATTGATGATTTACTTGATGAATTGCATGGTGCTATTTATTTCACAAAATTAGATCTTCGTTAGGGTACCATCAAATTAGAATAAAAGAGGAAGATGTTCATAAAATGACTTTCAAGACTCATGAGGGCCATTATGAGTTTTTGGTAATGCCTTTTGGTCTTACAAATGCGCCTTCAACCTTTCAAAGCTTGATGAACACTATTTTTAGGCCATTTAAAAGGAAATTTGTATTAGTTTTCTTTGATGACATATTGATTTATAGTAAGACATGGGAATAACACTTACAACATGTAAATAAAGTGTTGGAAGTTTTGGAGAAACATACTCTCTATGCAAAGCCATCCAAATGTTCTTTTGGTGTACAAGAGGTAGAGTACTTGGGTCACATTTTATCCCATGAAGGCATCAAATTTGATCCTCAGAAGATCAAAGTTATGGTGGAATGGCCAAGACCCAAAACTCTCAAAAATCTTTGTGGGTTCTTAGGACTCACAGTACTACTTTAAAGATTTGTGTGGGGATATCGTAGAATAGCAGCCCCACTCATTGTATTGCTAAAGAAGGATGCTTTCCATTGGACAAACGTAGCCACTAAATCCTTTGAGCAGCTGAAGGAAGCCATGTGTAGCACCCTAGTTTTGGCTACTCCCAACTTCTCAAAAACCTTCATTGTTGAATGTGACGCTTGAAGATCAGGATTGGGAGCAGTTCTAATGTAGGAAGGAAGACCAATTGCATTTGAGAGTCTCCAATTCAAAGGTAAATATCTTCTCAAACCTGCCTATGAGAAAGAAATGATGGCTATTCTTCATGCGGTCAAGCAATAGCGACCCTATCTCATGGGGAGACACTTCAAGGTAAAAAATGATCATGATAGTCTCAAATAATTTTTAGAGCAAAGGTTATCATCTGAGGAACAACAAAAGTGGGTCAAAAATTTTGGGTTATGATTTTGAAATCATATACAAAAAGGGTAAAGAAAATGTAGTAGTTGATGCATTGTCTAGAAGGGATACATCCATCGATGCCTTACTATGTGGAATGTCCATGTTGACGACCGATTGGGAGGATGAAGCAAGATTGGAATGGGATCAAGACAAGGATACACAATCTCTAATATAGAATATCAAGTAAATATCTATGACATCTAACAAATTTGAGTGGAAAGGTAATTCCCTATGGTACAAGGATAGGCTATACTTGAGTAAATATTATGAGTTTAAGCATAAGATTCTTGTAGAGCTACATGCCTCACCTGTTGGAGGACACTCTGGGTTTTTGAAGACATATCATAGAATAAAAAGAATTATTTTGGGAAGGACTCAAGGGGGATGTACAAAATTTTATATCAGAGTGTTTAGTGTGCCAATAGAACAAAGGGGAAACAACTAAGAAACTAGGTCCTGTCTGACCCTTACCAATTTCTAGCCGAGAGATGGCGGGAGGTCTCCATGGATTTCATCACCGGATTTCCTTGTTCGGAGGGTAAGAATGTTATTCTCATGATTGTGGATAGGCTCATAAAATATGCCCATATTTGTGCCCTATCACATCCATTTGCAGCCAAGATACCATCTGATCATTATTTTTTGGAGATAGTTCAAAGGCTACATGGAACCCCAAAGATAATTGTAAGTGATCGTGATCCTATTTTCACAAGTAATTTTTGGACAAAATTATTTTCATGTTTGGGTACTCAGTTAGCTCACAGTTCATCTTATCATCCTCAAACTGATGGACAAATGGAAGTGGTCAACAAATGCTTAGAGGGGTATCTACGTTGTTTTGTATCAGATAAGTAGGAAAGGTGGATTAAATGGCTACCACTTGCAGAATGGTGGTATAACACATCTTTTCATACCTCTTCTCAAATGACCCCATTTTTAGCATTATATGGTTACCATCCACCTTTTATCACTTCCTCCTTGAGGGTGCAAACTAAGGTCAGAGATGTTGAGGAACACATTCAACATCAACAACATGTTTTGGCTAGTTTGAAGGAGAATTTAGCATTAGCACAAAATAGATGAAACAACAAGCAGATCAACACCGTAGTGAAATACATTTTGAAATTGGTGATTGGGTTTTGTACGTCTCCATCCTTACAAACAGATGTCCCTAAAGCAACAGAAAAAGGACAACAAACTTGCTCCTAAATATTATGGCCCTTATCAGGTTCTACAGAAAATTGGCAATGTGGCTTATAAACTAGAGTTGCCTCCATCTTCACACATACACCCAAAGATTCCATGTTTCATGCCCCGAGAAGGTTATTGGATAGAAATTTGAATCCTAGGCAGAGTTACTTAACTTGACAAGGAAGGAAGAATCATTTTGGAGCCGAGAGAAGATTCTCGTAAACACGTACTTAAGAGGTTGAGAACCAGAGACATTAAGGAATATCTGATCAAGTGGAAGAATCTGAGCATAGAAGATGCAACCTGGAGGATGAAGGTTTTCTATAGCAACATCCAGATTATTCAACGTTGAGGACAACGTTGGTTTGAAGGGGAAGGGCATGCTACGCCCTTAACCTATTACTTGTATTAGGATATGAGTAGCTGACTTGTGGCTTACCATATCATTTTATTATATCATTTATACTTTCTCATGCTTAATAGGTCGGCCTTGGTGATGGCCATAACATATGAATAGTATATATAGGGGATTGTAGGTAGTATTTCATTATCATTTGAGCATTTGAGTCTTATTATATGGTTTGGAGGTTGCCCCTCGAAGTGGCGAAGCTATTATAATTGCATATTGAGATCATTATTATGAAATATTGTGTTATTTGGTGTTCTATTGTTTCTCATAATCTGAATTATACAAGTAATTTCATTACTGAGATCATGCATGGAAATTTGTTCATATGCCAGGGTAATTCTCTAAACATATAGAGAAAGTGTTGATATTAGAAAGAGAATCAATCCTTTTGTGGAACCGCCTTTGTGTTTCTATGAAAGGGGTCAATGTCGAATTAGAGGCCCCGGGAGGCACAAGTGGAAAATAAGTGTGTTCTTCAAGTGAGGGGTGTGCATTAGAAGAAGGGAAATCTTGTTTAGTAGAATTTGGGGGTTGATCGGGGTTGGATAGGAAGGCCAAAACTAGAGGGTTGAATAAGATTTATGGAAGAAGAGGTAGAACAAGAAGAGGTAGGTTACATGCTGTGCAATAATGGCCATGTGATGTGCACATTGTGGCCATTCATGCAATGGTTTGAGGAAATATATGCTTTGAAAGGTCTATGGAAACAGGGAAGTGAAGATTTGATATATGAAGAAGTTCCCTGCAATATCTCGATAGTTGAAGATGAAGATGAGGAAGGCATTCTGACATATTGAACATGGTTTGGGTTTACATGCGCAAGATAAGCATTGGAGGGTGCATTTTTCCTTGCATGGTAACAATGACGATGCCGCTCAACGTTAATACAAACTTTGTTTTGTGCATAGATCTCCCTTCTTTGGTCTCGCTTATGTGGAGTGGACATGAAGAACAACAAAATGTTCGGAAAAGAAAAGAAAGTTTAAATCATCAATAGGAAAAAGATAACGTATTTAGTCATGTATGTAGTTAAAAAAACAAATGTATTTTGTGATATATATGTGAATATTTCTAGGGATGTTGTTTATTATAGGAAAAAACTTAGCAACACTTACTATTTAAGTATACACACTTTTTTTTACACCATAGCAAGACAAAGAACTTAGCAACACTTAAATGAAAAGGGGAATGATCTTACAAAGTGTCGATGTTCTACACAATACAAATAGTGTTCCTCTTCACATAATCCTTAATGTATATGGTCAACAATGTTTTAGGAATCCACAAGTTTTATTTTGCTACAAATAAAGCAATGCAATTCACTAGTCATTTAAAAAATTAAATGTTTCACTAAAAGTATTTCCTCATACAAAAAAACAATAAATTCATTCTATCTAAATACATAAATTTGCTTCTATGTTTTTATCTAAATACATCTCCAACGATAAGCATGTACAAACTTTAGGCCAAAAATATTCGATAGTTTCATAGTTTTTGACAATGTACAACTTTACTCTTCTTTCAGGGCCTAAAGGGAAAAGGCAATCATATTTTGCTATTCCCAAATTGTTTGTAGTCTTCATTCCTTCAAGATAAAAAGGAAAATGAATAAAATAAACAAGTAACCACAAATCGAAGTAAATTTTGCAATAGCTTTTGTGAAATTCTATTGATAAGAGAAGGAACGAGATAGGTCGAATTCAAATTTAAATATATGTTTGTAACTAAGCTAGAAATAAATAAAGGCTTCCCAAATGGTAGGAAGCTTCAAAAACTTGCAATCAAGCATTCTAACGTCTAACTTGGGATGCTTCAAGAGGCCTCACAGGGAGCCAACTCCCTCAAAGACACAACGAATCATGCCAATAACGAAGGCGCATGCCCCTACATGCCAATATTAAAACGGGTGGCTACTAACAAACACTATTTTTTTGTTTTCCTATACCATAAAATAAAAGTGAACAAGCCATAAAAATTCATCAACACATTATGTCGAAAGTCTCTACATCAATAACAAAACATGCTTTTAAATCCATGAAATTACAAAGTCTTAAAATACATTAACTTGTAAATCTATTTTTTTATACATTCCAACATAAAAATTTAATATCTATATAATAAATAAAAGGTTTTTTTGTAAAAAGGGAAAAATACATTTACACATTCTATTGTATTGCATTTATCATTGTCTACACCTGCAATTTTATCAACCCTGTCTATAATGTTTGGGACAGGCATGCGTCATAGTCAAAGCTTTCCAATAAGTAAACATTAACCTGTCTTCTCACGGGCTTGGGAAAAATAGATTAATGTCAGGCCTGTCAACACTATCTATCCTAAACTCCACCCATCTTCTTATCCGTGTGCATCAAAATTGTCATGTGAAACACACACATGAAACAGACAGACCTAATTGCCCTTTTAAAATGGGAGCTTTTACACAAAGATACAAGAAGTAGTTTATAATTATGTTAAATGTAAATGTTAAACAACATAATACTTTCAAAGCATTAAGTTGTTTGAAGAAGTAATGGGAAAATCTAGGTCAGCAACCAGCAACAAAACTCTAGAAAAAACTACAGGTGCTTCTAAGATATATATAATTTCTTGTTTCTTCCATGGAAAATGGTTGCTTCTAACACATATATAAAGAGAAATTTGTGTTGGTGTGCTTGTAATTTTTTCATATCTTCTTGAAGTGGAACTATTCAACGGAAAACACTGGCAAACCAGGCATAATGAGTTTAGAATGAGCTTCAATTTCCCAGGGCCTCCAACTATAAATCTGAAACGAATGAAAATAACACAAGCTATAACCCCTATCAAACAAAGGGTCCTCTCACTACAACAGTGCAGAGAGGAAATCACCATAAAGGACGGATGATTCTGGACTGGTTTTTCTCACAAGGGTATGAAAATTTACCTTGATCTATGCCAAAAGCATAGTTAAGCGGAAATACAAAACGTGTGTGACTCCTAAAACGATGCCGACGTTGCTGCTTCAGTCCGTCCTTACCCGTTTTCCTGCGCCAGATGCAAAGGAATTTCTTCATTTCAATTTGTAAATCTTTCTCTCATTCCAATTTAATTTTTTCCCGTCTGTGCGAGCTCCAAGAATTTGAAAATAATGAAAAACGTTTAAACGACCATCAAATTTAACCCATTCCAGACACTCTTGACAGTTATGGCATTCGCAGGGATCAGACCACTACTTGCTGCACACTCCTCCCATAATATGCACCTATGACTAGGTGTTAAATTTGACATCCACTTATGCCTGTCAAACAATTTTTTAGCTGACCCGTAATTTGTCAATATTGACCTTCACAAATCCGAATAATGTTATTTGTATACTACTAATAAAATATATAAAATACCTTTTTATAATTATTTAACTAATTTTAATAAATATTAATATAGTTTATATAAATCTATATACTAAATGATGGTTATATATTAAATATACAAGTCACATGCGGCAATTATTTCAAATATTTGCAAGTATTTTATGGCTAAAATCATGAAAAACATCTAAATATACCAATACTTTTCCTATTCTTAATATGTCTATGCTTTTCCTATTCTAGGGTAGCTAAAATGCATTTAAAATTCATGCAACCAAATGTTTGAATACTTGGTAGTGAAATCTTTGGGATTCGATTTAATAATCACACCGTGACTATAGTATATAAAATAGCTTATTCACATTATCCTCAATTTATGCGGTGGCTCCTTATGTATAGTATGCCAATAGTGCATCATATTCAACGTGAAAATTTGAAAATAAACCACGTTTCCTTTTTATATGGTTGTCGGGTATCTTATGTTCACAAAGAATAACATGAGATATTTGACACAATTTGCATTCGTAACATGAAAACTTTGCTAACTTGACACTCGTAAAAGTGACACGTTGATAACTTGACACATGCAAACGTCTATTCAGTCACCTATTGACCATTTCAACCCATGCCACCACTACTAGCTTCTAATTGTGTTGTTTTGTTGGCTTATCTTGTGACAATGGTGTTTATGCGAAATTGATCCCAAAGATGTCCGTATGGATATAACCTATTTCTCATTCTTTGAACCTTCCATGTGTTGAAATTTCAATATTGTGATTTGCCATCTCTTTGAATAATGGAGCTGAAACAAAAAATGGGTGCGTACTCCTCTCAAATTGACCACTAAAAATACGTGTAAGAGTGCATA
The DNA here is from genome assembly GCA_018340775.1 of Taxus wallichiana var. yunnanensis. Classification (NCBI taxonomy): domain Eukaryota; kingdom Viridiplantae; phylum Streptophyta; class Pinopsida; order Cupressales; family Taxaceae; genus Taxus; species Taxus wallichiana. The sequence continues at coordinate 18,388,671 of CM031242.1, read as the reverse complement.
AAAAATCACATTAAATTAGATCCAAAATACATGTTAAATTAAGTGGAATATTTTGTGAACCTTACAATGTCTCACACAAATTATTATTACTATACCCATGCTTTTCCTATTCTTGTGTAGCTAAAATTCATTTAAAATTCACATAACTAAATGTTTGAATACTTGAGTAGCCAACTCTTTGGGATTTAGTGTTGATAATGGCATTTTGACTACGGTTTCTACCACCAAATATTATTCACGTTCTCCTCAATTAAGGTCATGTGCTCATTATATACAATGTGCTAATAGCACATCATCCTCAATTTGAATATTTGCAAAAAAAAACATGTTTCCTTTGTCTATGGCTATCTGTATTCTCGCTATGACCGTGAAAAACATGAAAACTTTGACACTATTCACATTCATAGCATGAAATATTTTATAGTTTGTCACATGCAAAAGTGACACGTTGACAACTCGACGGACACAAACATAAACATTTAGTTTCCCTTGATAATTTCAACCCATGCCTCCATTGCTAACTCATGATTATGTTGTTTCGTTGTCTTCTCTTAATAACAACCATGTTAATGCTTTGAATTGATCCCGAGAACGTGTGAAAAAATATAACATATTTCTCATTCTTTTAACCTTCCATGCTTTTAAATTTCAATATCACAATTCACCATCTCTTTGAACAAATTAGCTCAAAACACATAAGATGAGTTTGTACTTATCTAAAATTGACCACTAAGAATGTGTTAGAGTGCATCATAAAAATCACGTTGATTTATATAAAAAAATATACGTTAAATTAGATTGAATTTGTTATGACACAAAGATCAATATGCATCACAAATTAATCTTAATATACCAATGTTTTCCCTATTTTAAGTGTTTTCTATTTCCAAATTGCATTTACAAATTTATTTTGGTGTAGTTTTTCAACTCTTGCGTTATTAAAACATATAATAATGTAATTTTAATAATCTAAACAGTTTCAAAGGAAAATGTTCCTGTTTTTCATGGTATACAACCTATTTTCTATTAATGGTATTTAAAGTTAAATCTAATTTTATGTGACCCTTACGATAGGTGTCAAAAATAATTATTTGTTTATATAACATGTTTTTTTGTTCTTAAGTATTTTTATGTTTATTATGTTTAAAGTTTTTATTCATTGTATTGGTTCAATGTTTGCACTATCAAAACACATACTAATGTAATTGTAGTAACCCAAAAACTTAACTCTTGCCCATCGCGGGTGAGAGTAGGTCACTTAGTCTAGCACCTCTATTGGAACAAGTGGCGGAAAATGATTGATTTTTTTTTGACCCACCATACAAGGCCACTTACACATGACACTCGTCTTCTTCATATCCTAACACAAATCAATTACAACCTAAAAAAATATGGCCTTCTTGCACACTCATTTTTCATGTAGCTCAAATTCACCAATTGCATTGGTCATGAGTGAGATGTTCTCCATTGCTTGTATGTACTTTTACTAATGATATTGGAGGTGTAGAATGTTGGGGTATTCTTCTCATGATAGTGTCTTGCATCCACAACTTCTAAGACCTCCATATATTACTTCTTTTATCTATCAAATGACTATCAAAATTTTCTTTCGAGTCGTACATCCATCTCCCTAAAGAACATGAGGCACCCCTATATTTAGTTCGATCCTTAAATGAAATAGATACCCCAACATACACCAAATTCTATAACATTTCTATTTAAAACTTTTCTAGAAATTATATGGTTCAACTTATATGGTTTTTTACATTCCTTTGCATTTCATTCCTTCCTCCTCGAGGATGCTTGTGACATCGTTGACAAGGAGATATTTGTCCAAAGTCGACCAATGAAAACATTAGGTTCCACCTCCACATCCTTGCCATCAAATGAGTAAAGCAAAATCCCGCATTCCTCGTGGATGTTTCCTTCCTCTTAACAACAAACATTCAATGATTTAACACAACTCTATTTGGATTCAACTCCTACATTTCCTTGGCACCCTCTTCCCTAATGTCTTGCATGCCTTTCCCCTACCTTCCCTTCCATGTCACAAACCTTCATAATTCCACCATTCCATTTTAATCAACCCCTATTAATGTGTCTATTGTACCTTCTCGGTGTGATTGATAGTAATATATTATTGTTGAACACACATCATTAAGTATGAAAATGTAATAAATGATCTCATAAATTTGATGTCATCGTTTGTCATTGTGTGACAATGTAATCGAGATATAGAATTTATAGGATCAACGATGCAATAATGTGATGCCCCGATAAAATATATAGTCAATAGAGAATATGTAAGAACCAATGTGTAAATATAGAATCATTGTTTCATTTTCAATCTAAGAGTAAATTATGGTGACATGACCGGAAAAATACCATATAACTAGCGAGTATTGAAGCACGCTTTTTAGTAGTTTTCAAAATTTTCTAATATGTTTAGAAAGCTAAAAGAGGCTTAAATGTGTATTTTTAGACTTTTTGTTAGACTTTTTTATTTCCATTAAAGGAAACCTTTGTTCTTTATTGGTTAGGGAATTTCACTAATGGTTCTTCTTGAGGTCATATTGATCCATTAATGGAAATTTTATTTTTTTATATCATGGTTTTATTTTTTAACTTGCACGGCACTCAACCATTTTTATGCTTAAGTCGGTGATTGCATAATATTTTCCAAAAAACCATATTTACGTCTAGATATTAGTGTTATCATTTCTACTCATGTGCATTATCCATATAGTTCTCTCATAAATTAAATATTTTAGATATTAATAAAAACCTATTAAAAATAAAAATATTATTTGAATTAATGATGTGATCTTTACCCATACATGTCACCTCATCCTTCTAAACACCTCTATCACAATTTTTAGTAATATTGACATTATAATAGGCACAACCAAAATCATTTTGAATAACACTAATAAACTATTTTTCTTGCTTAAATGGCCAATGCATGAATACTAGGAGACAATTTTCTTCAAATAGTTTTTCATCTCGAAAGAAATCATTTTTTAAAGTAAAAATAATAATGAAATTAAAGTAATTTTATTTTCATAGCATAATAAATTGAGTAATTAAAGTAATTAAAAATTCGAAAGAAAGTAAAGTAATGCTTAATTTCCTCGAGCATCTTTTATAATTTTCATGTGATGATTTACATAGTTTGACCTACATATTATCAAAACTTGATATATGTGTACTCATCTAGTGTGAGTGATATGTGAACTCCTAAGATTGCTTACTTATGGAATTCAAAAAATCATATGTTCTACTTTTATTTAATTTCAAAATGTCATTTCTTAACATGTTAGAGTTGTAGAATATGCATTCGAGCGAGTGCATTGGTTGTAAACCAAGAAAATTAAGAAATACTTGAGACAACACACAATATAAAGGATTTTATCCTAACAACCCAAACGTTGGGAAAACCATATGGAAGTGGAAGATGAATATCTTTCTTAACTTAATTCAATGAAATGGGTCGATAAAAGAGCTCCAAGAGCTTATAATTCATACTCCTTGTTAATTTATATCTTCCAAATATTATGATGGAATAATTACACACTTTATAGAATTATTGCAATCAAGACCACCGAGTACAACCATTCTTATACAATTATATATATGTATTTTTGAATATCCACACCTATGAAATAACCATAATGAGAAGACAAATTTATTAATTTCCTTAAAGTAAAATTTTAAGTAGTGTGGGTGGAACTCTAGTTTTTTGCAGATCAATAGTTGAAAAATATCGATGTTTACAAATTGGTAGAAAAAAAAATTCGCAAAGGTTTCAAAACCATTTCACAAGGTTTGTAAAAATGTCTCGGGATCTATCAACTACATAAATTCCCTCAACTTTTAGAGGCCATAACTTGTGCATGAAAAATAGAAATCAAGTGTTGTTTTGTTAAGTGTATACTTTTTTGTTAAAATCCAAAGTTGAAATCATATACATGTATGTACATTTTGATAAGCAATACTATGTGTTTCACCCGGATGTAATATATTTTTAGGATCCACAATTCCCATCCTTTCCACTCAACAATTCATGTTTTAATGACATTGATATATCCTTGTATTATTATGGAATTATTAATTAATTTAGTGGATCCCCATGGATCAACATACAATTTTCAAGTTTCTTTGACCTCTCACAAATGATACTTACAAGACGGAAATATCTCTCCCCGTGTGCCTCTTTGATATTTTGTGAAGTTGTTGGTGTTTGACCTTGAATCCAACCTACCAATTTCCTTAGGCCATTTCTTTGGTTTCTTTACACTTCCCTTACCACACATATTTACTTACCTTCTTTCAGTGACCTTTAAGATATGTTATATGTTTCCATTACAAAACATAATTGCAACTAAATTTTCTTCCTTCTCCTATGAAATAGATGGTGTCTCGATTTTATTCTTCCAATGGAAAATATGAATTGATTCGACTTCTTGCTATTAAAATCTGATTGGTTTTGTGTATGAACTTACCACACTTTGTTATGGTGCTCATTCATGGTATTTTATTGGTGGAATTCTTCAATGATATTCTCTTATTAACATTCGATATGATCACGATCTCTTATTGATGTTGAGGCTAACAATGTTAGTGTAGGATTTATTTTCATCTATTTATTTGTATTATCTCACTTAGGTTATTCCACCTCACTTGGAGTTTCCCTACACTTATGGGATATGCTTGCTTAGGTGTACACTTGACTACACTATTCTAGGTGTTGGTTACCACTTGACTACATTATTCTAGGTGTTGGTTACCACTTGACTACACCATTCTAGGTGTTTGTTACCACTATTCTAGGTGGATATTTCCATGATTATAGGAGGAGGTTACACATTCATCTCCTATATGTACATCTCTTGCATTATTCTATTTGATCATATTGAGTTGGAGATATTTCGTATTATTACAATTATCTCTCTTGTATTTTTGTAATTTGTAGTCTTGTATACTTGCTTTGTTTTGTCTTGGAACAATTCACGTCTCACATTGTTCACCTGTGAATTATTTGAACCAGTAGATCTATGGTGCTTCTCTGATATGGTATCAGAGCCGAGATGGTATTGAGTTTGTTTGGTTATTATTCTGCAAGTTTAATTTCATTTGAGGTCATTCTTTGCAATTATTTGGGTGTTTTTGGTGTTGTTTTTGCCTAGGCTTTGTTTAAAGGTATATATCGTATTTTAAGGCTTCGAGGTTTAAAGGCCCACATAGTGAATATACTGATTCACCTGGAGACTACTTTTGCTCGAGACTCATAAAGGGCGTGTTTCGATCAGCCCTAAATCATTGTTATAGGCTCCTGTTTTTATCCAAATCTAGAGGTTGATTTGTAGACCTATGAAGGGTGATTTCACCTATGGTAGTGCTTTGCATGCATGCTCGAGACTCATAAAGGGCGTGTTTCTGATCAAGAGGTGTTCCGGACCCGTAACATATTTTCTAATAGAGCATACATGCATTGCACACATCCGTAATCAATATATATTTTTTGAGTCCCATATAATATATACATATGATGTTTTCTAGATCAAAGAATATAAGTGTGTCCCACTTTGGTGGAAAAAATACATATTTTAAAATATGACTAGTAAATAAATATTTAGAAAACTATAAAAATTTAAAAATCAGTATGTAATTTTGGATGCCATACATATATATATATCTTGGTATTTATAAGCTCTTAAAAATACATGACATTACACTTATATACATGTATGTAATAATTTAAGGGCCATATGAAGATACTCTTGATCCATCGTAGTTATATATATATATATATATATATGTATATATAAATATATACATACATACATACATACATACATACATACATACATATATATATATATATATATATATATTTTAGTGAAAAAAAAAATATATTTCAAGTTTAGTGCAAATTCATTTAAAATAGGGCTTATTTACGAGAAATAATTATTGTAAAACTTTTGATTGGTAGCTCAATATCGAGTGCCATTTTTTTTTGCAAAAGTTAAATATTTTTCATTTCCCAAAGCATTGGACCTATTTATTTTGTAAAACACATTAAGTTATAAAGTGCCAAACTATGGGGGGGCTTCTTGATATAGTTTCTAGGGGTGTACAATGTGTTTCCTCTCTTGTTCAAAACTTCTTTCTTTCCACACATTTATTTTTTCTGCAACAACTACCACAACCTTTCTTTCTGCACTAATGGATCTAAGTTCAATTAACCCACTTACACCTTTTAACTACCACGAATGGAAATCAAAAGTACCATTTCATTTAGGAGAACAAGGTCGTACCGTATTATAATGGGGGTTAGAACCTAAGCCTAATAAAGCTGCAAAAAAATTAAGTGGTTTAATAAGTGTGATGAAGCCTTTGGTATTTTGTGTCTTTCAGTGTCTCCCGAACTCCTCTTTCACATAGAGTCAACCAAATCTCCCAACGAGGTGTGGAAAACCTTAGAAACCTTATTTGGAAAAGTTGACACTATGAGGGGTCATGAGCTAGAAATAAAACTTATCATCTTAAGTCCTAGAAACTTTGACACTTTGGAAGATTTTTTTACCAAGCTCAAGTCCTTATGATTGCAGTTAAAATAATGTGGAATAGAAAAGAAGGATGAACAACTAGTTCTTTCAGTGCTTTCCAAACTAGGTCCTGACTACTCTATCTTTGTTTCTACATTTTATGCTACCAAGAGGGATCTTGGAGCCACATGGTCTATGCCATCCTTAGATGACTTCATTGTTGATTTGACTAAGGAGAAAGACAAGTTAATCCAAATGGGCACCTTGAAGTCATCCAAACCTCAAGCCCTCATTGCTGGGAATGGGAAACAAAAATCCTCTAACAACCAAGAGAAGAAGCACAACACATTTACACACTCTCGATCTTTATCATATTGAAATAATATATTTAGGGAAAATATGTTCTATCCCTAAACCATAATTTCTATATTCTACTTCTAGAGATTTATTGATTGAACACTTTCTCATCAAGGTATATAATTTATGATTGTGTATTTATTGTTAAAGATCAATATATTGAAATAATTATCTTAATTGGAAATGGCCTAATTTTTGTAATCAAGGTGACCAAGGATGGGAGGGCTAAATGGCCATTAACAACTCTAATAGTCAACAAGTTTCTAATTATAATTGGAAAAATTTCATACACTAACATTAATGGTGTCGAACATCCATTCTAATAATGACATAGAATTAAAGGGGAACTTAAAGCATGTGAAGCTTTTTAATTATATGGTAGTGGAACAACATTACATGGATACTAAGTTGTTTCCTGCTAATGATGATCATCATTCTCGAACATGTCTAAATTGTGGATTAAATTTTTGAAAGAGATGCAGGGGCTCGTCCTCCTCTCCCCATCTATATATCTCTATAGGGGGCCGGGGACCCTCCCCCCTCCTACGTCGAAAGGCCCTCGGCCTCCTCGAATTCATTTAGAGAATCTAGGGGAGCCCCCTCCCTGAACTATCTTATCTTATTTATCTGGGGGCGATTCATGAACCGGCGTAGGCCGTCGCCATATGGATATAGATAGATAGATAGATAGATAGATATAGATATCTATCTATATCTATCATGAAGCTCTATAATATTTTCTCACCTTTCATTAACATATATAGGGTAGATGAATTTGGTGATGAGGAAGATGTAGACAAGATGTGGCATTTATACCTTGGAATATCCTTAAAGGAAGCATGAATTTCATGCATTTGTGACTCGAATACCACTTACTCTATTTTAGGTGTTCCATAAGGTTTCTTAGAATGCTATCACTATTAGATTTTCACAAAATGGCCTTGTTGAAAAGGCCATATAAAGATAATAAACAATGCAATTGATAGTTATAGAGATAAACTCAAAAAAAAATTCTAGCATCCTCTCAATGTGTGTTAGAATCGAAACTATAGATCAACATATAGAGATCCATAAAAAAAATAATGAATGGGAGTTCTAGAACTACATATCGAAATCCATAAAAATAATTGTAGGAAAATTTTAATTTGATATTATAATGTCTAAACCTTGATAAACATGTACACATAATGTGGAAGAATAATCAAAATAGATCAAAGTATTCAATCAAATGCCTCAATTGAATTTGGTTTCATGGAACACCATGATTTTAAGATGTGCTCAAAATAAAATTGTTGATAAAGCCTTGCAAAATTATAGGAAAGAGTAGTGAAAAATCCATGTTTTGTACATATTCTCAACTTCCTCCCACTTAAACTAAAATTGGAGCTTTGGAATAAGGTATAGAGAGCCATTGAAAATTAATTTTAAAAAAGTGAAAACATATCAAATAACATTGCAAATAGCTTTATAGACATGTATGTAAAATATAGAAGCATATATAAAAACCTAAATTATTTTCCAAAATAGTACATATAAATAAAACTACTATATTGAATATAGATTTAATATACAACACTTTCATGTAGAACCCTTGAAAACCTCATAAATAATTGATAACGATATAAGTATAAGGGTGATGAAAACCTAATTTACTGTTCAAGTAATGTAAGTATTATGGGTGGTTGATAAGGGCGATAAAACTTAAAATTTTCCCTTAAATGGGTTTCCAAAATTGATTTTTAATGGATAGAAAAATTCAAAGAAATATGCAAGATGAGATGACCATGTTGGTAGTTCATACTATTTCATATAGGGGTGGATTGAAGAAGGGCTAATGCCCACAAATAAGTTGATTGAAGTATTTTATGTTTTTTCATGTTTAAGTCATCATCATCTGTATTGTATTTTATCATCAATATATTTTATATGATTATTTTATGGGATATATTATGTGGGGAAGGATTTTCTCAAAACATTATCAATTGTAAAAATTACATGACCTAAAAAAATCTATAACCAATGGAAAAACACGTCATAACATGTAAAGTTGATGGTTGTTTACACATTTTACATTCCTCGTGACTACATATGGATACTCAATGTGAATATTTTTCTTGACAAGATGCACATCAAGTATGTTATGAGGGTCTCTACACTTTGCTTAAATGGTTGCATGTAGAGCACATACACCCATATTACATGGAGTTTAAGCTAAAAAGATAGATAGAGGAGGACAAAGGGCATGCAATCACAAGGTTATAAAGGAAGTGGCATTTATTTTTTTCATAATTTAATGCAAGGCCAAGAATGTGTTTGGGATAGGAGATGAAAAATGGCCCACATATTTTGATTCCCAAGAGAGGTTTTGTATAAATAGGTTCCTTGCCTTTGATGGCATGGAGAATTTGGACATTAGAGGTTTATAAACACCACTTTGCATTTTTGATGAGAATACTTCCATGGGCTCATGTAACTTTCAAGACATAAAATATGTTCCATTTTATCATGACAATTGGATCCAAGTTGGCCTTTACAACCTCTTCAATCACACACCTAACATTTTTCTTTTTTCACATTGTTTTGCGTAGATCTAACTCTATTTTAAGCCATGTAGTGTAAAGTGATCCCAAAATTCTTGCAGTCGTCTTGAATTCCCGTGAATGTAAGATTTGACATCCATGGATTTTTCATAGAGTGTTATGATCTTCATAGCTCACAGAGGAATTACATATAACAAACACATTTTACATCATAGTCCTAGGCCATGGTTGATATGAATGAAAAATGGACGCAGTGATTTACAAGGCATGTAATTGTTTTGAAAAAAGGTCTTGGAGAGCTATTATCTCCTAAACTATAAGGATATTCACAAATGCAAACTCCACAACCTTCTCTAACATCCTTGAGTGTATGACTAAATGGGAGCTTTAAAATTGGGTCTAGACATTCATCAAAGAATTATGGATTTGTTTTTTCTCTATACATTCGATTTGGAAATGTTCTAGTAGTTATGTATAAAAACATGGAAGCATACTCCCAAATAGTGTCAAAAATAAGAGTTACAGAGTAGGGTATGATAATCCATCAATGGAAAATACTTTTTGTCAAATGTTTTAGTTATAGGTGCCTTAAGTGATATGAATGAAAATCTGTGGAAGTATATGCAAGGCATGTGAATTGTTTTAAAAATGCCTTTGAGATATAATCTCATAGAATACAATGATTTAAATCAACATAACATGAGACTTAATTTTTAAAACACCTCGAAAAATGTGGTCTCATGGAATACTGTGATGGCGGGGTATGCAAAAAATAATATTTTGAAAAGGCATTTGAAAATATGAAGCAAATACAATTGGAAGGGGTAAATTTAGACTTCATAACCTTTCCAAAGATATTCCCAACCAATATGAAAATGGGAGCTTTATAAAATTTATGGAGATGCATTAAATTTAATGGAAAGAGGATTTTTGTTAGATGTTAGAGTTGTGAATGCCCATATATGTATATAAGATGTGCAATCATATAAAATGTATGTGAACAATTTGACGTTATTAAATAATATCTCCTCTCCTAAGTTGATTTCTAATATTTCTTGGCAAATACATTGCATTTCTTGTAAGGATTTGATCTTTGGGTCAATCAACTTGTAAATATAAGCTACATTAACACTACACCAAAACATCAAATCAAGGCGATTTTCAAGGCATTTAATTTTTTTTGACTTGTTAACATGGAGCTTGGGATGCGTGGTAAATAACTTACAAATTTTTACTTGTTATATCCTCTCAAGAAAATATTTAATATTAATTGCCATATGCATTCCATACACTAGGATTTGATCTCAATTCAATTCAATTAACTCAGTAAATGTAAGTGCACTCAAAACCACTAAATTATGGTGCTTAGTAAAGCACTTAAATTTTTTTCACTTATGATAGCCTCTCTCAAACAAAGATTTAAGCTTGCATGCATTCCTTAAATTTGTTTGTGCACCAATGTAAGTTCCCTTTCACTAACATACTCTAATAATCCACATTTAGACAAATAAATCCCTCATATACTAATTGATTAAGAAAATATTGAAAGAAATAGATGTTAAATATAAATATATACTGCGCACAATGATATAAAAATTAAGTACATATTTGATCCAAGAAAATAAGAAATCTAAATTTGAAACCCTAGTTGCAAGAGAGGGGATAAAGTACTTAGCTGATTCAAAGTGATGTTGAAGTTGTGATGAGTTGGAAAATTGATGGAACAGGAACTTAGAACATTGTAATCAAATTTAGAAAAATATAGAATTATCGGGAATGTCAAGACTAGGGCGCCTATGCGGGTCAAGGGCGTATGGGGCATTAGAGACCTATTCTCGGGAACTCCGTGATCGCTCAAAAGCTATGAAACCCAATTTCATAGGGTCACGATATGTTCGTTGGTTGTCTCCTTTGATCACTGTATGTTCTGCACTTCGTTATTATTCAAATGAAACCTGCAATAAGAAAGAAGCACCTGCAAAACCCCAAACCACATCAAATCAAAAAAATAAAAAGATGAAAATGGGGAGTCGAATGACCCTCATAGTCACCCGACCGAGTGAACTTACGATCCGTGTTGCACTACGTTTCAAACTCTATGTATTTATGTGTTTGTGTGTAGAATCGTGCCCTAGGTGGCTCTTTTGCATGTCACACTTGATAGCGAGCAATAACTAGATATATAAGATGTGGATAGATGTGTGTATGAAAAAATTAACTTCCCCTCCTATAAAGTGTATCCAAAATAATGCGGTCCTTTTCCCTTTTGTGGAGCTAGATGGATGCTTTAGTGCTCTTAGAATGTTCTTAGATGTAACCTTAGGTGGTGGTAGATAATGCTTAGTGCTTGGTCATTTATTATGATCACATAGCTTTGTATTTATATGATTCCCTTGGTTGAATTTCGTAATTAACCGCTAAAAGTTTGATCAGTAAAATGTAAGATGCCCAAATGGCAAGAAAAGACCCAAAATATGTGAGCAAAGTACAAAGAGGTCGGGCACACACAGGGACAAGGATGGTGGGCGTTGGTGTTCGAGCCAAAAAATTTCAAAGTATTAAAAGAAATACTGGGAAAGAAGGATTGTAAGACCAAGAGAGAAAACAAAAATAAAGCAAAGAGGCCAAAGATAGTGGTTAATTAGTACTTTTTTATTAGGAATCATATGAATAGTGGTATGTGATCAGGACTAGAAATATACCCAAAGTGTGTGATTTAGTGTCTACATTTTCCCCCACTTTATGTTGTTGAGTGAATGCTCGATAACATAAATTATATAAGAGATACATATACTAATAATCATGTAGATCAATGGAGAAAAGCATGTTGAGGAGATAAGAAAAAGCGCGGAGTGATAAAAAGTGAAGCATGGAAGCTAGAGAAGAGGAAGTGAAAATGATGATGACCCTAGGGATGAAAGCGTATGTGTAGATGCCATGTTTTACCTATTGTTGATGTCGATATATGCTTGATTATGCATGATTGATGCGTGATTGATATGACTACTTCTCCCATCGGGATGGACCTACAAAAGAGAAGAACAAACAAGTAGTCAAAGTCATGTATATGAAAAATTCGATCAAAACACGCAAAAAAAGCATGTAGGGAAGTATGTGAAAATGAAAAAGGAACATGTGCACCTAATCCATGATGAGTAAAAGATATAGAAAGGATCCTGAAGATGTTGTAGAAGAACAAGTTTTTGGGCGATCTCATGCCAAATGTGCTTGAGTGTGAGTTTTTGGGCGATCTTATGCTAGCTGCACCAATTACAAAGAAGTTTAGGGAGAAAAGTATAGTGTTATTCTCCAACATTTTATTGCTTCTCAAAGTGTAAACACCACTACGTAAATGGTGTGTAAAAATATGATCTAGTTTGATCCAACGCGAAAGTAGAAAAGAAGGTGTAGTGCATTCATGCCAAGTCTTGTGCTAAAGGACTGTTTGTCTCGTAAAAATCATTGTGTAAACTATTGAAAATTGTGCTAAACTAAGAAAATATGTGTAACTTCCCCCTGGTCACAAGTGTTCGGAAGGGTCAAGAGCACTCTGGCACTACCCTCTGGTGTTTGGCGCTGGTGTTTGTGTAGGACCGAAGACCCAAGTCAGGTTCCAGGATGTTTATGAGATCAAGAGTGTGTTGTATCGAATACTTAACTATGTTGAATGTGATTGCATACTATTGTAGTATGGGGTAACTAATTCACCTAATGGATGACCCTCATTTGGGGTGCATGCGACGTCATGAGGAGAATGCGCCCTAAAGGAGGATCGACTCAATTGAAATGTGACCGATGCCCTATAAGGGAAAAAGAATGTGCTTGGTAGAAACCAAGGCACGCATAAAGAAAGTGGCTAGAAACAAGTGTTAGTGTAAACAAGATAAACACGCATATAGAAGACAATGTGTAAGCTAACAAGTAAGAAAACAATGTGTAAGATAACAAGCAAGAAGATAATATATATCACGAAAAGTGGGTTTTAAACATGGGACATAACTCACGATGTCGCAAGAAAATTGAGGATGAAGTGGCCAAAAGCAAACAATAAATCGAGAGAACAAGAAAGACATAGGAAAATCCTGCAATGACAATGACAAGAAATGAAAAATGAGTAAGCAGATAACCATGGTAACAAATAGTTCGCAAAAAAATGTTACACATGAAGCACCTGTTAGCATGTTAGAAAGATAGAAAGTATGTCAAAGCATGTATAATCTAATATATTAGTGTGCTATGAAAAATGAAACAATAACACCTATAATGTATACGAAATTGGATGCCCTCGGGAGCTTCTTGTGGATTTGTAAGAGGTATTGCACCAAGCATCCATGTTATGTGTAATGATTTGTGTAGAGTCTACGATCACAACTAGAAGGAAAGTGAACATGCATGTGTATATAGAAAGAGATAATGACATACGATGTATCTAGCTAACATAGTAAGCAAAGTGTACATGCGAGTATAAGTAAGCAAGAACAATGTGTGACCAAGATATGCAAGTATGTTGTGGATGAGTGAGATGGAATGGAATGCAAAGTGAGTGTGATAGGAGCCATGTGCCCCCAAGTGAATGTGAATGGGTATACATGACATGAATTTCATTTATAAATGCCCCCTCAACAATGAAAATGAACCATAGAACAAGAGTGCATCATCGGGAAATGGTTTGAATGGTGCATAGAAAGATATGATCATCAAAGCATAGAGCGTAGAGAGTGCATAAGTGAGTGAGTGTGGTGAGGTTCATTTTAGATTAAGACCTTTAGAATTTGAGTATGAACTATAGAACTAGAGAGCGTCATAGGGTAAGTGTGTGTTGATTGTGCACATGAGAGATATGTCGTGAATGCACCGAGTGTGAAGTGCCTATGTGTGTAATGTGATGAGTTTCATGCATGTAGTGAGCCTTCAACAGTCAAGTGTGAACCATAACATAAGAGTGCATGCGGAATTTACAAGTGTATCAAGATGTGAATGAAAGACTAGATGCGAAAGAAGAAGTGTGATGATAGAGTTGTGAGACACCCGATATGTTATAAGGGGGGGGAAATATGATTCCCCCAAGTATGAAATGATGAGAATGATCAAGTGACACTGTCTAAAAGATATTTATTGTCTTGATCGAAGCCAAATGGAGATGCATCCAAAACATGGTAAGCAATAATGTGTGGTGGATCATATAAGGAGCCATTGTGGCATAAATTATACATGCACATTGTGTACTCTTCATCGGTGAAAGGTGTTGGTGGACATCCATGTGCATACCAACAAGTGAGATTTTGTGAATAGCCGAGAAATGAATCATTGCAAATAGAAACATGACCAAAAGGCATAGGGAATGTGATGCTAGTATGATTAGGGTCTAAAGTGCCCCTAATGCAAGCCATCCAAGATCACCCAAGTGTCAGTGGAGAAGTGCGGGGAGAATGTGCCATAAAGACTGTTAGATAGAAGACACAAAGACCATAGGAAGCCATAATATTGACACATCCATGACAAAGATAGGGTGAATGAGGTGGTGATAAGATATCATTGAGTGTAAAGCCAAGCCGATTCAAGCCATCATATGTGAAAATAGTATTAGAGAAAGTAAGATCCAACGAATATGATTCCAATAAGAATTATTCATGAAAATCGTGCATGTGAAAGGAGGAAGCTCAGATGTAAATTGCCCATGAGAAGGTGCAACAATGTCCATAGTATGGACAGACCCCGATAAAGTACCATAACATTAATAGAAGGAGGGTGTTTTGAATTGATATTCACCACGGACGATAACAAAAAGTATCATTGAAATATGAATCATCTACCTCAATAAGAGTAAAATTAAGATTGCACAATTTCACAAATTTTCATTAGTAAGCTCAATGGTATTGACCTTGTCATCATAATCATCGGTGTTGGCATTTTCATGTTGGATAACAATATTAAGGATATTGGTAGGAGGTGCACTAGATGTAGGAGCAAAGGATCCTCAATGAGCGGAGCAATAGTGTTTATAGGAGCACACATTGTGGGTGAAATGATAACAATAGTATCAGTGGAAATAGCCAGAGTGCTTGGAGCAGCAGAAGAAGACTGCGAAGTGCTAGATTGATTGACCGATATCATATGTATCAATATTGCTATATGGAATAGGCTGCAATGGAGGAATATGCATAGTAGTAACGGGATCTATGTGAAAAAATTTGAATGGATCAAGGTCCGCAACAATGGTATGTTCATAACCATCATGTAGGAATTTTATACATTGATGAACAATGGATGGGACTACATGCATTGCATGAATCCAGGGTCTACCCAAAAAAATATTGAACTAAAATGAGGTATCAATAACGAAGAATATTGTAGGGAAAATCTTAGGTCCAACTTGTATAGGTAATGTAATAGTTCCCAAACATGTGTGAGTAGTTGAATCATATCCACAAATAAGAGTGGAATTATTAGTAATTAGATTATCTTGTGATGCCAATTTTTTTAAAAAGGAATGAGTACATAGATTAATGAAAAATCCATTGTCAATGAGTACACGCTTGATACAAATGGTGCCAATGATAATAATGATAAGAAAGGTGCACATGGATTGTCAATAGCAGATGGTGATATGTCCTCATCAGTAAATGATATAGCACGTGGCAGATTTTTGAGAGACTGAATGAGGTGTGTGAATGCCACTAAAGAATTATCACTTTCAATGTGAATAGAGTGAAGGGTCAGCCTCTAATGTATGATGACAATTAGACGCATTGCACAATAAATCATATAGAGATATTTTGGCTAATGTATTCTTAAGTTTCTCAATGATATCATAACCCTTAGAAGTAGTAGGGGAGTCGTAGAAGTGATAAGCAGTGGGCTAGAAATGGGCAGAGTTGTAGGATGATGAGTGCAGCGCAGTGAGTGGTTACTACATTAATAGTAGGATCAACCATAGGCGTAATAAAGTGAGGAGGATGTTGAGTACAAACTTGCATGAAATCAATAGTAGTAGTAACCATGCTAGAAACCTTAGTTGGAGCGAAAGAAGGATAAGAAGATTGATCCATGACTTGATAAGATGAAGATATACTCGAGAAGAAAGGGTTTGAACGGTTGGGTTCACCAAAATGATTAAGAAAACATTGAAATAAATAGATGTTAAATCTAAATATGTACCATCACAATGATATAAAAATGAAATACACATTTGATCTAATAAAATAAGTAATTTAAATTCAAACACTAGTTGCAAAATGATAGGGATAAAATACTTAACTTATTCGCAGTGATGTCGAAGTTGTGTCGAAATGAAAAAGTATTGGAACAGGGACTCAAAGCGTCACAATCGATCTAAAAAAAGTAGAAGTGTCGTGAATGCCTAAACTAGGGTGCCTATGTAGGGTTAGGGGTGATAGAGACCTATCTTGGGCGTATATGACTACTCGTGACTACTCAAAGCTATGAAACCCAATTTCACGGGGGTTGTGAGATGTTAGCTAGTTGTCACCTTTGATCACATGTATGTTGTTGTACTTCGCTATTATTCACCTGAAACCTACAATAAGAAAGAAGCACCCGCAAAACCCCAAAACACATCAAATCCCAAAAAGGAAAAGGTGCAAATGGGGATTCAGAATGACCCCAACAATCACCCAACCGAAAGTGAACTTACGATCCGACGCTATACTACATTTCAGACTCCATGTAGTTATGTGTGTGTGTTTAGAATCGTGCATTAGGTGGCTCTTGTGTGTGTCACACTTGATAGTGAGAAATAGATAGATATAGAAAGATGTGTCCATGGAAAAGTGAACTTCCTCTCCTATCAAGTGTATGCGAAAGAATATTGTCCCTTGTCCCTTGTGTGGAGCTAGAAGGATGCTTGAGTGCTCTTGAAATGCTCTTGGATGCAACCTTAGGTGGTGATCGATAATGTTTAGTGTTTGGTCCTTTATTATGGTCACATAGCTTTGTATTTATATGATTCCCTTGGTTGAATTTGTAATTAACCACTAAAAGACCGACTAGTAAAAATCAAGATGCCCAAATGGCTAGAAAATACCCGAAAGATATGAGAAAAGTACAAAGAGGTCGAGGCGCCGAGAGGGGATAGGGCGCTGGGTGTTAGTCTCCAAGGTCATAAATGTGGAAGTATGAAAAGATAGACTAAGAAAGGAGTGTAAGACCAAGAGAGAAAATAGAAAGAAAGCAAATAGGCCAAAGACAATGGTCAATTAGTACTTTTCTTTCTTAGGAATCATACAAATAATTGTGGTATGTGATCAGGACTAGAAATATACCCAAAGTGTGTGATTTAGTGTTTACACTAATTAATTGACTTGGTCCACGATAACATATAAAACCCAAATATCATGAACCTTATACAAATAAAAAAGACGCCAAAATAAAAATTTCCCTCTCAATTTCACCGACATAATGTTTGATGTGTTACATGACGAGTCTATAGGTTTTCTCAACATTCCTCTCACCTCCTTAATAGTTTAAATTCTATTAAATCCCCTCTAAAGACATATCTCAAATTAACTATTCCTCTTCAATGTATTTTAAAATTACTTCCATAATTCCAAAAATCCTCATATTTAACTATCAAAGCATAACCATTGCACCTCCTTTTAATACAAGTGTTGAGATACTTTAAAATTTATAGTTATGTAATTTAAACCAATAAATTACAATTAAATTACACCTTAATTGAAAATAAGCTCTACCTAATAAGATAATGGGTGTCGAAGTTATGTAATGTAAACCAAATGATTATAATTAAATTGCACCTATAATTGAAAATGACATTTACTTAATAATATAATGGATATTTAGGATGCCTAAAGTTTTAATCCTCTCATGGAACCAATTCCTATAACTACAAAACCCATATGAGATATTGATGAATAAGCTATCCTCCTTTTCAAATTGCGTGATACTGGGATTCACTTAGTAAAAGTATGGTATAGCACACTCGTCAAGGGTATTAAAGAATACCCTTAATTCTAGTTTCTACCTCTAATTATTCAATTGATAATAACCCCTCCTGTTATATTATTAGAATGAAAATACCCCTATTTTTTTCCATGTACCTTACTTACCCATTTTTCAATTACAATTTTATTTACCCCTTTTTATTTCTACCCCAATATATTAGACAAAAATATATTATATTTCTCACTCAATTTTTTTAATATGCATTTCCTTTCGAAAGATAGTTTGAAGCCATTAAATACATATTACAAGTCACCTTATATATGTTAAGCTTTATGCATTTATCAATAGTTCTTCAAATAATTAAGATGGTTAATATCACTTGTGTTGAAAAGCATACTCAATTCTAGTTTTCTACCATCTTATTATTTCTTGGCTAAGAATCTAGATTTATTTATTAAAAAGAGATTATAATTTAGTTTATGACCACACTCCTTTTGCAATTTTAAGGTATTTACGTTTAAAAACTAGGGTTCAAACGTTTTAATTTTATATTAAAAGTAAACCTCTATTTCCTTTGGCCCATCTCTCTAACCTACCCCCATACTGATTCAAAACATTAATAAATTAAACCCTTTCACCCCTCATGTCTACCGGTATATTGAGTTTAATTTTATTAATTTTAATTACCTCAATATGAACCCACGTGCTAGGATATTGCCTAGCTAATGAACCCCGTGGTTGACCCATAGAAGTTAAAGCCGCATAGATAATTTGCACCGCTCCTATTATTATCAACCATGGTGAAAACAGAATGAGCATTAGGTAATTCCATAATTCGTATCACCCATATCCTCCCATTTTCAATAAAACTCCGGCCAAAAGCATACATGTACTATAATGTGCTTCCCCATGAGTATCCGGTAACTAGGTATGTAAAGGGAAGATTGGTAATTTTATTGCATGCGATCAAAAACCCTAGTTTTAATCCTCTTATAATGGAAAAGAAGGACATTAATAATGTTAATGATGATAAAAATTGTTGAAATTTATTTAAGATATTTAGGGTGTCTAAAATGTTAATCCTTTGTTATAATATCAAGAAATATTTATAAATTTCATGATAAATGACATACATGTTCAAATTGATTTGACAACCACATTCTTTTAATTGTGTTAATGTCTCTCTTGAAAATTTCATGTTCAAGATGAATAATAAACCTTGTCCAAATTTATTTTACTAAATGAGCCTATTCATGTATTAATCCTTCTCTATAATATGTAAAACATTAATAACACCCAAGAATAATAAGCGTGTCCAAATTGATTTAACTACTACATGAGCATATTCATGTATGCGTAATTACATATAAAGCATTAATATAACTGAATCACAAAAATGTTTAAATTGATCTCATGAGTATATTCCTTTTGATCTTAACCTCTTAAAACTTCCTTGATCAACCTCTAAGAACTTCACTTCAATAAACCAACAAATTATTGTATGAATCCCTTTTAACAATATTTAAAACGTTAATAATATTCATGATGAATGAAAAACATGTTCAAATTGATTTGATGACCACATTCTCCTAACCCTAATCTCTAATGAGTTCACTCAATCAATAAAACAAAAAAACAAAATATCAAAAAATTTATCACATCCTTAAACAATAATAATATTGAAAACAACAAACCATGCTATTAAAATATTAAAAAAATATAATATACAAAAAAATTTGTGTCATTGAATAAGGTCTAACATGAATTAAATATTGTTTTAATAATTTCTTGATTTCTTTAAAATATTATTAAATTTTAAAATATTATTAAATACTCAATAAATATTGTATGGAAAATAAAGTAGAATGCTTATTTATTTATAGACAAATTGAATTTAAATTAAGATATTAATGTTAGACAAATTGAATTTAAATTATGATATTAATGTTAAAGTGATATCCAATAGTAAAAACTATAGAACAAATGTCATATAAACTTTGAGCCACACGGCACCATATCATTAATGCTCTTGGTTGAGAGGTGATCGTTAACGAACCACACCAAAGGCTCTAGAACATCATTGATTCTCTAAATTGAGATGTGATTGTTAACAACGAGGGAATGGATAGGAGAAATAAAAGGACCTCTGGAAGGACATAAAAAGAAGATAGATAAAACATTGGAAGTTAATAAATGTGTTAATTAAGTTTAATTTGGATCAATTATCACACAAGAAGATGTATAAAACATTGGAAGTTAATAAAATTGTCAATAATTTGGATCAATTTGGACCAATTATCCAACGAATGGAGAAATAAAAAGACATTTAAAGGGACATAAAAGAGGTGTGTAAAAGATTGGAAGTTAATAAACTTGTCAATTATGTTTAATTAAGTTCAATTATCTCTCCGATCATGTAATATCACATACATTAACATTCTCAAATAATGTAAAATATAATGACTTGTTTCAAAAAATGTAATATATCACAATGGTTAGAAAATGTAAAATAAATTTATCACAAAATAAATCAAATTAAATAAAATAAATAAAATACAATGAATGTATGATGATATAAAAGATGTTGTCTAAGCATCCACCAAAATCACACCCAATACAAATTTAACAAAATAAAATATCACATTCTAAATGAGACCTAAATTTAAATTTTTGTGTATTTAACCTATACAAACTTTTATATTCAATTTAAAAAAAAACAACTTTGATTTCCGTTTGAAACCTCCTATTATCATTTAGATGATTAGTTGGTGTTATGACTTCATAATTTAGCAAACACACCGTTCAAGGTACTAACATTAAAGTGTATATATGCTACAAAATCCGCAGAAGAAAGAATATACAAACATATTTGTGAGATACTCATCTAATTTATTGAGGTGCGACGATTGCAGATACCATAGTATTTGTCCCATGTTCATCATGCGCACTACAAATTTTGTAATACCCTTGTTCTCCCCACCCTTTACTCCATGAGTTCTTGATGATCCAGTAAGCTCCGTCTCCCACCTTTAATGGTGTGAGGCCTCTGTCTTGGTATCCCACCAGCAAAACTCCATGGTTCATCAACCCCGTGCTGCAAATTTGAGGGCAAGAAACTCCCCCGATGTATGTTTGCATAAATGGCGCATTCAATCCAACTGTAACAAAATTAGGAAAGTTGACATGAATGGCAGAAGATGGAAGGATGAGAATTTGTGTATATAAAACCAGTTATATGAGAATAAATGCCTACATACCAGGCAAAGGTCCATGCTTCACTAGGTTGGCAGCAATTTGATTTTCATTGAGACCGATATTAGTGAAATCGCTGATTTGTTTGGTTACCGTATGAGATCTGAACTTATATGGGTAGGTGTCATGTTCCTGTTCTTGTATGCCTCCAGATTCAACAAGGTCATTGTATGCATTTGTCATCAATCGGCCTCCACTCCCGCCATTATCACAACCCATTTTGTTCCGAGGATCCTAGTGAAAAAATGGGAAGGGTTAGCTTATAAATGATGTTGTTCTACAAAATTTGATGTAAAAATTTATGTGCACTTCACCTTGTGATCATAATCAAAGAGTTTCTGCTGGTCGAGGTTTAAGAGATGTCCATTGGTGAGAAAGTTTGCTCCTTCAATAGCTCCCGTCGTGCTGAAGGACCAACCTGAACTAAAACTATCCTGCCACCATACCCATGTAACTAATATCCTAAATAAATCCATCTAAAATAAGTCTTCAATCATATTATTTGATTAACTTACCCAAAAGAAAAGAACCAAAATTATTTAAGTGTGCAGAGAGTTCAATAAAAATTAAATTTATGAATAAATTGTCACATGAAGGTCAAATGAACATCAAATATAATATCTAGAATAAAATTGAAAAATAATATACTCCATTACAACCTTGCCTGCCATTGTATGAACGCCTCTTGACATAAATATGCATGGTGTATTAGGTAATAAAATAAAATAACAAATTAGCATGGAATATAATAACCTACTTGCATTTTGACGTCGGACACAGCGCCGCTCTCTCTCCAGTCAAAACTGGAGAGCATGTTATCCTCGGACAAAGGCGTCGCAGCAGGCGCGCCAGTGATAAAATCGTGTGGAAAATTCAGCAAACCAGCGTACTGAGATTCGAACTCCTCAGTCAGATCAGAAAAAGGCGTTATCCCGTGGGTGGCAGAAGGATCCAACGCCTGGTTCTTCTTAGCTCTCATTAAATTCTTCTCGAAAATTATTAGCCTGTGATGGTATTCTTCCACGCTGTAATACACCTTTCCGTGTTCGCTTAGAAATTTGTCGAAGAGAAGCTTCAAATTTGATGTATTCTCTTGGGGAATTTGAGGGATGAAGGGCATGCATGAGACTGTGCGATGAAAGACGAGGGACACGATGATAAACAGCCATATACATCTCAAATTTCGATTCTCCATCGGCAACAAGCGTTAAAAATAAGAGAGCAGTTCATGTTTTGCTCAAACAGCAGGAGAGCTTGTGTTGCTGTACATAGAAAAAGAAAGGGATTTTTAGTTACAGATGGCAATGTGCGAAGTGAGGGGGATCGTGAAGGTGGCACATCGTTCACAACCGCCATCAAATCCTATGCGGTTACTCCACGCATTGCGGGCTAAGGAAAATTAGGTTTAAATATTATTTTAACGAAGGAAAAGGTCCCAAAATATATTTCCTGGTTGGAGATCAATCTTGTATGGAGAAGTGTATTATATCGAGTCTTTTGATGCATGTTGTGGATTATTTGATCTGAATCCATAATTTAGATTACTTAAATATTGTTTAAGACAAAGTGAGCCAATCTAATCTTTTGTATTGGTGTGTAAAATTCTAATAGAATGTTATAATCAACACAAATTAGTAAGCATAAAATTTTTAGAGGCCATTAATTAGTGACGCGGTCTCCAATATAAGGGGTAAGGTAAAATTTTTGAATAAGTGTGGAAGAGAAAAATAACATATTTTAATACTAGCAATCGCATATGTTTAATGCAATGTGAATGCTGAGTGGTATATATGTTATTTGATTTAGAGGTATAATTATTACTTTCGTAGTTGATGTTGATAAGGGGTGTGATTGATTTTGTAAATGTAGAAATATAGATGGGCCACTTAATTTTAAGATTGTTTCTACATTTCGAATTTGTTAAAAATTTGTACATGAATACATTTGATATCGTTTTTAATAGTTGATTTATTTTTAGTTGATGTTGTGTGTATTTAATTCGGGTTTATTGTGGTAGTTGTGCATCGATTGTTTGGTTGGTGTTTTGTTGGAAAAACATTTATTATACAGTTTATAATGTGTGTGATTGATAGTGGGAGTGTAGGAATATAGATGAAACATTACATTGAAACGTTGTATGTGTACATTTACGTCTTCATATACAAATTCATACATTTAAAGTTGCTAATCATATTTCACAACATCAAATAAATGTAGATTTGTGTGCACATAATGAGACATGTATCCATTTGCAATTTTTATATCATGAATGGTAGCCTTTAGTGGGAAATTTTAGTTTCAATAAACATGATTACATTTGATACCCCTTGAACGATAGTGTCGCTTTGGATACAAGAAGTGTTGAGTATAGTAGTAGTGGAGGTGCTATCAAAGCAGAGGGTAGTATTTACGATGGGTTGAGTGATAGTAGTCTTTCTTCCTCCTTTCTTCCTACTCCAAGTGTTGGTACGTGCGCCATATTTGAGTATCTCTCGAATGAAAAAGCATGTGAAATGCGCATATTTGCAAGTGAGGGAACTCTAGAGAAAGCATGAAAATACGAGGTTACCTTTCAAAGTGGTTCCAATGTCGACAGGTTGCTCTATGCAAAGTAAGTCCCTGCAACTTATGGATAGTTAATCCCTAGGCCATTTTAATCGGAAATTGTTTTCGATTCCCTCTCGAAAAAGGGGGTATGGGAATATGTAATGGGTTGGAGGGATCCCAACATGGGTCATTGTATCTATCAAATTTGACTACAACAAATAAAGGTAATGTTGGTGGTTGCATTGATGCGTCGTAGAAAATATCGATGATTGTTCTTGGCACCATTTACGAGGCCTACATCAACCCATAGATTTGCAATAAGAAAGATTTTTTTTGTTTGCACAACAGAACTTTGTGTTATAATAGATCATCGCCAGGATTTCCGGTCCATTCCACATGTTACTTTTGAAAATGGATTGCACAATCAAAACGTTTAATGCCTTCAACATCTAAAGGTTGTGGGAGTCCACCAGATCATTTTTGCAAACAAATATTTTGCGTGCCCTTATGTTGAGCTCTTGTTGAGTTAGGTGTGTGTTTTTGCAAGACATTAAGAGTTCCCAATCCTCAATTAGAGGGGTTGAATCTTGCATGTGGAGCAATAAATTCCATAATGAAACTTGTGCATTGGTTGTTCCTTGTTGCCAAAATATTATTTGCAATGTAATGGAAGAATGAAATCCCTTCCAAAGGGTTGCTCGTAGGAATTACTTGCATAAAGAGGATTTTCCAAAACCGGCGGTAATTGGCCGAGGTCACGAGGAGGATGATTGATCTGTTCCCAAATTTAGATGTTCTTGAATGTGGGAAAGCTTCGCGTAGCCTACTGTCAATTTTTCTTAGTAACTTTGGGCCGATGAAACTCATTTCATCAATAAGAAGACATATTCTATATGTTTCAATGACTCTTGGAAAGATTGAAAAGACGATAATGCACTACCTTCAAAAGGTTTCAATTATTTTATTGGAATATGCAGGTTGTGTGGATTGTGGATGCGAAGATGTTGAATGTTTGAAACACCGTAGGGGCGAGCATAAGTAGAGGTGAGGGAGATGTGCTTGATGTTGTGAATGTATTCAATTTTATTTATCAAAATTGATTTTCC
The DNA here is from genome assembly GCA_018340775.1 of Taxus wallichiana var. yunnanensis. Lineage (NCBI taxonomy): Eukaryota > Viridiplantae > Streptophyta > Pinopsida > Cupressales > Taxaceae > Taxus > Taxus wallichiana. Next base: position 18,363,399 of record CM031242.1, on the reverse strand, counting down.
TGTGCTTGTCATTCCTTGAATTATCAATCTTAGAGGAGGTAGATGGGTTTTGTTTATTGAATGGTGTAGTATGGTATCAAGAGCTAGTTGTTTTTCGACAAAAGAAGTGTGGTAGATGGTGGTGTGGCCTGTATGCTATTGTTAATTTTGTATGTCTTTTCTCTCTCGATGAATGATGAACCATTTTTGCAAATCTTGCGGAATGTCATGTATGCTCTAATTATTGTGTACATCGAAATCTTGTTTCCCCAACATATCAAGACTATCAAGACCCGTGTTGTTTCTTAGATGAAGTTGTGTGAAGACCTTTCATTCTTGCATTGGTTCGTGTTGAATACTGCATTCAGCCTCTGAGTCAGAACTAACATCCGTAACAAATCTTGTGTCTGTAGTAGTGCGTAAAACATGCCACGGTCTGTAGTTGTGCTTGAACATGTCCTAAGTGTTGTTTATGTCATGTGGGGTTGAGCCAAATTCAGAGGTAATATTTCTAAAAGGTTTGTATAAAAGGATTTCTAACCAACATAAAAGGTCATATGATGTTGAATCCTGTGTTGGGACATCCACAAATCTCGGTGGACCCGAACAATTGCTTGTGTCGGTCACTTTTTCCATTTATCATCTTTACGTATCATCTTTACTGAGTTCTTGTTGTAGCTCCAATCTCCAACAACTTGAATAATTGGTAGGTGTTCCATGGTTGTAGGACAAACTTTATATGCATCCAAGAAAGTTGTTGGTTTTTGGGCATTAGCATCACTTTCAACGACACATCTAAGAATATTTTTGCCAACATTTAATGATACAAATGGATGGCTACACATAACAAGTGGCATTTTTTTAGCATGTGGCATGTTTCTTGTGTGCTTATGTCATGTTCAACAACACTTTCTGTGAGCATTTTACGGATCACAATATGTGCTGGAGAATCTACGTCAACATCTCTTGAAAATATGGATAGCATTTGGTGATATGTTTCTGAACGTTGCTCAACTTTTGAAGCATATTTTGCAATATACTTAAGAATGGCATGGCGGGAAAGTACTGGTTGGCAATCGACATTTTCTCTCCATATGTATATCATAGTTTGATTGTGGATGTTCAATATGTCATCATTTTTGGAAGGGAGGTACTTAATTTTCCCATCACTTTCAATGTGCAAGGAAGAAGTAGGTTGTGTGGCCCATGGTGTGTTGTACCTACACTGCAGCTATGATTGCTTTCTACGCAGGCATGTTTTCTCTGAACATTTAGTGTGGTGTTGAACACAATTAAGCAATTCTTCAAGGTCTGCATGTGGGGAGCAAAATAGAATTTGTGTTATATCTAGCAAGCAAGGGTCGTCTAGGAGTGACCTACAAAAAAATCCAAGCGGTTGCAAGCCGTTCGGGGGTTCCAGCAAGACACAACTTATCAAAGTATTGTTTTGTCGTGTTAATAATTTTTGTATCCTCCCGACCATTTCATCAAATTTTGGCATATTCTCGAGCCACAATAAACCATGGACATGTGTGGAGCCTCTATGTTTCCATTCATACTTGCAAGACTACTGGAACATAAATATTAGCTATGTATTTTGGAAAAAACTTTGAAATAAGTAGAATTGATTACATGTACCAAAAGTCTACTGCTCTCCAAGTTCCTTCCGTAATATTTCTTCGTGAAATATTATGAATCATGATGTAGGTATGTCGATACTCGATGAGGGTTAGAGACAATGTTAAGTGTTCTCCAATGTTGTGCAACTTGAGAATCAACTCGACATTCACCAGGGCATAATATTGTGGAGATCTTGGCCATTTATTATCTGTAACACTTAAAGTGAAGAATAAGGCTAGTGTCCCTAATTGTTCCACCATATCTAAAAGCTTGCTTCTAATTTTTCCCAGAATGAACGTGTCCCTCGATGGCTTGATCCAAAGCGCATTAAGTTTTCTAGAGCTTGTCTTTGAGGCATTCCAGTAGTTGCCTTCACGGATCTCTAATTGTTAGAAGGATTCCATATTCGAGGTTTTGTTTTCATAAAAATTGCTCACTGTGGATTGATTCTCATTATGATTTTTAGAACAAAGTAACGAAATATTGGGTGGGAACCGAAGCACTCATCATGGTAACACATCAAATGAAGAGTGGATTCATGCATTAGAACTTCTTTTATGCGGGGTTGTTACCACATTGCTTTTCCTGTCGGAAATAAAGTTGGGAAAGCCATTGAGAGAGACACTCTCGTATTGTATTCATTTATTGGTGAGAGCCCAAGTCTCTGGCCATGGCATGGTAAATGGAGTATTACCATCATGGTTGATCAAGAATTGTTTGATTTCCTCTTCTTCTATTCTTATATTATGAGGTGTTGGCACAAAAGACAATGAGTGTTCATACGTTTCATCAAAGTCATTGGGAACATCAATACCATGAGTTGTAGAGGCACTTTGCATTTGGGGTAGTTCCATTATGGTTGTGTTAAGAGAGAAACATTTGACGACTCGGGATGGTAGAGAGAAAATGGCATCATCATCGATTAAGACATTTTTTTAATAATATGGATCATGTTGGATTTTATATTGCAAGGATTCCCAAACATGAGATCTACTGACGTAGAAATCATAATTTTTAAAATTAGATCCTTCCCTTTGTATGAGAACTATGTCCAAATCTCCAAGGTAGTGGGGTAGGTACTTTTCTATTGAAGTAATGTTTTGCAGGAAACTTATGGTGTGTCCTAGTATTTGTATTTTCTCCACGTACTTGGGTGACTTACAGAATGGATTAACTCATGTGATAAGCATCTCCTCAATTTGGGTTAAAGATGTAAGAATGGTAGGTTGTTTTTCAAGGTCCATGTTGTTCCATGAAGAGAAGCGGTGGCCTTGTTTTTTTAGATTTGCATTTGTTACGGAGGGAAAACCTTCAAAGGAAATTGTTTTAATTCCAAGGTAATTTTCCAAACAGATTGAGCAAGTTTGGATGTTCACCAACAAATATATTCTTTTACGAAACTGACATTGGGCTTCAAAATTTAGCGATGAGGGAGGGAATATGGGAAATCTCTGTGTATTGGAAGGGGTGGGGTGTTCTGTTTGAGTTGTTTGTGGATTGCAAGGTGGAAATCAGTCAGAAGGAGAGGAGAAATTGGTTGTATATGTGTGATGAACTGAAGAAAGGTCGGTATTTGAGATAGTTTCATGTAAAGCATCCCGGATATTTGAGGTAAAGTGGTAAATAGTTAGCGAAGATGGGTTTGTACGGAAGGAATTGGTATGCTCTTGAAATTTTGTTTCCATGGAAGTTACATGTGGAATGTTGGTTGACAATTCTTGAGTAGTTGTATTTAATGGTAAGATTGGAATATCAGGAATCGTAGGTTGTTGGTCAATGTATGTTGAAAGATATTAGAGATTTTTTGTTATTTTATGCTCTAATTTACGATGTCATTTCTCAACAGCTTAGGTGTACTTTATTTTTGCGTAGTTCTCTCTTCGTTGGGATCATTTTGTAGGAGTCGACATGATTGTGAAGTCACGGGCTTATGAAGTACCACCTATTGGAAAAAAATCATGTAGGTTAGCAAGGATGATACATTGTTTGATTACTTACAAATTTAGGAATAAGTCAAATAATAAAACTATATACAATTGTAATGCATGTGGAGTTCTAATGGGAAATACAAGTAAGAGGTAATAATTTGAGTATTGAGAAACAAATTTTTCCTTAGGGAAAAGTAGTATTAGCTATATAGAAACATATAGTGCGTTTACATAGTACACAAGGATGCAAATATATACCTAACAAAAGTGCATGTATTTTTATTTATTTTCTTAAAAGTACTTTCAATCCACATATTCATAGGAGACAATAGTATGTCGGTGTATAAGGGAATATAACAGTTTTATTTTGAAGAAGGAAAAAAGTGAAACATAGATATGAAATAATAAACATAGTGGTGATAGTTCAAAGTATAGAATGGGATGGGTGAGGGTGTAATGTTTGATGGGACGGGTGGGTTAGAAATCCCCTGTGTAAAGGTTACGAGGATTTGCACTATTTTCTACTTTCTTTGAATTGAGGATGACACATTTCAATCTTTTATTTCCGCAATATGTCTATTTTTTGAAAGTGTGAAGTAAGATTCGTTACCGATGACATTACTTATAATTTAACTAGTCGCATCTTCATCTATAGACAATAAATGGAGGTCACTAGCTGCAACACCCATGATTAACTCATTTTCTCTTCAAAAGCGGTAATCGATTAAAGTTATCATGTTGGGTCCTTTAGATCGATCTTGAGTGCATATCTATAATCATATTTTTGAACTTTATGTTGTAACTCGAATGTAATCTATGAACCATTACCATTCTCTCTCACCTTTTTCCTGCATTGTTTGTCACCTTTTTGAAGAGGACATGCCTTGTAAAAAAATTGTCCATGCTGATATTTGTGATTTCTACAATAACCATGGCCCATTCATTTCTCTCAGTGTTCCCATATGTAGTACCTCCAAAATCATTGTTACAAAGGTCAAGCTTTTTAGAGGGACCATAAATTGGCTTGTGATAGAGGCCCAAAATGTAGTACTCATCCGAATTTACTCAAATTATGAAGTGTATTAGTTTCTAAAATTTGAGGGTTGACATAACATTTGGTACTTGAAATAGTGTCAACTAAGCTCCCATTGAAACTGGAGACATGAGCAACTTTCAAGGAAAGGACCGAAGAAGAGCGGTATAGAAAGCATGTCTTCAAATTCTTTGCTTATCTCATCTAAGTGGTGTCCCCACAATGTGACACTTACATTGAATCCCGACATGTCCTTTAATTACATAATTCTTCTCTTTGTCTTTGACTTGTCATGCCTACAAATCGTTGAGCATGGTGACATCACAATAATAATGCCACTCAAATCAACTTTAGAGTGGTCAATGCTTGCAGGTATGTCCCTAATTTTTTTGAATTAAAAGTGATGGGAAGGTATATTATCCTCATTTGTTATGAGTGGAGTTATGGTTGAGGATGTTTGCAAGAAAATCTCCAAATCATTGTTCAAATGGTCAGTAACATAGCTTTGCATCAGGAATCCTCAAAATCCTCCCATTGGAAATTGTATATAGCTTCCCATTTTTAATATGCTCATAGAATTCTTTGGTGGCCTCATTTAAACAGGTGATGTGAATTTCCCCTCTTTCCTGATCTACAAAATCAAACCCAAACACGTAACCATCTCCCCTTGCATTGTGATATTCACGAAGGGTTGTTTTTGCTAGGGCACGACCCTCTACAAACCACATGTGCATAGATGTATTCAAAGCACTTATTTTAGTTGGTGTTCTCACAAAATATTTGTTAACCTAGTTTACACTTGCATTTGTTCATAGAAACTGACCGTGTTCGAGAGCATTTGTTGGTAGTAGGATTGGAGAACCGATCACCAAACAAAAACATTCATTTCAATGATAAGAACAATCCTGTAATGGAAAAGAAAATCGGGATAGAATTAGAACTGAGCAACAGATGGAAAAAATAAACAAAAATAAATTATAATTAATATAGGGAGTTTATGTACATTGGTAATTGAGCAGGAGATGAAGCTTACAGTTCACTTTTGATCATTCTAATGAGGGATTTGTGTAAGCACACAATGGAGCCTTCTTGTATTGATTTGTTGGTTATACGACTTGCAAATTTGGAGGGTAGAAGTGATGTCTGAAAATGTATCCCATCTGAAAGGTAAACATGATGTTGGGAACCCGTGTTGAGAATGGACCTTAGGGAGGATAAGTGCAGTATCTAAAATGTGGGGTCAACATTGTAACTGCCCTCAATCAATTGAGAAATGCCTTCATGTGTCAAAGTTATTTCCATGGCAACTAAAAAGATGCTCAAGATAATGGGAATTCTCGAAATATATGGTGGAAAATGTAAAATCAGAGGGCAATCAATAATGAAATGAAGGATGTGTTCAGAAAGCATGCATTTGTAAAGAATGAGAACCTTTAAAGTTGGCTTCCTTATTATTTTATATTTTCTAAAAAGCACAAACATGAAGTCTAACCCTTTAACAATTCAATATGCAAAAAAGTGATATAATGTACAAATATTTGGTTGAAAACAACTAAAATTTGCATGGTTGTTTCTCGGCATTTTAAAACTATATGTATTTGTGTGCATATATAATGAAGAACACATTAAAAATGTGTTGTTAGTTTACATAAAGAAGCGAGAAATTGTATAAAAGAATAATTGAACACGTATGTTGAAAAGTTAGATTCTGTGATCCATATGTTCCACTCGCAATATATACATGCATTTATTTGAAACGAATTACAAATTATTATGTTAAGAAAATAGGATGGAAAATAATAACAACAATATGTACACTTGAAGTAAGAAAACTATAGGTATTTATATGGAGATACAATGATAAAGAAATTTGAAATCCATAGTTGTTAGATTAAAACTCCGAACATGTATTTAAAAAGTTTGATTCTCTCTCCAATATATATTGCCACAATGCATACATGGAATTATTTGGTATGAGTTACATTTTGTTTCAAGAACACTTATAAACTAACAACTACAAGCTATTTCTTTTAATCAAAATTCTTGCTTTTGCTTGTGTAATTTTATCAACACGTTTCTTGTATTTATATCCATTTGCGAGATGCCTCAATCGGTATTCCCATTCTCTTCAATTTGTGGGGTGGTTCATATTTCAATGCATCTTCGTTAGAATCATAAATCAAACAAAATCCTCATTAATGATCTCCAATTGTTCGATTTTAGAGATAAAAATTAGGGATGTTGGCATAAGGTGGAGGCAATCTCTAATAATTTCAGCTATCATTTTTTAGGTGGTTTCGGTTTCCTGCAATGCAAAACATTGACAACACATTGAATACGCTTAAAATCTTCCTCTCTCTGCAAGCGAGGCATAGTTAATGTAAATCTCGTTGTGGGGGGAATTGTGTTTCTCGCTTACATCATATTAAACTAGAGAGGGAAAATAAGTATGTTAGTCCACCAAGATGTTCTTAAGTATGACGGAAGCTTTAAAAGCCTTTTCGTTGATCATTCTAACGTCCAACTCGGGGCCTTCAAAATGGCCTCATTGGGAACGAGCCCCTCAAAGACGTAATCTAATCCTCGTCTATTGACAAAGGAACATGCTCCCACATGTCACTTTGGAAAAGGATCGAGCCAACTATAATTATAAATGGAACAATCCAAACCAAATAACATGAAAAATCTCTATGGTAGGGAATGGAGGATTCAGATCACTTTCTATGGCAGGGAATGGAGGATAAATTCAAATATCACTTGGTATCTTGGGACCAAGTATGCACTCCCAAAAAAATTGGGGGCCTGGGTATAAAAGACATCAAAAAAATGAATGAGGCTCTAATTGCAAAAATGGGCTAGAGAATGCTCTCGGAGAAACAACCCTGGATTGAACTAATTAAGGCCAAATACCTTAATCAACAAGCAACCATTTCTTTTCTTCAGGAAGAGAACCTTCCTTATGGATCCATTTTTGGAATAATTTAGTTCAGATCAGGAATTTCATCAAACATGGAAGCAAATGGAAAGTGGGGAATGGTAGAGATATAAATTTTTGGGGGATAACTGGTCTAACTGCAGTCTTATTGATAGATTTGGAGTAGTCAAAGACAACCTTGAATGTAAGTATGGTACTAGAATCATGGATTACATTGACAGGGATGGCAACAAGAAGAAATGGAAAAAACTCTCTATGGACAGGGATGATCTGAACCACATGATGTCCTCTTTGCAAGAGCATTTGGACCTTATCCCCTTAAGTCAACTGGATGTTCAGGATGAATTGGTCTGGAACAACTCTATTGATGGAGAGTACTCTGTTAAATCTGGATATAATTCTTTCTTTGAAACTGTTCAGAGCGAGTTCAACTGGAGTAGGATTTGGATGGCTGAGCTCACACCTAAAATCAATTTTTTCTTTTGGCTTGCTCTCAAGGCAGAATTCTCACCAATGAAAACCTGATAAGAAAAGGTTTCATAATGCCAAATAGATGTCATCTTTGTAAAAAATAATCTGAGGATATCAGACACCTGTTAGTCCATTGTGAGTATGCCACTAAAATTTGGAGTTTTGCCTTTTCTAATTTCAAAGTTTCTTGGGTGTGCCGAAGGACTTCATCCAGTTTTGGACCCAATGGAATCCTCCTTTTAAACACTATGTTGTGAGAAGACTCTAGAAACTGGTAATGCCCCATATTATTTGGAGGATATGGAAAGATAGAAATGATGTCATTTTTAGAAACATTAAACAACAGTGCAAGCTCAACTTTGTTAAGATTACTAATGCTTTGTCAAAGAGAACATCGAAAGATTCAAACCTCCCAAGAACAAGAATTATCCTAAAAATGAAGAGCATATTTTTGTCCAACTAGAAGATTGGAGTTGATAATATTCAAAATAGCATCCGCTCCAACATTGACAGGTCTTTGATACATTGGAACCCTCCTGATCTCAACTGGCACAAGTTGAACTTTGATGGGGCTTCCAAGGGTAATCCTGGGATTGTTGCAGGGGGAGGAGTGATTCGAGATCATAGAGGCAATCTGATTGCTACCTATGCTGGTAAAATGGGGATACAAACTAACCATTATGTTGAAGCCTTGGCTGCTCTATGGGGGCTTAGAATTGCTCAGACACATAACATTCGAATATTATTCTGGAAGGAGACTCACTAAATATCATTAATCATCTAAATCAGTCTTCGCCTCCAAGATGGAATATCAAGGATTTCATCATGGAATCTATAAGCATTTGTCAAACCTTCAAAAATATCCAAATCAAGCACACATACCGAGAAGGAAATAAGGTTGTTGATGAATTGGCCAATTATGGCATAAATAATAATCTAATTATTTGGGATAATGTTAATCATATCCCTGAGAAGGTACAAAGCAACATTCAAGCAGAAATTTATGGGCACTCAAGTATGGAGTAAGGATAATGATGATTTGGAGTGGGCTTTAGAGGAGATAAAAGATCACCCATGCAGGAAATATCAAGCTACGACCACATTAACTTTCATTACTCCCAACATGTGTGCGGGACTCTTAAAATCCGGACAGGCAGAAAGATAACTACATTTCATACAACAGTTTAAACAAGGGTTTCAAGGACAAGAGTTGCAAGCATTTCAGAGAGGAAAAAATGGGAGGAGCCCCGTGCTAGGTAGAACCCAACAGTGATCTGGAATGGAAGAGAAACAAGGAGCTGTGGAACCTCCTCAAGCAGGGTGGAATCACAAACTTCATTGATCGAATTTAGGGGCACGATCAGAGCATTTCGATCCAATTCACTATGGATTGGAAGGATCGAAAAGTGGAGTATGGAGGACATAAAATCCCGTTAATGAAGAACTAATTTCTGAAGCTACAGGCCTGGAGATGGAAGGCTTCCATTTCTTCAACAAGAAGATCGACAAAAAGGCTGAGGAGAAGAAGTTTGCTTGCTAATAACGAGGAGCTGGTTTTTGTTACTGCGGGTTTGAGGGTAAGTTCTATCCCATCACCCTTTGATGAAATCACCCATATGATGGTCTCGGTATATCTCTTTGGAAGGGAGATATGTTACAGTTCCTATTAAACACCTGGTGTTCCTTAACCATTTCCATAGGAAAATCACATCTGCTTCCCACATTATCTTTTGAACTCCCTCGAATGCTCCATCTTGGAGTTTTAGAAGCATACCCGTGTTATCCCCCTACATCAAGGCCTTATATTCTTGCTGCACAAGCTCTGTGTTTCTAAATACCCCAGTCTCCCATCCTCCCCCAGACTATTTCCACTCTTTCCCACCACCACTACCCCCACCCCCATCCCTTCCACCATGTCCAAGCCTAAAACAAGGAACCATAAGAAGCCCAAATTGGACACCCCTGTTTCGGGTAGAGTCCTTCACAGCAATAAGGAGTTGGAAGTTGTCCAAAACCTATTACACATCAGTAGTGCAGGCCATGAAGAGGCCTTACAAAAAGATGGAAACAATACTTCCCAAAGGCTGGAAGCCTTGGAGAATGAAATGATGAAACTAAAAGAAGAAGTGCAACATTTGGCCAAGCAAAAAGGAAAAAGGAAGATGGAAGATGATACTGATCTTGGCAATAAGCAAGTTGAGGACATCTACAAAAATCTTAACTCCTTGGACAATCGTCTGGGGAGAAAGGATCACCATGATCACAACATGGCAATTTTTAATGCAATCAGTGATTTCCTTGAACAACATGTTCATAGCATTTATGTGCTTAGTGAGATCCCAGACACTCTGTGGGGAACGGACAAGAGAGGCATCAAACCATAGCAAAGTTGGATGCTAAGGACCCCACACACATGACAATAGTGGCTCTCTTTACCTCACTACAAACTATCAAATCTAGAATTACCAGAGCTGCCAAGAAGTAAAGGAGGTCTTCATTGCAGATGCTTTCATCATTCTTTTACTTTTTTTGCTATTTTTTGGCTGCATTGTTGTAGCACATGCTCTGTTTTGCTTTTCTGTAGTAACTTTTTGGTTACAGTTGGCTTTAATGCCTATTCTGGATGTTGATCCTTTTTTTGTGGAACCTATTAATGTTTTATCTGGCTTTTAGGCCCTCTATGTAAACAAGGTATAGTCCCTTCAAAACTATTTACCATTAATTAAAAAAATGAAAACTCTCTACAATAATTTTTTAGTCCATAACATGCAATAAACAAAAAAATTGAATAAATACTTCAATCAGTATTGAAACCCACTTGAAGTTTGTCTAGAGACAACATTCTTTTCTTTACCGCTAGAGAAAGAGAATCACAAATATCCTACAAAAAAATGAAATAGGAAGTTAATAAAACTAAACGTATCTACGAATTCAAAAGGAGGGACTCCTCCATTAAGATTATTCTATATTTTCAATTTCATTCTTGGATATAATACAAAAAAACCAAAAAAATTATAAAGAGTTATTAAAAATTGTATATTAGTCTAGAGGCCATACATAAGAAGATAGTAAATTGTATTATTATTATTATGGTTTAGAAGAAATTGCACAAATGTTTCTCTACAAAAATATTATTTCCCCATTTATTTTTTGAGATTTTTATCTTTGTTAAATAATTACAAATATTTGAATAACCTTCACATGTAATTTGCATATTTAAAATTTGATTGTCATTTTTATATATATTTATACGTAAATTCTTTAAAAATACATATAGATGTCTTTAAAATAATTAAATAAATACAATAAAAAACATTGTTTTGTATTTTTGAAAGGGAATTTTTAAAGCAAGAAATTTGATATAAATGATTGCATACTACATCACCAAAGAGTCAGAACCGAACCCTTTTGGGCCTATATTACATATTGATAGAAGAATATCAAAACATAACTAGCCATATCTATTTTTTATTCTTTCTAATTTACCCAAATAATGTAAATATTTATATTGAGTACCCATGAATTTATGTTATGACAAGGTGGATTTAAGGAAATTAATAGGAATTCATGGAGAAAGGACGGTACAAGAAATTGGAAATGAAGCTATGAGAGACCTTATTGTTCAAGACCCTAATTGGATGACTTGTATTGCTAATGTCAGATATGGGGACGACTTCTATTTCTAATGTCAAAAACACTCAAATTATTTTTATACACTTTGGCTTGCATGTTGTACTAAAGTTTTATGGTGAATTCAGAACAAACGAAATGAATAGTTGTTTCATAATGAGGCCACCGACCCTATTCATTTCACTAATGAAGTCACTCTGTTCTTCATTGTTGAGCTCTTCTCTTTTGGATGTGCATAAAGCTAACTTGAGGCAATTTCTTCAAACTGGATTTCTTCCATGAGCTAGCAGATATAAGAGGTTTGGGGAAATACTTTCATGAGCCCCCCTCTTAATGGGGTGCATGGTCAGAGTTTGCAGCTTCCTATGGATTCCAAGGAAGATCTTGAATCTTTAAATTTGTGCCTTCTGGGTGAAAGTGGTCTTGGGACGGACATAGACAATGAGAGTGAACATGCAGGTAGGTCGAGGGTAATGGAGAACATGTCCCTTTCTTCTTTTAGTCGTGCTGATAGTTTTCAGTTTCCAGAACAACCTCCTGTTCACAGCAAGTGGCTCGACAAAGATGGTAACTCAATTTCCTTTGACAAAGCCCTTGAGATGATTATGGGTATAGAGGGAGACAAAAATCCTAGGAGGCCGAGGGTCTCTAGGATTTTTAGATCCAATATTCATTTTGAGCCTGAGGATAGACAGGAAATATTTTCTTGTAAGATTGTTTCAGATAAAGAGGTTGACTCAATTGTCTCCTGCCCTAAACGTCTTACCCATGGTGGTCTAAAAGAGTGTCTTATAGATGTGGACCATGTTGTATAGATATGTGCTCTCTAGGAGTCTGTATTTTGTTCATAGATTACAATAGATTTGGCTGCACTTGAAAGTAAGAAATTCATATTCATTGTTGATAAGATCTATCAATAGCCTGGAGTTCTTCTAACTATGTTTGGGCTGATTTTTTTAGTTTATCGTGATCGGGAGAGAAGTGTATCAAGATACAATGAATTTAGAAGAAATATGCTTATGATTCCCATAACAAAGTGGGAAGACCTTATAGATGATAAAGAAGCCAAAGACTCGTCCATACAATAATCTAAGAAGGAAACACGCATTTAAGATGAAATTCTGGCAAAACTGACATACAAAAACACATTATTTTAAACAACAAAGATTAAACCCTAATAGAAATAGTAACTACACTCACGCTTCATCCACAAATTCTTAAAGGAATTGTGTAAAGGTGTCTGGAGCATAACTTACCAATCCAGAAAAAGTGTCTGAAACATCAATCTGACTTCTTGGTTTTGTTCATCGCTTGCATGCCCTTAGTTTTTGTGTTATGACTCTTGTGTACCTACAATAGCTGATTCATTCTGACCTGGATATATATGGGCTTGGCCGACTCACTAATTTTCTATTTTTAGCTCTAACAACTATCTTAACTACACTTATCTTCTTAGACTTAGATCATGCATGTGCTAAAAACAAAATCCAAAATTGTTAATTATTGAAATTTTTTTATTTAAAATAAGAGAGAAAATCTAAAATTGTTAATTGAAAAAAATATTAAAAATAAGAGAGAAAATATAAAATTGTTAATTATTAAAAATAGTAGAGAAAAGCTAAAATAGGCAAAAAAAGCACAAACGTCAAGACGGTTTGTCAAACCGTCAAATTTAACACAATCGTAGAAACATCCACAAGGGCCTTTCCCATAGGGGGAATGCCTTCGACATAATTAATAGGGTCCCATGAATTTTTATTTTTCTATGTATAAGTATAGTACGGAATTAATTATTGGAAAGACAAATTTGGAAGGAAGCTTAAACATAAATACCAAGTATCACAAATCCTCTTTGTAAAATGTAGCACAAATGTAATTTTAAAAATTTTAAAAATTTTATTGAATTTTAAAGCAACACTATTTTTTTAACATGGAATCACATTTTCCAAATAAATAGGATCTGGAACCCCAACATAAAACCGTGCTCTAAACTACTTATTAAACTTTGTAAACATTGCAAAAATCCACACTACAAAAATGACATGGTTTTATTAAGTTATTATAAAACAACACTTAGTTAAATATAATCAACTTAATCAAATTCAAGTGATATTAATATATTTATCAATCTAAAAATCTTTTGAACATTCTTATATTATTTTTATATTATTTTTTTCTCGGTATCCTTTCAATTTATCTTGTGCTTTTATCTTATTTTGATTTTGATGGTTTGTCTAGACTAAATTGAGGTATCTTCTATTTTTACGATTTCAATATTTTAACTTAAAGTAATCAATTAATTAGGAATTTTAATTAGATTTGGATTGTACCAATTTAAACATTTTTGTATATGTTACCATTATAAAATTAAAGAAATTGTTATACAAATTTATTAGAAACAAGTATTTTAAATAGAAGTTATGTTTTAACCCACTTTCAATTTCTAAAAAAAATATTATCAAATAAAGTTAATTAATTATCGTTATCTAAATGAATGTAATTATATGTTGAATAGTTTGATATCTAAGTACTTTTAATTTTAATATATTATAATGTGTGAATAGTAAAGATGAATATGTTGTTTTGATAGAAGACTCTTTCTCTCTTGACCTTTGCTAGGGTTCTTCCATGTTGCATTGTGTTGTCGTCTTGTCACTACCCTTGACCTTACTTTTTACCGTGTTGGATTATCAAAGAGTACGCACATTAACCATTAGCTTTTTCATCGTCCTTTAGCACGAATAGCCTATTCAAATGGCATTTACTCTGCCTTCCACAAATTTTGTTTTAGGAAGCAATAAAAATGGCCTACAAATGGGTGTGAAAGGTTGTTCTAAGGTCTACGATGAGGTAATGAAACTAACCATGCTCTCGATGTTTTGTTAAATATAGTTGTTGAACCTGTCATCAAATGGTATGAGGATTATAGTCTTATAGTTAAATATAGCTTTTTGAACCTACCATTGGGAACCTAGGTATTGGTATCTAGGACACTGGTCATTAGAAATATTAGGAAAGGTTTCTTTCTATTTTCGTTTAACTAACCTTTCTAGGTCTAGGCCCTTTAGAGAAAATCTTGTTGTTGGTTTTTGCGTAATACATTGAACTCGGGATTTCATAGTTTTAGACCAAGTTTCCCTTAAAGTCTCTATTTGGGTTGAGTTGCCCAGTCTTCATATATCTCTCTGGTATTTTATTCATGATAGTGTCAAGCCCATTATGTGTGTTATCTTCTTTTAACCGTATCGTTTAATTTCACTCATCCCAATAATTGGGTGCGTGTTGAGGTTGACTTAACCAAGGACTTAAAGGATACCACTGAAATTCAATTTGGATTTAAATGGTTTTGTCATAAGTTGAATTATTTCAACCTTCCCAACACCTACTTCAAGTGTCAAGCCCCAAACCATATAATCCAAGAGTTCCACACTCATGGCTAAGCCCAAGCCTTTTGAGGACAAATTCATGGAGAGAAAAGTTAAGGATTCAGCTAGTAATGAGAATTGGGCCACTGTAACTAACAAAAATCAACCACATGAAATAAAACCAATTCGATGTCTGCTACCAAAATACCCTCCTCTACTTGACAATATGATAGCATTCCTCTATTATATGCTCCCATGCTAGTTGTTAACACTCGAGTCCGAACCCTTATTGAACCAAGACACATACAAGCAATTGATAGGGTTAGAAGTTGGGACCTCTACTCAACCTTATTTTCATTCTCTTAGCCCACACCAAGGGTGGGAACAAATATTTGAGGGGAGTTAGTGGGGATAAACACCAATCCATTTATTTAGAGGATTTTAGTAAACCAAACTAGTGACCACTTCTTTCTAACAGCTTTTTAGATGCTTTAGATGACATTTCTAACTTGTAGGATGGGCAAGAGGAACTTCACTTGGATGAAATTCCTTTCTTAATTTTATATCCTAGAATGTTAGAGGTCTCATAGAGCGCACACGAAAGTTCTCTATTCATTCGTATGTCATAAAATTGGAATGTTGGATTTTTTTTGTTTACATGAAGTTAAGATTACAATTTTTCTTCTACAAAATGTATTAAAGTGCATTATGAATCATTTTACCCACCTCTAAAATTCTAATAATGACATTCAAGGTGGTGCCATTATGGAAATATCCCTAAATTCACACCCTTAATATTTGATTTATGGGAAGACCCGTACTATTGGGCCTTCTAGGTTTTGTTAAATGTCAACGGTTATGCCCTTTGTATTTTCAATATATATATGCTTCTAATCATGGCCCGAAAGAGTTATTTTATGGAAATGGCTTTTTGACAACTTGTCACTTGCTTTTGGATAAGTTGTGGAGATTTCAATATAATCAAGCATCATAATGATAAATAAGATGGTCTACTAGTGGGCTTGTGTGTTGGAGAGTCGGAAAACTTATTTTATTTCAAAAAAGATTGAGCTTAGTAGACCCACTACAAAAACAATAGGAATTTACTCATGATCATGGTTCATGTGGTCTAATTTTTGAGCTAGACAAGACTAAAAATTGAAAATATTGGATCATGACCTACTCTATAAAAACACATGTTCTTCTTGATAACATGGGAATTTCCATAATAACATTCAATCGAGAGTGTTTTCTTTCGACCATTTTCTCGTCACTTTTTAGATCATTTGTGTCACATCTTGTTTTGCATACTATGCATGTAAATGATAAATAAAATAAATGAAGTTATAACATGGATGTTATGATATAGAAATTATTTGGAAATTACATGTTTTAAATGAAATCGTTTGTTTTGAAATATATTAATTATTTTAGATGCAACGGACTAACTACCCTTTTTCTGGTTAAATGAGGTGCATGTAGGAACAAGTACCCCCTCGTTGAAACATAAGAGATGGAGATAAAGGGAATTATTGGGGAGAAGATCACAGATTGAGAACATTGGATTTGACACGGGGAAGGTAAAATGAGAACCCATCATACATGCATGGGATTGGGGTTATGTAAGTTGATTTCCAACATTATATGATGAGTTAATTTAATAATTTTTTTGTGGATTGATTTTGGATATGATGCTCAACTAGACTATTTTATTCCAAGGTGTAATGAAATACACTTCTCAAATTGTGCTAAGGTGGTGTATCGCCACCAACATAATCCGATGAGTGTATATTGTCATCATTGTAGTTGATAGATTATATTGTTTTAAATTTTCGACTATATCAAATTTCCTTAATAATCATACTTTTTCATTAGTCAATCCATTCGGGAGTCTTAGCTCACCCGACTATAATGTGAACTTGTGCCACCTTGTTGGTATTAGGCATCTTGTTTTTTAATTAAAAAGGATTTGATAAAAATTTGGTCATCATTTTCAGGTCTTCACCTTATATCATTCATCTTGGTGCATATTGATCTCCTTTAGCTTTGAGTATTTTTTTGCACCACGTTATTATAATCATGCCTTACATGATAGAGGTTTCATCAAATTTTCTTCAATAATAGGTTCAAAATTTAACTTTGATCATTACGGTTTGGGAGGTTTAGAACATCAACATCAATCGAGGAGTATGAATGGTATATGGTGGGTCATGCGTCTTCCTTTGCCTCCCTATCTATAGTTAGAGGTTCGCGAGACATGATGAAACCTAACAAAATCAACTAAAAGTTATTTCCCAATCACTATTGTGGAATTTTGTGAAATTTGAGTCTCCCAGTCATACTCTATGTCAGAATGCATTATGATTATAACACCTTTTAGCTATTCATGTTAATTGTATTACCACCAGGGGAGGTTGGATTTGTAATTGATTTGATTAAGCCTTCATGGAAATTCCTTTTTTGACCCTTTCCTTCATACTTGAATGTCATTCAAGCTATATAATATTAGTACTAAATTTTTTTCCATGTCATATTTTGGGAATGTTGAGCGAGTTTTAAATCCCTACTCTGCATGGTAGTTTTATGAGAAGTTAAAAAAATATTTCTAGTTGTTAGTTTTTACTTCATCATGAGCAGGAGTTTTGGGAGAAATGAGAGGAGCATGTTTTGTGGGGAGTTTAGTTGGGCTCTTAGTTACTTTTTTATTCCATCATGGGAATGGGGAGAGAGAAAAAAGGAGGAAGGAGAAGCAAGTGTGCATATTGGAAAGAGGATGAAAGAAACATTCAAGTGCAAAAAGACCTTATTATTTTTGGAAGCTCATTACAAACATGTTTTTATGGTTTCTTTCATCGTAATTGTTTGGGAACAAAAGTAGCACCCTTGGTTTGATCATGGAAGATCAAATACTTTGGCTAACATGGGATTGTCTCCAAGGTGTGGGACCTTGCTCCTTGAGACAAACCTCTAGAGAAGGTTGGTTCCTTCTATCCTAGATCAACACAAAATAACCTAAACTAATCAAAATGTAACTAAATCTAAAACAAACGGATCTAGGGTTGAGAGGGGAGAAAAGATGCAAAATGAAAGAATGGTGATGCACCAAAACTAAGAAAGGGTTTTAATATGACCTTAGATGACACAAAACAATCACATGTGTAATATTTTTAAGGAAACACGAGCTCGAAAGACATGAATAAACAAAAATTAAGGTAAAAAGAGGGAAAACATCCACAATGAAAATAGAGCATTTAGAGGGAAAATACTACGGATGTATTGCATTTATAATTTATTCATCACGTTTATGGAGTAGAGGTTAGAATCTCTTGAAAAATACAAAATTACAGAGGTCTAAAGGTAAGAAAATGTGTGGCTCTAAGGAAAAGCCTACAAAATTGACATAAATGAACCCTTAAAATGTGCCTAAGCACTTACATTTATAGAATATGAGAGAGGGAGAGAGAGAGAAAAATGGGGAATTCGATTTGAATTTTCAATGAGTGCAAACAAATTTTTCATCTCCAAACTATTTGCACCTTTCAAATACCTACTTGAGATGAAAAAAATGATCATTTGCATTCCTAGAAAACACTATGATATCATCCAGGTAGAAAAGAAAAATGTGGTTGATCAATCACTTAAATTACATATGCATGGATTTTTAGAAGGTTGCTCCTACATTAGACAAACTAGATGGAATTTTAATATATTCATAATTTCCCCATTTAGTGGTAAAGGTGGATTTGAATTGATCTGATTTTAGCCAGAGCAACCATATAAAAGAGAAAACCTCTTTGATCCTACTACCATTTACAAAATCTTCTTCATACAAGGTAGTGGGTAATGATATTTCAAGGAAGCCTTGTTCAGATCCCTAAAATCAACACATGATCTAATTTCCCATTTATTTTTCGTAATGGAACTATGTTGGCAACCCATGATGAATTCTTGATGGGGAAAATGATGTTGGCCTCAATTAGTATGTTTAATTCCTTTTTCATGAGAGGCTTAATCTATGAATTGAAAGGCCTCTATTTTTCCTAACGGGCTTGGTCATGTTGGATACAATTCAATGGTATACTAAGCTAAATTAGGATCATAACCTCTAAGGTCTTCATAGATCCATACAAATACATAAGAAAATTCTTGGAAAAGTTCTACAAAAGCATGATTTTCCCTCAAAGTACATACCTTGTCAATCTTAAGCGGTTATTCTTTACCAACTAATATGGGTTCAAAATCCTTTCCTTTGATCGTCATGCTTGCTTTTTATTTTTCTAGGCTGATCACCATAATTAAAAAGGATTCCAAATTCACTAGTACTTTGTGTAGTTTGTTTGATATGAGTTGGACAATTTGGTCTCCATATTGTTGCTCCATTTTCCTAGTTCCTTGAGGAAAGCGAACGGCTTCTTCTTGGATGAAATTGATAATTTGTTAATCACTTTCAAATACTTTCTAATTTGAGCCCTATGTCTGGAACGATAGGTCTTACTACTATTTCAAAAATTTCCTACATCTTTTTTAAACAATTTTTTGGGGAAAACATAAGTACGCATGGTGCTTCAACCAAAAAGATTGAATCGTATCAATTTTCTCTGAAAGACATTTGATTGTCATTATAAGTTACCCTCCACACCCCCCAAACCACACAAAGAAACTGTTATCCAAATTTCACCCCCGAGTTAATTTGATAACATGCATCAGAGTTTTTAGTTCCAAGCAAGTAGATTGATTCAGGAGAAAATCGTAAAATTGGCTAAGTCCTGCTCAAGACCGCCTTTGGGACAGTTGGAACAATTATACGCGGAAGGCGCGGATCGGCCGAAAAGCCTCTAGGCGGCCCAAACAGAAAAGGGACATCTGGGACAAATGGACGCGAAATGCCCGAATCGGCCGAAAGAAAGAAAATTTGTCCAAGTCCTTTACCGGGAGCAAGCGGGACAAGAGTGCGTGGAGGACGCGAACCGGCCGAATCGGGCGAACCGGAAGAATTTGTCTGCGAAGCACTTTGGGACATCTGGGAAATTTGGGACAAATGGACGCCGAAGGACGTGAACCCGGCCGGATCGGCCAAACAGAAACTTCAAAGCACAAGAGCAAGTGGGACAAAGGGATGCGCGGACGCGATAGCCAAAGGAGCCGAAGCCAATCGATCACGCAACGTGTCACCGCGTAAAAGGGACATGGAAGCCCATTTCGGGCAGATCAGAGGATTCTGTCCCGTGAAGCACTGGGACATCCGGGACAAAAGGATGTGGTGGACGCGAAAATCCGGCAGGCCGTAGAAAAATCACGGCATGACACGTGTCGCCAAGGAAAAAGGTCCAAAAGTCAAAGGGGTGAGTTTTCGAGCACTGATCCGAACCAATGAAATAGTGCCACGTGTCCAAGTTTAAGGGGCCCACAAGAAAAGCCCGCGAAAGGTGGAGAGAGAGAATTACTCAACGAATCAGGGCCTGCCACGTGTCGTCCAGATGGCAGAGCGGAAAAGATTTTAAAACCTGTTCTTGCCTGTTTTGTGCCCTAAATCTTCAGACCTTTGTATCTTTCGATCCAGAGCTCGATTTGCACGTTCTTTATATCAACGGAAATCATGAAATTCTCTACATGATTTTGGGATCAATCTCGCATTTTGGTGTAGTTTGAGAGGAGAAAATTAAGAAAACGTCTCTCGACACGTGGTGATAGATAAGTAATGCTTCAACAACCAACTTTAATGAAGCGCATGTACTGCCGCTCTGTTAGACATGCCCGCCGTTTTGCTAGGATCCGCCGCTTCTGTCATAATGAGATGATTTTAAATGCTACCAAGAAGTGGTTGGGGCAGATTCTGGATTTCCTCTCTCTTCCCTCTCTTTTCTTGATATATATTGTAAAGAGGAGCTTTTAAGGGTCGAACATTCTTGTTTTGCATCCTCCCTTCTTCCCTCGCTTGCAAGAGAAATTAGTGGAGCTTTCAAACCTCCCATATGGGTTGTAATGCCAGTCTTTTTGCCTCTTGGCCACTGCAATGTACTGTATCGACTCTTGAGCAATAATATATGTGTTGTGATTGACTCTCGACCCTCTCATGTATTCATTGTTGTCATTTTGATCTCTTATTGCAGTTTGGTTACCTGTGCATGGTGTTTGTATTGCATCTATGTGGTCTGTGTTAAATTTGCAAAACGAGTGTCTAACATTCTCCTTCTCTGGTGTATCACCGTTTTAGTGTAGGCTCTTGCTGTTTTTCCTTTTCTCTCTCTCTCTCTGTCTCCTTGGCATGGTTAGATTAGGATTAGATTAGCTTGCCTGCACTGGAATAGCTCGTGGCAGGTAGTTTAGGAGTAGGAACCAGCCTTCTCTGGAGATTCCTCTCTCATTTTACAAGTCCCACACTTGTAGAGAGGTTTCAATGTTGTGCAATCACACTGGATGCTAGAGTGATCAACCTAGAAGCCCGATCTCGCATCCGGGGTGCTTTGTGAGTCTCGCAACAACAATTTTTGCACGCCTTATGGGACCTAGAGGTCTCATTTTTATTACAGTAAAAAGTTGATATGCATCTACTACGCTTTTCTTGCTTATAAGAGCTATTATTTGCATATCCGGTGACTCCACCGGGAAGAATCAACTGGTTTCAGCAAGACAGCCTGAAAACTCATGAGAAGAATCACCACAAGGTCAAGAGTTGGAGAATAAGAAGCGCTGTTTGAATACCTATAGTTATCTCCAAGAAGAAGGCAAAGAGGAAGAAGGATTCAAAGGTCTCCATCTCCACCAAACAGAACTCTCTCAACTCCTCCACCTGACAGGCCTTTCATTCAGTATAGAAGGGTTTTAAGACCGATTAGAATGGCTCAGAACAATCCCTACGTCAACTTCACAGGAAGCAGCCCACTTGCTCTCAATGCACAACATCCAGTTCCTATTGCAGCCTTGAAGAACATTCCCTACTTCACCGGAGAAAATCAGACTACTCCAGGTGATCATGTTAAAGATATTGCTAACCTTTGCGCAATCCATGAAATCGATGAAATGCAAGTGGCTGTCAAGTTACTGGCATCTTCCTTCAAGGGTAAAGCATTACAATGGTTTAGGAGCCTCGAGCTCGTTCTATCACAAATCGGAATCACCGTGGTATTGCACTTCATGAGCAATTTGAGAGAAGGAGACAACTTATCTCTTTTGAGCAGTAATTGAAACTATCAAGAGAGCCCCCAACGAGCAACTGACTGACTTCAACTTCAGATTTCAAAGGTCTTGGGATAGGATTCCAAAGTGGCAGTCAGGCCAATAGCAGAAGGTGCTTTTCTATATTACCTTAAAGCTTTGAATTCGACATTTCTATGTTAATTCAGTCCATGGGAGGCACAACAATCCCTATGGCTTATAGCATTGCCATTAGAGTCGAAAACTGTCTCATTCAAGCTAGTAAACTGGCTCCTAGGCCTCCCATGCCTTTGTATCCAAACTTAGAAAATCCAAGCACTAGTCAAGCACCCACTTTGGCTCCTGTTCCCACTCCTAGAAATCAGAGTTCAAGTGAAGCTTCCACTTCATCTCCAAGTGCTTCGAATGAACTCCAAGAGGTCATGAAATAGTTGCAAAATTTGGGAAATGAGCTGGTTACTATTAAGAGGCAACAAGCCCAAGGTTTCAGACCTTCCTATCAACCTCAAGCTCAGCCTAATAGGCAGCCATACCAACCACAAAGACCACCTAATCCAGTTGCAAATGTGAATCAAACAAGGCCTCCCTCTAATAGACCATTCCAGCCCTATAATCCAAATGTTATATCTGCCTCTAAGGCATTAGTGCCAACACAGAACAACATTGCTCAGGAATATGACTGGTGCTTTCCATGCAATGAGCCTCATAACCAATCCATGTGTTTCAATGGTGCTCTCAATCAAGCACTGATGGTGACAACTACTGGTGTGGATGGCGAGGGAAGTCAAGGAAACAGCCAACAACCGAGAAACATTCCAACAAAGAATCAGCCCCAAATGACACCACATTGGTGAACTCGCAAGCGGGAGATTTCGTGGCATGAATCAAGCAGCTTTCTCAAGGTGTCGTGTGAACACAAGGTCAAAGAGGAGAAATTTAGGTGAAGAATAGCCATTAGCCCCAGCCAATCCACCACCTTCCACGGCTCCACAAATGATTGGCAAGCAGAGTCCAGTTTCAAATACACAAGGGCAGCCAAGAACAGCCCCTAGGCCAACTCAAATGCCAGCTGTTGCTGCCCACGTACAAGGAGTAAGTGTACAAACCAAGGGACAACAAAAGGATACTTCATCCCCGTTCAGTATCATTGAACAGATGAAGAAGACTAACGTCAATATATCAATGTGGGAATCCCTATCCATCCCAGGACAAAGAGATCTACTGCAAGCTGCCATGAAGGATTGGACAACTTCGAATCAACAGGTTCAGATGCAAGACAAAGTGCTTACAAATGCTGCCCAGCCTGAAGGAAGCCATGGAGGGCAACAAGGTAAAATGTCGAAGCCCCCTCCTTTCTATGTTTCATTAATCATTGGGGATAAACTAGTACACAATTGCATGATTGATTCCGGGGCAAGTAGCTCAGTGATGCCCAAGCAAATAGCTGATCAGCTGGGTCTCCAATATGAAGTAATGTCTAAAGGGGTAGTGCAATTGGATGGGACAGCAATAGCAATAGTTGGAGTGATTAAAAACTTGAGTCTTACCTTGCATGCATGTCCAAATGTTGTTGTCTTACAAGATATATCAATCATAGACCTTCCACCACTCTTTGCCCTTTGCTTGTCAAGGGACTTCACAGCCAAGATTGGGGGGTATTTGTCTGCTGATTGGTCTCACATGTTGTTTAGAACAAGGTATGGAACTAAGGCTACAATTAGGTCTGAACCTATTGCAAACTTCCATATTGAGCCTTACACTCCTAGTCAGATTAATGCCAATTGCTCAGCATTTGATCAAGAAGATCACCCTAGTACTGATGAGGCTGACACCAAGGTTGGAAGTATCCCGGACCTAACTCTTGATGAATGGGCAAACAAGATACATGCTTTTGATCCCTATCAAGAAGTAGAAGAATCTGAGCTGGGAGTCTATTGTATACACGAAGAAAATCAACTTGTTCCTAGCATCACCAAGCCAAGCCATAATGATGACAATGAGGTATGGCGGCTGTTTTTTGACGGATCAAGGAGTAGGCAAGGTGCAGGAGGTGGAGCCATGCTTGTTTCACCTCAAGGCATCAAATATTATTCAGCTTTTCGTTTCCAGTTTTCTTGTTCAAACAACATAGCTGAATATGAGGCCTTGATTCATGGACTTCATTGGGCTAGGAAAAAGGGGATAAATAACTTGCAGGTGTTCGGGGATAGCGAGCTAATCATCAACCAAGTTAGAGGACAACATGCTACGAAGAACGACTTGCTGAGGAGCTACAAGAATAGGGTATGGGACCTCATTGAAGATTTCGAAGCTTTCAACATTGTGTCCATACCCAGGAAGAAAAATGAAGCCACAGATAGGCTCGCAGCAGTTGGAGCAACGTTTGATGTGGTTGACAACATCAAAAGGGAAAAAACACAGCCACATATCCATGTGATTGTGAGGCCAAAGCCAGCCTTCAGATAATAACACAAGTTGGCAGGTTGTTTGAGAACGATCAACAGATCGTCAATTTTCTACAGGAAGAGGCTGAATTCTCAGCTAGAAATCAGGACAGATTAGAGTAGCAGTATGGGGATCAAGTAGTGCAGCTGCGGACAAACAAGCTTCCTAAGGGTTTAGTAACATTGGAGTCTATCTTCAACCCTAATGACCAGTTCCGTAAGGAAAAGGCTAACATACAGGTCAAGAGAGAAGATTCAGAGCCAATTCTGGTTGGGGAAGGCAAAATACTTCAAATTGGTAAAGTGGCCACTGAGCAAGAGAAATCAGATTTCATACAGCTTTGCCAAGAATTTCTAGATGTCTTCGCTTGGAGCTATGAAGACTTGAGAGGATTCAATCCGAAGTTGGCACAACATACCATAGAATTGGATCCACCCATCGGCGTAAGCAGAGACCACAACCCTCACATTGAGCCTCTAATGAAGAAAGAGCTTAACAAGCTAATAGAGGCAAGCATTATATTCCCGATCAAGCACTCAAGCTGGGTTGCAAACTTGGTTCCGGTCAGGAAGAAGAGTGGAGAAATCAGGTTGTGTGTAGATTTCTGGGACCTCAATAGGGCATCTCTCAAAGACCATTACCCACTTCCTTCAATGGAACAAATATTGCAAGTAGTATCCGGTTCAGAGAGATTCTCTCTCCTAGATGGCTACTCAGGGTATAATCAGGTGATGGTGAAAGAAGATGACCAATTCAAGACGGCTTTCACCACCAAATGGGGGACCTATGCCTACAAGAAGATGCCATTTGGACTATCAAATGCTGGAGCCACCTTCCAAAGGGCAATGGATATGGCATTTAAGGGGTTGATCAACAAAATAGTTCTGATATATCTTGATGACATCACTGTATTCTCAAAAAATGCAGCAGATCACCTCTGTCATTTGAGGCAAGTATTTCAGAGATGTAGAAGATTTGGGGTATCATTGAATCCCAAAAAGTGCATATTCTTGGCTCACGAGGGAAAACTTCTAGGCCATATTGTTTCAAAGGAAGGGTTGACGATTGACCCAGAATGGGTTGAAGCAATTCAAGCATTGCCATTGCCAAGTCACAAGAAGGCTCTTCAAAGCTTCTTGGGAAGGATCAATTTTGTCCGCAGGTTTGTTCCAAACTTTGCAGCTCTCGTAAAGCCAATAACGCTGATGTTAAAGAAGAGCATGGCATTTAAGTGGACATCTGAAGGCAAGGCAAGTTTTGAGGCAATAAAAGAGGCTATATCTCAAGCCCCAACTCTCGTCAATCCAGACTTCTCCAAGGACTTCGTGTTATATGCCTTCGGTGGTGGAGACACAATTTCTGCAATC
This sequence comes from Taxus wallichiana var. yunnanensis, assembly GCA_018340775.1. Classification (NCBI taxonomy): domain Eukaryota; kingdom Viridiplantae; phylum Streptophyta; class Pinopsida; order Cupressales; family Taxaceae; genus Taxus; species Taxus wallichiana. The sequence goes on along the minus strand of CM031242.1, from coordinate 18,337,471 downwards.
CTGGCACAACAAAACAAAGAAGGATTAGAACAACCAGTTGCTTTCTTCAGTCAAGGCTTGGAGGAATACGAAACTAGATACTCTTTCATTGAAAAGCATGTACTTGCAGTGATCAGGAGTTTAAAGAAATTCAAGCACCTAGTCTCAAACAACAAGATCCAATTATTGGTCTCTCATGCGGGAGTCAAGGACTTCCTTCTAAACAAGGATCTGAATGAGAAGCGTGCAGGGTGGATAACTCGTGTCATGGAATATGACATCGAGATCAAGGTCACCAAACTAGTACGTGGAAAGGGACTATGTGAACAACTAGCCTTGAGTCAACAGGTTGAAGCAGGTGATGAAAAAGAGACTGTCTTGGTACTACAGGATGGCCAAGAACATGAAAATGATGATGTGCCTACCCCTTGTTGGACTCAGAATATGATACACTTCCTACAGACAGGACTATGCCCTCCGGAAATGAGCAAAGCAAAGAGGAGATACTTCAGATTACAAGCCATTCCATATGTGCTTGTTGATGGTGTTTTGTTTAAGAAAGACATCAATGGGGTTCTATTGAGGTGCATTGGGACTGGTCAAATTGAGAGGGTGTTACGAGATTTTCACGATGGAGATTCTGGAGGACATTTTGCCCCACGAGTAACAGCTCTCAAGATAATAAAGGCAGGGTATTATTGGCCCACGGTGTTCAATGACTGCTATACATGGATAAGAAAGTGTAAGAAATGTGCACTCTTCACAGGCAAAGAAAGACTAGCAGCGCTTCCATTGCACCCAATCTTGGTTGACCAACCATTTCTGCAATGGGGATTGGACTTCATCGGGGTCATCAACCCAAACTCAAGCCAAGGCCACAAGTGGATTCTCACGGCAACGGACTACTTCACCAAGTGGACTGAAGCAGTAGCGCTCAAAGAGGCAAACGAGTCTAATATACTAGAATTTTATGAAGGAATAGTGACCAGGTTCGGTGTGCCGGCCACTATCATATCAGACAATGCATTGGCATTCGTAGGTTCCAAGATTACAGAATGGGCTGTCAAGAATGGAATCTACTTGAGCACCTCTTCCAATTATTACCCACAGGGTAATGGACAGGCAGAGTCCACGAACAAAAACTTGCTGAGGATCATTAGGAGAACTCTTGATGAGAATCAGAGGTCTTGGCATACCAAGCTGAAATCAGCCTTATGGGCTGATAGGATCACTCCCAAAAGATCCACAGGTAACTCTCCATTCAGGCTTGTCTATGGAAGAGAGGCAATCTTGCCCATGTCATTAGAACTGCCTGCATTGGAGTTCATGAAGCAGTTGGAGTTGGCTGAGTTCGAACCAATGGAGGCCAGGTATGCAGAGTTGATGGAATTGGAAGAAATTAGAGAACGTGCAGTTCAAACAATTGAGAAAGATCAGGCCTTAGTGAAAAGATGGTTTGATAAGAAAGCAAGAGCAAGGACCTTCCAGGAAGGGGACCTAGTTCTGAAATGGGATGCAGATCGGGCAAAACCAGGAAGACATTCCAAGTTTGATGCCATTTGGAGCGGCCCCTACATGGTCATGGAATGTAAGAATAGCAATGCCTTCCAATTGTCTACATTGGACGGAGAAGAACTCCCGATTCCGGTCAATGGAATCTATCTTAAACATTGCTACTGAAAAAAATAAGAGGTTCACCCTTGTAAATATTAGCCTAGATTTCAATTCCTCTAAGTGCGTATGCACATTGTCTTCAGAAAGTTAGGTTTCAGCTTTCCCTAAGTGCTTTGGCGCGAGTTTTGTCGCTCCTAGATTGAGTTTTTTACTGATTCGGCGTGCTCGTAGAGGGAGTCAGCAGATCAAGCTCATTTCAGTTATTGCTTATGACTCCATGCCCAACGGATCGCTAAAAGGCCACTGATCTTCTACCTAGCAGCAAGTGACCCCGAAAAGTCACCAAATTGTTATCCAAATTTCACCCCTAGAGTTAATTTGATAACATGCATCAGAGTTTTTAGTTCCAAGCAAGTAGATTGATTCAGGAGAAAATCGTAAAATTGGCTAAGTCCTGCTCAAGACCGCCTTTGGGACAGTTGGAACAATTATACGCAGAAGGCGCGGATCGGCCGAAAAGCCTCCAAGCGGCCCAAACAGAAAAGGGACATTTGGGACAAATGGACGCGAAATGCCCAAATCGGCCGAAAGAAAGAAAATTTGTCCAAGTCCTTTACCGGGAGCAAGCGGGACAAGAGTGCGCGGAGGACGCTTGAACCGGCCGAATCGGGCAAACCGAATAATTTGTCCCGTGAAGCACTGGGACATCCGGGACATTTAGGACAAATGGACGTGAAGGACGCCTTGAACAGCCGGATCGACCGAACAGAAACTTCAAAGACAAGAGCAAGTGGGACAAAGGGACACATGGGACGCTGATAGCCAAAGGAGCCGAAAGCCAATCAGATCACGCCACGTGTCACCGGCAGAAAAGGGACATGGAAGCCCATTTCGGTGGATCGAGGATTCTGTCCCATGAAGCACTGGGACATCCGGGACAAAAGGATGCGGTGGACGCGAAAATCCGGCAGGCCCGTAGACAAATCACAGCATGACACGTGTCGCCAAGGAAAAAGGTCCAAAAAGTCAAAGGGGCGAGTTTTCGAGCACTGATCCGAACCAATGAAATAGTGCCACGTGTCCAAGTTTAAGGGGCCCACAAGAAAAGCCCGCGAAAGGTGGAGAGAGAGAATTACTCAGCGAATCAGGGCCTGCCACGTGTCGTCCAGATGGCAGAGCGCGGGAAAAGATTTTAAAACCTGTTCTTGCCTGTTTTGTGCCCTAAATCTTCAGACCTTCGTATCTTTCGATCCAGAGCTCAGATTTGCACGTTCTTTATATCAACGGAAAGCTGTTGAAATTCTCTACATGATTCTGGGATCAATCTCGCATTTTGGTGTAGTTTGGAGGGAGAAAATTAAGAAAACGTCTCTAACACGTGGTGATAGATAGAAGTAATGCTTCAACAACCAACTTTAATGAAGCGAGACATGCTCGCCTCTCGTTGTTAGGGACGACCCCCGCCGCTTTGCTAGGATCCGCCGCTTATCATAATGAGATGATTTTAAATGCTACCAAGAAGTGGTTGGGGCAGATTCTGGATTTCCTCTCTCTTCCCTCTCTCATTTCTTGATATATATTGTAAAGAGGAGCTTTTAAGGGGTCGGACATTCTTGTTTTGCATCCTCCCTTCTTCCCTCGCTTGCAAGAGAAATTGTGGAGCTTTCAAACCTCCCATATGGGTTGTAATGCCAGTATTTTTGCCTCTTGGCCACTGCAATGTACTGTATCGACTCTTGAGCAATAATATATGTGTTGTGATTGACTCTCGACCCTCTCATGTATTCATTGCTGTCATTTTGATCTCTTATTGCAGTTTGGTTACCTGTGCATGGTGTTTGTATTGCATCTATGTGGTCTGTGTTAAATTTGCAAAATGAGTGTCTAACATTCCTCGGTGTATCACCGTTTTAGTGTAGGATCTTGCTGTTTTTTCCCTTTTCTCTCTCTCTCTGTCTCCTTGCATGGTTAGATTAGGATTAGATTAGCTTGCACTGTGCACCGGAATAGCTCGTGGCAAGGTAGTTTAGGAGTAGGAACCAACCTTCTCTCGGAGATTCCTCTCTCATTTTACAAGTCCCACACTTGTAGAGAGGTTTCAATGTTGTGCAATCACACTAGATGCTAGAGTGATCAACCTAGAAGTCCGATCTACATCCAGGGGTGTCTTTGTGTGAGTCTCAATGCAGCAAACATAACCTCGTGCATTCATGTTCCTCCTGTAATTTACATTAAGCTTGTTTTTAAATTGTTGAAGTTAACTTACGAAATCCCTTTTCCATTGGGTGTGTTGTTCCTACAATGGACAATTCCTTAAGCTTAGGAGGCATGACATGTCTACAAGCGAGATGTCTTGATCTAGATCCAACATTTCAACTTCTAAAAATTTTCCCGCTTCACTTTGTGTTGAGTGTTGAGTCCCAACATCGTGTGTACCTTTTGGATGGAGTACACCTACAAACAACATTGCTACCATCTAAATTTACAAAATTGGTTTTTTGACAAAATGTTAAAAGAAGGCACCATTGTTTGTTTGTGAAAAACACTTTGTAGGATGGTGAAACATGAATTGTATGTTCCTTCAACCGATATTTCTCGTGCCTTTCATACCATATATAGGAACTCGATGTTTTTCGTTTAAATTCTTTTGGTTGCAAAGACTATTCTTATTAGTGACATGGATATTGTGGCGTAGAAACATACCCACTTATTGGCATTCCTCTTTGGGTTCCCGCTCATATTTCCCGAGGAAGAATACAAGTTTAGAGCCATCTCTCAAGTTTGATACAATTTATTCCCACAAACAATGCCTCAGGAAAAGTGCTACCCCATCATGTGCAATCTTTGAAGTCCATATTAGTTCTTTGAATACTACCATGAGTATATGGTTTGTTAAGGGACATGCCCTAGCAAAAACTATCCTTCGAGAATATAATGAAAGGGGTAGAGGTTCTTATTTTGGCTTTGATTTTATGGAAAACAAAGGTGGTGAAATCCATGTCACTTGTTTCAACGAAACTACATAGCTCCAAAGCAATTGCAAGAAAGAATTGATCGAAATGGAAGAACTTGCTCAATAGAAACAAAGCTTGCACATAGAGGAAAGACAACAGAGTGTCTTGGCATGCTCATAAATGAATAGAAAGAGAGTACATATATGGTGCTGAGTAACCCTAGTGCATGACACACCCTAAACCTAACCCTAAACCTAACCCATGTGAGATGACCCTCCAATATGAGAGGAGGACACATAGGATAACTCACACAAACAGCCCCTTCATCGAAGTTGGGGTAGAAGTCATGATGAGTCGACAAAAGAGGAAGACACTCCTAAACAACTAAGAAATATGTGTCAATGGGGCCCGGAAACTAAAGGCCTGATAAGGTGCCCATATACAAACACAATCTTCCTAGAAGAAGAAGAAGAAAAGGAGGACTACATAGCCCAAAGAAGATGAGCAAATGTAGAAGACCTCACCCCAAGAAGAGACCGTAAGTGAAGAAACTTCATCTCAGTGAAGGGCTTGGTGAATAAATCTACAATCTGATCAGTTGTCTAAATGTACTGAATGTCGATGATACCATCATGAATAAGCTCCCGTATGAAGTGCATATGGATCTCAATGTGCTTCGTCCACTGATGTTGAACTGGATTTCTACAAATGGAGATAGTGCTTGTGTTATCACAGTAGATAATGGTAGGCCACCGAAAGTGGATGCCAAACTCTATCAGAATACCCTGTAGCCAAATAGCTTATGTGGCAGCATTAACTGCTCCTCTATATTTTACCTCTGTAGATGATATCGCAATTACATTCTACTTCTTGCTAGACCAACTAATGGGACTCAACCAAGAGAGAAATCTGTAGCCATAAGTATATTTCCGATGATCTAAGTCACCGGCCCAATCAGAATTTGTGAACCCAATCAAGTCAATATCTACCCCTCCATGATAGTGAATGCCATCAGTATAAGTGCCACGAACATAGTGAAGGATCTATTTAGCTACTTTCCAATGCAGCTCATGTGGCTCCTGCATGAATCTGGACACGATCCCAACAACATACGATAAATCCGGTCGAGTGTGAGTCAAGTAAATCAAGCTCCCCACCAACTGTCGATAAAGAGTACCATCAACCAAGGGAGTAGAGCAATCTAAAACCAACTTAACCCCGGAAAGAAAAGGAGTAGGAGAATACTTGCAATCAAACATCTGAAAATGAGCTAGCAAATCAAGAGCATACTTAGGTTGTGAAATCAAGATTCCCAAGTTAGATTGTGAAACTGGATCCCAAGGAAATAATGAAGCAAACCTAAGTCAGTCATGGAAAACTTGTTGGCCAAGGTGATCTTCATAGAATCAATAATAGAGGAAGAGCTACCTGTGATCAACAAGTCATCAACATAGAGAACAAGAATGAGTATGGAGTCATCTTGTCATAGAATATAGACATTTGGATCAGAGTGACACCTAGTAAACCTTGATGTAAGTAAGGAGTCCATCTTGGCATACCAAGCCCGAGGGGCTTGTTTAAGGCCATAAAGAGACTTCTTTAACTTACAAACAAGGGAGGAATCTTGGACATAACCCGGAGGTTGTTCCATATAGATTTCTTCCTCTAGGTAACCATGAAGGAAGGCACTCTTAACGTCCATTTGATGGACTTTCCATCTGTTCATTGCATGGAAATGGCTAGGGTCAATCGAATAGAAGTCATCTTCGCAACCGAGAAAAGGTTTCTGTATAATCAACCCCAACTATCTAGGAGAAACCCTTAGCTACTAATCGCGCTTTAAAATTTTCGACGTCTCCATCTACTCCATACTTTTTCAGAACACCCACTTACACCAAACGATTTTTCTTCCTTTCGGAAGAGTGGTGAGATCCCAAGTATCATTCTTCATGAGAGAGGAATACTCCTCATCCATGGTAGAATCCCACTCAAGAATACCAGAAGCCTCCTAGAAAGACTGTGGATCAGAAGCAGAGGTGAAGAAAGAGTGGGGTCCAATGAAATCTGAGTGAGTATGTCTCATATCCGAAGTATCTCCAACTAAATCTCCACTTTGCAAAGTTTTCCTAGCCCAAAGGGGACCAAGAGGATCAAGCTCAGAGTCGGAAGATTCTTCACTTGAGTGAGAAGGGACATAGTCCTCATCATCACTACTGTTAGAATCAAAAGACTCAAAGGTCTGATGGTTGGGAGGATCCGGAAGAGGAGCACACTCAACAATATCATCATCTGATGAGTCAGAATCCGAATCAGTGAGTTTAAGTACCTCAATAGGTGGAGAAGTAGAAGTTGAAGAAGACTCATCAAACTTAACACTTATCTCGATATACAACTCATGAGAGGTAGGATTCATCAATCAATATCCCTTCACGCCATCAGGATACCCTACAAAGATACAAGGTTTGGATTGTGGTTCCAAGGCCTTGCGTTTCTTCTTAGGGATCCGAGCCATAGCCTTGGATCCAAGACTCAAAAGTGCTCAACATTAGGCTTGTGTCCAAACCAAGCTTCAAAGGGTGTCATCCCTCTTACTACCTTGTGTGGAACACGTCCTGAATGTAATTTTCACAATTCACTACTTTAGTCCCAATACTCATGGAGGAAGAGACTTCGAGTGAATCATATAAGTGGCCATCTCCTTAAGAGTATGGTTATTTCTTTCTGCGACTCCATTCTGTGAAGGGATATAAGCAATTATATGCTACAAAGATATCCCTTTAGAAGTATAGAAATCCATGAACCTATTGTTTACATATTCACCTCCATTGTCGGTTTGAAGAACCTTGATAGACCATTCTGCTTATTTCTCAGCAAGAGCCTTAAAGTCCTAAAAATGTTCAAAGACTTCAGACTTAAGCTTAAGAAAATATACCCAAGTATATCGTGAATAGTCATCAATGAAGGTTAGCACATAAAGAGCTCTAGTAAATGAAGGAGAAGGAAATGGACCAAAACATCGCTGAACAAGATCCAAAGGACGAGTGCTCTCCAGGCTTTTCCTTTGTCAAAGTTCTTTTCAGGATGCTTTCCAAGGGTACAACCCTCACAAAGACCCTTAGAAAACTTGACGCGAGGTAACCCATTGACCATTTCATTTTGGCTCAATTGTTCAAGGTAGTAATAATTTAGATGTCCAAACGCTCATGCCATAGCTTACTAACTTCATTTGCATGAGTGAGCAAGGCAGTGGGCATAGAATCAAAAGTAAAGTGGGAGAAGGTGTACAACCGTGAACGGTGATCTACCTTTCCCTCAGCCACTGTAGTGTCATTGTTAAGCTCAAAAATAATCACCAAGTTAGGACCAAATTCCACTCACATTCCTTCACCAAGGTGAGTAATTTGGTAAACCGATAGGAGATTGGTAGAGAGATCAGGAACACTCAACACTTGGTTAAATGTGGAGTGTCTTGGCATGCTCATAAATGAATAGAAACGGGTACATATAGGGTGTTGAGTAACCCTAGCGCATGACACACATGAAACCCTAAATCTAACCCTAAACCTAACCCATGTGAGATGACCCTCCAATATGAGAGGAGGACACATAGGATAACTCACACTAACAAAGACTACTACTAGGTGCCCATGACTATGAAAATGGTCAGAACCTAATTTTTACTTTGTCGCATAAGTGTCAAAAATGTTCTTTGTTGATCAAATGTATGTCACTCCTTCATCTCTCGAAGGTACCTCTAACATAAAAAGAGATGTTCACATGCAAAGCCCACAAAACCACATCAAATCCAAAAACGAAAGATGTAATATAGGGATTCTCAATGATCCCACTTTGGTCACATGACAGAGTGAACTTATGACCAAGCACTTCACTACATCTCGTACTCCATGTATTTCTTGTCACCGTGTCTAGAAATTGTGCCTTAGGAATCCTTTGTGCAAGATGCACCAAATAAGAGGATAGATTTATTAGATAATGAAAATGTGTGGATTTAATTCAATATACTTCATCTTCCTATGCGGTTGTATGTAAAAATGCAAATCCCTTGTCCCTTGATTATATGAAAAATAAATTCTTTGAAGTGTTTTATGTGTCTTTTGAATGCAAGCTTAGGTAATACTAATAGTGTTTAGAGTTTGGTCCTCATTTTTAAAACATAAGTATGTATTTTGATGATTCCCTTGTTTGAATTTCATAATTGACAACTGGAAGGATGACCCATAAGTGAAAAATATTCCCAAAATATAAAAGAGACCCAAAAGGATAAAATAAGATAGAAAAGGGTTAGGGGCACCCAGAGGGGACATAAGCACCTGGGCATTGTTGTCATGGCTAGGTGCTGGTGTCTAAAGCCATAAAAGATAAACAAGTAAAATTTTGAATGGGATTTAGGGTGTGTAATACCAAAAAGGAAGTAAGAAACAAAGAAATGAGGCTAAAGATAGTTGTCAACCACTAGATTTCTCGCTTAGGAATTGTGTAAATGCTAGCATATTTTTAGGACCTATAAATGTACCCAAGTGCGTGATTTTGTGTCTACATTTTCCCCCAATTTATATTATTGAGTGAATACTTGATAACATAAAGTAGATGGGAGATGTGTACCTTATGATCTTGTAGAGTGTGCTGCAAAATGCATGCCAAGTGGACAAGTGAAACGTGAAATGGTGCAAAGTGAAGCGTGGAGACTAGAAAAGAAAGTGTGACCCTAGGGATGAAGCATGTACGTAAATATGTGATACTAGAACCTGTGTTTGATGAAGTAAGATACTACTTGTTGCATTTTAAGGAAAGACTGCAAAAAGAAGAGTGAAAAAGTAGTCAAAGTCGCGTATATGAAAAATTTTGTAAAGCATGTAAAAATGTGTAAAAGTATGTAAAAGTAGTAAAAGGAAAGTGTGCACATAATGTATAAGAGTGTAAAAGGATAGAGAAGTGTCCTAAAAGGAATGATTGTTTAGAGGAATGATTTTTTTTGGGCGATATCATGCCAAGAGTGAGTTTTTTTGTGTGATCTCACGCAAGTATGAGTTTTTGTCGATCTCACGCCAAGTGCGGACTTTTGGGCTATCTCATGCCAAAGAGCAAGTGTTGGGGAGAGAGATCTAGTGTTACTCTCCTTTCATGACTCTTCCCGATACACACCACTGCAAATGGTGTGTCCCTATTTTGTTCATGTTATCTCGATTATTCCAAATTAGTTCTAATTTATACCGATTGAAGGACATAGAGTTCATTATGTTGTTGGAGGACTATACCTGTACTATAAAACCGCTCTAAAGACTTATGTGTATTGTGTTGATATAATAAGATGATTGTATTTGTCCCCAGTGCATAGGCGCCTAGGGGAGGACATGGGTTCCCAAACACGATTTTTGAGTTTGAGTGGTGGTGTCTATGTTGTAATCTGCCCAAGTCCGATTCCAGAAAGTGTTGAACTATTACTGTGTTGATTCTATATTGTATTGAGCCGAACCGGGAGCTCGAGTTGATGTAGGGGTGATTTTTTCACCCAATGTATGCCCCCTCATTTGGGGTGCATACAACAATTGTTGCAATGTACTACCCAAAAAGAGGACCCAATGGGAATCAAATTGATACTGTAGGGGGTAGGGAATGTGCATGGTAGAAACCAAGGCACATGAAAACAAAGTGGCTAGGTTCATGTGTTAGTAGAAAAAGTAGCAAGAAAGACATGTGATATAAGATAATGTAATAAATCAAGTGTGCAAACAAAGTAGACTGTGAAAATCAGGTTTTATACATGGGACATCGCTCACAATGTCACAAGTCAATCAGGGCCAAAGCGACCAAAAGTATACAAGAAGTGATAAAAATACATAAGGCATACAATGGAAAACAATGTCAAGAAAAATGTATCAAATAACATGGTGGCATATAATCCTACAAAGCAAATGCTACACACGAAGCACTTGTTATCATGTTAGAAAGATAAATAGTATGTCATGAGCGTGTATAAATAAGAAAAAAAAGGTAAAATAACTGTAGTGAAAATTATTTTAAAAATTAGAAATAGAACCTGTGTAGTGTATGATAGAAAAATTAGATGCCTCCAGGAGCCTCGGTGGGACTGGTAAAAGGTATAGTGCCAAACATCATTGCAGATGTGATAACTTGTAAGAGATCTACATTATAAAGTAGAGACCAAGTGAATGCACATGTGTATATGCTAATGATAATGACATTCGATTGTCTAAATAGCATAGTAAGTAAATTGCATCATGTAAGTAGTATAAGAAAGAAAGAGTAAGTGCAACCAAGATATGCAAATGCAGTGAATGAGTGTGATGGAATGGTATACAATGTGTGAATGTGATAGGAGCAATGTACCCCCAAATAATTTGTATGAGATGAGGTTCATTTATAAAATCCCCCTTAACAGTCAAGAATGAACCATATACAGAGTGTGTCATTGGGAAATGGTTTTGAGAATGTGTGTTAGATAAGCAATAGTGTCGAGAATTGATAAGCAATAGTGTGGGGTGGATCATATAAAGAGCCTTTGCATGATGTAAATTGTACATGTCCTTAGCATATTCTTCATCATTGAAAGGTGGTTGTGGACAATTATGTGTATACCAGTGGGTGAGATTTTGAGTATAGCCAATAAATGAGTCATTACAAATAGAAATGCGGCCAAAGGGCATATGAAATGTGATATTAGTATGATTAGGATCCAAACCGCCACCAATTTCATCAAACCAAGACTACACAACTATGAGTATATAGGAACGAGGAGTACGTGCAAGGAATACTAATAAATGGAAGATGCGGAGGCCATAAGTAGTAGTAATAAATAAACATCCATGATAAAGGTGGGGAGAGTGAGGTGGTGGGTGGATATCATCAAGTGTGAATCCTAGCCAGGTTAAGCCATCATGCGTGTAAATAATGTTAGAGAAAGTGGGATTGAATGGAATGTGAGGCCAATAAGAGTCATGTATGAAAATAGTGCATGTGAAAGGAGGAAGTGTTAATGTAGAGTGAGATGAGGCAGGTGGTATGATGTCTAATGTATGGAAAGACCCCGAAAAAGTATCATATTATTAGTGGAAGGAAGGGGTTTCTTGAATTGATATTCACCAAGGCCAATAGCAACAAAAGTATCATTGAAGTAGGACTCATCTATCTTGATAGGAGTAAAGTTAAGATTGTGCAATGTGTCATCATTAAGCTCTACGGCATCAACCTCATCATCGAATCATCAGTGTTGGCATTATCATGTTTCATAGAAATAACAAGGATATTGGTAGGAATGGTGCTAGATGTGGGAGTGGGGGATCCACGATAGGTGGAATAGTGGTAGTTATGGAAGTAGACAAGGTGGGTGAAATGATATCGTAGTATGGGTAGGAATGGATGGTATGCTTGCAGAGGTGGAAGAAGGTTGTGAAGCACTAGATTGACCAACATCATATGTACCAATATTACTATATGGAATAGGTTGTGATGGAGGAATAGGTATAGCAATAATGGGGTCTATGCGAAAAAAATTGAATGGATCAGGGTCAGCAACAATGGTATGTTCATAGCCATCATGTAAGAATTTAACACATCGATGAACTGTAGAAGGGACAACATGCATTGCATGAATCCATGGTCTACCCAACAAGATATTAAACTAAAATGAGGCATCGATAACAAATAATATAGTAGGAACAATTTTAGGCCCAACTTGTATAGGTAAAGTGATAATGCCCATGTATGTGCGAGTAGTGGAATCATAGCCGCGAATTAGAGTATAATTTTTAACAATTAAATCATCATTAATGTCAATTTTTTTGAGGAGGGAGTGGGAACATAGGTTTATAACAAATCCATTATCAATGAGTACATGCTTGATACAAATTAGGTCGATAGTAGCGGTGATAAGAAAAGGTGCAAATGGATTTTCAACAAAGATATGGAGATATATCCTCGTCTCTAAATGATAAAGTATGTTGCATATTTTTGAGACACTTAGTAAGATGTGTGAAGGCCACATGAGAATTATTGCTTTAAATGTAGATAGAATGAAGAGTGGCCTCTAATGTATTACGAAAATCAAGTGCATTGCACAAGAGAATTTTTGCATGTGTATTCTAAAGTTGCTTAATGATGTCATAACCCTTAGAGGTGGTGGTGGGAACCGTAGAAGTAATGGGTGGTGAGGCATAGATTGGTGGAGCTGCAAGAGGACGAGTGCAGAAAGTGATGACTACATTGATGGTTGGATTAGCCATAGGAGTAATGAAGCGGGAGGATGTTGAGTACGAACTTGCATAAAATCAGCAACAATAGTAACCATGCCAAAAACCTTAGTTGGGGTGAAATAATGATAAGAAGATTGATCCATGAATTGAAGGAGATAGATTTTGATGCATTCTTGAAAGGTAGGGTTTGATCGAGTCTTTCACCAAATTGTTTAACAAAAATAGATTTATTATTAAATCCCTAATTGTAGAATAGTTGATGTAAACAATGATATACAAGTGTTAAGTACAATATGACCCAAGCAAATAAGCAAGTAAGTCTAGAGTTGGGTTCACACATTCATGGAAAATAACACAATAATTTATCACACAATAATATTTTCTTTATATATTCAATTACACACACTTACATATATATAGGACATAGTGATCCTATATTCTAGGAAGTTGGTACAACTCCTCAACAAACATCTAACAATCTCCTAAGTTAGTGAGTTGAGTGAATCACTCCAAACTCACATACAAAGACATTATAAAAACTTATATATATATATATATATATATATATATATATATATATATATATATATATATATATATATATATATATATATATATATATATGTATATATATATATAACAATAATATATTTAACTAACTCACCATGACTAAATAATATTTACCATATGGTAAATATCCTATACAATGTAAACATTAATTTTCCTAACATTTCCCCCTTAATGTTAACATGGTAGTATATAACTAACACACTTATTTTGTAGCTTGCTTTCCTCTTCCCTCTCATGATCTTGGTACAACACTTGAATTGAAGGTAGAATAAGGAACACATCAACTTATTATCAACCATGCATTGTCGGGAACACATTTGACCGACAAGAATGGGAACATGCTCAAGAATCATCTACTTATCAACCAATCACTCTAGGGAACACATCTGACCTAGATAATGTGGGAACTCAAGTAGGAACACATCTGAACAACCTTCAATGGTTTTCTAGAGGCTAACCAAAACCTAGGTATGAATAGGAACACATCTGACTATTCAACCTCTTCAAGAATCATGATGTTGTGTTTCTTTGTGTTTTCATCTCTCCACTATATGTTTACATTAGGGGATTGCATTGGGAATGGTCACATACACAAGGGAACATGAACATACCACATATGTTCTTGTTTTTCACACCATGCTGAAATGTTGAAAAACTGAAAACAAACACACTACATGCTAAAATAATCACACACATGCCACCAAATCATTTTGCATGTAGCCCCGTCGTTGGCGACTAATGAGAGGTTGTTTATTGTCCTCTAGCCTTTGAAGCCTCCATCCTCCATCAAATGTGTTGGACTTAATCATCTAATGTGAACATGAAGAAAAAAACATTGAGCTTATTCTTTTCTTCCCTGATGTGACACTTTATATTTTGTAAAATAACACCAAAAATGCGTGTGATTTTTTTCTAATTTTATAATATTTTGACTCTTTTGACAATTACTCATGAATTTTATGAAAGATTAATTTCCTAAAAAAAGACTCTATATTGAAACAAACTAACGACAACCAAATTAAATGGCAAAACATTTCATGATAACAATGATGACAAACTATAAATGAAAATAATTCTACTAGAATCTAATTAAATATTGGACTTACTTCTAGGACATGACACAAATAAACATTTTACGCTTGAGAAACTAATGAGAATAATTATGATAATTTCAATCGACTTGGACTTTAAATAAAGATTAATTTCATATACAATCTTATAAAACTAATTAAATAAAAGACTGTAGTTGACTATATAAAAAATAATCTTCTAGACTCTATACTTGAGAATAATTGAAATTTGGCTTACAAACTAATGAGAATAATTGACAATTTGATAAAATAGCCTACATATAAATCTTATAACATAAATAAACACTACTCTATAAAAATGACTTCAACACGAATATTTTAGTCAGCCTTACATGATAAAATAGCCTAGAAGTTGAGTTGACAGCTCGTGGAGGATAACACTTGCATGGATAGAAGGTCGAACTATGGTGCATGAATCTTTAGTGGTTTATATATCATGGACATGACCAAGAAAACTGGCTTGTAGATATACAAAGATCTACATGTGGGGAGACTTAAAAAATATCATTGTAGATTTACAAAGCATTCAACCAAGTCTTGTTTCCTAAAATATAACCTTGTGTTTCACTCTAATTTATAACACTAAATGCTGAATCTAATGCGAGGTAGATAGGGTTGCAAGATATAGTGGAAGCAATGCATTGGCACACTAGTGTCAACAATGTCGAAGTTTTTTTGAAGACCAATGCAATTCGCCAAAATCTTCCAACAATGTAGGTTGATCAAAGTCATCGATGGAGGATGAAATGATACATTCTTTAAGGATTACATTCCACGATCTTTACCGAGTCTTCCAGGAACTCATCTCATGGAGATATAAATATTAGATACAAGAATAGACCAATGCAAAACTTGTGAACAACACTAAGAACAACATTGTGTTAATCCATCCAAATTTTGATGTAGGTCAAGAGTGAAATCAATGCACAGAATACCACTCAAAAACTATACATAGATTTCTGATTGGATAGTTACGAGGACATATGTTTTAGTTGATCCACCTTTTTTTTCATAGCCATTTAGAATATATTTATATCAACATAAACCATAAGACAATCATTCACGAGGGCAAGTAACAATAATAATAATGCCCCTCGAAAATCCTTTATTCTTGCATTATACAAAGGAAAGAAAATTGCTCGATATCAAATCTAGAACTAGGTTCAGAATTTTATGGAAAATAACATAACAATTTCTCACACAATAATATATATCTTTATATATTCAATTACAAACACTTACATATATATATATATATATATATATATATGACATAGTGATCCTATATTCTAGAAATTTGGTAAAACAACTCCTCAACAAACATCTAACAATCTACTAAGTTAGTGAGTTGAGAGAATCACTCCAAACTCATATACAAAGCTATTATAACAAACTTATAATAAATATTATTGTTACATAACAATAATATATTTAACTAACTCATCACGGCTAAATTATATTTACCATAAGGTAAATACCCTATACAATGTAAACATTAAATTTTCTAACATTAAGTATAAAACCCTAAGAAAGAGATGTAGAAAGAATAACTTAGCTTATTTACACTTGATCCGAAAATGCTCTAGACTAGAAAACTATTGAACATAGAGTGAACAATGTTGTAAATTCTCGGGATAAATTTTGGATCTCACGGATGATGTCGGATAAGGGCGCTTAGATAGGGGCAAGGGCATCAAAGACTTCTATTGAGTGCCCATGAATGCAAAAATGGTCGAACCTATTTTTTTATTGTGTCGCATAAGTGTCATAAATATTCTCTATTGATCACATGTATGTCATTCCTTGATCACCAAAGGTACTGTAACGACAAAAGATATGTTCACCTACAAAACCCACAAAACCGCATCAAATCCAAAAAAGAAAGATGCAATATGGGGAGTTAGACTAACCCCAACGTTCACCCAATAGAGTGAACTTACGATTGAGCATTGCACTAAATCTCATACTCCATGTAGTTCTTGTGAGTGTGTGTAGAAATTATGCCCTAGGAATCCCTTGTGTAAGATGCACTAGATAGTGGACTATATTTTCTAGATAATGCAAATGTGTGGATGGAATAGAATAAACTTCCCCTTCTTATGTAGTGTATGTAGAACATACAGTCCCTTGTCCCTTAAGTGTATGAAAAATGAATGCTTTGAAGTGCTTTAGGTTCCTTGTGAATGTGTTGGAAAAATAATTTTTCAAGTGGGAAAATTAGTGGGGTCTCACCAACCGTATGGGATTAATTTTCTCTACTTAAATGGGGAAGCTACATTTATTGAAAAAAAGAAATGAAAACAATTTAAACTAATTTCCGTGGTGGCCCAAAGATCGAGAATCATATAAGAATACTTCCCTAAACTTGTGGAAATTGTGTGTATGTAATACAAGGGAGGAAAATTGCTTAGTGAGGGAGATAGGAGAGGAAAAAAGAAAGGGATTTCAATCAACAAATAACATAGTAGATCTTTTTGCATTAAAATTTAAACATTTCACTTGCATCAATGAGAAGAAACCATTCACAAAGAAAGAGGAATAATCAAAAAAAAATATTGCATCATTTTGCACAATTTACAATACTCGTGGAGTATAAGTTGAGATAGAGATAGAACAATAACAGATAAGAAATAGAAGAAATGAAGGCACTTGTTTCTAGAAATACAATGAGAGATAGTAAACAAGCATTAACCATCCCCGAAAATGAGGGAACCATTCATATTTATAGTGTTATGACTACCCTTTCATCTCCCCACATGACCTTTCACCTTCCTTCATGATTGTTGACCTTTCAACTTCTTGTCACGACTTTTGATGTTCCTCCATGATCATTGGCCTTTAAAATTATTTCAAAACCATTGATATTCCTTCATCACTTGTGACCTTTCACCTTCCTTCATCATGTAGATACCCAACTTCATTTTCTAGTCATATCACAAAGATCCTCGGGTCACTTAAAATCTCCTTGACATGCGACACCACCACCGGGTCACCCAAAATATCCTTAACATGTGACATCATCACCAAGTTTCCCAAAATCTTCTTGATGCACGACATCATCACCAAGTTACCCAAAATCTCCTTGACACGCGACCAAACTCTTCCAAACATGCGAGAGCATCTCTGGGTCGACAGACCGATATTGTTGTCACGCATCTACACCTCAACCTTCCGACGTGTAATTAAGGCCTTTTGGTCATGCAAATTCATTCTTGGATCGCTTAAAATTTGTATCACGTGTATTAGAGCTTGTAGTCGCACATCTTGAACTTGTTGATGCACATCTAGAGCCTCTCATATGCCTAAAACTCATTATCGGGGACAAAAATTGATTTCAGTGTGACAAAACTTGTTTCCATGTAATTGCATTCTTTTTGTCAAGTATTTTAAGGCATGGGATGCGCGTCTAGAGTTGTTGATGCACATCATGAAGTTTTTTTGTCAGCGCTTCTCGAATTACCAAGGTTGTTGAAAACTTGTTTTCTTCACCCCGAGAGAAAATTTTAATGAAATTTTGTCATCCAATATATGAATATTTATGAAAAATGTCAAAAAAACCAATTATCCTATTTAGAGGTCCTAAAATTAAGTCTTCATCAATATTTACCCATATTTTCATTTTTACTCAAGTTGTGTGTGTCGATAAACTAAGTGACAGGAAGAGTTTATGATCACCAAAAACTAAAAAATCATATGGGTTATGAAGATAACTAAATATAATTTTATTTAAGATTTGGTTAGGCTCACAAATCTTCACGAGGCTCAAAACTATTGAAACCTTTCGAGTAAGTTACATCTTGTAAAAGGATCTTTGTGTCGCACTGTCAGACAATTTTCCACATCTCAATATTCCCAAAATATTTCCTTGATGATTTCAACATGAATTAGGATATTTTATCTTTATAATTCCTAGGGTATGAGCTTCTAACTCTTCACAAGGCTTCTGAAACTTTTCGAACAAGGTGACTAGCTTTTTCAGAACATGCATTTCCCAATACCTTGCTCACAAAGACCCGTTTCACATAACTTGTTCCTAAACCTTGATTTTCTTCCAAATTTCCTAGATTAACTCGAATGATTACATATCTCTATCACACACTACTTGGAGGCATTATATATTCTTGGTACATCCCCAAGAGGTGTTCATTAGGTGCAAGAGTCCTGAAAATAGGCCTTTTTAGGCCTCCGAGCAACTCCTTCCAGGTGGATCATAATGAACTCATGAATTATTTCCCAAAAAATTACCTACACATGAAACACACTTTAAAAATATAGTTAGCACATCCCTCTCGGCCATGATGGGGTTTACATAGTCATAGATTAGCCAGAGGGCAATTTTACATTACTCGGTTCAAATATTTTTTAGTGTGGGCTTAGTTGTCATGGAAAAAATTTCAATTTTCATGCTAAACATTTAACATGAAAACAATTGGCTCTAGCTTGGGGACTTTTTTCATATTGAACAAAGTGAATACGAAGCAAGTAGGAACCACATAATCTCAAGACACTAAGAGGACTAGTGCCTTATCCATTGGGCTATAGGATTCATTACAAGACAAGGATGGACACAAAAAACCTCATTTATTGAACACAACACATGACATAAAGGGAAACACACAATGGAAATGGAAACACATAAACCTATATTCACTTATGGTACATGCGGGGACAACCCACTTTCATTGTTTGTATAATTTCAGATATTGCCCATTGTGAGGCAATTCCAAGTGAGTTTCATCCAGATAAGATAGTTGGAAATTATTCTCTCCACATGTGTCTCGTATCTGAAATGGGCCAAGCCACAATGAATCAAACTTTCCATGGCTTCCTTTTGGTTCTCTCCTCTTATCCCATAGTAGGACAAGATCACCATCTAAAAATCTCTCTTCTTTGCCTTTTTATAAAAAAAATTACTTTCAATTGATGATCCTTTATCCGATCAACCACCAACACCCTATCTTCACATAGCTTTTCCAAGTACAAAATATTTTTTCAAGTGAGTCTTGGAACTCACCATCTTCTACTACTTTGATCAGTTGTAATGCTGGTAACTCTATAGTGATTGGAACTTCTACATTTATCCCATATAGGAGTTGGAACAGAGACATACCAATAGCTCTTTTCGGAGTGATCCAATCAACCCATAATGCATCATATAGATTTTTGTGCTAATTTATTTGATTATGATCTACGAGCTTTTGCATAATTATCACCGATTCTTGTTACTAGATTCTTCTTGATCATTCCCCTAGGGTTAATAGTCGGAAATGTATGGGCTAAGGATATTTTTATCCATAGAAGAACTCAGTTAATTCCATAGAAGATAAATAAGTGGCATTATCAACAACTATCTTCTAGTGGAATGCCAAAATGGATAATAATATTTTCCTTGATGAAGTTATATATTGTTTCTGAATTGGCTTACTTGACCATTATGGCCTCCACCCACTTAGTGAAACAATTCGTTGTTGTGAGCACGAAGATATGGCATGCATTAGAATTAGTATTAAGAACACAAATGAAGTCCAACTCCCATTTTTGGAAAGGCTCTTCAATCACCACCGATCTGAGAGGAAGTGTAGTGAGTTGTGATCTTCCCACAAACTATTGACAAGGCTCAGACTTATATACCTTTTTTGAGCATGTTGAAAGAGAGTAGGCCAGTAATATCTCCCTCAATGATCTTGTGTGTAGTGACCATGGTGGAGAAATTTCCACCATAGGCTTGGTCATGATATGCTCTCAACAACTACTCATGTTGCTCTTTGTCAACGCACCTTAAGAAACATCCATCAAGGGATCTCTTGTATAATACATGGTTCCAAATCACATACCTTGCAGCTTTGAGCTTGAGGGTCATTATTTTCTTGTAATCCATATGCTTTGGACAATCACCATAAGTGAGGAAGTAAGCAATATCACTATACCACTCATTGGTAGTATTCACAAAGAGTACTGGGGAAAGTCTTTACTTACACATTCATAGTAATGGCATTCTTTATCTTCATATTGAGTCATGAGAGAATCATCTTCGGCTATCAACCTACATAACCCATTTCCTCTAACCAAATTAGATGGCCTTATCTAATGTCATACTCTTGAATCTTCGATATGCATTAACTTTTTTTAGTTCCAAGGTCTTGTTGAGTCAAGATAGACTTTATAGATGATCCAGAAACATCACAATGGTGTGAGAGTGTAGGATGTAGAATCTAAAATTATTGACCACCTTAACCACATCATAAGCATGATTTTCCATGGCATTATTTGATCTCGTGATTCTTCAATGGGTAGCTCATGAAGGCAATAGGTGTTGGGGTTAGCACACTAGTTATATAGACAATATATCAGATCTAAGCATATATACAAATAAAATGGATATTCCACCAAAATAAATATACAAACCAAGAGACATAAATCAACACCGTTTTAATGTGGTTCACCAAGGTGTGGGCTACATCCACTAAGAAACAAGCCAATCTATTATCCAAAGCTTTGACAATCTATACAATGAAGATTTACAATCTTCCATACCACTCATATGTACAATACTTTCTTTCCTCAAGTTTTTGCTTCATCACATTTTACAAGTTATTTCTAATTCTTGTTAATCTCTTACTTCTAAACCCTAGTTTTATGCTTATATAGTCATTTATAGACTTAGGGCACTTAGCCATGCAATTACAATCAATAGATATACTTTAATGCTAAAATAGATCTAATTCTCGAGAGTTAATTAAAACATCCTCACATAGGTAACCGATGCCGGTTAGCCCTAACCGATGTCGGTTCCTTCCTTGCCTGACCGATGTCGGTCTTAGGTGACCAATGCCAATTTCACCTTAACCAATGATGGTTACTGTATTTTCCAACAATTTTCCATTGCATACTAAACTAAAGTAATTGAGCTCCACAACTCAAAAATCTCCCACTTGGAGATTAATTACTGCACCATACCTATACAACATCATTCTTGGATCCTTAGCTTTGTTTCTTCCTCTTCAAGTCTCAAACTCAAAGACCAATAGAAGTGAAGTGTAGCTCCAACTTCTCTTTTTCTAATGGATTCGTTAGCATATCTACGGGGGTTCTTACTCATATGAATCTTTTCCGATTCAATTGTTCATCCTCCAATACCTACCATATGAAGTGATACCTTAATTGAATGTGTTTCGTTCTCGAATGAAATGTTGAGTTCTTTGCCAAATGAATTGCACTCAATTGTCACTAAAAAGTTTACAATCACCTTGCTTCTTTCCCAACTCTTCCAAGAACCTACTCATCCATATCATCTCCTTTCTAGCCTCTGTAGTTGTAACATAATCTGCCTCTGTAGTAGACAAAGCCACAACCTTATGCAATCTTGAAATCCAGCTAACTAATTGTCATCCCACCTACTATGAAAATATATCCAGTAGTGCTTCTCCTACCATCTAGATCTCCAGCCATATCCGAATCAACATAGCCACATAAAGAAATATCCGAACCTCCATAGCATAACTACATGCTAGATGTCCCTTTCAAATACCTGAGTATCCATTGGACTACTTTCCAATGCTCTTTACTTGGATTGGCCATATATCTACTCACCACTCCCACTTTCTGTGCAATGTCTAATCTGGTACAAACCATAGCATACATGAGACTCCCAACTTTGTTGAAGCATATGGCACTCATGTCATGTATTTGACCTCCTCATGTGATGATGGACACTGATCTTTACTCAATTTGAAGTGTCTAGCCATAGGTGTGCTAACAGGTTTTACATTTTACATATTGAACCTTTCTAACACCTTGTAGATATAATCCTCCTGAGACAAATACAATTTCTTTTTTTCATATCTCTTGTGTATTTGCATGCCAAGGATTCTTTTTTATATCCTAAATCCTTCATAGAAAATGTGTGAGCTAGCTTTCTCTTAAGCTCACCAATGTCCTGCATACTAGATCCTACAATAAGCATATCATCCACATACAATAACAAAATAATATAGCTCTCATTTTCAAACTTCTTGAAATAAACACAATGGTCATATTCACATCTCAAGTAACCATGCTCTTGCATAAAACTATCAAACCTCATGTACCATTTCCTTGGAGCTTGCTTGAGCCCATATAGACTCTTTTTCAACCTGCACACTAATTTCTCCTTACCTTTGACTTCATACCCAAGTGGTTGCTGCATATAAATCTCTTCATCCAAATCACCATGAAGGAAAGTCGTCTTCACATCTAGTTGCTCTAAATAAAATCCTCTTCTCTGCAACTAAACTCAATACAGTACGAATAGAAGTCATCTTAACAACAGGAGAAAATATTTCACCAAAGTCAATACTTGCTTTCTATATAAATCCCTTTACTACAAGTATTTCCTTGTATCTTTTATGTCCACCCTCTTCTTCCTTGATCATGTAAACCCATTTGTTCTTCAATGTTCTCTTACCTACTAACAACTTAACCAAATCTCATGTCTGGTTTTGTTCCAAGGAATTTATCTCCTCATCCATTCCATGCTCCCACTAGACATGGGTCTTATCCTACATTGCTTCTTCAAATCTCTCTGGTTCACCATTATCAATCAATAATAAATAAAATAGAGAAGGTGTAAATATTTCTGGAGGTTTACTTACCCTTTGTGACCTTCTCACAAGAGTTTGGGGTACTGGAGGCTCAATCTAGACCTCCTAGACATTCCTATCCAAATCGATAGTGACCACCGCCGGTCACCTCTAACCGACGCCGGTTCTGCTAACCGAGGCCGGTTTGGATCTTCTGTAACCAATTCTCATTCTTATGACCAATGCCGGTCGGGGGTAAATCCGACACCGGTTATTGTGTAACCATGTAGGTAATACTTTTAAATTTGAGAGTTCATTTTCATTTACAAACTTCTCAACTAGTTCATCCTTGGGTACCAAAATTTGATCCTTATACATTCTCTTTTCATTCCATTCAACATCATGACTCCTAATAATTTTAGAATTCTCTAAATCCCAAAAATGGAAACCAAAATCACCAGATCCATAACCAATGAAAGTGCATCTCTTGGATTTTGCATCCAACTTTTTCTATTTTCCTTATCAACATGCACAAAAGCTTCTGAACCAAAAACTTTAAGAAAAGAAATATTTACCTCTTTTCCAGTCCAAGATTCCTCTGGTATTCCTCCATCTAGTGAACTTGAAGGCCCATGGTTAATCAAATAAACCGTTGTATCAACTTCTTCCGCCCAAAACTGTAAGGGTAGTCCAAAATGTATTCTCATACTTCTAGCATGTTCCATGATTGTCTTGTTCATTCTTTCTACAACACCATTCTCCTGTGGTGTTCTTGGAACCGTTATTTCTCTACGTATCTCATTCACTGAACAATAATCATTGAAAGCCTTGCTACAATATTCACCACCATTGTCAGATCTAAGGCACTTTAACTTTGAATTTGATTCATTCTCAATAAGGGCTTTCCATCTTTTAAAAGTCTCAAAAAATCAGATTTACATTTAATACAATAAACCCATACCTTTCTTGTAGCATCATCAATGAAAGTAACATAATATTGGGATCCTCCATGAGAAGCTACTTGAGCTGGTCCCCACACATTTGAGTGTACAAGCTCCAATTTTTGCTCCTTCTTAGTTGCCCCAACTTTGAGAAATCTCACTCTCTTTTACTTTCCAAAGATACAATGCTCACAGAAATTAAGATCTAAATCTTTTAAATATAATAAATTACCCTTAGCCTTTAAGATCCGCATTCCTTTTTTACTCATATGACCCAACCGATTATGCCACATGCATGCATCTGAATCTAAAGTAGATAATGCATAAAAGGAATCAGTAATACAGGTAGATAAATATAATGTTCCTACCTTCTTACCTCTTGCCACAACAAAAGCACCCTTGGTGACTTTCCAAAGTCTCCTCTAAAAGTAACCATGCGACCGATTCACCTAGGTTGCCTGCGAAATAAGATTTCTTATGAGGCTTGGCACATGCCTCACATCTTTCAATACCCATGTATTTCCATTCTATAATTTTAGATGAACTTCCCCTTTACCAATAATACTGCAAGGTTCATCATCACCCAAATAAACATGCCCAAAATTTCCCTGGACATAATTTCTGAAATAACCCTTATTAGGGTTGCATGGAAAGAAGCTCCTGAATCTAAAACTCATGATTCAATTCTATTATCTAAAGAAAGAATAAGAGCATCTTGCATTACCTTTGATGTAGCAAGATTTGTTTCTTTACCTTTTTCTGGTTGTTGGTTCTCTTTATCCTTTGACCAACAATCTTTCTTTGCATGTCCTTTCTTTCCACATTTCCAACAAGTAATTCCCTTACTTATGGATTTATATTTGTTATCCCTTGACTTTGATTTCCCATTACTCTTACTCTTTGATCTCTCCTTCTTCTGCCCTTACTTTCTACATTCAAATCATTTCCAGATGATGATTCCTTTGTACTCTTCCTGTGAATTTCTTCATTCAAGATTATACTAACCACATCATCAATTTTCAAAACATTATTAGCAGATGTTGTATTACTAACAGCCATTACCAAGTTATCCCAACTATCAGGCAAAGAACATAAGAGTAAAGTGTTTTTACTTCATCATCAAATGGTATTGCAACCGATTTTAACTAATTTACAATAGATCAAAAATCATTCAAATGACTAGATGCAGATCCACCTTCATGCATCTTAGAAATAAATAGTTTCTTCATCAAATAAACTTTATTTGAAGCACTAGGTTTTTCATATAAATTAGCAAGAGATTTTATTAACTCTACCATAGAAGCCACTTCTGTAATATTGGAAGCCACGGATGCTGTCAAGCTTAATCTTATAGATCCCAAAGCCTTTTTATCAAGAATCTTCCATTCTTCATCAGTCATCTTCGTAGGTCTATATTTCTCATCTAATGATAAATACAAATCTCTTTGATGCAAATAATCCTTAATCTACATCTTCCATAATTGATAATTTTGGCCGTCAAATTTCTCTACCTTATATTTTTTTCTTCCACCATTGTTGTAGCTCCCACTCAATCAGAAAACCCTCTGTGAGTAAATCTATCAACACACAAAACCTCCAAACAAAGCTATGATACCAATTGTTGGGGTTAGCACACCGATTGTACAGATAATATATCATATCTAAGCATACATGCAAATAAAAGTGGATATTCTACTAGAAGAAATGTACAAACCAAGAGACATAAATCAACTCTAGATTTAACATAGTTCACCCAGTGTGGGCTACGTCCACCAAGAAACAAGCTAATCTATTATCCAAAGCTTTGACAAGATATACAATGAAGATTTAAAATCTTCCACACCTCTCAGATGTATAATACTTTTTTTCCCTCAAGATTTTGCTTCATCACCAAGAATTCTCTCTCTCACCAACCTTTTTAAGTTCTTTCTAATTCTTGTTAATCTCTTACTTCTAAACCCTAGCTTTATGCTTATATAGTCGTTTATAGACTTAGGGCACTTAGCCATGAATTACAATCAATAGATATAATTTAATGCTAAAATATATCTAATTCTTAGAGTTAATTAAAACATCCTCACACAGTAACCGATGTTGGTTAGCCCTAACCGATATCGGTTCCTTCCTTGCCCGACGATGTCGGTCCTGGGTGACCGATGTTGGTTTCCCCTTAACCGATGATGGTTACTATATTTTCCAGTAAGTTTCCATTGCATGCTAAACTAAAGTAATTGAGCTCCACAACTCAACAATAGGAGACTCAAGCCCTTCTTCATTCTTTTAAACTAAAATAGTTGAAATAGTGTACTCAGATGCATAGCAATACACAATGAAATCTTTATTAAAATCAAGACATACTAGGGTCAAAGCTTTGCTATAGCCTTCTTGATGTTTTCAAAATCTTCTTTTCCCTCCTTACTCCACTTAAAACCTCTTATGGCTTCATCATTTTTGTAATATGTTGGTGCCAATTTTGAGCCCATGAATTAAATTTTCCTTTTCATAAACTTTCGCTTAATCTAAACTACTTTGTGTGTTGTATATTTCTCCTTGTGCTTCAAAAGTCATTCTAAGTAAGGGATAAGTGTTAATTTGTAATAAATGTCATGTGTTAGCCAATTAAAAGAGAAGATTCAACGAGATATTTTGGTGGATTGGTTTAATGGTCTAGTTGATTAAAGAAAAAGCTTTAGATAGACGGGTGATTGGGAATATGTCTAGATCTTTCATGAGAAACCTGAAAATCAACACTAAAATGATCTAAAAAGTTCCCAAAATCAGAAGCTACGAAGGCCCAAAAGAATGCAACCCGGACAAAAGTATAAAGTTGTAAAGGCTGGTTGGATAAACTTAGTAAAAATGGACTTATCCATTTTAAAACAAGCCTAACAATGACGTTCATTTGGTCATCAAATTTCAACACCAAAGAAGGTAGAGGACACTTGGAAGCATTCAAGCACTTTTCAAGCCATAATAATTCCATGGACTTCAATTTTGTGGCATAAAATGAGTTTTATAAAGGTGTTGGATCCAAGAAAGATTGAAAAGTCAATAGGACATGTGGCAGAAAGATAGATGGGACAAGCGGCGCAGATCAAAGGCTAAGAGGTGGAAACATGTCAACATTCCGACAAATTCTAAAGCAGATGATCTGGTAGACCTCAAGTCCGTAGAATCAACTGAATTTCAAAAAAAATTGGGTCTAAGTTTTCTAACAGTTCAAGGCACTTTACGTGGAAACATTTCTATGGAGCCAATGATGAATTCCAAAGTCCAAAGAAGCGTCGAACTTTTTCATTTGTTTAAGTCTCACACTTCAAAAAGGTCCTTATTGATAAAAGTAAATTGTGAAGTATCATGGAACTTTCTGATTGGTTTGTGCTTCACATTCTAATAAGGCCTTTATAAATAAATAAAAAATGCTAGAAGCGTGGAGCTTTCCCATTGGATCAATTTTTGAGGGGATTGGTTAGGGTCATATAAAAATTTGAATTGTGAAGCAAAAGTGGAGCTTTTTCATTGGCTTATGTTTCAAGGTGGCTAATAAAAGCAAAATAAAATCCCAACACTGCGAAAAGGCATGGAGCTTTTTAATTGGCTTGTGTTTTACAAAGATTCAATACAAGTAAGAGAACAATTTAAGAAGGTGAAAGGAACATGGCATTTACTTATTAGCTCACATTTTGTAAAGGAACTAAATTGCATTCAAAGACACATAATACACGTGGAAAAGGAAATTCAATGCACACGTAGGAAAAGGTAGTTCCCGAGCCAATCAAAGGTTACAACGTGTCACTCTCTTGTTCATCCCACACAAAATTTCAAATGGCCATAACTTTCGATCCAAAGCTCCAAATCAATCAAAATTGGTCTTTTGGAATGGTATTTTTAATATCTTCAAGTTGAGATCATCAGATTCAAAATTGATGGCATTTTGTAAGAGAAAAAGAGAAAACATAGTTTGGGCTTCTGTCTGAGTTTTTGAACAAAGTGAAAAGGGCATAAATGCACATGGTGGTATCAAATAACTATTTTTCACATGGTAGTAGCTTGACCCCACAGCCAACCATAGACTAGCATATGGTAGATCCCAAAATACTAAATCAAATATTTTCAGTTAGAACATTCCCGCTTTGATCAAAATATTTTCTTTACAAACAAGGGGGAAATTCTGTTATTATTTTGGGGAATCAAATTATAAGAACACATAAAATTGTATAAATATGAGGAATTGTCTTCATATTCGAAGGGGGTTTAGTTTCTTCTATTTCTAAAGAAAGGTAGAGAGATTCAATTGTAAATATTACATGTTTCCTTTGTGAAACACATACTATCTCAGTTTCCTTAGATTTTGTGTCAAGTTGGTTGTAATGTATAGCCATTGACAAGCTTTGAGAGCATTCAATTGATGTTCCATTGCTAAGAAATTTTAAGGAGCTGAACGAAATATGTCCACTTTCAAGTTTAAATTTTGTCTTTTGGGTTATGTGTTAGGAATTGTTCATTAATGAGATATATTTTCTACCACATTCTTGTGTTTATTGTTTCTCTATGACTTACACTATATATTTCCTTAATGGTTGTACTTTGGTCATTAGTTTGATATTGTGCTATCATTATTTGTTTTACAATATTGGATTTAATTGTAAAATCCTTACTCTAACCATTTTGTGCTTGATAGATTTTTGTTATCCTTTGAGTGTATCTTGGGCATACAAGGGATGAAATAATAAATACTTTGTTAGAAGGCTTACACAAGGCTTATGTCAAGTGTTTCAAAGATTGTGTCAAAGCTTTGCATCTATTGAGGATCTATGAATGAAAATATAACTTTGTAGAAACTATGATTGGTTAATTCAATTCTTTATGTTTTTCCTGAATTGCAGGTTGTTCTAAGTGTTAAATGCTTGACTGCAAAGAATATGTCTACCTATAATCCCCCTCATTCAAAAATTACATAAGTAATCCTACCCCATTTTATCTACCATTTTTTTTTCATTTCTCTGTCTTTAAATATCATTGAGATTGCCCCTTAGCTGCAAATTCTACCATCTAGAGAATGCAAGAGCAATTGAATCCCATTGTCTTTAGTAACCTATGTCTGGAAAAGTAAACATACACAACATATTTTGTGACAACTCGTGAGAGTGATTGTTGTGTCCATTGGCCATGTTTATCCCAGATTGACCCACCATTTTTAGAAAGAAATTGAGGGAACAAAGATCCTATATCCCCCTCTGCAATTCAGGTTACACCTCGGGTCCTCTCACCTTGGTTCAAGGTAGGACCAAAAGTAGCAAGAAAATACCATCTCCTTTTACCTGACCCTCAATCATCCCAAGGCTTGATCCCAAGGAGAGTGTTAGACCCATCCTCGGCTACAAAATGACACACCAACCCGTTCTACCACTATTCCAAATTATTTCCCTCTTTTTCCATTAAGGAGAAATTGTTGTCAATCCAACACGGGGTGTATATTTAAGGACCAACACACTTATGGTTTTGTTACTGTGGATAATATACTCCGAGAAAGGTTCATAACACATACTTTTATAGAACTTTCTAAAATTAGGAAAATACAGTCTATTTTGAGGGTATTGTCCAAAAAAAATCTCGGTATAAGTAGGATTTCCATTAAATATGACTCCACTGGGAAAAGCATGGTAAAATTCATAAATATTTGCAAAGCTTTGTCTATTAGTTTGTGAAGTTTTCCTTTCATAAGCATTGTGAGTTAATCCATGCATATAAGGTACAAGACCTTAGTGGCAGCTCTATCTTTCAAAGAAAATATGGGTCATACCAGTGCAAATCATTTTAAATCTTGTTGATTAACTCCCCCTTTGTAAATATGGAAGGAAGAAGATAATTTTTCAAATCTGATCCCACAAAAAGTTGCTTCCTAAGTTTGAGTTTGTTCAAAGAAAGGAAGCAAATATGGAAGCCTCAGAATCGATCAAAGTTCAAAGAGAAGTTTCAATCAATATAATAAGCTTGATATTCCATTAGTTGAGGATTTATTTAGCACATCTAATATTTTTGAAGCATCTGATAATCCTAATCCTATTCTTTCATTTATTAAGGAGAACAGGAATTTTATCTAGAATCTATTCCTCCCTCAAGCTTTCATCAGACTTTTCAAGATCCATTAAAATATCAAACTCATATTCAACATTGGCTACACCATCCTCTACCTTCAGTTCCGTAAAATAACATGGTTGACCCCCCTCCTAGAGAACCTTTCAGAGTTAACACATATAAACCTATTGATTTTAATGACATGGAAGGTTATCCAAATGAAGTACCACATGAAATCAGGATGAGGTTGCCCAAGTTTTAAGGAAATAATGCTATCAGTGGTGATCATCATTTAAAGTTATTTCAAAATCTAATGGAAGATTATGAGGTTGAGTTTGAGGATGTATATGTAAATTTGTTTGTACACACTCTAGAAGAAGATGCTCGTGAATGGTTCAAAGCCTTTCCCAATGGATCAATTGATTCATGGAAAGAGATGAAAAATGCATTCAAATTTAGTATGGTGATAGAACTGATCCAAGGTTTCTATTGTCTGAGTTTTAAAATATCAAGAAGAATCCAAATGAGTGTGTCCAAGACTTCAATACTATATTCAATAAAACCTTGACAAGGTTTCCCAATAATATAAGGCCCAATGATGAGTCTTGTCTTATTAAGTACTCAGATGCATTTGATAAGAAGGCAACATACTACTTAAGAGACAAAAATCTTAGACTCTAAGACAAGCTTTTACCATGGCTATCCAGATTGAGAATAATATTAAAGCTGGAGGAAGCCACCAAAGAGGGAGGGTGTGAAGTTGGTTAACCCAGAGAAGCCTTAGACTAGCAAGATAATTGACCTTGAAGAAGTTGTCAAAACTTTAGCAGGGGTTATTAAGGAAATTTATTATAAATTATCACGAGTAGAGAAAGGATTGGTTTCGAATCCATAAGCTCGGCATTAGGCCCAAGGACAAAATAGATTTGGGAATCATCCCAAAGGAGAGCATCAAGATGATGACAGAGGAAAAGGACCCATGCCTTCAAGAAATAAGCAACAAGATTATAAAGAAAATAAAATAGTCCCTAATCCATTAACAACAAGAGTTACATTGGTGGAAGAGGATCACATCATTGAGTGGTGTGATAAGTGTCTATTGCATCACCCTCCTTGTGAGCGAGATATTGAAGAAGAAGACAATAATGATGAAGCTAGTTTTGAAGATATATGCATGATGGAATCTCTAAAAAATCCAATGCAAGGAGCTACTTCAATTGATCTATTATATGCTAGAACTATGGAGGACTTTTGGGCTTGCACAAATCAAGTATTATCCCTCCCATCTATTGTTAATGTTGATATAGATATGGCACAATCATTTGAGCTTCCAAATCATGATTTTGAATATTTGAGAGCTTTAATGATTAAGAAGTATGATGGAGGAATCCCATCTGAGGAGGATAGGAAGCTATTAATGAATTTTTGGTTACTAAAAAAGGGTATAACCTTAGGAATAGACAATTCAAAGGACCTACCCCTACTCTAAACAAAAATTCCTCTATTGACCAATATTCCCAAGGATGCTCCTAAGAAAACCATTCTGAAAAAATGTCATACTATATTTTCAAATCTAAGCACTTATATTCCTTCTCAAGTAGTAAAAGATAACATCCCATCAGATAAAATAACCACACTTTTCTCTAATATAGCCTTGCCCAAGTATGTAACATGTGATATGGCTCAAATTTTAAGTCAGATAAAAATACACTCCCAATTGTGGAATTATTAAGAATTAATGAGCATAGGAAAAGAGCATTTGAATATTTGACATTTAAGGATGATATAATCATCTTTCAAAGGGGTACAAATAATGTGGTGACTCTGCATGCCATAGTTGAAGTTGAGATAAATAAAGAGCTAAAAAACATGGAAGAACCCTCGAAGTATATTTAGGCACATCCTTGGTTGAATCCCAATTGGATGTGGATCCTTTCTTTACTACTTTGATTGTTAATGGGAGGCTTCTTCATAATTGCATGTTTGATTTAGGAGCTTCATGTAATATCATGCCTTTAGAGGTCATGAATGAACTAGATATCAAGATAATAACATCTTTTGGAAAGTGTTATGTTATGGATTCAAGAGAAGTACCTGTTTTTGGGTATGTTAGAGGTCTAGTGGTGCAACTTGCTCCCTATCCAAGAAAATATTTAACCATGAATATGGTTATAGTGGACTGCCCTACTAAGTGGGGCATGTTATTATCAAGAAAATGGGTTGTAAGTGTGGGAGGAAGTGTTCAGATGGACATGTCTTATGCCTCTATACCATTAGAAGGGAAGTTAGTCAAATTGCATAGAGAAGAGAAGATGTTACATCTTATTGAGGATCCCATGAATGCCTCTTATGAGGTATTGTTCATTGATACAGATTTGGGTAACTTCATAGGTTGTGTAAATTTTGAAGATCATTATATGGATGCTAATGCACATATTGAGGATGTAAATGTTCCCTGACCATGATTTTTGATGGAGCATGTTCTAAATTTGGAAATGGAGTTGGATTTCTTAGATTGTTTCTTAGAATTGTTGATGAAACAGATAGGGTAATGGCATAGGAGGAATACATGTTCAAATGTCGATTGATGGTTTGTTGCATGCGCGTATGACTTCGAATCCACGCTAATCATGTGAGAGCTTCCTTTTGGCTAGGAGGAACTACTTGTAATGAAAACAAGACCACCGTAAGAAATTAAACAATATGGGCGGTGAACCCTAGCGTGAGCTAGATTCAGAGAAATCCTATTGTTATTTTGAAATGATTTAGGTATCTCACTTAAAAACACAATAAGAAAATAGATCTAATCTAACAGGCTAAGCTAGAATAGAATCCACGGTCAAATGGTTGGTTCTGGGTTCTGCAGGTCTGATAAAGGTCTCGGGTAGGTCACAAGTGAGTGAGGGTGAGGTAAAATTAGGTGGATAGGTCTCTATTTAAGGTTGTGTGGGAAAACACAGAGACCGGCGTCGGTCAGGGGTGACCGACCGCGGTTAGGTATAACCGGCGCCGGTTACTGTGAGATCTGGAAACATCACAGAATGGGGTTTTGGTCTCCTTTGTGATTACACAAAGGATTTGGTTGGTCGGGATGAGGTATTGGGTGACTGGAATAGGTTTTTATGAGGTTTTGATGGGTCTATGGAGGTAAAAATGTTGGAGATGGTCAATAGGGAGCAAGATAAACAATGGATGATAAAATAATGATAAAATGAAATAACCAGGAAAGTATGATGTTGTACTTACTTGGATTTCATTCTAAAAGTCTATGTGTGAAGGATGGAGGTGCTGATGATGGGTTTGAAGGCTGCAAGTGATCACCAACTAAAGAAAATCTTCTGCATGGGCTGCATGCACACTCCTCTTTTGCTTGGATAGATCAGAATGTGGTTGGGATGGCTGTGTAGGAGAAGATCCTCAATCTCCTTCCTTGGATGTCAGTTCTTGCTGGAATTGGCTCTCTGAAGATGCGTTATCTCTTTGAGATTTCATTCTTGCTCATCCACCTTTTTCTCCAATGTTTTCCAACTTCTTCAAGTTCCAAGTTCCAACCTTGAGAATAAGGTTGTTTTGGGGTTAAAAGGGGTAACCGATGGTGGTTCGGCTTAACCGGCGATGGTTAGGGAAACCGACGTCGGTCAAGGTGGGATTTTCTAGGTTTACTAAACTTAGGGAGATCCTCTGATTTCCTCGAGATCTTGTGTCATTATCCCATGGATTAGACTAGGAGCTTCTTGTGAGCATGCGGGAATGTGGTTAGAGGGAGTGTAGGCATTGATTTTTAGGGTTTGGGTAAGTCTTAGTTAGTTATGGTAACTTGCTAAGAATAGGTCTTAGGTTGAGTTAGCTTGGTGAGGTGTCTAAGTGAACTATATGTGTAGATATTATTTAAATAAGATATTTAAATAATAAATATAGTGAGGATAAAGCATTAATTTAATTAAATTAATTAAATTAATATTAGTAGGGTGAAGGGGGTCATGGCTAGGTAGATGTAATAAAGGGGGGCTTATATGTCGAGGGACGAAGGGGAGTGTGACCTAATTTTAGTGTCTACATTTTGCCCCTTTTTGTTGTGTAGCTTGTATTGGTAAGTGATGCTAACAAAAATAAGATGTGGTTGGCCCATGTGAGGGTGAAGGTGATCCCCTCAAACCAAGGAATGAGAAAGCAGTAGGTTGAAGTGGTGAGTGGTTTGATAAAAGGTAAATGTGAGGAAAAGGTAAGTGGGTGTAGGGGAAGAGGGTGAAAGGTCTACTCGGGTGATCTAGGTAATGGGTCAGGGTCAAAGGTAGCAGCAGTCAAATGCACACACACGTATAAACTATAGACATGCTACTACGGGTTGAAGAGCAGGAAAACTCTACATCATCTAAGGTCGATAGGTTTATCCAAACAAGGGTGAAGTGAATCCGGTATCCAAGGTATAGGATAAGGTCAGGAAACACAACGTAGGTTAGGTGCAGGAATGTTTAGGTATGTTCGGTACACCAAAGGTAGGGTCAGGATAAATGGTCATGGAAATAGGCTAGGTAAGGTCATTAGGTCAATCAACACAGGTAACAGTGCCACAAGGTATAGCGAACACATGAGGTCAAAGGTCACTAGCGATGGTCCAGGTCCAAATATCGAGATCATGGCATGGGTAAGGCCGAGGTAGGGGTAAAATAATAAGGCTTCAACAGCATGGATGCGAGAGGTTGAAGAAGGTGGAGGGCCAGAAGTGAAGGTAAAGTGGTCCAGGTAGGTGTAGGGAAGGAAAAAGAAAAGGGGAGGTAAGGAAAATGAGGTCAATGTGAGGGCAATGAGTAGGTAGGGTAACCAACATCGGTCGGTATGAACCGATGATGGTGTAGAGGAACCAACGGTGGTAGTCTAGGGCATCAGACCGGCAGTGGTCAAGGGTTAACCGACGTCGGTCGGAGTCGGGTAGGGTATAAAAAGTGGAAAACCCACGTTTTAAAAATTCATTTGTGCATTTGGAAAAGGAGAAAAGGACAAGAAGAGAGAAAAGAGGAAGAGGAAAAAAGAGTACAGCAGAGAGCTTGGTTGGTGAGCCACATAGGTGAGATTGATTGAGTGAGAGGTGGGGCCACGAGATCGGATCGAGCAAGGTGATTGGTGGAGAGAGTGGAGGTCATTTGAGGATGGCGGAGGCCAGAGAGGGCTCGAGAGGAGTGGTGCGGAGGCCGGAGGTTCCACCACATGATGGCGGCGAGATCAGGTAGGATTTGAACCTTTGGTTTTGATTTTTGAGTTAATTTGATGTAAAATGTAGAAAATATTAAAAAATGGGGGTTTGGGGGAAAGAATTTCAAAATGGGAAAAAGAGAGGGAAAAGGTAATAGTGAAGGGTAGGGGTAGGGAAAAGGGTAATGTAGGAACAATTAAGGGTGTAAAGAGGGATTTGGGTGGGTAGAATGTCGAGGAAGGGAAAAAGTAGGGTTGGAAAGTCGGGGTGGGTGGTGCGACAGTGACCGACGTCGTCATCGACTTGTGGCCGACGTCGGTGGGTAGTGACCGGTGCCGGTCACAAGAACAATGACCGTGCTTGGTCAAAGGGAGACCATGGTCGGTCGGGGATAACCGGGGTCGGTTAATCCTAAGTGTAAATTGGGATAAAAAAGGGAAGAGAGTAAGGGTAGGGTGGGAAAGAAGTTAGGTGAGAGGGGAAGGGTTTAGGGTGAGAAAGTAGGGTAGGTAGGGTGGTAGGGTTTAGGTGGGTTTTGGTGAGGTTTGGGTAGATAGGTTTGGGGGTTGGGTGGATGGGTTAGGGTAGGTTTGGGTGGGTTAGGGTAGGGTAGAGGTTAGGGTAGATGGGTGGGTTTCGGGTGGGGTTGGGTAGATGGGTGGGTAGATGGGTTGGGTAGGTTTGGGTAGGGTTTGGGTGGGTTTGGGTGGATGGGTAGGTTTGGGTGGGGGTGGGGCCAATGGGGTGGGGGTGGGGGTAATAGATTAGGTCGGGATGTGGGGTAAAATAGGTAAGTTGGGAAGGTGGACTAATACATTGCTTTTGTGGGATGCAGGCCCAGAGATGAGCTACGGATGAGAGCCCTAGGTGCCACCCTTGTTATTGAGAGTACAGGTGAGCATGACACACAGGTGGAGTGGCAACATGTGGCAGAGGTGGGATTGATAGGGTGAGGCACTACCGGCATGTAGTCTGGGAGGTGAGTCTTATGGTTTCCCTCATCGATAGATGGGACTCGGTGACCAACACCTTCCATTTACCGATGGGTGAGATGATGATCACCCTGGAGGATGTCTACAAGATCCTGCGGTTGCCCATATTGGGGGCCCAGGTTTATTCCATCTCTTCAGAGGCATCTGAGGAGTTACGGCACCCATTTTTGGTGAGGGTGTAGCAGACCTGACATTCCATAGTGCTAGCATGAGCTATGGAGTGATGTATAGAGCTCATCCAGAGGAGATGAGGTTAGTGGTACTTGTGATGGAGGTAGTGTGTGCTTTGCACTACCTGGATGCGAGAGGGGAGATTCCCGAGGTCATTGATGGGAGTCCTCCATGACATGATGATACATCGACATGGTTCACATGGGCACCTGCATTGCTTGACACAGGTGTATAGAGAGCTATGGGCCTACGGGTGACTGCGGAGGTTCAACATCTGTTGTGTCATACTACTACATTGGGGCGTATGAGCACATTGTTTGTGTTTGACCAGTGGGGATGCCCCGGTAGATGCATTCCCATGGAGAGTTTTGAGAGTGGGGTATAGCGGTGGGTACCGGCCATGGGAGAGGCCGAGGTGCCAGAGCTACGCATGATGTAGCTTATTACAGGAGGTTGTTGGAGGGGTTGTCTGGGGTGGACATCATTTGGAGGCCATATGTGGGCTTCCCTTCATACAGACAGATGGCCATGGAGCTAGCTGGGCTATAGATACATCTATGGATAGAGGGGAGGAGAGTGGGAGAGCATGAGTGGATACCCGTAGAGTGGGTTAGATGCTCAGTTTGGATTGGTCCAGGTGTACCACCTCCATTCCCTCAGTACCGAGAGATGATGTGGAGAGACCTATGTCTCCACCATGACCCATAGTGTTGACTGGGATAGGAGGAGTAGCTATAGATACTTAGATTGATGATGTTGGGGTTGTAGATGGGTATACAGTGGTGGGTGGCACAGCACTGAGAGCCGTACCACCGAGGCCAGGGCAGCCAGACTTAGCCACCATCATCAGTTTAGAGAGACACCCTACAGGGGTAGGTGGCTACTTTGGTGATGTAGCTTGGGATCATGCAGGGGCAGCTTATAGGTTCAGAGGCATAGGTTGCCACATTACAAGGCCCGATAGTGATGTTGCAGGCTCAAGCAGAGGTAGGGATAGGTACCTACACAGGTGGAGGTAGGGGAGATGGAGATGGAGAGGAGGTAGGTGGAGATGGAGGGGAGATAGCCACCCTACAGGCGCAAGTGTAGGCTTTACAGGGCTAGTTGCCACATAGCGCGAGGGGTTAGGTTAGTGCAGGGCCAGGGAATAAGCAGCAGCAGGCACATAGATTACTACCCTACAGGCCCAGATACAGCACAAGCATAGATTCTAGGGCTGACTCAGGCTCTAGCACCAGTACAGGGCTCAGTGCAGGTTCAGGGATAGGGTCCCATTATATAGTACCCACGTAGGTAGTGGGACCCATGGCACCTCCACAGATAGTGCCCATGGCCAGGTTCAGAGATGCCCTAGGAGAGGCACGGTATTACTAGGATCATTTGTTAGCTCGGGCTAGATGTGCCCTCATGCCAGTACAGCACAATAGGAGGCCTCCGTGAGAGGGACTAGATCCCACACTCATAGTGTGGAGAGTACAGGGGGTGGTGAGCCCAGGGATAGGGTCATGGTGAGGCCACTAGTGTGTAGAGGCCAGCCCTAGGTGAGGGGCCATCAGGAGGTGAGGTAGGTGTTGGACCCCGAGATAGGTGCAGCGAGAGGGTCGGGAGAGACACACGGTCACAGGGGAGCATTCCCGACATTAGATGGGAGATGATTGACCTTGACTATGTGACTGACATTACTGTGCCGAGTCATTTTGTATGTATTATATATGAGACGAGACCGCCTGCGTGCTGTGCAAGAGATTTTGTATTTTATTTTTTTATGTATACATACCAACTGCGTGCATTGAAGATTTTTGTATTGTATTGGATAGCATTGATTTTATATTGATAGCCATGATGATGATGATTTTGAGATACACATTTATGTGATATGTGTATATGGTATGTGTACATTGTATTGATACACACATGTATATATGAGGAGATAGATGATATTCAGGTGATGTTGTTGTGATGTGTATGAGTTTTACTTTATTATGATATGGATGGAAAATAGATGAGCTAGGCATGATAGAGTCAGGTCATAGGCATGGATCGAGTCAGGTGATAGGCATGGATCGAGTCAGGTCGGTTTAGGCATGGATTGAGTCAGGTGATTTAGGCATGGATCGAGTCGGTTGTTTAGGCATGGATTGAGTCAGGTCGGTTTAGGCATGGATTGAGTCGGTTGGTTAGGGATTGAGTCGATTGAGTTAGGTTTTAGGCATGGATTGGCATTGTTTAGGCATGGATTGAGTCAGGTTGGTTTAGGCATGGATTGAGTCAGGTTGGTTTAGGCATGGATGAGTCAGGTTGGTTTAGGCATGGATTGAGTCAGGTTGGTTTAGGCATGGATTGAGTCAGGTTGGTTTAGGCATGGTTTGAGTTAGGTTGTTTAGGCATGGATGTTCATTTTGGTATTTTGATAACAAATGGCAATATAAATGCATGAGATGGTGTAAAATGTGGAAAATGTTGGTTATGTATGAAAATGTGAAATAATATAAGTGGTAAAAGTTATGTGGTATATGGTTTAGATGTCGAGGTTTTTGATATGAATAGGAAATCAGGTAAAAGTGGGGAAAATGGTTAGGGTAAAGAGTGGCCGAGCTAACCTTCCAGGGCCCCATGCCCTGAAGTGCTGCCTACATAGTCCCGGTGAAAAGGGACCTCAGACCGATGTAGTTCTCCCATAAGCTAGGAAAGAATATGAGAAGATAGAAGAATAGGTAGTGTGGTTGATAGTTAGGTTGGATTCGAGGTCATAAGTATGATGAGGTCAAGGTCGATTAGGTGAGGTGGAATATAGGTAGATAGGTATGGGTGATTTTAGGTCGATAGGTAGTGTTGATTCCAGGTCATAGGTATAATTAGGTTGAGGTGATGTGTTGGGGTTGAGAATAGGTAGATAGGTAAAGGTGATTTTAGGTTGATTGAGGTGGGAGAAGAAAATCTCAAAAGACAGGTGTCGAGGCTCTAGTCCTATATAAGAAGATCAAAAGGTAATGAAGAAGAGAAAAGATAAGAGGGGGCAAAAAAAGCCACCCGATTGGCAAGGATCAAAACGTATGAAACACATCTATAGATAGGCTAATGAACATAAGACCCTAAAGACATTACATGATTGATAATTCTAAGAGTGACGAATAGTCACATGATCACCAAATGTCATAGGTTCAGCAGGTCCCTTGAGGTATGAAGTGAAAAGACAATGGTAAGGAGGTGCAAGTAATTGGGTCATAAAATGGGAAGTAGAATGCCTTGGGCAATAGAGCCAAGATCACAATAGGCAAGTCCATGACGAAAAAGCTTATTTTTCTTTTTCTTTTCTTTTTGACTTTGTAGATAGACTGATCGATGTGGGAAGTCTATATGGGAGGAATATATGTCTCCTTGAGGTCTTCGTGAAGCTGATCGATGCGGGAAGCTTCTAAATTTTGATTTTGAGAAAATAGTCCTCTTTTTGGAAAAACTATGTAGAGAGTTGTGAGCTTTTTATAGCTGTCCTTCGAGGGAGCAGTCTACTCATAGTGACAATTAAAGGTGGAAGATGTCCTTTTGAGGGATTCATCTTTTATATTGGAAGTTTGACTCAAGGAGTTGATCCCTTATTTTGGAAGATGTCCTTATGAGGGATTCATCTTTTTTTTTTTGGCTTTTAAGTCATGGACGAGACTATAACGAAGCATTTGGTTCTTGTTGAGAAGGCAAGGGTGAATGACCATGGGATCTCATCTAAAAGAAGATGAAAAGTATCCATGAGAATCATGCCATGTGCAGAGCCGTGGTGCACATATTTAAGATAAGGCAAAAGGGTGATGGGTAATCACATGATTCTTGTTTAATCATTAGGGAGATGGATGGAGTGGATAGCGCTCAAGGATGAGCATGAACTAGAAAGACACAGTGAGGTAGGACAATGAGTCAACAATAGAATGGTCAAGATGTAATGCATTAAGGGGCTCAGGTTTGGGTTTACCCTCAAGCGAGGACAAACGATAGGCACCCGATCCATAGGTATGAGTTACGATGTATGGTCCAAGCCAATTAGGAGTGAAATTTTCCCCATTTACTTTTTCTGCTTTGGTTACATGTTGATTTTCTTTCAAAACAAGGTCACCAACTTGGAAGGTTCATTCATGAACACGTTTTCATAAGCACGTTTGATACGTTGTTGATAAACTTGAAGGTGATCCAGAGCATTAAGATGACGTTCATCTAATAACTCTAGTTGTGCTAAGCGGTCCTGACGAAAGTCATCATCAGTAAGCATGTCATGGAGAGAAATGTGAAGTGAGGGGATCTGGACTTCAAGAGGTAGAACAACCTCGGTACCATAGACCAGTGAAAAGGGTGTAGCCATAGTGGAAGTGTGAATACTAGTGCGGTATGCCCATAGAGAAAAAGGAATGTGCGTATGCCAATCCTTCCCAATATCGTCAACCACTTTCATGAGAATTTTATTGAGGGTTTTGTTAGTGGATTTGGCTTGGCCATTGGTTTGTGGGTAATAAGGTGAGGAGAAACTAAGTTGAATGCCGAAGGCGTCATGCAAAGTTTTTGCAATGTTTTGTTTTTGAATTGTTTTCCATTGTCAGTGATGAGGCGATGAGGGACACCAAAGTGACAAATGATGTGATGGTTAATGAACTCACATATTTTCTCAGCTTTCATGGAGATGAGTGGTATGGCTTCCACCCATTTTGTGTAGTATTCGGTAGCGGTTATGATCCATTGATGGCATTGGGAAGAATGAGGATTGATTTCTCTGACAAGATCCAAACCCCATTGAGAGAAGGGCCAAAGGTCACGAGTGACTGTAAGGCATGATTGGGTGTATGATGAAGGTTGGAATGTTGTTGACATTTCACGCAGCATTTTGACATAGTCACAACAATCATGGTTAAGGGTCGGCCAGTAATAGCCTAGGTGAAGAATACGCTTAGCAACAACAAGGCCACTAAAGTGACCTCCACATATGCCATCATGAACCTCCTTGATGGTATAAGGAATTTTAGAACTTGTGAGGCATCGTAAGAGAATACCATCAAAGCCATGCTTATAGAGGAGTCCCCCAGGATAATGAAATGGGAGACCTTCTTAAGGAAGGCACGTTTGTCCATTACGGGTGAGATCAGGAGGTAAGATGGAGAGGGAAAGGTAGTCGGAGTATTGTTTATACCAAAGGTCACTCGGGTCAGGGGTGTCGGTTCGATTGAGTAAACATCATGAGGTAAATAAGAAGGTGAATGGAGGCATTGTATAGTGACAAATATTTTGGAATCGGTAGGGAAGCGGGTATTTGGGAAGCTAAGCAGGCCATGGTGTCTGCAAATTTGTTGGTTGACCATGGGATGGTTTGAAGGGTGTAACGATCAAAGGTGGTCAAAAGTATGTCTACATGATGTTTATACTTTTGAAGTATCTCATTACGACATTGGTACATACCATTGACTTGGTTTATGACCAATTGTGAATCACCAAAGATGTGGATTGATTTGACATCGAGGGCATAGGTGGTCTGGAGACCTAGTATGAGCACTTCGTACTCGCAATATTGTTGGTGCATTCAAAGTCTAGTTTGAAAGACAAAGGCATGGGTTCTCCATCTAGAGGGATGAGGATAACACCAGCTCCACCCCCATGCTAACACTTGGAACCATCGAAGAATAGTGTCATTTGGTAAGGGGGTTCATCCAGGGAAAGGGTAGCAATGGATTCATCGGAAAGTCAAAATTAGAGGGTTGGTCCCCGGCAATAGGTGCATCAGCCAGTTGGTCAGCGATAGCCTAGCCCTTAATGGACTTTTGGTGAATGAATTTGAGGTCAAGATCAGCTAAAAGCATAAGCCATCATGTGGTGCTTGATTTTGATAGGGTTTGGCATACATGAAGTGTAAAGGGTCGGTGTTGGTCACAACATAGGTTTTGTGGTTGAGTAGGTAATGGCGGAGTTTGGTGGCAACAAAAACTAAGGCTAAGAAAATCTTTTCTAGGTGGTTGTATCGGGTTTCATAGTCCAAAAGAGTATGGCTTATGTAATAAACCACTGCTCCCTATGTTGTTCATCGCGATGAGTGAGCATGGCTCCCAAGGAATGATCGGTAGCTGATATGTATAGGTAAAAAGGTTGATCATCTTTTGGTGGAATGAGTACGGGTGGTTGGAGAAGGTATTGTTTTAGGGCCTCAAAAGCTTTGTGATAGTCATCATCCCATTTAAAGGAGACATCCTTCCTAAGAAGATGATGAAATGGTTGACACCGATCCGATAATTGTGAAATGAAATGGCGAATGGATTGCAATTTACCTTGTAGGCTACGGAGTTGTTTGAGGTTCGTGGGTGGAGGCATTTCTAGAATGGCCTTGACTTTAGCAGGGTCAACTTCTATACCACGGAGGGAAACAATAAATCCCAGGAGTTTTCCTGAGAGAACCATGAAGATGCACTTTTTAGGTTGAAGGTGGACACAATATTTAATGAGGTGATCAAAGATGGTTTTGAGGACAGTGAGGTGCTCGGCGTGGCATTTAGATTTAGCCAAGAGATCATCCACGTAATCTTCCAATATGTGATGCATGATATCATGGAAGATGTAAGTCATAACACATGTTGATATGTAGCACCAACATTTTTAAGGCCAAAAGGCATGACTCGATAGCAAAAGGTTCCCCAAGGGGTAATGAATGCGGTCTTGTGCTGATCTTCTAGGGCAAGAAAAATTTGGTTATAACCCGAGAAACCATCCATGAGTGAGAGCATCTCGTGACCCATGGTAAGGTCCACCAGTTGATCAATACCGGGCAAGGGAAAGTCATCTTTCGGGTAGGTGAGGTTGAGGTCTCGGAAGTCCATGCAAATGTGGAGTCCCCTGTTGCTTTAGTAACTAGGGACAATGTTAGAAATCCAATGAGGATAATCAATGGGTAAGATGAAGGAAATGGAAAGAAGATGCTTGAAGTTCTTCTTTGATGAGAAGAGCAATGCGAGGGTGCATTTTCCTCAACTTTTGTTTGATAGGTTTGGCATCGGGAATGGTTACGATATTGTGGACCACTATGGTGGGGTCAATACTGGGCATGTCTATAAGACCAAGTGAAAGCATGGTTATGATCTCGAGAAAAGGAAGTGATGGCTTCTGTTCAGCAACATCTAAAGATTGTCTGATCTTTAGGATGTGTGGGTCATCTTGAGTATGAATGTTGATCTCAATAGTCGATTCATTCAACATGGTTTGCATCTCAGAGGGTAACGAATGATGAATATATGAGTCTTCTACACCAAGGTAGGTGAGTATGGATTCATCATCCTGACATTGAATGATGTTAATGGTCGGTGTGTCATCATCGATCATCTCTAGGATACAGGAATGGGAGAGTGGAAGGGGCCTCACCTTCATGTTGATAAGTCAAAGGCCCCAAGGAAATGGTGTTTATGAAAAAAAAAAAAAAGTTAG
The DNA here is from genome assembly GCA_018340775.1 of Taxus wallichiana var. yunnanensis. Taxonomy (NCBI): domain Eukaryota; kingdom Viridiplantae; phylum Streptophyta; class Pinopsida; order Cupressales; family Taxaceae; genus Taxus; species Taxus wallichiana. The sequence goes on along the minus strand of CM031242.1, from coordinate 18,293,661 downwards.
GAGGGATAGATTCAGGATCCATCGACTCCGTCGGTGAGGGTGGTGATGAAGGTGGAGAAGGGCTAGGGTCCTCAATGAATTCAATGTGGGCCTATTTGGTAGAAGGGTCGGGGAAGCCAATACCACTCCGGTCATTATGTTTGTGGGTGGTACATGGAATAATGGTATGGTGACCTTGCTCGTAAAATCCAAAACCAAAACCCTTCCACACACAGTGGTGCAGGAAGGTGTGGGTGAAAAATGGTGATTGGTAAGTGATTGGAAGTCAGTGGAAAATGGGTGGGGTTGTGATGGTGGTTCAGGTGTGTAGGTGGTAGTATCAAGTCCCCCATAGGTGAGACTAGTACGAAGATGAGGAGGACCATAAAGGAGGCATTCTCCTATACGGTGATCATAGCGAGGGTGTTGGTGAAGGCTTCCATACTCGTGTGGAGTAAGGAAGGTGTTGACACTATATAGGTGGTATTCCCAGAGTGAGGCATTGAAAAACACCTTCCAAGGATCTAGTGGTTGGTATGTGGGTAGCTGGTATGGATGATGTGTCGGAGGTCGATGCGGAGGTGGTGTTAATGGATTGGGAAGCTAATGGGTCAGCCATGGAGGTTATAGCAGTGGTAGGCATGGAGGAGGTATGTGTGGTGAAAGTAGTGGCTATACTGGTAGGTGTGGGTGTAGGTGTAGGTGAAGTGGTATTGGTTGCGGAAGTAGATGGCTTGACCGGTATGAGTACATCGTTGGGTCGGTAAAGCATGTTGCATGTTTTGAAAGGTGATGGGTCAGCTGGAATGGTATAAGTGTGTCCTTCATGTTCAAACTTTACACAATGATGCAAAGTGGAGGGAACACAACCCATGACATGGATCCAAGGTCTACCAAGCAACAAGTTATATTGGAATTCCCCCTCCAAAACATAAAACAATTCTAGAATAGTGCGGGGGCCCACACGAATGTGAAGGATGATAGTGCCTAGTGTGGAGGTGATAGCATCGTTGAATGAATGCAACATGACCGGATGTTTGTGCATGCAATTGTCAGGTATGCACATTTGAGAAAATGCATGGGATGAAATGATGTTAATGCTAGCACCTCCATCAATCATCACACACGCATACCCATATGTCATCAATGTGTACAGAGATGAAGAGGGCTGGGTTCAGGTCATCATTTTGGTATGGCATGATCTCTTGCCTCGAGAAGGCTAGGGAGGCCACTTGGTGAACAAGGTGAGGTGAGGATGAAGGTGGTAATTTGGTGAGGAGGCTACATGATGGGGTGTGATAATGGAGGCTACGGGTGTAGGGTCATTGGGTAAAACCTCGATAGATTGAAGAACCTCCATGAGGGCTTGACGATGGGATTCTGAGGTTTGGATGAGGTCATATAAGGACATTTTGAGTGGAGATTGGTGTAATTGTTTGAGCATGGTGTGATGTGTGACACCATTAGAAATGGGGTATGTGGGGCCATGAGATAGTTATCTTAGGTATGGGTGCAGATGGTATGTTGGGTATAGGATTGGTTGGTGGGTCATTACCTTTTCTTTACCCTTTGCACACATGTAGTGACATGTACCATGTTGATTTGAGGGAAATTTTCAAATGGAGAGGGTGTAGGGTAAGTGGTATAATGACATGAAGGGAAAAAACCTACTGGGAGGAGAAAATCCTGTGAGGTCAGTTGGGCACAGTGACATTTGGGTGGTGGCGTGGCAAGTTCTCTGATGTGAACCATGTTAATTTCAAATTTTGTGTGTGGTTACGGAGCTGTGAGGGTGGAGGTTGTGGTTGTTGAGTGCGGTAGTGTGGGAATGGGTGTTGGTGAAGTAGGATCCTCATCAAGAAGGTCATCATCATCAAAGTTGGTTTCGGGTGGACACAATTGGATAAGGATGGTTTTCAAGGCCTTGCAGTTCTCCACATCATGCCTGGCACATGATGGTATGCACAAATTTTGGTATCATCAAACCCCTTTGGCTTGGGTTTGAGGGGGTCGTAAGGTCGAGTGGTGGTAATGTGATAACAGAAGTCTCGAGGAGGTTGGTTAAAATTTTGGCATAGGACCCTGCTAGTGGATCACAATGGGAAGTGAATGTGGGTTTGGGTGTAGGTGTGGTTGGTTGTCTGGGAATTATTTTTGGAAGAGTAGGAATAGGTCGAGCTATGGGTTTAGGCACCGGTGTGGTTTGAGGTATCGGTCGGGTTCGTTTGGGTAGGGGTATAGTAGATGGATGGGTAGGAGGGTGTGGGGTTGTTTTGACTACCTTGTTGTGGGGTAGTGGGGTTTTGTTTTTGGGTTGCACCTTCTTGGGTAAAGGTGATGTGGGTATATGGGGTCTAGAAGGAAAAGTAGATGGAGGAAGAGGGTGAGTTACCCATGGGGATAATGGGGTGCTATGAAGGTAGATGACATGGGTCATGCTTGGGGTGTGAGGGACAATGACTGAAGTGTAGTAGGTAGTGAAGCAATGGCTGAAGGTATCGGAGGTATTGGTGGTAAAGAGACTGCAGGTGTGGGTATGAGTCATGTTGTGTGCACTGGTAGGTTAGAGATTTGTGAGGAAGGAATGGGTTGTTGTGTTATTGGGTTATGAATGGGTGAGGGGTGCTTGACCATGTTGGGTAGCTGAGGTCTTAAGGTAGATGGGACAAGTGCGGGTGTGATTGGTGTGGTAGGGGTATGAGGTTGATGAGTTTGTTTCTTTAGTTTGGGTGTCGAGTAGGTGTGGTTTTAACGTTGGAGGATGTAGCTAAATCTAGTTTAATAGGTGGATGAGTAAGGTTGGTGGTCGGGGTGACCCCTAAAGTGGTAATAGGTTTAGTGGAGGTAAATATTGTGGGTATGGGTTTGGGTTTAGGCATAGGTCGGGTTATGGGTAAGGGTGTGGTGTGAGTGTTAACAGATATCGTGGAAGGGGTTGCGACAAGTGGTTGTATGTGGTTTGATGGGTGGAAATGTGCTTGGGTAGATAGTGGAGGTGTCATCGAGGGATCTCTGCATTTGTGTTGAGACAGGGAGTAAGAGGTGCCCCCATAATAAAGCCCTATCCACATAATCCAAGTGATCGGCCAAACATGAGAATGGCATGTTTGTGGGTGGAGTTGGTGAAGACCTAATGGGAATTCCCATAAAATGCATCTTAGAGATGGGGAATCGGCCGGCTTCAGCTTCCATGGGTAAGAGAGCTGAAAGTAGGTCTATTGGATGTTGGGTAGCGGATGGAGAATGCTCACCAAGAGGCAAAGGTATCCCCACCGGGTCTATGATGGGTGGAAGGGATGATGGGAGTTCCTCTATGAGTGGAGGAATGGATAGGTGCTCCTCTGTGGGTGGAGGAGGTAATGGGTGCTCCTCTGTGGGTGGAGGAGGTAATGGGTGCTCCTCTATGGGTGGAGGAGGTATGGTAGGTAAAGGTTCACTAAGTGGAGAAGCTAGGGGTGAGATGGTCTCAATGTTAGTAGAAGACTCCTCCATAGGTGATGTAGGAGATGAAGGGTGTTCTTCTATTGGTGAAGGAATAGTGACGGTTGGTTCAGATGTGGAAGGAGGATTTTGGGCTAGGATTTCCTCTATGGAAGGGATGTGAGGTAATTGAGAGGTGACAGTACCTCGTTAAAGATCGCATGAACCTCACGAGTATGGGTATCGTGAGTGGATGTCTCACCTGTTTGATTGGATGAAGGGGCATGATTGGGAAATGGTTTTTTAAAGATTTGTAGATTTTGGTTGGGGGTGGCATTGGGATTATCCACAGTCAACTCACCTTTCTCGAGCATTTCTTGGACAATATTCTTAAAAGTGATGTAGTTTCCATCACTATGACCCTTCACTCGGTGATAGTTACAGAAATCTTGTTCCTTATACCATGCGGGCATGGGGCGAGTAGGGTCAAAACCAGTGTGTGGTTTTATGGGTGGAAGGGTGATGGCGCCAAGCTTTGATAAGCTTTTCTAAAATAGAAGAGTAAGGTTCCCCAATTGGGGTATATTTTCACTTGCTCTTGTCTGAATCAAAAAGCTTAAATGGGTGATAGATTAGATGAGGGTGTAGCTTGATTAGATGGATGAGTTGGGCCGCCTTGAGTACCACTTGCATTAGTGGTACCTTTAGCCTTTGAATAATTGGTTGGTGGTTTGGAAGAAGAAGAGGTTTCATTCGACTTGAATGCCGAATTCTTATTTCGTAATTGGATTTTCTTCTCTTCGATGGCCCGAATCTCTAACTTTCGTGCCATAGTGAATGCCTCATCGAATGTTTGGAAAGTTTGGACTGCAAGGTCGGGGAGATATGTCTGCACAAGCTCGGTAAAGAGCTCGATGAGTTCAGTTTGTGGCAGTTGAAAGGTAAGTTGATTGATCAGGTTGCGCCAACGAGTGACAAAAAAATCTGATAGATTCATCCTCGTACTGACGTGTGGAATATAGATCGGTCATGGTAACTTTCTTGGTGATATTGATAGAAAAATGATCCAAAAATCTTGGGCTACCTAATTGAATGAAAATATGGAGTGTTTGGGTAACCCACTATACCAATCTAATGCAGGTCCAGTGAGGGACATGGGAAAAGTTCTCAAAAGTAAGGCATCATCATGAGCAATCAAATAACATCCATGTTTAAATGAGTGCAAATGTTGTTGTGGGTCTTCCTTACTATTGAAGCGGTTGAATTTAGGCATTTCCCAATGCACAGGGTATGAATGGATGGGAATGGATGGGTGAATAGGCTCATTGCAAATCTCATCATAAGTGAGAGTGTTGCGGGAGCTAGAAAACCGATGCCTCCAGTGTTTGCATCTTGTCCATCATCAATTTAATTAGGTCATTGGTGGGTTGTGATGATTGGATGCCTCCTATAGCGTGAGGAGGTTGGTTTTGGGTATATAATGGGTGTGGCATTCCAGTGTATGGGGCTGCCATGTAAGGTGGTGGAGAAGAAGGCAATGAAATAGGGGGTACGTACCCGGAATGAATAATAGATGAAACAGGTGGTTGTTGGTAGTATGTATATGGGGGAGGAAGGGTCATGGTAACCCTAGTGGCAATAGGGGCTAATGATTGTGGAATGGAAAGAACTACATTCTGAAATGGGGTAGGGGTCACCGAAACTGGAGGTGGGAACATGTAGCTACAGGTATGTGTGAGACATGAGGGATGGATGAGGTTGTGTTTGGGGTAATCGTCGAGGGTATGGTGGATGTAATGGGTGCCACAGAGGTAATAGATGTGGCAGTCATGGGGTATAGGACCTAACTGCAAATGACTGGGGTAAGGTGGATGCAGGTAGCACGGAGCCAGATGGGGCTGATGCGGAAGTGGGTGTGAGAGTCGGGGGATAGATACGGGCATGTCATATATCAACTGACCCGAGGCATCTCGAGTGGATGAATGGGAGAGGTAAACTACAAGGCGAAGGGGGTTTTGGTCAGGAGTCATGGAACTCCTCATCTCTGTAGCGATATTAGTAGGTTGGATAGGATCCATGGCTGGTGATAAAATAGAAGGTGGTGAAGGACTAGGTGGGAGTGGTTGGCAACTGGCGTGGAACACGAGGGCATTCGCTTGTCTTTGGTCAATACCATGTGAACCAAGTATTGATCAGGTGGGGTTGCTTCTCTGTAAATGGTATAGAGAATACAGAAAAAATCGGTGAAAAAAAAAAATGGATGAAGTAACAAATGGTGGGTGGAATGTGAAATAGGCTAACCGATGCCGGTTAGGGAAAACCAACGTCGGTTAGGGGTAACCATTTGCTACCGGTCACTGTAGAAAATAGGCAGTGAGTAATCAGTGAGGCAGAAGGCAAAATCTGACAAGTATGCCAAATCTGGGGATGTGTAAAATGTTAATGGGAAAAAAATGATAGTGATAGAGACTATGGAAAGTGGAAAAAGTGAAGTGAGAATGTCCTTTTGAGTAGGTTAGCAAAAGGACCTGGAACCGATGTCGGTTGAGTTTAACCGATGGCGGTCAGAGGTAACCGATGATGGTTACTGTGAGATTGAAATAGTGATGAGAAAAAGTGGTTGTGAATTAGAATTTGATGTGGAATCAGACCCAGAATTCTAGGAATGATGGTGATATGGCCCAGGCACACTCAGGTGAAGCCGAAATACACCAGCTATGATGAGGAGTGTGCAAGGATGAACAAAAAAATGATGAACGTGATCTTTCACCTCAAAACACAAACCAAGCAGAAACACTAAGAAAATGTGATCCTAAGAGTGCCCTTTTCTATTATGTTTGTTTAGCTTATGCTATTTAGGGACTGACACATGAATTGTGAAATAGAGTTTTTGGTGAGGATGGCTTCCTACAAAGAAGGAGATCTAAAGGGTGAGGTTTCAGGTTTGTTATGGTGGGGGTGGGCTTCACTCTGAAGTATGACTCGATAGAGCAGTGAGCTGGGTGCCCACTTGTGCATGATCATGTGATCACCTACAACTTCTTCCAGGTAAGATGTTGTTTAAGAATGTATGTATTTGAATTTTTGTGTGGTTTGGTAAGACTCAGAGAAAGAGAAAAGGATAGAAGTGCTTTTCTATGATTCATTTGTCAACCATCAGTTGGTAATGACTTCCAGCGTATAGGTTGCCCTCAATTAATGTGAGCTAATGCAGAAAATCAGAATGAAATGCAATTGATTTTAAAACCCAAATCAAAAATGTGAAATTGGATGACATAATAAGATGAAGAGGAAGAGGGATGCTCTTTCACTAAAATGTAGAAAACATGAAGAAATGATTCTTTTTAAATACACCAAAAGAAAAGTTTCCTTTAGAGCAAATAGAAAGAAGAGTGGATTACCAGGGAAGAAAATTAGTGTGTACACTTTTAGAAGGGAAACAAACACACAATTTTTTCCTAGGAATGAATGAAATGCAAGGAACCTGGATGGGTCCCACAGGTGTGCCAAAAATGTTTCACCTTTTTCTTAGATTGTTTCTTTGAATTGTTGATGAAACAGATAGGGTAATGGGCATAGGAGGAATACCTGTTCAAATGTCGGTTGATGGGTTGTTGCATGCATATGACTTCCGAATCCATAGCTGATCATGAGAGCTTCCTTTTGGCTAGGAGGAACTACCTGTAATGAAAGCAAGACCACCAAAAAGAATTAAACAATATGGGCAGTGAACTACCTAGCGTGAGCTAGATCCGGGAAGCGTGATACTTCCTAGATGGTTGTCAGTCCACTATTTTAAACAAATTAATGCTGAAAACAAGGTAAATCCTATTGTTATTTTGAAATGATTTAGGTATCTCACTTAAAAACACAATAAGAAAATAGATCTAATCTAACAGGCTAAGCTAGAATAGAATCCACGGGTCAAATGGTTGGTTCTGGGTTACGTGTCTGATAAAGGTCTCGGGTAGGTCACAAGTGAGTGAGGGTGAGGTAAAATTAGGTGGATAGGTCTCTGTTTAAGGCTATGTGTGGGAAACACAGAGAGCGGCGTCGGTCAGGGGTGACCGACCGCGTTAGGTATAACCGGCGCCGATTACTGTGAGATCTGGAAACATCACAAAATGGGGTTTTGGTCTCCTTTGTGATTACACAAAGGATTTGGTTAGTCGGGATGAGGTATTGGGTGACTGGAATAGGTTTTTACGAGGTTTTGATGGGTCTATGGAGGTAAAAATGTTGGAGATGGTCAATAGGGAGCAAGATAAACAATGGATGATAAAATAATGATAAAATGAAATAACCAGGAAAGTATGATGTTGTACTTACTTGGATTTCATTCTGAAAGTCTATGTGTGAAGGATGGAGGTGTTGATGATGGGTTTGAAGGCTGCAAGTGATCACCAACTGAAAGAAAATTTCTGCATGGGCTGCATGCACACTCCTCTTTGCTTGGATAGATCAAAATGTGGTTGGGATGGTTGTGCAGGAGAAGATCCTCAATCTCCTTCCTTGGATGTCAATTCTTGCTTGGAATTGGCTCTCTGAAGATGTGTTATCTCTTTGAGATTTCATTCTTGCTCATCCACTTTTCTCCCAATGTTTTCCAACCTTTCTTCAAGTTCCAACCTTGAGAATAAGGTTGTTTTGGGGTTAAAAGGGGTAACGATGGTGGTCAGCTTAACCGGCGATGGTTAGGGAAACGACGTCGGTCAGGCGGGATTTTCTAGGTTTACTAAACTTAGGGAGATCCTCTTGATTTCCTCGGATCTTGTGTCATTATCCCACATGGATTAGACTGGGAGCTTCTTGTGAGCATGCGGGAATGTGGTTAGAGGGAGTGTAGGCATTGATTTTTAGGGTTTGGGTAAGTCTTAGTTAGTTATGGTAACTACAAAGGGGGTCATGATTGATGGATATGTTGAGGGACGAAGGGGAGTGACCTAATTTTAGTGTAAATGCTACTTTTAAATTTCAAGTGGAAATCTTGGTTCAACCTGATAATATTGTGGATCGTGCAATTTCAGGTGAGTTTACTAAAGTTATTGATTTAGAGCTTATGATAGAGGTATGTGTAGGAAAGGAAGTTCTATTTGGAGACCGCCAAGATCCTATAAATGTATGGTTAGGCAATAATCTAAGTAAAAAAGAATAAAGAGAGGCTTATGGCTAGTTATTAAGAAAATACAAGGATTTCCTTTCTTGGTCTTACTCGAATTAAAATCCTATAGAGAGGATTTGTTTCAGCATGAGATACCATTAACACCTCACTCCAAGCCCTTCATAAAGAAGTAAAGACCAATCAATCCCCTCCTTTGCAACCAAAATGCAAGAGGAATTGACCAAACTAAGAGATGGTGGGATAATACAACCCACTAGGTATTCTTCATGGGTAGCTAACTTAGTGTCAATCATAAAAAATAATGGTGATATAAGACTTTGTGTCAATTTTAGAAATTTGAATAAATCTTCACTTAAAGATAATTATCCCCTACCTAATATGGATAATTTTCTACGAAGGTAACTGGTTCAGAAATTTTATCTACCTTGGATGGCTTCTCTGGTTACAATCAAGTTGTGGTGAGAGAATCAGAGCAATACAAGACTGCATTCACCACTCCTTGGGGTACTTATGTTTACATCAGGATTCCATTTGGGTTGATGAATGTTGGGGCTACTTTTCAAAGAGAAATGGACGTTGCTTTTGCAGGTTTTATAAACTAGTTCATTGTTGTATATCAAGATGACATCACTGTGTTTTCCAAAAGAAGAGAAGATCACCTAATGCACTTAGAGAAAATCCTATCAAATGCGGGAGTATGGAATTTCATTGAACCCCAAGAAATGTCATTTTGGTGTGCAAAAGCTAAGTTACTTGGACACATAGTTTCTCACCAAGGAGTCATGATTGATCCAAAATGAGTAGAAGCTATTGACCAAGTTCCTATCCCCTTGTCAAAGAAAGGTATTCAGTCTTTCTTTGGGAAAATTAATTTTGTGAGAAGGTTCATTTCTAATTTTTTTGAAATCACTTTTCCTATCACCAATATGTTGAAGAAAGATCAAGTGATCAAATGGGAAGAAGGGGTTGTTCAATCATTCAAAGGAGTAAAATAAGCACTCAAGACTGCCCTTGTATTAGCCAGTCCAGATTATAAAAATGTTTTCAAATGTTTTCATTTGCTTCTAAATTTACTATTGCCTCTGTGTTATTACAAAAGAATGAAGAAGGCCATGAAAATCCTATTGCATTTTTAGCAAAGCTTTGCAAGGATCTGAGCTGAAGTATTTTGTCATGGAAAAGAAAGTTTTTCTTTAGTCAAAGCAACCAAAATCTTCAGACCTTATATCCTAAGTTCAAAAATTGTAGCATATGTGCCTCACATAATGGTAAAGGATATTTTGTCTCAGATGGAAGTATCTAGTAAAAGATGCATATGGGTTAACAAGATTCAAGAGTATGATATGGAAATAGAAACTACAAAGCTTATTCGAGTATTGGGCTTAACAAGATTGATGGAAGATAGAAATTTTTCAGGTTGTAGAGATCCACAATGTTGAAGAATATGGGGCACATCCTCATGAAAAGGTGAGAACTTTAGTTTGGTATAAGGATATTGTTTATTACTTGATAAAATTGAATTGTCATGTGCACTTAGATAAGAATCAAAGGAGGACACTTAAGCTGGTTTCTCAAAAGTATATCTTGACTAATCATGGATTAGCTTGGAAGAATCCAGAAGGAATTTTACTTAGATGTATCACTGAAGAAGAGGCCCCCAAAATAATTGCATAATTTCATGGAGGAGTATGTGGAGGTAATTTTGTCGGTAAATTCACTGCTCATAAGATATTAAGGGTTAGTTATTGGTGGCCTTCATTCTTCAAATATTTTTCATTATTGGTTAAAATATGTGAGAGTTGTCAACATTTTTTTTGAAGACTGAAAGCCTTTAGAGCCTTACCCTTGCATCTTGTGTCAATATAAGCTCCATTTAAATAATGGGGATTGGACTTTATTAGTGAAATCTCATAATCTTCAAGTGCTGGTCATAAGTGGATATTGGTAGCCACTGATTACTTTACAAAATGGGTTGAGGCCATTCCCACTAGAAAGGAAACTCATCAAGTAGTCATGGACTTTATTTTCAATAATATAATCTGTATATTTGGTGTGCCTGCCAAGATAATTGTTGACAATGCCATGAGCTTTAGAGCTAAACCATTGGAAAAAATGTGCCATGAGTATGGTATAAATTTGGCTTATGCATCAAATTATAATCCACAAGGAAATGGCCAAGAAGAATCGAGCAAACAAAAACCTGACTAAAGATCCTCAAAAGAACACTAGAGACCAATAAAAATAAATGGGGTGAGAAACTCAAGTTTGCATTGTGGGAAGATAGAGTTACTACCAAGAGGTCTACAGGAAAAATCCTTTTTAGTTGGTTTATGGAGTTCAATCCCTTTTTCCCCTACACTTATAACTTTCCTCATATCATTTTATGCAACAATTTGAAGATGGAGGAGAAGTAAGTCCATATGAGGCAAGGATAAATCAAATCATGGAATTAGATGAAGTCAGAAGAGAGTCCCACCAAAAACATGTTAAATTCGAGAAAAACTGAAGAAAATATTTGACAAGAAGGTCACTCCAAGAGTTTTTAATGTTGGAGACTTAGTCCTGTTATGGGATAGCAAACATGAAGATAAAGGTAAACATGGAAAGTTTGATTCCCTTTGGATGGGGCCCTATTCTATTGATATCAAAATTGGGGAACATACTTTCTTTTTGAAGGACTTGGAAGGACATTTTCTGGAGTTTCCTATCAATGGTAGGCATCTCAAAAAATGGATTAAGCCAAAGGATCAGGTATGATCATTGTATAGTGTATAGTTGTGTTGTTTTTCCCTTTGTTTGTGTTTTTGTTTCCCTTTTGTGCTCTAGTCTACAGTGACCAGGTTTTGAGACATGGAAATATTTTGGTTTGAATGTAATCTATCTTTTCATTCAACCTTGTGTATTTTGTCTCCCTGAATCCTTACCCAATGGATTAGGCATCTAGTCTGGTCTTTGTTCTTGTGGCACCCATAAGGGGTGCCCATCCTCGAGAAGGAGCCATTTTTGGTGCCCATTCTTGAGCCCCTAAATTAAATTTTCCTTTTTCATAAACTTTCAGTTAATCTAAACTACTTTGTGTGCTTTATATTGCTCCATGTGCTTCAAAATTCATTATGAGTAAGGGAGAAGTGTCAATTTGTAAGAAATGTCGTGCCTTAGCAAATTAAAAGAGAAGATTCAGCACAAATGTTGGGGTACTGGTTTAATGGTCTAGTTGATTAAATAAAAATCTTCAGACATAGATGGGTGATTAGGACTATGTCTACATCTTTCATGAGGAACCTATAAAAAATATTAAAATGATCCAAAATCGAAAGCTAAAGGCCCAAAAGAATGCAACCCAACCACGAAGTACAAAGCTGCAAAGACTGGTTGGATAAACTCAAGAAAATGGACTTCACCATTTTAAAACATTCCTCAAACACGTTCATTTGGCCATCAAATTTCAACACCAGTGAAAGGTAGAGGACATGTGGAAGCATTCGGGCACTCTTCAAGTCATAAGCATTCATCGTGGACTTCAAGTCTACAGAATAAAACATTTCATAAAGAGGCGTCATATTCGAGCAAGATTGAAAATTCAATAGGACACATGGTGGAAAGATAGATGGGATAAGTGGTGCGGATCAAAGGCTAAAAGGTGGACATGTGTCAACATTCCAACAAACGTCAAATTAGATGAGCCTCGCGGACCTCAAGTCTGTGGAATCAACTAAATTTCAAAAAGTTTCATGTCTAGGTTGTCGATGAGTCAAGGCACTTTACATGGCAGCATTTATGTGGAACCAACAATGAAGTCCAAATTCCAAAGAAGCGTGGAGATTATTCGTTTTTAAAGTCTTGCACTTCAGCTTATTAGAAGGTCCTTATTGACAAAAGTAAATTACGAAGTATTGTGGAACTTTCTAATTAGTTTGTGCTTTGTGCATTCCGACAAGGCCTTTATAAATAAAAGTAAAATGCTAGAAGTGTGGAGCATTCCCATTGGTTTAAGTTTCATGGGGGATCATTTAGGGTCATATAACAATCTGAATTGCAAAGAAAACATGGATATTTTTCATTGGATTACATTTCAAGATGGCTAGTACAAGTAAAAGAAAAGCCCAACACTGCGAAAAGGCGTGGATATTTTTCATTGGCTCGTGTTTTGTAGATAGCAATGCAAGTAAGAGAACATTTTAAGAAGGCAAAAAGAACGTGGCATTTTCTTATTACCTCACATTTTGTAAAGGAACTAACCTACATTCAAAGACACATAATACATGTAGCCAAGGAAAGGAAATGCACACGTAGGAAAAATCGGTTCCCGAGCCAATCAAAGGTTGTAATGTGGCATTCTCTTTTTCATCTCGACACAAATAATTTCAAATGGTCATAAATTTTGATCCAAGCTCCAAATCAAGAAAAATTGGTCTCATTGAAAGGTATTTTGAAATCTTCAAATTGAGATCATCATATTATGAAATTGATGGTGTTTTGTAAGAGAAAAAGATAAAAAATAGTTTGTGCTTCCATCTGAGTTTGTGAACAAAGTGAAAAGAGCATAAACGCACCTAGTGATATCAAATAAATATTTTCCCCCTAGAAGTAGCTCGACCCGTGCCAACCATAGACTAGCATATGACAGATCCCAAAATACTAAATCAGATATTTTCAGTTAGAACATTCCCACTTTGATTAAAATATTTTCTTTACAAATAAGGGGGAAATTCTCATTCTTTGTTTTGGGGGGAAAATAAAATTGTAAGAACACATAAAAATTGTATAAATATGAGGACTTGTCTTCATATTCGAAGGGGGTTAGTTTCTTCTATTTTTGAAGAAAGGTAGAGAGATTCAACTTGTAAATATTTCATGTTTCCTTTGTGAAACACATACTGATCTCAGTTTCCTTAGCTTATGTGTCAAGGTGGTTGCAATGTACAACCATTGACAAGCTTTGAGAGCATTCAATTGATGTTCCCTTGCTAAGAAATTTTAAAGAGATGAATGAAATATGTCCACTTTTGAGTTTAAATTATGTCTTTTGGGTTATGTGTTTGGAATTTTCCATTAATGAGATATATTTTCTATTGCAGTCTTGTGTTTATTGTCTCTCTATTGTACACTAGATCTATCCTTAATGGTTGTGCTTTGGTCATTAGTTTTATATTGTGTTGTAAGTATTTACTTTACAATATTGGATTTAATTGTAAAATCCTTACTCTAACCATTTTTGTGCCAATAGATTTTTATTATCCTTTGAGTGTATCTTGGGCGTACGAGGGATGAAACAATAAATGCTTTGTTAGAAGGCTTGTGTTAAGTGTTTTAAATATTGTGTCAAATCTTTGCATCTGTTGAGGATCAATGAATGCAAATATTACTTTGTAGAAACTATGACTAGTTAATTCAATTCTCTGTGTTTTTCTTGAATTGCAGGTTGCTCTAAGTGTTAAATGTTTGATTGTAAAGGATCTGTCTACCTATAATCCCCCCTCATTCAAAAAAATTACATAAGTAATCCTACCCCATTTTATCTACCATTCATTTATGTTATTGTTAGAGTAGGTATTTACCTTAGCTCATGTTCACCTAGGTACTTTATTTACCTTTATTATATTTATCCTCACCCACTTATGTGTGTGGATATTTCTTTTTATTTATTTAGATATTAGGGGGATATTATCTAGTTGTTAGGTATAGTTCTTTCCTTGATCTATGGTATTGACTAGTTCTTTCCTTGATCTATGGTATTGACTAGATCCTTGATGTCTAGTTCTTTCCTAAATCTATGGTCTTGACTAGTTCTTTCCATGATTTATGGCTTCATCTACTACCTTGACTGGTTCTTAGATTGTTATTCATTTCCTATATAAGCAAGGCCCATTCTCATTGTATTTCATTGACTTCCATAATAATATATGATATTGCTTTACTCATTTGTTTGCAAGGTTTATGTAAAGTTATTCGACGAATTACTTTCATCTTATTGATCGTGATGTTTGATTAGCATATGTGTTCTTGGTTTGGTACGATCTAGTTATCGTTCTTTTTAGTTGTTGCTCTATTTTTAAATATCACTAAGACTTCCCCTTATCTACAAATTCTACCATCTAGAGAATGCAAGAGCAATCAAATCCCACTGTCTTTAGTAACCTATGTCTGGAAAAGTAAACATACACAACATATTTTGTGATAACTCGTGAGACTGAGTGTTGTGTTCATTGGCCATGTTTATCTCAGATTGACCCACCATTTTCAGAAATAATTTAAGCGAAAAAATTATCCTATATCCCCCTCTGCAATTCAGGTTACACCTCGGGTCCTCTCACCTTGGTTCAAGGCAAGGCCAAAAGCAGCAGTTAAAGGCCATCTCCTTTGTATGTGCCCCTTAATCATCCCAAGGCTTGATCCCAAGGAGAGTTCTAGACCCATCACCGGCTACAAAACGACAGACCAACCCAGTCTACCACTATTCCAATCTATTTCCCCATTTTTCCGTTAAGAATAAATTATTGTCAATCCAATAGGGGGTGTAGATTTGAGGACCAACATAATATGTTTGGTCAACTCAACAAAATCTGGAACGAAGTGATGGAGGAAGTTGACCTTACCAAAGAATGAATGAACTCCCTTCTTGCTTGTGGGAAAGGAGATATTTTGAATGGCTTGTACTCTTTCTAGATCAATCTTTGTTCCTTCTTTATTCACAATATGTCCTAAGATATTTCCTTTAGTCACTCCAAAGATTGAATTCTTTGGATTTAAGAATATGCCATGTTCTCGACACCTTAGAAAAACTTGTTCGAGGTGTATCAAATGTTCTTTCCTCTTTTTAGAGAAGATTGTGAGGTCATCAAGATAAATGACAATACATTTGTTCTTCAAATCCTTAAAAGCCAAGTCTATTTATATTTTAAAAGTGGCCCCAACATTGATGAGACAAAATGGAATCCACCTATAGGAAAAGGTTCCCCACGGAGTTGTAAAGCAGTCTTATATTGATCTTCTTGGGAAAATTCAATTTGATTGTAGTCGAGAATCCATCCAACATAGAAATAATTTATGAACCTGTGACTACTTGTAAAATCTGATCCATGATTGGGAGTGGATAATTGTCCTTTAGAGAATCTTGGTTCAAATTTCGAAGTCTACACAAATCCTTATTTCTCCACTTTTCTTCCGAACATGGAAAATATTTTCCACCCATGTAGAGTGATGGATTGGAAAAATGATCCTTACATTTAGCATTTTCAACACTTCCTCTCGATTGTTCTAGAAATCTTTGGATTATATTGTCTTTTCTTTTTCTGGAATGGATTTGCTTCAGGATTGAGAGGTATTGAGTGTTGCATCTCTTTTGGTTTAAAATATTTCAGCTCATCATAAGAATATGCCAATACATCTAAATAATTTTTCAACAACGAAACAAAGTTTCTTTTTTCCTTTGGTGAGCAACATTTTCCTATATTCACAAACCGAGGTTTCTTCTCTATTTCAATTTTTACCTTCTCAAAATCAGCAGTACTCTTAGGAGACTCTTTAGATTTATCTTTCACAAATATATCATGCCTATCAAATAATTATTCAAGTGATACTAGGACCTTAGGAATCTTATTACCTTTTAGCACAAGCACTCCATCGAATTAACCTCTTTAACTTCACCTTTGTCTTCTTCTGGAGTTGACTCTCGGGGTGAAGAAGTACTTCCTTCAAAGAACAAGTTGTTAAAATTATCTTATTGCTCGAGGAAAGAGAGGATATGTTTATCATCATTGAATACTGTCAATGGTTGGAATTATCAAGCACACTTGGCCTAGCATATCATCTCAATAGAATATTTATCTTTATCAAAAGAAGGGTATGGTATCAGCAGAGAAGTTGACACAACAAGAGAATCAGATTTTTCATTTTGTTTACGGGAATAGATTGTTTATTAAAAGCATCAAAGGATTCAATACAATCCCACACTTTGTTCCTGTAATTTTTGAGCTATGAATTCTTCACTTGGTATTGATTCCAAACTTATTTCACAATTACCTTTGCATCTCCTAGGAATTTCAATTGTTTAATTCCCATGGACTCAGTTTGTCCATGCCTAAGAGAAGGGCTTCATAATTTGTGATATTGTTGGTATTTTTAAATTAGAGCCCGAAATAAAAGAAACAAATCACTTAATGGGGAAATTAGAACCACACTTGAGGAGCTCGTACTACAATGGCTTCGTAAAACTCCATAGTCCATAGTTTTTCTTCATCTTCTTTTGAGATAAGAGGCACATCATCATCTCTTAGAAATTCATGAAGTAATTCCCATGTCCATTGTCTTGATAAAGAATATCCTCTCTAGGATCTTTTGATTTTTGCACTGTATACTTCATTTTTCTCATTAGCAACAAATTTTTCATTTGTTGCCAACTTTTTCATTTGGCCCTTAACTGGAATATTTGTTGAAGACCAGTCCATCTAAATTTCCCCTCCCAAATCTCTACAAGAATATTTTACTCAACAACATCCCATATGAGGCCATAATATTTGCTACCAAGATAGTCAATAAGACTTTCTTCTGAGGGAAATCAGTTAAAACAACTTGGGAATCCTTTATTCCTCCCACAAGTGGGACTTCTTTAGTTTCCATAGAATAATATCGACCTTGTTGTCTCTGAAAAATATCTACATTTTCATTACCAAATCTAAATTTTTTGAGCTCACACCCTTCGTTGGTGTCTAAGGAAAGTTTGAGATTCAAGAAATTAGCTAAAATTGTGCCCTTGAGCTATTTAAACCTCTATGTGTCACTCATTTTTAGAAATCCTCCTCTTCCTGGTCTGTGCACATAATATCCTTTTTCCCCTCCCATTTTTGATCAAAATGGTTCACTTGTTCCATGGCCTAGGTTGTTGAATCATTGTTTTGCCTTCATGCCTCTGGCTCATGAAGAAAATTTGAAAATTGGACTCAAAATGACGAATTTCTCTTCCTCTGTGTATTTTTCCACAGTCGGGAATGATGGGCATTTCTTTCCCGCCAAATTTTGCCTCAACATTCCCTAATGATACGTGGGTATCCCCGATTGAGTGCGGTCGATTATACTTTAAAGGCTCAATGGGCGGCTCCACATGTCGCTATGGTGCAACTCCGAGGGCGGAAAAGTTCAATTACCAATTCAACGCCAAATCACCACGTGGTGGAAGACATTGAAAATTCAAGGTGGACGAGCGGGCCATCGGGGGAATTCGAGACTTTGAGCCTTTTTGTAAAAAGGTGAAAAATTAAAAAGTAACCCGCAGCCCTGATCAGGCTACCAAGGAAAAAGTCAAAGCTTGAGCCCACAGGGAAAAAGTTAAAGGAAAGGCCCACCATTGAAAAGTCAAATCGGAGCGGGCAGTGGGGAATTTGAGTTTTTGAGCCTTTTTCCAAAAAAGGTTAAAATGTTGAGAAGAGAACCTGTGACCCCGCCTATAAGTAGAATGTGCCATGTTTCCTAGTCAAATCGGAAGCAACGGGCCGGCGAGGAAATTGAGTTTTTGAACCTTTTTGTAAAAAAGGTTAAAATGTTGAGAAAAAGACCGTGATCCCATTTCCAATAAGAATGTGCCACGTGTCCTAGTTGAAAATTCAAAGTGGGGTTGCAGGCCAATTTGTTCCAAATTTCCAAATCTCTAAAAATTACAAAATGCAAAGGGCTTCCCCCCGTAACCGCTCCAATCCCTTCCTGCCACGTGGACGACCCAAATTCAAAGCTAGAGGAGCAAATCAAACGGTCTAGATTTAAATTGGAAAAACAAATGTAACATTGTTTCTGAAGTGTCTGTTTTAGCTGCCATGAGCGTTTTCTTCATGATAAAGGAATTCGAAGAGGCATGAATGATTTGTAATGTTGTAATGGTTTCTTGCGAAGAATATAATGACTTCTCGACATAATTCCAAGGGAAGGAGATTGATTTTCCAAAAAACCAGAGTGCTTTGTACCTGGAAAAGATAGAAAACACCATTCTTATTCTATTTTCTCTTCTTCATCGAAATTCTTCCATTCTCAAGCTATGTACAAACTCGCTTTCGAGCTTCAATAAGAAAAGAAGGAATTTTTGCCTCCCTTGATTGAGGAATTAATTGGTACTTTGCGACCAATGAGTTTCATTCATCTTATCAGTAGCTTCTCCCATGTTAGCATATGGATTTGCAAATGCATGCAAATGACATGCAATAGTGTGGGAATGAAGTCCCTCCTCAATGAAGGTGAGGCTGCCTTTATTGAAAACCAAAATTGTATTTACATCTGTGACATTCAAAATTGTATGTGGGGGAGTGTTTTGGAACATCAAAGGAAGAAAATTGAATGAAGGAAATGGAATAGAAAGAAGGAAAGGAGTGGAATGGAATGAACCTGAAAGAACATGCAAGAGTTAGGTAAAAGTAGAGCCTAATATTACATGAAGAGGAAAGTTGAATAACCAACACAAATAAAACGGAGTTTGAGTTGGCCAAACAAGAACATGCAAAAGGAACACACATGAGCAAGTAGATAGTCAGAGCTTGATCACTGTGAAAATCTAGAACAACCGATTACTAATGTTGATAAGATCAAAGATAATATTTGCATGCAATATTCAAACACCTAACATCTAATGAACATAAGAACACCAAATGTTACAAGAGACAATGATGAATGAGACACAAAGTTCTTATTCTATTAACTCCAAAATGTTTTTCTTGAAACAAAGCTTGCACAAAAGTATTTTCTTCTCCTCTCTCAAAGTCACCCTTACAAATGAGCCCTCACTTCCTTTTATAACCCAAAAAGTTGGTTACAAAGTAGTTAGGGTTTTAAATGCACATTAAATAGGGCACTTAAGTGACTTTGTCTTTTTAACCAACTTTTTTTAAAAATGACTAAAAAAGAAACCACTTAAGTTAAAAGGTCATTTAAGGAAAAATACATAAATAAAAGAAATGGGTACATGTGGACCCCACTTAAATGACTTGTATGCACACGTAGACATCCTAGCTCAATGAATGTGCCACCCGAGATCAAGACACCTAGGATCGGTGCCTTATCCATTGGGCTAAGAGTCCACCTATCCCGATCACACGGAATGAACTCATTGATTGTGCTCTGAATGATCCTCCAAATGACAAGAGTCTTGAGCTTGAAACTTGAGCAATTCATCCACCCCTCTATCCGAGCAATATCTTGAAAAGGTCGATGTGAAAATTTGTCTTCATTCGTATTCACATTCACAATTCTCCACATGCTCCAGTACCTTTCCATGGTGAATTATTCATTTGTCGTGAGACCATAGTCATTACGCCACCTTGGTTTATCGAGAATCCAACTTTTGATCTTTCGCTGTTCGAAGAAGATCTCCAAGAGCCAAAATTGAGGAATTCACCTCCAATGGTATTACAAAACATGGCTTTAACAAACACCCCATGAATAAATATAACCACCGGTATTTGTACTATACATCTGATTTGATGAAGTCGAAAACATTGTCTAGTTTTGCAAACACTTTCTACAAATTGAATAACTTGACTCTTCCATCTCACGTTGATGATGATGACATGACCTATTTTTTATTGGTTCACTTAACATCACCAAAAATAACATTTTCCTTGTTTGAAATGATGGAAGTATGACTACCATTGCCTTTGAATCTCCCGTTAGCTACACTTGAACCTCCTACCAATCCAAAAGCTAATTCACTTTCACTTGATTTCAATGCCCCCATTTCAACAACTAGTCTCTAGTCGGATGAAGCTTTGAATGTTTTCTCCCGAGCCATTGTACACACGGCGGTGAATATTTGTTTCCTACATGTTGCCATGGATCGAGTTCGAATAAGGATAAGCTTACAACCTGCATTATGTTTGCTATTTGTGACCTTCATCATTGCACCAGCTTTTAAGCAATTTGACTATAAGCTTTATCGGGCCCTCTGGATCCATCCATATGCATTACGCGTTCTTTTTCCAAGGCCGATGAAAATGCGAGAATATAACAAGTCACAAAAACAATTCATTTTTTAAACATACTTTCCCATGGTTCGATCGGTCATTATTGACACCCGATTATCATCCCTCGTTGATCTTCTGGCGCCATCCTATCTCCTCTTCCCAAAGATTGTTGCCATGCATCCCTGGGTTTCTCAGATGCCTGCCAACTTAGTGACTCGTTGAAGATGCTCATATAATTGCAAAGCAAATTGTGCTTCATGAATATTCTGATATGAAACAGACCCACCTCTATGAGATTCTCTTCCATGAGTTACATCGTAAAACAAGTAAGGTCTCAATAGAGAATCTTTGTAATAAATTTAATCAGGTCTCCTGGTAACACTCTCACTGTCACTTAATCGATTTTGATAGAAATATCTTGAAGGAAAAATCCCGAATTTGAGGATGCATTTGATACTGAACAGATAACAACATAGTTGACAACCTGCTTGTTGGAAGTGTTCAAAAAAAAGCTTCTCTTATCATCAACTGCAACATGCCTGCTTTTCTGGCTAATATTGTTGTAGGAAATTGGGCCGTGGATCCCGACAAGAACACGCCTTAGTAAACTCCAATGAAAGTGGAGTAACACGCCTACTTCACTAATTTGTAGCTTCATCTATAACCACCATATCAAATCCATGGGCTAAAGGCGAGAATCTGTAAAACTTCCACCACTACTAAAACAAGAGTGAACACAATCTCACCTCATTTGTAAAACTTGCCTCAAGATTTGATCGAGCTTCTTCCATGGGAGCGACTTTCCAAAATGAAAAGGTGAGATAACTCAACTAAAACTTTATCTCGTTCTTCTCTACTACTACAATTTCTGATATTTTTGGCAACAACTAATCACGACTGTGGTCGCGTTTTCTTTCTTCCTCTGGCTGGTGCGTGGCCTTTCTTTGGCGTGGGAAATTTTAATTCTCTTGTTTTAAAGATTGTTGTCTTTTCTTTGCCAGGCGTGTACTTCTTAATACCTGCACACCTTTTGAGAACTTGTTCTTATTTCCTTTTCAGGCTGGCGCGGGTTTCTTCTTTTAATCTTCTTTCTTTAAAAACTGCTCTTTTCTTTCTTATTTTGTTTAAAAACTTTTCTTTCAGACCGATGCGTGGTCTTTTAGACAAAAATAGAAGCTTTTATTTGTCTTTTCCTTGGTTGTGCGTGGCCTGTGTGGACAGGTGCGTGGAAGACTGTTCGCCTTGTCTTTCTTCCTCTGGCTGGTGCGTGGGAAGAAATTTTGTCTTCTTTATTTTAAAACAAAACAAATGCCCCCTTTTTTAATATTAAAAACTGTTCTTTATTCTCCACGCGTGGAAATGAATTCTGGTTTGCTAGAGATCTGTCCTCCTTCCCCCTTGGCGTGGGCTTTTGCTTTGATCTACTCCTCCTTTCTTTGTTGTTATTTTCTTCTTCTTATGCAATGCGTGGAGCTGTTGGAAACAAAACCAAAAACTTTCTTGTATTTCTTCTTCACAATGGCGTTAGTTTCTCTTGCATAATGCTGACAAAATATTATGTCTTCTTGAAGAAAGAAGCAATTGAAAGCTTCGCACGACTTTTTCAACGGGTTTGATGGAGGAAGTTACGGGAATTAATCTAACTTCCTCTCTTCCCGGGTAGTGGCTTAAGTGCCAGGGGAAATGGGAAAAGCAACGGGCAATTGCCAATGGGAATGGCAAAATGGGTTGGCAATCCCCATCCAATTTCCCCATGTGGGAAATTGGGGAATTTTATGCCCGTTTGCCAATCCATGATTTGGCAATTGGTAGAGGAAAACCCACGTGCGGGAAATTTGAAGGAAATTGCCAGGAAAGTGGAAAACCAGGTTGGAAACGAAAGCTTACTTCCCCGGCACTAAAACTTGTCGAATGAACTTTAATTTATATTTATTTAATTAAATACTCCTTAAGTGATTTTTTAAAAATTAATTTAATCAAACAAGGAGCAATTAATTAATTAAATATTAATTAATTATTTTAATGTATTTTAACGCGTTTTAAAGCTTTGGCAAGGAAGAGTTCTCACACGAAAATCATGAAGGTAAAGTCTCGAAGACCAAAAGCGATCACAAAAATAAGGCGATCGCTAAGATGAGTCCAATGAACCACGTTTGAAAGTAACACTTTTCAAAATTTTCTAATTTTTCATTTTTTAATTATTTTTAACAATTTTGCGAAGTCAAAATTAGGTGATAACATCCCGTGGATTTGTTTTCTTCTAATTATAAATGCATGTAAATGAAGTTTCTAATTGATGTGTGTGGGAATCTGATATTCTACCCGCAACATTAGTTTTTCCTACCTCCATTCTCACTCCCTTTTCCTTCTCAGACAAAGTTCTTCTCTAGTGAGAAATTGTTAGCTTGCCACAGGGACAGTGGAGTGCCCTGCTAGATCTCTGGTCGAAAGACCACCATTGAAATCCACTTTTTCACACATGCACATATGAAAGTTGCACCGTTCAAGTAGAGGGACTTAGATTCCCATAGCGTTGGCCTAAAACCCACCAATTTGTCCACAAGACAAATTTTCTCGCCAACAGTTTTTTTTATTGGTGCCCACTCATTAGGGTATATCTTGTAGCATCTCGCACCTAAAAACAACCTCAAGGTCATAAAAAAATATTATAAGTGAAAATTTTACTTCATCAAAGATTGAATAATCACACGAACTACATGGATGTAAATCATGACTATTCGGGAAATCCTCACGAGTTTGAGAGACTTGATTTACTCTTTCACATCCAAGAAGACATTGCTTCTTATCTGAGAGAAGCCATTTGGCACAGTAGACAAAGTGTAAATCAATACTTCATTGCCATAAGGATTCTAGACCTGGAAGAGGAACGTGTTGTCGAATTGGAGAGACAAAGACAAATTCCAGCACCCCAAAGGAGAGCATAAATCTTCAAGTGTTGGCCGAGAGAGATACACCCTCAAATTGAGGCAAGGAGGAAAAATTTATCCCACATTTGAAGAGCTTAAAAGAGGCGATTCTTTCAAGAGGAGATAAGAGCTCAACTTGAAGAGAAATACGGAGACTCCAACTCAAGCAAAAGAAAGTGCACGTGCTGTGAAGGAAGCCTTAGCAAGACCGGGAGGCTAGAAAGCAGGAATATAGTGGGTGATCATGAAGATGAAGTACATAGGCCTAACGTGCCATTGGGAAGGAATACTGGTCCACTCACCCTTCCACAACCACTTCATGACCTCCCAAGATGCTCAAGAAAGAACTTCCCAAAATTCAAAGGGGATGGTTCTCAACTCCAAGAAGAACATGTAGTAGCATTCATCACTTTGCTTGTGGAGTGTTAGGAGTTGAAGATGAAGATGTTTCAATTAGGCTATTTTTGGAGTCGCTCCAAGAAAAGGTTGTTGAATGGTTCTACATGTTGCCTCCCAAGATCTGTCACATGTTGGGAAGACATAAGAAGTGCATTTGAACATAGGTTCAAGCAGCACGAAGATTGTCGAGATCTGTTGTCCAATTGGTTCATATGAAGAAGGATACCTCTAAATCAATGAGAGATTTTGTAGCAAGGTATAATAGGTTGACAAGAAGGATCCCAGAAGATGTGGTCCCCCTAAAAATAACTTGAAAAGGTTCTTCATTAGTGCTTTGCCACCAAAAGTTGGTTTCTTCCTCAGAAGAGCCCAACCAAGAACATTGAGGGAAGTTCAAGACTTTGCTGGTTGAGGCTGATGATGATCTAATTCTTTACGGTAAAGTGAAAGGACCAAATGGAAAGCAAAAATGTCAAAGTTCAAATTCAGGTCTGCACCGATCCAATGTTTCAAAAATGGCAAATTTCCTAGTTGCTTTGAAAAGCAGTGTCACAAATCACAATGAGGAATGCTCCAAGGAGACCAAATCCTCCTGATAGACCAAGAATTGCTCCACCCCCTCATAGGCTTTCTCTTGAAGCACCACCGATCAATGCCATCTATGACACTGGGGAATTAGAAGAAGGATCAGACATTGAGGAAACTGAAGAAGAAAGCATGGATGACCATGAAAACTATCTTGAGATTGAAGAGGTTGGCATGCACAATGGCTTGATTGAGTACATTGATGATGATGAGGAAGGTGATGAAGAAGCTCCAAGTTTTTCATGTGCTATTTTCACTCGTGCACAATCCAAGAATGGTGTTTCAGCCTCAGCAGTTGTAGCGGATGATAGGAAGAGCAAAGAAGATAGCTCTTCAAAGCCTCCACAAAAAAAGATCATCAACAGATGATCACCATTACCACCTTCCATGGAATCAGCCAAAGAGAAACCAAATTCACTGGTTGCCAAGGATCATGTTGCTCTGCCAAGTAAGTTATCTAACTCTTCTTCCAACTCAAAGGTTGTTAAGAGAATTCTCTTCTAAATGTTGGTTCTGCAAGAACATCTAAATTTCAATCAAGGGCTACATCCTCACCTCCTTCCGAGTCAATTGCTACATTTGAAAAGGATAACCCAGCACCAAAAGTAACAAAACCTCTACCATTTAAGTCCTCATCCACTGCTGGAACCTCTTCCTCATCTACCATAGCTCCATTTGACTTTGTGGAGCATGCAAGCAAAACCAAGGTTCATCTCTCTGAGATTGAATACCTACAAACACATCCTGCCCAATTTGACAGATTCATCATGCGACCGAGGTGGTAACTCTACATCCCTAATATCTAATTCTAAAGGCTTACTTCCCACACCATCTTCTCAAAACATGCTAGCCGTCGTGCCTCCAACACCAACAGAGTTGAGCCTTTTTCCACTGTCACTTCTCATTAAAGGTTTCCAGGTTGAACAATTGCATTATAGACTCTAGAGCCTCGGATAATGTGATACCAAAGCAAAAGTTGCAAATGCTCTTGGTCTTACTTTGACACAGGTAAATGAAACATGCTATTGAATGGAATCCAAACAAGTTCCCTTAGTAGTAAGGATTAAGGATGCTCGAGTTGCACTAGCTGATTACCACGACAAGAAGATACTCTTGACCATTACGGTGGCAAACATCCCATCATTTTGTATGTTGTTAAGTAGAAGTTTTGAAAATTTTGAGAGATTTTCAAAGCCAAGTGGAAGAAATGAGGGCATAATGGAGCTGATAAAGTCTTACGGTAAGTATCATGTGTTTGATAAATATCATATGTCTAGGTGGAGAAATAAAAATGGATTGTTCGTCTACAACTATCTCAATGAAAGGAGAAATGAAGAAGTTGTTCTTCCTCTCGGGAAGATGAAATTCACATTAAGGAAATCGATGATCCAAAAGCTAACATAATTTTTCAAGATGGTGGGCTAGAAACTACTTCCTTCCATCACAAAAGGAAGAGAACTTGCCACTCCTCATGGAAGAAGAAGAAGATCAGATTTGGAAAATGAAGTTCGATGGTAGTCATTCCAGGAGCAAGTTCGGGGGCTGGTGTAGTATTATACTCTCCTCCAACGAGATATATACGTTTACCTACAAGCTGTAATTTGACAATACAAATAATACAACGAGTATGAAGCATTACTCTTAGGCGGAATGCAACAGCATAGGACATGGGAATTAACAAGTTTGAGATGCAAAGGTGATGCAAAGATTGTGGTGAAGCAAGTCCACCAAATGCATATCGGGTAAAAATCCCGGACTTAGGAATTATAGAAATAGGGTGTGGGACTGCTTTGAATCTTTGAATCCTTTGATGCATTCTCCATGTAAGCTATCCCTAGGGAGTAGAATGAAAAGGCTAATTCTCTAGCAGTGTCGGCTTCCTTAGAGACACCTCATCCCTCTTTTAGCGAGGATAAAGTGACCATTGAGATGGTGTTCGGACCTACGTAGTAACCCACGACAATGCAAATCACTTTTATTCATAGGTCTTCAATGATGAAAATCAGATCTTATCCTTCTCGTGAACAAAGGGATAACTTCAATAATATTTTCTTTGAAGGAAGTGAAAACCCACACCGTGAATCAGTTCCCAAAGAAGAGAAGGAGGGATTTGAGGGGATTGATGAAGAGGGAGTAATCAAACCGAAAGGAAACAAAATCCCTAAAGGCCTAGTTTCTTTGGAAGATCTCTTTGACAAGCATGAAAGGTTCATCCAAGAAAAGAAAAGCGGTATTCTCGAGTGTCCTTTTGACTTTGATCGGGAAAATATTGGCACTTCGAGAGAATCCAAGGATGGTTAATATTGGTAAATGTTGCTCACCAAGAGAAGAGAAAGTTTGTTGCTCTGCTAAAAAAATACTTAGATGTGTTGGCTTATTCCTATGATGAACTCAAATATTTTCAGCCAAAGGAAATGAACCACTCCATTCCTTTGTATAATGAACCAAGCCCTTCAGAAAAATCAAATTCCCTACTGATCCAAATATTTCTGATGTTATCAAAGAAGAGGTGACAAATATGTTTGATCTTAGAATCATTTTCCCATCCACCATTCAACATGGGTGGCTAACATTTTCGAAGGAAGAAGAACTTGGGGAAATAAGAATTTGTGTAGAATTCCAAAATCAATCAGGGCATCTCTCAGGAAAATTACCCTCTTCTAATCATGGATCATATTTTACAAGCAATCACTGGATTTGAGATGCTCTCTTTGTTTGATGGATTCTCGAGGGTACACCACCAAATCAAGGTGGCGAGAGAGGAGGATTGCAACAAAACAACCTTCACAACACCTTGGGGCACTTTTGCCTACAAAATGCCTTTTGCTTGATTAATGCTAGAGCCACTTTCCGGAGAGGGCAATGGACTTGGCCTTCAAATATTTGAAATATTGCATTGTCATTTACTTGGATGACCTCACAGTTTTCTCAAAGAGGAGGGGAGATCATATCATCATTTGGAGCAAGTCCTTAACATAGATGTAGAAGACATGGCATTTCTCTAAATCCTAAAGAAATGCATTTTTGGAGTCACATAAGGTAATTTCTTTGGGACACATTGTGCACTGAATCATGGAGCACACATTGATCCCGAGAGGATCAGAGCTATCCAAGCACTATCCTTACCAACCGGGAAGAAGGGAGTCCATTCCTTCTTTGGAAAGGTAAACTTCCTTCGTTGTTTTTTGCACTGAGTTTTACGAAGTGACCAAGCATATAACTTCCATGATGAAGCCTCAAACATGTTTCAAGTGGGATAAGGAAGGAAAAGCATCATTTGAGGAGATAAAAGCATCCGCCTTGTTGAGAAGAAAGCCATTGCCAAAGCTCCAACTCTTGTATCTCCAAATTTCAACAAGGAGTTCATCATGTATTGCTTTTGATGCATCGAACATACACTCTTTGTTTTCCCCATTATCTTTAGAAAAATGATGAAGGTTTGGATGCACCCATTGCTTTCATGACCTATCCCTTGAAAAATCATGAGCTAAAGTATAGTTAATTGGAGAAACATTCCTACGCAGTGGTTAAAGTCTGTTAAAAGTTTCATATTCTACATTCTTAATTCCCATACAGTGGTGATGGTCCCTAGAAGTGCAATCAAGTCCATTTTGACTCAACAAGATCCCAGGGCTAAGAGAGGAAGTTGGATGGCAAAGACCCAAGAGTTTGACTTGGAGATTAGACCCTCTAATCTAGTGAGAGGAAATGGTTTGTGAAAGTTGATTGTGGAAGATGAAGACCTTAAGGCTCAGCAAGGAGAAAAAGATGGTGTTTGCTCAACCTTTGTTCGGAGACAGGTCTGCGCAGCAGTGCTCTTTGTCACCCGACAACTTATTCTTAAATCAGATTTCTTTGGGCTCCTCTTCCATGCACTACTCATACTTCACTCGTTATGCGATCTCTGAGTGGTATGCTGATATTGCTTACTACCTCACTTATGGAGAATGCCCTCCTCATCTTCTATCATGAGATCTGCACAAATAAACAAAGAAGGACACTCAAGCTAAAGGTAACCAAGTTTGTGATTTGGAATCATGCACTTTACAAGAGAGGCCTAGATAGTTGTTTCCTCGGTGTGTAGATAAGGAGCAGCCAAAAGTTTCTCATGGCCTATCATGATCAAGTTTGTGGTGGACATTTCTCAATAATGGTCACTGCACATAATATCCTCAGAGGAAGATATTATTGGCCCTCCATCTTTGTAGACACTCAAGATTGGGTTTCCAAATGCAAAGCATGACAACAATTTGTTGGAAAGCCGCAACTAGTGCATTGTCAATCAGGCTGTGGTGATTGAAGAACCATTTCAGCAATGGGGGCTATATTTTATTGGTGTTTTGAATCCTCATTCAAGTCAAGGCACACTTATGTACTCAACTACCGACTAATCACTTCACCCACGGTAAACTAAGTGGGTGGAAGCCATTCAAACCAAAAAGCCACTTTACTACGGTAAATACTATTCTCTTAAAAGTGACGGTATGCACTTCATCAAAAAGAATATCATTGTCCGTTTTGGAATACTACGGTCCCGAAGAATTGTTGTAGACAATGCCACTTATTTATCTTCCAAGTAGCTCACGAGTTTTTACTATGGCTTTGTAATCTCTCTATCTCACTCTCTAAGGAAATGGTCAAGCCAAGTCAATAACAAGAACATTTTTACCATTTTACGTAAGTTGGTTGATGAGAAGTAAAGGAACTAGCACAAGAAATTATATGATGCATTGAGGGTTGATAGGATCACTTCTAAGAATGAAATAGGTATGTCACCTTTCTAAATGTTGTATGGAGTTGAAGCGCAGGAGATTCCCTCACAATTGAGATGCCAACTCTCAAGTTGCTTTGCAAGAAATAGAAGATGTTCAATACAAAGACTCCATTGACAAGAGGATCCTCTTCCTGGAGAAGCTAGAGGAAAGCATATGCCAAGTAATCTTAACTGTGGATAGAATTAAGGAACACCAATTGAAAGAAAAGAAGATATTTGACAAGAGGGAAAAGGAAAGAGAATTCAAGGTTGGAGATTTTTTCCCCCGTGGGACAAGAGAAGAGAAACCAAAAGGCACCATAGAAATTTTGATTCATTATGGCTAGCCCGTTCCAAATTCATGAAGCTTGTGGTGAGAATGTTTTCTCCTCTCATACTGGATGGAACACCATTATAATTTCTTGAAGCTTTAAATACTTGAAAATGTATCATCGATAAAAGTGGGTTTACCCCGCCTTATACCATAGGCATTTTTGTAGGTGTGTTTTTCCCTTACTGTTGTTGTGTGGTTTTGGTTTTGTTTTGTTTGGTTTTGTTGTGTGTGCTTTGGTTTGTGTGTTTCCTCCTTCTTCCTTTCTTTCTTGGAATTGTACATGACTCTGCAAGGCCCAATGGATAAGGCACTGGTCAAACGTAATATGTTTTGAAACTCAAGATTCTAGATCCTCATGTCATGCCCTAGCCATGCCCAGTTCATGCCATGTCCCCAAGCTAGAGCTGTTGTCTCCTGAAAAAAGCTCTGTATTTTCATTTCCAAATCCAAATTTTTTGAGCTCACGCCCTTCGTTGGTGTCTAAGGAAAGTTTGAGATTCAAGAAATTAGCTAAAATCATGCCCTTGAGTTGTTTAAACCTCTGTGTCACTCATTTTTAGAAATCCTCCTCTTCCTGGTCTATGCACGTAATATCCTTTTGCCCCTCCCATTTTTGATTGAAATGGTTCACTTGCTCTATGGTCCAAGTCTTCAAATCATTGTTTTGCCTTCATGCCTCTGGCTCGTGAAGAAAATTCAAAAATTGGACTCAAAATGAAGAAGTTCTCTTCCTCTGTGTATTTTTCCACAGTCGGGAACAATGGGTGTTTCTTTCCCCTGCCAAATTTTGCCTTAGCATTCCGAGATGATATGTGGGTCTCCCTAATTGGTGCGGTCTAGTTATACTTTAAAGGCTCAATGGATGGCTCCACATGTCTACAACGGCACAACTCCGGGAGCGGAAAGGTCAATTACCAATTCAGTGCCAAATCGCCACGTGGTGGAAGACATTGAAAATTCAAGGCGGACGAGCGGGCCATCGGGGGAATTCGAGACTTTGAGCCTTTTTGTAAAAAGGTGAAAAATTAAAAAGTAACCTATAGCCCCAATCAAGCTACCAAGGAAAAATTCAAAGCTTGAGCCACAGGGGAAAAAGTTAAAGGAAAGGCCCACCATTGAAAAGTCAAATCGGAGTAGCGGACCGACGGGGGAATTTGAGTTTTGAGCCTTTTTCCAAAAAGGTTAAAATGTTGAGAAGAGAACCACGACCCCACCTACAAAAAGAATGTGCCACGTGTCCTAGTCAAATCGGAGCAGTGGGCCAGCAGAGGAAATTGAGTTTTGAACCTTTTTGTAAAAAAGGTTAAAATGTTGAGAAAAAGACCGTGATCCCATTTCCAATAAGAATGTGCCACATGTCTTAGTTGAAAATTCAAAGCGGGGTTGCGGGCCAATTTGTTCCAAATTTCCAAATCTCTAAAAAAATCATGAAATGCAAAGGATTCCCCGTAACCGCTCCAATCCCTTCTGCCACGTGTACGGCCCAAATTCAAAGTTAGAGGAGCAAATCAAACGGTCTAGATTTAAACTAGCAAATCAAATGTAACGATTGCTTTACTGAGGTCTAGTTTTAGCCGCCATGAGCATTTTCTTCATAATAAAGGAATTCAAAGAGGCATGAATGATTTGTAATGTTGTAATGGTTTCTTACGAAGAATATAATGACTTCTCAATGTCATTCGAGGAAGGCGATTGATTTTCCAAAAACTAGAGTGCTCTGTACCTAAAAAAGACAAAAACACCATTCTTCTTCTATTTTCTCTTCTTCCTTGAATTTATTCCATTCTCAAGCTATGTACAAACTCGCTTGAGCTTTAATAAGAAAAGAAGGAATTTTGACTCCTTGATTGAGGAATTAATTGGTACTTTGATGACCAATGAGTTTCATTCGGTCTTGTAGCTTCTCCCGCGGATTTATTTTTCTTCTGATTATAAATGCATGTAAATGAAGTTTCTAATTGATGTGTGTGGGCATCTGATATTCTACCCGCAACATTAGTTTTTCCTACCTCCATTCTCACTCCCTTTTCCCTTCTCAGACAAAGTTCTTCTCTAGTGAGAAATTGCTAGCTTTGCCACAGGGATAGTGGAGTGCCCCTCTGGTCGAAATACCACCATTGAAATCCACTTTTTCATGCATGCACATATGAAAGTTGCACCGTTCAAGTAGAGGGACTTAGATTCCCATAGTGTTGGCCTGAAACCCACCAATTTGTCCACAAGACAAATTTTCTCACCCAACAGAGCCTTTAGCCCATTTTAGAGTGAGACCAAGAACATTAGCTACTTTGATTGGCATCACATTGTCAAAAGAACCTGAGTCTATAATAAATTTGTTCAATTGGTAACCTCTAACAAGAAGAGAAAGGTAGAAACAGTTCAATTTTGTTAATCTTGGATGCACTTAAGGCTAGCATGTTTTGAGATGATGGGGAAGGAGGAGTTGGTAGTAACCCTTTGGAAGAGAGCATGATAAAATTGGGCTTTGGGCTACTACCTTTGATAAACTAGACTAGTTTATCAAATTATTTTGGATAGCTTTGCAAATATTTAGATTCAAATATTTGGACCTTAGACCTTTTAACATGATCTATGATATTGAAAGAGGAGGGAGTAGATGTTTCCGAGGTGGTGGAATCTTTGGGGAGTGAAGAAGACACTACTTTGGAAACGGTGGTTTCTTTGGAAATAGAGATAGGCTTGGAAGCTACTTTGGGACTATTAGGTACCTTAGAAATTTACTAAAAACATTCGTTATTACGGAAGCAACATTGGAAAGCTTAGAAGAAGATACTTTAATAGATGTAAACTTAGGAGACTGACTTGTTTCAGCTAGGGTCTTCTTAGCTACCACAAGGTTTAGTTTTTATTTAGCAGAGTCTATAGAAGGAGAAAGTTGATGTTAAATCTCTAGATTTGCATAAATAAATTAAGCAATAACTAATTGAAATGAACACATGAAATGGAAATTATAGAAGATATAGACCAAATGTAAGTAGAATGGAGCAATTTCTATTGAATATCGGAGGGAATTTTATACAATTGTTTTCTCCTATAATCATGGAGTCAAGTCTTGTCATCTTATCCCCATATCTCTCCTTTATTCCGTATCTTACTCCCAATCTCAAGATATTCTCACACTCCTTTCTCTATGAGTTGTGCATGACAAATAATTGTGTACACTCACATATTATTTAAATATTAAATAATACTAATATTCAAACCATATGTTCACACTATGAACAATAATTTCCTAACATTCACCCCCTTAGTGTGAACATGGGCGAGTTCTGTCTAGTACATGTTCATGTTCTACAATACTGATGGTTTTCAAAGAGTACCATCAACTCCAACTAGTTTTCTAGTGGAACAATTAACCACTCTGTATGTGATTTTTGAAGAGATTCACAAACTCTCAAATTGGTTTTCTAGTGGACCACCAACCACTCCATAATGCGTACACATTTCCCCATCCACATTTTACAAAAGAGAACAAAATATAGGAAAATATGTTCCTAACTATGAACAAGAATTATCCATCTGTTCTTATTTACTACCACACATGTTGAAAGCAAATACACAAGAAAGAAGAAAATAAATGATCACCAATATAATGAAGTAATCTCTTTGTTAGTGACTAACAAGAGATGTTTATTTTCCTCCAACCTCCATTTATTCGCTACTAACTTAGCTAAATTTTTCTTTGAGGCTCATTTTACAATTCTATTGGGCATCGGTTTCAATTAATAATGCACCTCTCACTATGGACATCGTGTACAAGCAAAAATACGTCGATTTTTGACAAGTGAGGAAAAAAAATTTAAATTTTGAACTATTTTCCACTTCACAAAAATGGAAGACAAATAACTTTTGACTCTTATACAATAAGACGATACATAATAACGACAATACTTGACTTTGATGACACAATTATTTTGACAATTACAAAATAAACACAATATCACTCTTTTGATAAAAGTGACCCAATAATAGTGATTTTAGATGTTACAAACACAAACTACAACAATTATGAATATTGTGAAACATAAAATCAAAACATTAAGCTTTTATGGTGACTTGGAAAACATGGTATGACTTAATGATGGTGAAGACTAATAAAATAACAATACAATGAAAACGACGAATGGAGACAAAAAAATAGACATGCGTAAATGGCGAGTGAAGGAGAGGTGTCCAAGTCTGATCTGTAGATAATAATTGATATAATCAATGCATCACTGATACGGTGGCACGACAACAAGCCTGACAATAAAGAATTATGTAACATTCATGTGAATTGTGGTTCCATACTTTAGAAATTACTTGAGGGCGTCATAATCTATTTCACAATTTAACTTAGAAAACAAAGTGGGTTTTGTTTATTTTTTGACATAGGTTTCCCATAATAAAAATAAACAAACCCAAAAAAATCACAAGAACCGAAATCAGGGTTTTGAGAAAAAATGATTTACTGGTAGTTTTTTTAGATTGGAATCCAAAAATGACGACGAGAAGATTTAAAACTCTCGAATCTACATCCTAGAGGCTGCGGTTTTGTCTTGAAATGACTCTAATAACTTTTCCTATCCTTTTCTAATACTAGATGATACTAAATCTCTAGATTTGCATAAATAAATTAAGCAATAATTAATTGAAATCAACACATGAAATGGAAAGTACAAAAGATAGAGACCAAATGTAAGTAGAATGGAGCAATTTCTATTGAATATCAGAGGAATTTTATACAATTGCTTGCTCCTATAATCATGGAGTCAAGTCTTATCATCTTATCCCCATATCTCTCCTTTATTCCCTAGTCTTACTCCCAATCCCAAGATATTCTCACACACTCCTATCTTTATGAGTTGTGCATGACAAATAATTGTGCACACTCACATATTATTTAAATACTAAATAATACTAATATTCAAACCATATGTTCACACTATGAACACTAATTTACTAAAAAAAGTGTGCTCCTCTATTGATTATTTTGTTAGATGGATTCGCCATAGGAGAATTTGCATCCTTCTTCTTATTGGGAGTGGCATAGAAGAAATTTTCTTTTTGGATTGAGAACAGTGAACACTACACAAGAGAAACTTGGTGCATCATCTTCTTCACTTTCATCTCCGGATGAGTACTCAAAGTACCCAATCTCAACATCATCAACTTCTTCAATTTCAAGCCCATTTTCTTCTTCTTCATCATCATCTTGTTCAACAATCTCATCTTCATCATCACCCCGTATCGCAAGTTGTATTGATAAGGGGAGCCTCTGAAAGCAATTCTTCTAGGTTGTGGGTCAATCCTTTGTATATTTAGAAATTTCTTCTTTGGTGCCTCTCTGCTCACGAAATATTGAGCCAATTATTTCTTAAGAGACAAGATATCATTAGCCAATTTTGGACTAATGAATTTATAATAACCGCCCTTCAAATTTGGCCTTTCTCCTTACATGGACCTTTTTGATATTTCTTGACATGATTAAATCATCTTCCACTTCGATCGCAAGATTTTTTTCCTCATCCAAACTATCCAAGGTAGAATTCTCCTTAACATGAAACTCACCTCAGGAAGTTGGTAATTTGTAAAGAATCTTATCTTGTTGTCTTCCATAGGTCGAGCAACTTCGGGGATTTTGTAGAGAATTCTTTTGAACTTTGCTACAAACTCCCTCTTTTGTTTGAAAGGCTCCTTTAGTTGATACTATTGGGATAAAAGTGCATGAGCATCTTCTGTGGGTTTGAACCTGGTTTCAAACATGGTCTTCATATCATTCCAATTATTTATCAACCTTCTTGGGAGATGGTAAAACCATCAGTAACCGCATCTTGCAAGGTTTCTACTAAGAGACGTGATTTACTAATACATCTTTGTAGCCAACTCCTAGTATTCCACAAGCAAATGAAGGCTGCAATGTGGTCATTTGTATGTTGCTTCCCATCACCATGGAACTTGGGGAATTTCTTTCTCGACCCTCTAAGTAGATCATGCAGAGGTGGGGTGAGAGCTAATGGACCTCTATTTTTCCCTAGGGTAGCAGTGCTTATTGGGTCATTGGTGTTTCTTATTCTCTGACTTATTCTTCTTTTGCTTCAAATCCTTTGAGAACGACTTTGGTTCTTTCAAGATCTTCTTCGGAAACTTCCTCTTGTGGAGGAACGTAGTTTAAAGGTTTTGACTAACTCCGTCGGCCAGGGATTCAAGAGATGAAGTAGGATTAAATACTCTTTTAGGAAGTACCTATCGACCTATTCTTCTTGCAATTGATTGATGGGAAGTCTAAAATCAGCTATTAATTGTTCTTAAAACTTAGTATCGGTCCGCACCACTAGCTCTTGAAGATCTTATATACCTTCTATCAGCCAGCTTGAATGTGTAATTCAAACAAGATTATTCTAGGCTCTCCTATGTTGGTTCTGAACTTGTCTCGCTCTTTCCAAGGCTTCTGCACATTCTTCTTCAAAATCTAGAACTCTTGTAGAAGCAAAGTAATGAGAGAATTTTTCTCTATTGTGCCAAATGGTTTCCCTCAAGTCTTATGAAATATCTTCTTATATATGGAATAGAAGTTCGGGCCTTAGGACTGGGGATTACCAGGAATAGCCATCAATGGAGGACATAAGGCTTAATGACTTTTCAAAAATTTTAAATTTTTTAATTTTTTAGACTGTATAATTTTTTTTTGGATTTTGTGTAATCAATATTGGGTGCAGATATGCTAAATCCACCCCATGGTGGGCACCACAAAGTGTTGGAAAATAATTTGTTGAGTGGGAAAAT
Organism: Taxus wallichiana var. yunnanensis; assembly: GCA_018340775.1. Taxonomy (NCBI): domain Eukaryota; kingdom Viridiplantae; phylum Streptophyta; class Pinopsida; order Cupressales; family Taxaceae; genus Taxus; species Taxus wallichiana. Next base: position 18,257,417 of record CM031242.1, on the reverse strand, counting down.
TAGTGGGGACTCACCAACAACATAGGCGTACAGGATTAAGTCCCTCTATTTGAATGGGGCAACTCCATTTATTGAAAACAAGGAAATGAAAACAATCTAAACTAATTTTTGGGGTGGCCCAAAGACCGGGGATCACACAGAATACTTCCCTAAACTTGTGGAAATTTCTTGTATGTAATACAAGGAGGAAAATTGCTTAGTGAGGGAGATAGGAGAGGAAAACAAGAAAGATTTCAATCAACAAATAGCATATTAGATTTTTTTGCATTAAAATCGAATATTTCACTTGCATCAATGAGAAGAAACCATTCACAAAGAAAGAGGAACAATCAACAAGAAACACAAAGTTTTATTGCATCATGTTGCACAATTTACAATGTTCATGGAGTACAAGTTGAGATGGAGATAGAACAATAGTAGACAAGAAATAGAAGAAATGAAGGTACTTGTTTCTATAAAGACAATGAGAGCTAATAAAAAATCATTAAGCATCCCACGAAAATAAGGGCATCGTTCATATTTATAGTCTTGACCGCCTTTCATCTTCCCCACATGACCTTTCACATTCCTTCATGATCATTGACCTTTCGACTTACATGTCGCATGACTTTTGATGTTCCTCCATTACTATTGGCCTTTCGATTTCTTTTGGGACCATTGATATTCCTTCGTCACTTTTGACCTTTCACCTTCCCTCATCATGGAGATACCCAACTTCATTTTCTGGTCATATCACATCATCCTTGGGTCGCTTAAAATCTCCTTGACGTGTGACACCACCACCGAGACACCCAAAATATCCTTAACGTGTGACATCATCACTAGGTTGCCCAAAATCTTCTTGACATGTGATATCATCATCGTGTCGCCCAAAATCTCCTTGACATGTGACCAGACTCTTCTGGATGTGCAACAACATCTCAGGTCGCACGACGCATTTTGTTGTCGTGCATCTACACCTCAACCTTCATAACACGTGACCAAACCTTGTGGTTGTGCGAATTTGTCTTGGGTCACTTAAAATTTTGTGTAGTGCGTCTTAGAGCTTGCAGTTGTGTGTCTTGAGCTTGCTAACACACATTTGGAGCTTGTTAACGCGTCTAAAGCCTCCTAAAGGCCTAAAACTCATTGTCGGGCGATAAAAGTTGATGTCGGGTGACAAAAAATTATTGTTGTGAAATTGCATTATTTTTTTTAGCGTCTTAGGGCTGGGACGTGCATCTAGAGTTACTTGATGCGTGCATCATGGAGTTTGTTGTCGCGTGTTTAGAGTTGCAGGATTCTTTGAAACGTGTTTTCTTCACCCTGAGAGCAAATTTCAATGAAATTTTATCGTCCAATATATAAATCTTTATGGAAAAGGGACAATGAATCCAATGATCCTATTTTTAATTCCTAAAAATTAATTATTCATCAATTTTTACCCATATTTTCATTTTTGCCTCAAGTTATGTGTCGGTGGCTGAGTGACAGGAAGAGTTTATAATCACCATTGAATAACACATAATATGGTTCATGAAAAAAATATATATATATATATATATATATATATATATATATAATTTCATTTGATCTTTGGTTAGGCTCACAAATCTTCACAGGATCCTCGAAACCTTTTGAGCATGTTACAGCCTTGTAAAAGGATCTTTGCGTTACGCCTGACTGTCAAACAACTTTACACATCTCAATATTCCTAAAATATTTCCTTGATGATTCCAACATGAAGTAGGATTTGTTATCTCTCCAATTCCTGGGGTATGAGCTTCTAACTCTTCACGAGGCTCTGAAACTATTCAAACAAGGTGACTAGCTTTTTCAAAACATGCATTTCTAATACCTTGCTCACAAAGACCGGTTTCACATAACTTTTTAATAAACCTTGATTTTATTCCATAAATTTCCTAAATTACCTTGGATGATTAAATAGCTCTGTCACACACTACTTGGAGGTCTCTTCTTAAGTACATCCCAGAGAGGTGTTCATTAGGTGCAAGAGTCTTGAAAATAGGTTTGTTTAGGCCTCCAGAGAAACTCCTTCATGGTGGATCATAATGAACTCATGAATTATTTCCCACC